>MU271150.1:454830-1054830 GCA_021432605.1 Coniochaeta sp. PMI_546 | reverse complement strand
GTCGAAGAAACCATTTTCAGCGCGGAACATACAGGTTTTAAAATTTGCTGTGACGGCGAAGTGGCAAGTTCATATAGCCTCTATATTGGAAGGTGCGTTCCTGTGCACAGTCCAATGTCAGTTCCTCCTTTTATCGACCAGGTCAACCACCGAGTCCAGGCCACTTCCAGCTTCTCGTCAGTCCCGATTTGACAGTTTAATAACATCAACTCTATTAAGGTTCCATCGCGTGGCAGCATACCTGGGGTTCTGAATTGTCCTATTTTTAGGGTGGCCAATTTACCATTGGCACGAATACCAATCCTGGTGGGTGGAATCACGGATCAAGTTGGTTGGGGCAATATGGATAAATGCACCCTTCCGTACCGAATCGACGACTGGTCGACCTTAAACTTTGGCCACTACAGAGAAGTGGCGAGCACAATGCGGAGGGTCAACACCATCAGCCCAGATCTAGATGCGGGTTCCGTGATGGGTTGCGTGATTCCGGTTCGAACGACCTCTATAAGAGCGATGCGAGTCCGCTTCGTCCGACATGAAATGCAAGGAACAAGATCCATCGCAGCATCATACTAGCACGCTGATCTCCATTTTCTACCATCAAACACATACACTCCTCTCAGACTTCGCCATGGGAGTTCTATCAAGATTCGCCGTTGCTGTTGCGGCGCTATACGTTCCTCTCACTGCAGCCGACACCCCTGCTTCCCAGCCAAGAATAACGTCTGTTCAATACTCCGGCAACGGTTGTCCCAACGATGCCAGCAGGTCAGGCAGCTTCAACGATCCGACATTCACCTACAACCGGTTCGCTGCCGTGCTCCCGGGCGTTAACCAGACCGTCAACTGCGAGATACACGTTCAGGCCGCCGGTGCCAGCGCGGGATGGCAGGTCGCCTTGAGCGATGTCAACATCGACGGACACCTGGTTCTGGACCAAGGGACGCGCTTGGACTACTACACTACAGTCTATTACAGCGAGAATGCTGGCTCCACCGTATGACACTTCCTTCTTGAACACAAGAGCCGAGAGACTAACAACTCGTTTCACAGACAACGGCCCGTCAACACATTAGCAATACCGGAGGAAGCACACTCGACTATCCTGTCACTCTACACCAAGATATAACAAAGCCAGTGTGGTCCGATTGCATTGGAGGAGATGGATCGCCGGGCATTCTGAACGTCAACTTTCGCGGGGCGCTGACCGGCAGTGGCCATGCTTACTTCGAGGTCTTTACCGAAAACTGGGACTTTATCTGGAGGAGGTGTTAGTTTTGTCGATGATTCGACTATTCAATCTCGTAAGGGCCGGTTTGCAAGGTCGGCAAGCCGATATCTGCGCTGTATGCAAGGGAATTACGTACTCTATATCAAGGGCCTAGGTCTAGTCGCCGTTAGGGCTTACACGTTTGCTGATGGCAGGAGCACAGTTATCTTCCAGCCGAGACATCGCATGCGGAACTTTGTAATCATACCTCTGCCAGTTAGTGGCTTATAGCACCATAACTATTACCCGATCTTTGCACGTGCATGCTTAACGAACTCACGGACTCCGAAGACATTGGTGCGAGCTGAGCTTTCCCCAGCATTGCCCTGGTCAGGGGATCTTTGCCTCTGCATAAAGAGTGGGGATGAAGAGTCTCTCTTTCAGCTGATCCTGAGAGCAGAAGTTTAAGCTTTACCCAGGTCGGCAATGCTTGTTGATGATATCGTGTCGCTTGCCTGAGCAGTCAAAGTTGGAGTTCGCGACATATAATGCCCTGTCAGGCTACATTGTCGCAAGACGCACTTAGTGTATAAGGGGTAACACGACCATGCGCATACCCTAGGCACTAACAACATCCTACTCTCGTGAATACCACTATAGAGGCATGATTCCAACATGAAATGTCTACCCTTATCTCCAAAGTACCATTATTGCCACAAGGTGTATATCATCATCAAGAAGCCCTGCAATGGCAAATCGGCCCATAACCGGTAGCGTGACTTGACCTGACTTTGAGCTGAAAACTTGGCATGAGAAGCTCGAGATGGTATCTCCAATCATTTTACGAGCCTAGGCCAACGTCGGTGTAAGGCACCCTATCATCTTCCCTTGTTCGCTCAATTTTACCAGAACGCCAAGGGTAAGCGAAGTCTTTAGCTTCGCAGGAATTTATGAGTCCACTGTCTACAGCGACCCTGTGCTGTAGTATGGTACCTCTTTGGAAACACGCCTCGGATATTTATAATGCCCTTGTGTCCTGCGGGCAGGAAAAAGATAAGTTGATCTATGGCAAGTCTCTAGGATCATAGCAGCGGTCTTACAGCTAGCTCGCTTCGAAACATTTCTACTATCCAAGAACTCCTATGTCCCGTACTGCCATGATTCGTCTCTCGACTGTCGCGTGCTTGGCCTTGTCCTTTAGCTACGTCAGCGCCATCAAAACAGTCGTCTTTGTCGAGCCTGGGTTTGACCCAGCAACTAGACCTGCCGTCGACGTCCCATGGCCCGACCATAACACCAGTGACACGGTGACGATAGAGGCGAGGGATTTCAAGGGATGTTCTGCTAGAACGACTTACGGCGATTATTGCGGTTGGGACAACGCTTGGGACAATCTCTGGGGTATCCGAGATAACATTTGCAACTACCACTTCAACACGAACGGAGGCGCGTTCCGTTATACGTATTACGCCTGGGCCGGCACTGGAGCCGGGGAAATCAAGGCCGGCAAGACTAGCGAGCACTGTTGGAATGCTTTCTCCACCATCCTGTGGAAGTGTTTCGACACTGAAAACGGGGAGACTTCGACTTACTCCACCGCGTTGAGTGGCACTTGGTCCAACAGCAATGAGTGGTATTGGTAAGACGAGTGTCCCTCCCCGTAGGGCGGAGCAATCTTTACTGACAATTTCTTGTAGGCTTTGGGGGGATGAGCATTACTTCGCTAGAAGGACTGGTGGAGGGCAATACAGCTGCTGCCATGGATCTCCTCCTGATTGCCGCAATAGGCATCTGCCCTATCCTTAGCTGACTTGAATGGTGTGCGGAGTCGATGCGTGACTTGTGATGCCATGTATCTGTCCATAGGTATGCAGAGATAGTCATGGACAAGGACAAAGGCAATCTCGATAAGTGAATGGGCCTAGAGGCTCAGTTTTACAAGACTTCCTTAACATTTTCTCTTGTGAGCTCGAAAAATCCAAATTTCTTTTTATTCTTTGCCCTTGCCGCCAAAGAACACTCGGCAATCCCTAAAAGCGTTCGCAATTGGCTGAAATAGATGGTATTATAGAATGAAACAACCTTAAAGGATATCCCATTTCGAGTTTGAAGCTCATCTGGTGTCGTAGCAGGCCAATAAGCCAAGTGTCCGACAGTATATCGACCTCTTGGTCTTTAGCATCCAGGCTGCATTACTCAGTCGGGTTACCCAAAGGGTACGCTGGATCCTTGGCTCACTATATGGCGGCAACGACTACAAAACTATCAGAAACTACAGAAGCGGCGATCTTTCTTGACTTCTTTTCTTTTCTTCTATTAGAGGACGGTGAGGGGGTGGTGAGGGTGCTCTTGTGAATCCGGTATTGCTAAGTCCAGTAGCTTAGTACGTGGAACAAGAGTGTAATCAAGCAGAGATTGGAAGATATCAGGAAACTCCTTGATAACGTCCCGAGACCACGTGAGGGTGAAGTTCTCTATGTGGATGAGCAACTCGTACTGAGGGCACGGCGAAGGACAAAATACATTTATCCTAGCCGTGACTGGAGTTCTGGACGCAATGGGCGGCTCCATCACAGATTATGGAGATGCAGACTCCCGTGATCGAGTATTTCGCTGCGGAAAGGTCTGTAATTAAAACATGATAACAAGCGCTACTATACTCAGTCAAGATCAGGGGTTTAAGTCTGGTGGCTTAACTCATCATCATCTACAATTAAATCCTGAACTCGATAGATTGCTATGTAAGTTCAGTAGCTAACTGTCTCTTGTGCTGTCTAGTTTCGTTACTTCCACTTCCCCCTAGATCGTGCCGATTGTGCCGTTGTGACGACACACATTTGTTCGGCAGCCTGCTCCTGGGCATGCAATTTGCTTCCACAGTTCCCTCGTGATTCTGCTTCGACAGAATCGGCATGATCTCCGTTGCAAACGCATTGAGCAGCTTGGAATCAAAATTGATTCAAAAATCCATGCCAGCCCTCGCAGGCCCTTGTGATCGGCCAATTGCGTCTCATTAGATTTCGACTCAAGTCCGCCGCAAACGAGACATACGTAGACTCCATGCTCCCGCTCATAGTGCTCACGGAAATCCTCTATTGGCATTGGTTGATTCCGTGCACATGCGTCCTGGACGCACGGCTTCTGGAAATGATGCCAATCCTGCCTGTGAGAGACCAGATAATGAGCCCCGAGATCCTCCGCGTCGGAGCATTCTTTGCCGCAGACCGGACACCTATGTTTATAATCTGACGGGATCAAGAGAGCCCGGCGTCGTTTGTCGCTCTGATCTAACTCTGGATAGGGAAGCTCAAGGACAGGCGCGGTGCTGATCCCCGTGGCCGCCGGAAGTGGTCCAAAGCCGCCCCATGATCTTAGATCCCTCCGGGTCCGCTCAACAACTTGCAACGGTGTGCAGGTTGTCCATATTCCCTCATAGCGCGTGAGCTCAGCACTGGGAAGCGAGGGCATGGGCATAGGCCCAAAGCCCCCCCACGGCCTGAGATCCCTGTAGGCTCGCTGATTGATCTGCCACCTTGTAGGGTTCTGGCCAAGTCCTGCATAACGCGCGAGCTCAGCGGCCGCCATGGGAGGTTGTTCTGGTTGAAGCTGAGACTGTGCAGTTATATAGGTCCCAACTGGCCAAGCCTGAGCGTCAACGAAGTCAACAGGTTCTTCAGCTTGGTTTCCTGTACCCTGGGAAGACAAACGTTTGCTTTAGCGGATTGAACGTGATTTGATGCGCCCGGAATACATTCTGATGTAATCAATCACTGATTTCGGGATGTTCTATGATTCTCAGTGGCACAACCCGTGAAATGCTGTAGATTGAAATGCTATTGCTGATATTTGGGATATGATCAGTCTGGCCATGAGGAGAGACAAGCTCTTCATATAATTACCTTCTACGGTACCTAACATGGAGAGATGAACCTATGAGACAATCGGCTATTCTCGAACAGCTCGAGGGATTCGGGCCATAACATGTGTAGTATCGCAGCACGACGATCGAACGACAAGTGTTGACAGATTTCTTTGCTGATTCGGCAGAAATGCTCAAATGTGTGGGCTTAGCAGCTGTCGAAAGTTTGGACATGGAAGAGGACAGTAATGTGATACGTTTATAGATGAAGAAGCAACCCTCTGAGTGAAAAGACTCACGGTCTGGATGGAATACTATGTTAAGTGTTTCATCTTCGCTTCGACAGAGACTTGGCTCTCACGTCAACGGCCGTGACTATCGAGCCCTTGAGCCGGTAGACATGTCTGTCGCAAATCTCTATAAGTCGGACAGACTGTGATGGCCTCCAGCCCGGCTCTTGAGGCGCTTGCCAGGTCTTGTTGGTTTTTTTTATATATGTCCTACCCAGATCTTGCCTTGCTTATTGCAATGCCTCCACGAGCATCTACCAGCATGTCGACTTCATCTCTACACATTCTACCTGCGATCTCTGATCAATCAGAATGGTACTGCGCCCGACTCCCGCCCGAGCCCTGGAAACTCGTCACGACCAAGGTGGACATATTTGTGCTCTCACATGCGTTCCTCCACGTGCTCAAGCTGCAAAGAAACCTGAAAAGCTTTGCTCTAGCCAACCATGGGCTTCACTAGGGCAAAGGTTTCATGAGCGACAGGAACTAAAGAGTTGACTTCTCCGTTCTTCGGGTTCTGGAGCTCAGGCCCCAGTCAATCAGGAGGTCTAAAGTTTCTCAATGCGAACTGCAGCTTCCTGAATCTTACCATATTAGTCCTTGCATGTGCGGGATGCTGGTCTTGCGAACCGCGCGACTATGACGAAGCTGCAAAGCAGCTCTTGAAGACTTTCCCAAGCCTCTCAGCTCTCGAGGATCTGGAATGGGATAATTCTGTGTCCTTTGCGCCTTGCCCTGGACTCGAGAATCTCATGCTACAGATTCGTCGCTCCCCAGGTGATGGGGACGAAATTGCCGCGTACAAGGCCCTCGGCCGCTTTCCCCAGCTTCAGCACGTCACACTGACCCTGCACGTACCGCCTCCTCCCTGGCTGCCGATCGAATGCGTAGAATCAAGCGAATTGCCAGCGGTGTACACGAAAGTCGAGGACCACTTCGACGACCACGACGCAGAGATTCTGGCGGCTGGTCCATAGCCCTACAGAACTGGGCACGTCAAGGATCTGTTTGTCAAAAGTGCCGTAGACGGGACATTAGCATATACTATCTTCGTTATTGTTGCCGCAGCGAAAGCCATGAGCAACTCCGGGCAGCACTTGCCTCTACTCGAGACCATGACTATTCGCGTACCGGGCGGGACAGGTTTCTGCGCCAGTCCAATGAGTCGACCGCGCGGGATTGGCCTGAAAACCATCTTGCCAATCCGGCACGGGAGTGACTCCTAGAGCGCGGCATGAAGGATGGCGCAGCCAACCTCGTACACGCTACTGAACTTAGCAGGACGACCCGCAGAAATATGGGCCTGCGGAGGGAAAGAAAGCGCAACGGCTGTACATTGGTAACCAGAGGCAAGAATATGGGTGTACGAGCATAGTCCGACGAATATGGCCCGGAAGCCACAGCAGCAGTGATTAGCGGGATGACTGGCAGAGCTGGTCGCTACAGAGCCCGCTTTCCAGCACCCCGGACTCAAGTCGGCGTAGCAGGAGACTTAAAGGCTTGGACGCGTTGTGACATTGACCTATATGTGCTTCCGTTCGCGTTCATACCTCCTCAGCATATGACAACTATGACTCAAATTCAAAAAAGCCCAGCTAGGAAACCTCACATACATATATCAAAAATGTGAATACGTACTCCTTATAGGTATAAAAACTAGCAGCTAGTCGTCTGAGTAGGAAGATATGACCCAATATCATTCTTCAATACCTATGGTCTTCAGGGTGGAGCTGTGACAACCGCCGTTCGCCTCCAGCGCTGGCGTTGGCTATGTCTCAGCATTTCCATGCTTGACCCGGGCTGGTAACTCGCCTCTTGTAAAGTTAGTAGAGGTGGAGTGGCCGAGATTGGACCTTGTGCCTCGCCAATCGCCCGTTGTCACCTTCTACGGGCACCTCAGTCTATCCATGGAATCTGAGGAAACATGGGTCCCATTTACTTCTGGACAGCCGAAATGCATCTGAGAAATGATACCTTTTCTCTTCACCGAAGACATCGAAGCCAACTCGATCGGTGTATCGACCACCTTCTGCTCAGTGAGTGAATAGATATGTCCTCTTCAAAGCGCCACAATATTGGAAAGCTTCAAAGCAATTCGAAATAGAGAAAAAAATCCCTCGAAGCGTCTTGCTGCCTTGTACGCACATGACACTCGACAAAAGCCACCGTCATCAATGAAGATACGCTTACCAAAAATCGACATCTCCACCCTTCAATAATGCAGTATGTTTCGGGCCTAATAAATATCCTCTATCACGCCGAGTCAGGCTAAGGCTGAGGAGGCAGTGGAAGACAGGTCAAATCAGACCTCGCTGAAAAGAATTACCAGCAGTGGTAAATATGGAGCGAAGGCCTGGCCACTCCCACGACATCTTACCTACCAGCGGCAAGCAAAGCCTGCAGAACATACTATGTGAAACCCTGCAGCCGGGCCTTGGCACCCCGGTTCCGGACCGGGGGCGGTTTGTGGTGTACGGTGGATATCGCCACGAGGCTAGGTGCCTGGTAATAACACATAGAGCAGGGTAATGTCAAGGGGAAACGCTTTTCCCGACGTGCAGAGTGCCGCTACCGATGCCGAGACGGGTGCCGATTGAGGTGTGATCGCCGCCGACACCCTCAGACACCCCGGCCGGCCCGCTTTTCCATAGAATTAAAGCTCCGCAGGCTCCGTCATCACTACCACCTCAATCGTCCTCCAGACCCCAGGAGCCCACCGAGTTCCACCGACCCCAAATGCGAAGTATGCGCCCCGCGTCCGGAGAAGTGGAAATTTGTGAGGGAATCCGGAGACGTCTGGGGAAGAGCATGGCTGTCGCGACAGTCGAGACGAGACTTGGTGGCGCCGGCGCCCACTCGAGGCATGTCTATTGTCGCAGTGCTGGGTTCGACGCCTCGTTGGCCGGGACGATATCTATAGCTTATGACACACAACAAGATCAAAGCCTCCGTATCTCCCATCAACCGTGTGGCTAAAAGAGAACTGGGTTTTCTCCTTCTTGGTCTTTCTTTTGTCTCGATTTCCAGGCTCGGAACAGAATCAAGAATCGTGTCGAAATTTTCAACATGGACACCAGATCGGCCAGCCCAACGCCTCCGGCTTCAGACAAGATTGATCTGGAGAGAAATTCATCTTCATCTCCAACCCCAGGAAAGGCTGAAATCCAGCATTATGAAGTTCCTGTGAGTATGGTTGCTGATCCGACCATGTATGATGCGACGACTAGCTAACGCACTCTGGCCTCCAGAACGAAGCTGCCTCTCTTTCTAAGGAGCATAGGGAATACCTGCTTGCCCGCCATGGCACCCTGGAGCTGGACCCCATGCCGGACATGAACGACGCAGACCCCTACAACTGGCCCAAGAGCAGGAAGGTCATCAACATCTTTCTAGTGGCCTTCCACGCCATGATGAGCTTCTTCACCGCGGCAGCCATCCAGTCGTCCTTTGAGAACATTGCCGAAGACTTCGACACGAGCCTCCAGAGAGTGAGCTATCTCGTCTCGATCGTCATCGCCGTCCTCGGTGTAGCCCCCATAATCTGGCGACCGCTGTCCGAGCGCTTTGGCCGCCGACCCGTTCTCATTCTCTCGCTCATTTTCAGTGCTGTCGGCAATATCGGCTGTGCCGTGAGTCCTTCGTATGCCACTATGGGTTTCTGCCGTGCCATCACGGCATTCTTCATCAGCCCGGCTGCCGCCATCGGTAGCGCTGTGGTGTCCGAGACATTCTTCAAGCGTGAGAGGGCCACCTACATTGGTGTTTGGACACTCATGTTGACCTTGGGTGTCCCCATTGCACCGTTCATCTTCGGATTCGTTACCATGAGGGTTGGGTACCGGTGGACTTACTGGATTCTGGCCATCGTAAGTTGACCACCGTGTGCAGGTAACACTGTATCCCAAATTGACCATCTCGATAGACCAACGGCGTCCAATTACTCCTCTACGTCTTCCTCGGTCCAGAGACGAGATACATGCGCGGCCAAACCCACTCCGGCTCGACCTTCACGCAAGAATACCTCCGCTTCAAGCGCATCGATCCGACACCGATGGGCCTGTCCGACTTCCTCCACCCCTTTACCCTCTTCACCCGCAAACGCGTTCTCCTGCCCACACTGGCATACGCCATGGTCTTCTGCCTCGGCGCCGTCTTCACCACCCTCGAGATCCCGCAGCTGTACGTCGAGAAGTTCCACCTCAACCCGCAGCAGATGGGCCTGCAGTACGTCAGCGTCATCGTCGGCTCCGTCATCGGCGAGCAGCTCGGCGGCGTCATGTCCGACCGGTGGATGCGGGCTCGGCAGGCAAAGATCGGGCCTGGCGGACAGACCGTCGCTCCCGAGTATCGTCTCTGGCTCAGCTATGCGGGATACATCCTTACCATTGTTGGTGACATCGTGTTCGTCGTGCAGACTGACCGGGCGAGTTCGACGTGGAATGTGACGCCTGATATCGGGGCTGGAATTGCCGCTGCCGGCAACCAGATCGTGACGACGGTGCTGATCACGTATGCTGTCGACTGTTATCGTGAGGAGGCCGCTAGTATCGGCGTCTTTGTGACATTTGTGCGCCAGATGTGGGGGTTCATTGGACCGTTCTGGTATGCTGCCCTACAATACGACACCCTGTCATGCTTCGAAGTTTCTGACAATGATCCTAGGTTCCCCGAGATGATCCGGAGTGTTGGCCTTTCGGCCAGTGCGGGTATCATGACTGCAATGATTGTGGCTGTGAGTGTTCTGCCGACGATATATCTGCAGTTCTGGAAGGGCAGCTCGCGGGCGAGGGATCAAAAGTAGGCGAGACAGTGTAGCATGCAATGCACTTTGACATGGCCAGGCCCTTGTTAAATGATATCAAAAGCTCTATTCCTCACATGATTCCCAGTTGTCGTCCGACTCCTCTCCGCTTTGAACTCCAAGGTTCGCCTGATACCTCGTTCGCATGTCGCAGACTAGCCGCTCGAAGACTGCCACCTCTTCGTCCGTAGGCGTTGTTTGCATCGGAAACAAGTCTTCAACAGGCGTATTGAGACGTCCTATAAGAACATCAGTCGCCGTCTGACCCCGGTCATCTACCAAATCCGGATCGATCGCATCTATTTCGAGCTCCTCAAGAGCGGATAACATATCGAGTTGCCCCCACATTGCGGCACAATGCAGAACAGTCCATCCAGCGTATCCCGTCTGCTCGATTTTCGTTCCTACACGGCACAGAGCTCGGAAGACTGCAAGGTTGCCCTGCTTAATTGCTATGTGTATAGCGGCGTCACCGTGCTGCTCCAATCCGTTTGGATCGCCACCATGCTCTGTGAGAGCCGCGATGATCGCTAACATGTCCTCTTCTGCGCCGTAGGAGTTCCATGCGGCGTAATGATAAATGTTTAATCCGTAGATATCAATGCTCTGCGCACCCGCACCGGCTGAGAGCAGAACTTCCACTACTTCCTTATCGCCGCTGGTCACTGCGTTGTGGAGGGGAGTCCGGCCGTCGCTATTCAATGCCTCGATGTCGCTTCCAGCGGCCAATAGCTCTCTTACAAGAGATGCGGTCGCGTGTAATGCGGCAATATGCAAGCAAGACGCCCTGTATCGATCTTTTGTCCGAACAGAAGTATCTGCTTTATAAGACAGGAGCAAGCGCACAGCTTCTATATCATCGCGAACTATCGCGTAGTGTAGAGCAGTGTAACCACTAGAGTCATGCATGTTGATGGATGCGTGGTAGTTGTCGAGGGCGGTCTCCAGACACATATCGCTGATTCCCAAGACCGCGTCGATAATGCGCGTCCTTGAGACGTGATCTTCAGTGAGAGAGTAAATCTCTGTTATGACCGGCACAGTTCTCAAATCTTCTGTTGTCGTTATTTGCTGCCAAACCAAAGCCCCCAAAGTACTGGTTTCCGTTTCGTTAGTTATTTATAGCACATCACACGCCACCCGGGATCAGTCGAGATTATCATACATGCCGTCATAGGTCTGCCAGGAAAGTGATGATTTCGGTTGAAGGGAAAATAGAAATGAAGCTGCTTCGAAGCAGTGAGTATCTATTGCGTACTAAGACCACGTCAACCAGCTGCACCCGGCTTCGGAGAGGAAGAATTCAATGAGACGTCTCACCATGAGCAAAGATAGGCCATCCTCGTCAATATCTGTTGGCAGTACCTTCTTCTGTGCTACTCTACTTTGTAGCCAGGAAACATCGTCAGTATGAACTGCTAGCCACACGGAGTCATCAGAGGCAACAACCCGTGGCATCGCGATATGGATATCGGCTCCCACGCCGGTGAGGCTGTCCCATGATAGAGATATCGCAAGTCCCCTTTGCAGCATCCAGAGAGGGAACAGGTAGGTCAATTGAAGGCGGCTTGACGAGTTCTGTCGACATTTTGGATGATCACAAGTTCTCGTTTTCCATGAAGGAATGCTGTTGTAACCTATCAGAAGCTTGCCAAGAATACCGGACAGCATAGGCGGGCTTCCAACGGCGACAGTCTTGTGACATTGGCAGTTGCAAGTGATTTTGCATCCTCTGCGGGTATTGAGCGTGGTTTGCACAGATACCAGTGTATCCCGGTTTTTCGACCTTGAGTCGTGGATGTTGCGCTTGAGTTGGCCTGAGCCACCGGTGGCCGGTCTATGCGATCCAGGGGGGAGAACGACCGCCCCAAGCTGCCGCTCCAGGTTTGCGACGGAAAGGCTATCATGATTCATACGCCCATACATCTCCCGGAGGGTTGATTGCATGGTCACAATGTCGCGACTGAGCTTGCTATTGCGGCACTCGAGCGCCCGGATAAGGCCATCGAAGCGTGCATGTAAGGTCCGCAATTCTGACCCAAACTCCGGGTTCGTAGCTCGACCTTCAGTATCCTGCGTGACGGCATATTGGAGTTCGGTGATGATCTCTTTAAGTTCGTCTATGCGTCCAAGCGGAGTATTATCTCGGACTAAGTTCTCTTTTAATGTGGACATGACGGTACGGGCCGACCGGCTAAGCTCAGACTTGAGTGTACTTAGAATAGCAGCTTCAGACCGTTGGGTGAAGCTACCAATCTGGTGGAAACCGGTAGTGACGACATTTGTAATGTCAACAATAAGAGCTCTTTGGTGGCCACTGCTCATATACTCGATGTAAGTTGCTTCGAAGCTGAGCGGTGCGCATGGACCATATCAACTCACATTTGTTCCGTCTGAAGTAGAGAAAGCGCATGAGCAAGATCTTGTTTCTTATGTTTGACCCGTTCACGTAGCTCGTTGACAGTAGTCAGATGCCTCGCCCACTTGATCTTCAGGACTCTCGGCTTGCCCTTCGCATCCGTTCTGCGCTGGGATTCGGACCTGAAATCAAGTTCGAGAGCCTCGAGTTTCTTGACTTCGTGATTCAATCCATCGGTAACGCACTGTAAGTAATCGAGGACAGCTGGGGAAGAGGCTCCAGCGCCTGAAGAGGTGGTAGACAGGCCATGAAGTACCTCGCGGAGCTGATTCAAGTAGGCCGAAACGGTAGTGAGCTGCAGAGTGATCATTAGTATGACACTTGTGGATATCATGAGGCTGATGCCATGTGGTCTCCCGTACCTCATTCTGCAGATCAATAAAAGCCTCAGGAGCGCCATGTATTGACGCAATGAATCTCATCCCCTTGCCCAAGCCATGAAGTGCTTGACCCAGCGCGATCACGCCCGAGATGATGCCGAGTATTTCAGCCATTGGCCAGGGCTTTCTCCAGAGGGCACGACTAAGCGGGCAGGACAAGGCCGCGAACCCTCAGTGTATTCGCGTGCTATCGTCCGGGGTTCAGCAGGACCTCTCACACGTGTTGCACGTGGAGAGAAGTAAGGTAGAAACGACTCCGGGTGTAGGATAGAAGAGAGAGAAGAATCGTTGCCAAAGCCAGATACCACAAAAGCGCGGTAATGGCACGAATTGAAGCCATTCACTATGGTGGGGGAGATCAGGCAGCCATGTGAACTCAGTTTGTTTGAACTTTAGGCAGAGACAAGGCAGACTCGCTGCAAACAATGTCTGGATCACGTGTAAGGCCGTTATAATGTTCTGTTACTTACACTGGATGTCAAAAGTGTTCACTCAATGTGCAGTTTTTGTTTTTGGGGTTACCAGAGCCGAATTTCTCGCGCCCGGCTCTTTCCTTACGTGCCTCGACCCCCTTCACTCTCTGACCATGTTTGCAAATTCACACCGGCTTTCGCGGCGATACGCCTTCTAGGGACGTAAAAAAGGCATCTTGGTAGTCGTAGCTGTCTTGCACAGAGACGTTTCGCGAGTGTACTTATCATCCGCAGACAACTTCGGTAGAGCCTCGCATCCTCTTGTCGTCACCTCACCCATACGCCCCCAACACGATGACTGACTCCGCCAACGACACCGAGTCGCCTGGGCATACTCGCAAGCTCGTGACCGTCCGACGCGTCTCCGGCATTGAAAAGGACAAGAAGCACAATCGCGAGTTCGTCCGCCTCGACGGTTGGACAGTCTATGTAGCGCCGAAGCGTTACTGCGTGGGTGACTTTGTCGTCTTTTTCGAGATCGATTCCTTCTTGCCCAAGTCTGATGGCCGCTACTGGGAGCTCGTTGCCTACGACAAATCCGTCTTCCACGGCAAGGAGGGATACCGCGTCAAGTCCAGGAGGGTAGGCAAGCGCGTCTCCCAGGGCCTTGTCTTTCCAATGCATGAGTTTCCCGAGATCACGGAGGTGTGGCACAAGTCTATGGAAGCGATGGGCGAGGAGGAAGGCCAGAAGAGCGTCAAGGCCATGTCTTTCGAGGCGATGCTAGGAGTCCAGAAATATGTTGCCGAGATGGATTACAACCCACATGCCAGTCTCGGACCACCGCCGGGGTTCATCCATCAGCCGGCGTGGGAACGGGCTCAGAATATCGGTGATCTCTTCAGGACGCGCGGCAATACCATGTACCAGATCACCGAGAAGCTCGACGGCTGGAGCATGTCTGTGTACTGGGTCCGTCACGACTCTCGCCAGTATCAGAGCCTGACCGAAATCCCCGCGCAGTGCAAGAAAGTTATGGAGAAGGACTGTGGCCGAGTCGGGGTCTGCAGTCGCACTCAAGATTGGCTCGAGAACGGCGAGAACCTCTTTTGGAAAATCGCCCTCGAACTCGACCTGCCAAACAAGATCCAGAAGATTGGACGAGACGTCGCCGTACAAGGGGAACTCGTCGGTTCCACCATCTTGGGAAATAGCATGGGGTTCGCTGACGGGGAGCATGCGTTTCTCGTCTTTGCCATCTGGGACATTGACCGACAGAGGTACATGTCCGTGAAAGAAACGAAGGCGATATGCAACAAGCTAGACATGCCGCACACACCAATTATCGGATATAGCAAGCTCAATCAATTTGCTAGCGGAATGAATGATCTCGTTAATAAGGCTGAGGGGATGGGAATGAAAGGCCGAGTTCGCGAGGGGTTGGTCTTCAAGACAATGGATGGCCAGAAACAGTTCAAGGTCATCTCGAACACTTGGCTGATCCAAAGAGGGGAATGAAGGACCGGGTAGGGGTCGAGGAAGGATTAAGCGGTTGATAGATGTTGGCTCAGACTGGGACGTGTGCGAGCGTTGCTCCGGGTCTTTTGAGGATAGGCCTATCCTGCCCATCTACAAGATAACACGAGCCTAGCCAATACGATCTCAATCAAGTGCCTAATCCATAAACGACGTTTGACTTTTGTTCCTCTTAGCATGTATTCCGTACTCGGGCAACAACATGCCGGTAGCCACAACGAGCCTTCATTTGGTCCCAGCGAAGGTGTACACGTCCGGGCCGGAAGCTGTGCGCGCCGTTGCCGAGCGGTAACATGATGCGACGACAATCCACATGTGACCCGACGGCGTTTTGCACCTTCCGCGGCGTGACGATACAACCGGTGCGCAGAAGATCATTCGATATGCTCGGTGATGGCTCACATTGCAGCTCAAGGTACGAGAAAGCCCAACAAAAAGCCTTGCCGAGGTGGAGGGGGTAGAAAGTGCACGGTTCACACTACGTTGACAGGGAGCCATGCTCTCCGTGTGAGTTCAGAATGCAGTGCAAAAAAGGCGACCATTCAGCTTGCAAGAAGACATGTCGCCCAACAAGGTCATAATCTTAGAAAACTACTAAGTACCTGATACGTCGAGTAAGACTAATCCTTATAGGTGCACAGCGACCAAAAAAGCAGGATCCAGTAGGTAGACATGCGCTCAACTAAACCCAACCACCATCCAACATCGTCGCCCTATTGCACAACCTATTTCTTCTCTCCCCCCTTAACGATACGGCACACCAGGTCTGATCCGGCAACCGAATCGCCCTCGCGCACCTGCAGTTGCGAGACAACACCGGCGTGAGGGGCAGAGATAACCATTTCCTAGTTCATTGTTAGTACATGATCACCCTGACGAACATAGTGGAATGCGTTAAGGGGGAAAGAGACTTACCATCTTCATGGCGCTGAGAACAGCGAGAGGGTCGCCCTTCTTGACCTCGGTACCATCGTGTACACGAAGCTCGACAAGCACACCAGCCATGGGAGCACCAACCTGGCTGGTATCGGTGGGGTCGGCCTTCGGCCTGCTGATGTTCTCCACCGACGCCTGCTTGTCGTCGACGGAGACTTGCCGGACCTCGCCGTTCATTTCGTAGAACACCTCGCGCTGGCCAGTGTTCTCGGACAGCGGGCCAACAGCCAGCAGCTTCAGGATAAGGACCTTGCCCTTCTCCAGCTCGACGTGGAACTCCTCGCCGATCTCAGGCTTCGAGAGGAAGTACTTCGTCGGGAGCACGCTGAGGTCACCGAACTTAGCGACAAACGCCTTGTAGTCCTCGAAGACCTTGGGGTACATCACGTAGGAAGCGACATCGCACTCGGTGACTGGGCTGCCGAACTTGCGAGCCAGCTCGCGCTTGACCTTGCCAAAGTCGACGGGCTCCAGGTGCAGGCCGGGGCGGTCGTTGAGCTTCCGGCGACCGCGCAGAGCGTTGGTCCGCAGCGGCTCGGGGAATCCACCGTACGGCTGGCCCATCATGCCTTCCAAAAATTCGAGTACTGAGCCGGGGAAGTCCAGCTCGCCAGCACGAGCCTTGACGTCCTCAGCGGATAGCTTGTTGGAGACCATAAACTGCGCCAAGTCACCGACGACCTTGGACGTCGGGGTAACCTTGACGATATCGCCGAGCAGGTCGTTGGCTTCTTCGTACGCCTTCTTGGTCTCGAGCCACTGAGAGCCGAGGCCGAGTTGCGAGGCTTGGAACATCATGTTGGTAAGCTGACCACCTGGGATTTCGTGCTCGTATACCTCTGGGTCAGGACCGGTGAGATGAGCCTCGAACGGCGAGTAGAGTAGACGCAGCTGCGACCAGTATGTGTCAAGGGCTCGCACGTGGTGAATGTTCAGGCCGGGGTCCAAGCCGGTACCCTCAAGCGAGGAAAGGATGGCGTTGATGCTGGGTTGAGAAGTCATGCCGGACATGCTGTCGGTGGCAGCATCAACGGCGTCAGCGCCAGCCAATGCGCATGCCACCATGGACGCAACACCGGTTCCGGCAGAGTCGTGAGTATGCACGTGGATCGGGAGGTCGGGGTACTTCTCACGAAGGGCACCAATAAGAAGCGTTGCCGCATGCGGCTTCAAAACACCAGCCATATCCTTGATGCCGAGGACGTCGATATCAAGAGCGACGAGCTTATCGGCAAGCTCGAGGTAGTACGGCAGGTTGTACTTCTTCTTGGGGTTTAGCATATCGCCAGAATAGCATATCGTGCCTTCAGCGACTCCTCCGGCCTTCTGGACGGCCTTGATTCCAACTTCGAGTTGATTGATATCATTGAGAGCATCGAACACTCGGAAGATATCAACGCCGTTCTTCTTGGCCTGCTCAACGAAATGCTCAATGGCATTGTCGGGCAGAGAAGAGTAAGCAACACCATTGGCGCCACGGAGCAACATCTGGAAGGGGATGTTGGGGATCAACTTGCGCATCTTTCGCAGACGGTCCCAGGGGTCCTCATAAAGGAACCTCATGGCCACGTCGAACGTGGCTCCACCCCAGCACTCGAGACTGAACAGGTTCGAAAGAGCATGACTTGTCTCGCGAGCGATGTTGCAGAGGTCGACGGTACGCACTCGGGTGGCAAGGAGAGACTGGTGAGCATCACGCCAGGTGGTGTCCATCAGCAGCACGCCTTTGTTGGCACGAACAGCCTTAGCAAAGCCCTTCGGGCCCTGTTCAAGGAGAACTTGACGCCATCCTTTGGTAGGCGGGACGCTGACATCGATCTTGTTGCCAGCATCGTCAAATAGCTCAGGAATGATGATGTCAGTCTTCAGCTTGGGCTCACCAATCTGGCCCTTGATGCTGCTTCCGTTGACAGCGAGGTCGCCCAGATACGCAAGTAACTTCTGCGCACGGTTCTGGCTGCCAACGAGATCGAACAGGGCGGGGGTCTAAGTATGTCAGCACTTTGCCGCGCGAGGACGCGAGCCGGGATCAGATGCTTACATCGTCAATGAACTGAGTGTAGCACGCTCCATCAATGAAGGTTGGGTGCGTCAGGAGAGATGCCAGGAACGGTATGTTAGTTTTGACACCCCTTATTCGGAATTCTACCAGAGCACGAAGCATCTTGCGGCGGGCGATCTCGTATGTTGAACCATGACATGTACACTTGACCAGCCTGTGAGATTGTTAGCCGAAGTCCAAAAGTTGACGCGAAATGGGGTCAAGTACATCGAGTCGTAATAAGCTGTAAAACGCAATTTCCAGGTTAGCAAAGCCGATGAGATATAATTGACCGAAATAGTGAGGTGGACAAAGGGGGATTGGGTGAAGATGAGGTCAGGGTAAGATTACACGATTGGAGCACCAAAGGAACAGACGGACGACCACACGAATCGACGACCATACGCACAGACGGTGATGCGATGATACGTCCGAGACGAAACAGGGATGACTTACGGGTGATGACAGCTCCAGCAAATCCATTTCCACCGTCCAGACGGACACCGTTTCCACCAGCACTACGGTAGACTAAAAGAGACATTAGCACGACTTCATAGGGAAAGAGTGAGGAGCGCGTGCTGACCTTCGATTTTCCCTGTGTCAGGCTGGAATTGTTTGCTGGGGTCCTCGGTCGTGATACGACACTGAATGGCAAAGCCGCGGGTCGAGATGCGATCCTGAGTCAGGCCAAGCTGAGCCAGCGTCGCGCCAGCCGCGATCTGGATCTGGGCTGCAACAATGTCGATTCCGGTAATCTCCTCGGTGATGGTGTGCTCGACTTGAATGCGGGGGTTGATCTCGATGAAGTAGTAGCGGTTCTGCTGGTCCACCAGAAACTCAGCGGTACCTGCATTGCGGTAGTTGACCGACTTCGCCAACCTCACGGCGTCGTTCAGGATGGCGTCACGGACCTCGGACGGGAGGTCCTTGGCCGGCGCGATCTCGACGACCTTCTGATGCCTGCGCTGCACGGAGCAGTCGCGCTCGTACAGGTGGACAATGTTGCCGTGGTTGTCTCCGAGAAGCTGCACCTCGATGTGCTTGGGCTTGTCGAGGAAGCGCTCGACGAACACGGTGCCGTTGCCAAAGGCAGACTTGGCCTCGGACGTCGCGCGCTCGAAGTTCTCCTTCAGTGACTCCTGGTCACGGACGACTCGCATGCCACGGCCACCTCCGCCGTAGGCCGCCTTGATGATGATAGGGAACCCATATTTGTCTGTAAAGGCCTTGACCTCCTCGAATTTCTCGACGGCGCCTTCTGTGCCTGGTACGACGGGGACGTTGGCCTTGATGGCCAGGGCTCGAGCGGAAACTTTGTCGCCGAGCGCGTCAATCACCTCCGGGGAGGGGCCGACAAACTGCAAGAAGCAAAACTGTGTTAGTCGCTGTGCGTCAAAAAGGGGGGGATGAAGCTGCATACGATAAGCCCGGCTTTCTCGACCTTGCGAGCGAAATCGGCGTTCTCTGACAAGAAACCATATCCTGGGTGAATCATCTGCGCGCCATGCTCAACGGCGATTTTGACAATCTCGTCGCTGGCGAGATAAGCTCCCACAGGAGTGTACTGCCCGCGCTTGCCAATGACGTACGCCTCATCGGCCTCTGTGGAGGAATGTTAGCGGACAGTGACGGTAGCGGGACTTGAAATCGCGCATACTCTGCCGGTGCATAGATAAACGATCCTCATAGCTACGCAATCAGCAAGACTCCGTGGTAATATCTCGTTTTCGATTCGAAGCCCTACCTGAAGATAGCAATTGTGTGAAGCGACAACTCGTGTGCCTGGAGATTTACTAGTCAGCTGATGTCTCCCTTGCACGCCCTATCCGGCCGACAAGAACAGAGCAGCGAAATCAAATGTAGAAAGGGGTGACTCACGGTTCTAAAGATCTGTAGATAGCGACAAACGTGAGCATAACATCACCTTTAATACGCGGGCATCCGCGTCAATGGGTTACGACATACACGGATAGCTAGTTGCGCCTGTCAGTCAAAGCTCCCATCACAATCACATGGCGGGGTTTGGTAACTCACGGATTTCACCACGGTTGGCAACTGGTTGAGACAAATCGCATTAGCACACAACCTCAACAAACTTTAACAGAGCTCTGCTTCGGGTGCCAGGAACTGCTCTGCCACCTCCAGCTCCTCAACCCTCTCTCCGGTCGCCAGGGGCACTTACCGAGGATCTTCTTCAACTGCATGATGGAGGAGTTGGCCCTGATGCGGTGCATCGACTGGGCTTCCTTGGGAGCCTCCTCATCCTCAAACACCTCCTCGTACTTCTCGGTGGTAGGCTTATCGGCCGCCATTTTGAGATCGATTGAGGTCGAAATCAGGTGTCAATGGCAGGGGAAAGGTTGCCGGTAGGGGACTCGAGAATTAAAGCTATGACGGACGACGACGGCGGGGTCCTAGCTGCGCGCGGTCGGTTTGTGGGGTCTCTCTTCGTTGCTAGTGAGCCAAGCTCCAGCCAGAGCTTCGGCTAAAAGACAGCTTCCAGCTGCTTTTGCGAGCTTGCCGAGAGAGGATGTCCGTGCTGATTGACTGTATTGGGCGGCTTGTCGTCCGTGGTGGATTGACGATGCCAACAAACACAATGATATTGCAGAAGGTACAGAGCTCAAGGGGAGGAACTGATACTGACGGGAGCAGAGACTACACTTAGGCACAGAGAGAGTAGAACAGAGCAATGGATCATGCTCGGGGGATTTGAGGGGATTTTGTCCGTGGGTATGAATCGGAGATCGGACACAGAGCAGTGAATGGGTCAGCACTTCACAGCAATGGACAAGGAGGGACCTCCGACATCTGATACAGTCTGGGAACCGCGTGTGCCAAGGCAAAACGCAGTGGGCGAGTAGCAGAACCCCAAGACATCCCAGAACAACAAGTGCCCAACAGATTTCTCACCATAGACGGAGCTTGTCACTCCTTCCACACCGTCCGTCTATACATCTGGATGCCGCTGGTTGCGCGCTTTCTTGCGGCAGACAGCTTGAAACCTAGTGTGTCACTTCCTCGGTCCAGGCCCCGATTGGAACGAAGCTACCACTTTCTAAGCTTATTGCAGAGTTCATTGGAGGCATTTCTCCGGATCGGGGAGCTCGAACTTTCTATAACCTCATTCGTGTAGCAAATCATTTGCAGCGGATGTCGCAACTGGACATCCTGTTCGACGAAGAGCTTTCCCAATTCCTTATCCCACATGCTTCCTTCAGTTCCTTCAGCGCTGTACTGTGGAGCAGCGCGGGTGGAATGCTACTCTGCTTGGTGCAACCTGAAGTTGCGTGGGAGATAGGACAGCGGGGTGGGGTCCGATCGCCGCAACATTGCACACATGCCGCTCGGGACCTTGATGGAGATCACTGCTTGTGACGTTTGTCTTGACTCAATCAGCGAGGCTCCGGAGTCCAGATTTCCTCAGCCCGGCCAATACGCTACCTTCGCCGTGGCATATTGCTGCGGCAGGGCTAGCGACGGTCTATCTTCCACGACCACCACCACCACTACCACCGCAGCTTCTTGGTCTCGCGAGAATTCGGAGCCGGAAGACGAGTGCCACGGCCATTGTCGGTAATGGCCGGACATTTAACCTGGCGGCGATGACTGCCGTGGACTGTTGTTTTCGCGGAGCCGAGGATAAGCTCGTCCAGCATTCGCACCTTTCTGCTGGAGTGTCGAGATAAGGAGACCATCCTCGGGACAGACCATGACGACCATGGTACACCAGTTCCTGACTAGAGGCAGAGAGGGTATCCTCGCTTCCCAGTCTAGCCCTCAACGGTGCGGGGCCTCCAGCAGATCCCAGATAACATCTTACATACCGGTAGTTTACACGACTAAGGTACACTACATTCTCAGTAGTCTTCCAATGGAACAGCAAAGCTACCCCGCCTTCAGCTCCCTCACCACCAAACTCACCGCTGTAGGGTGAGATTGCCACTTTGCTGCATGCATGTTCACGATGCTAGATCTTGAAATGTTGACAATTTTCAATTGGCAAGGGACATGCGCCATTTAAAAATCTGTCATCAAGCAGGTGCAAGCCACCTTCCACTCCCATCGCGGAGTATGCATGGGATCGTTGCCTTGGCCTGATGACAATCGCAGAGGCTTTTATTGAACGACTAGGCAAGTGAGGACTTCCAGGTTCTTTCAACGACTCTCTGAGAGTCATCAGCTACCACAAAAAAAACCCTCGATGACGCAATTAAGGCCTCCGAGTTCGGTAGGATAGTGCCTAGATCCATCAACACCATCCTCACCGCCCTGGGATTATGTATCTTAGGCTTATTTTCTACTCCACTCGCCAGACTTGGTGCTTCAGCTGGTATCCTCTGCAATTCCATACGACGGTCCAGAGTAAGGTAGTTCTTGGCAGGAGTTGTAGTTCACTTGACTCATGTTAAACCCTGGGCCAGCGAAGTCTAGTTTGTGCCATTAATCGCCGACTTACTCGACGAACACAGAGCATCGAAAGAAACTATGTGACGTCTGAAAAGCCCGAGACTTCTAAAACTCTAGAACCCGTGAATGCGGATGGACATTTTCCATAATGTAGCCTGCAAGTGTGGCCTGTGTTCAGACTCGGGAAACACGAAACCTATGCCCTACAGTCCTGCGTCCAGTTGTTAAGCTCACCAAGAACGCCAAGGGTGAAAGGACATCGCTGCCGTAGTGCAATGCTACCGCTCATGTCACTAAGACCAGTCAAGACGCGCAACCAATGCAACCGTCACCGGAATCCTCAATTCTGTAACATACCACATAAGCAATTCTAGAGCGAAGCACCCAAAACCAGTGCACTCATGATGATTGTACAAAGTCCGTTGTGTGAAGACCATCACACCCACAATCTCCGGGCTATGCCTATCCTTTCCGTCTGTGCTACTAGCCAGACTGATAGACAACTTTGAGCCATGCCGTCAAGATCACTTGGCCCCCTATTGCCGGCTTCGAATGGCACTTATGGTATCCATTCCACAACCGCCAAAACCCCTATGTCCAACTCATCACTTATTTAGCCCCAACAGCAGCCTTGACCTTGTCCTCAGCCACCGCCGCAGTCTCCTTGGCAGAAGCCACCACGCCCTGAACACCGGCCTTCTCCTTGCCACCCCACCGGTGCCAGTCAAGGTAGCGGTATCCCTGCACGAGCTGCGAGCCCTCGTTGATGAAGTGGCAGGCGAAGAGGAGGTAGTTCTTGGGAGTGACGGCGAGGGAGTACCGCATGAAGGTTGCGCTGTAGATGATAAGGGCGCCGGTCATTGTTCCGGAGATGCTACAAGGAGGGAGAGACGGTGGTTAGCGTCGTGTAGTCGCTAGAGATCCTCGCTGAACATTGTTGGGAGGGAAGCGGTTGGGCTTACAGCTCGGGGGACTTTTGTGTGTCCATGACTGCTGCGATGGGAATGCCAAAGTTGGAGGCTGGTCCCCAGAAATCTGTATAGAGGTGAAATGTTAGCCACACTGTTTGGTATCGAGAAGTAGCACTCTCCGACAACGTCTAGAGGAAGCTCTCCGTCTGTGGTCCGACGCGAAGGCCGGAGGGCTTAGGTAGGGACAGTCCGTCACAATATTGAACACCCTTCAAACCAAAGCTATGAGAAGCTGTATTCAGAAGCACTCCCAACTCTAATGCTCCAGGACCAGCATCGAGTCATCGCTCAAGCAATACCGGAATTAACGGGGGAATATCCGAGTTGAAAGAAACGTACGTGTTGAGCAGAGGTAGTCCGACACAGGGTTGGACCTGATCTTGGCATTGATCGCTTTGACGAAGGCAGCCATTTTGACGATCGATGTGACGGATCAATGGCTTCGTTGGCGTTGGATGGGACTTGGAGGTTAAGGCTGACGAAGTGTTGAGCTTCCTTCAATACCGGCGACGAGGGTTGAGAAATTTGGGTGGGTCAACTGTGCCAGCAGGCCAACCAACGCTCGCGACGGACTTTGCGGAAACAAGCAACGCCAGCCTCGTCTTTGAAATGGGTATATGTCACGTGCCTTATACAACTACCTACACTGTTGTCGGGACATCAATTGCAGAAGTATTTTCTTTGATATGCGGATATTCGTTTAGGTCAGGATGACATATGGGTTGTGGCATCTACCCTGAGCTATGCTCGACTCCAAAAGACACTTCCGCCACTCAACCCAAATCCACAAACCCCTGAACGCCGCTGGTATTCCGTCCTTTTTGGGTTTATACCTTAACTTTGATGCAAACAGATCGAGCTTTTCCCCTTGTCGAAGGCTCACTCTCCATATCTCCGGAGATTTGCCACAAGGTTTAGCTGTCCCAACTGTGCTCCATCTACCCTTTTCCAAGTCTACCTCCGAGGTGGGTTAAACCCGGGCGGCGCACCTCCAGGAGGAAACCCAGCAGGCGGGAAACCGGGAGCGCCAGGGAATCCAGCAGGAGGGAATGCGCCGGGGAACCCTGGTGGAGGGGCACCACGACCAGGGAAGCCCGGAGGAGTTGGGCCTCCTGGGAACCCGGGGAAAGCAGGAGGAGGAGCGGCACCGCCTACACCAGCGGCAGGTCCAGCGAGCGAGATAGGAGCGGCAGCACCACGGCCTGCAGGTCTTGCCACGCCGGGACCAGCTGCGAGCGTCGACACCACTCCACCGGCTGTGGACTTTCCAAGACGCGTGCTCGGGTCGGCTGGTGGAGGGGACTCAACGGAGAGTGATACGATCTGTGCGCCTCGAACGATCGTCAAGCCGAGGGTGCGCTTCTCTTCCTGCTCGATGGTTTGGGTCGTTGATGATGACGCGCCGGGGGCGGATGACTTGGCCTGCTTCTTCTTGATGCGTCGAAATTCTTCGGTATCGGCAAGGACCAGGTTCATGTGCTGTATGTTTGTCAGTAGACATTCCATTAGGGATAAGAGGACCGTACAAGCGACTCACCTTGTCGAAAGCGAGCAATTGCCCGGTCATCTGGCGACCGTCATTGAGGGTTACTCTCATCCGGTAATTGATCTAAGCGCATTGTCAGTCCCATAATGCATGCGCATATTCAGGGAGATAAATAAGATACGTACGTAACCGGCCTAGAAGTATCATTCGGGTCAGCCTGGGATGTCAACGTCACAACGACAACAGCAGCGGTCAAGGAAGGAGGGAGCACGGCGACATACCATCTTTCCCTGCTTGTTCGACATGATTGAGGTGAGTTGCTACACTGTAGCTTCTCTATTTGAGCAAAAATTGGTCTTTTTCAACAAAGCTCTTGTAGCTTCGTCGATGTTCGCGGTCTCTGTAGCTTGTGGGGAAGCTTCAAGAGTCCAGCAGATGCGTGTCGACAAGGCAACAAATTTCGTCTGGACACGGCTGAGGGAAGGCTGCCAAATCTGGAGCTTGGGCCAACCTTGATTCCAGTCTCTACGCTAAACCCGAATCAGCTTTAGCGCAAATGTCCCCCACCAAACTGCTCTCTAGGGTTTTGGATGGAGCCCACACAAAATTTCCAAAAGCCGTGAGCCGTCAATTTCAACTTTTGAACTTCTCTAAACTTGTCTGTCAACCATCGCCCAGCTAACCGTCGACAGCAATCCATCATCATGGTATGAGCACCCGAGTGACCGAGATGTAATGCGAGATGATCAATCTGACTCCTCATTTAGTCTGAGAAGGCCGCCAACCCCATGCGGGAGCTCCGCATCCAGAAGCTCGTCCTGAACATCTCAGTCGGCGAGTCTGGTGACAGGCTGACCCGTGCCGCCAAGGTGTTGGAGCAGCTGTCCGGTCAAACCCCCGTCTACAGTACGTTTCCCTCCTTACTGGCTCTACAGTAACTTTGAAATTGGTTTCTGACATTTCCTCTCCCCCAACAGGCAAGGCCCGCTACACCGTCCGTACCTTCGGTATCCGCCGTAACGAAAAGATCGCTGTGCACGTCACCGTCCGCGGCCCCAAGGCCGAGGAGATCCTCGAGCGCGGCCTCAAGGTCAAGGAGTACGAGCTCCGCAAGCGCAACTTCTCCGAGACCGGCAACTTCGGCTTCGGCATCAGCGAGCACATCGACCTGGGCATCAAGTACGACCCCGGTATCGGTATCTACGGCATGGACTTCTACTGCTGCATGACCCGCCCCGGTGAGCGCGTCGCCCGCCGCCGTCGCTGCAAGAGCAGAATCGGTGCCGGCCACAAGATCAACCGCGACGAGACCGTCAAGTGGTTCAAGCAGCGCTTCGACGGTATCGTCCGGTAAATCGGATGATGTCGTGGGGTGAGACTTTTTTGTCTGAGGACGAAGTGATGGAGACAGCCACATGATATATGATGGAGGGTCATAACGGAGTTATACGGCACAAAACAGGTTTTGAATCGATGAACTTGCGGAATCGACCTCTTTGCAGGGTCTGGCAGGAAAAGAGTTTGTCTCTTCGCGGGCATGTATATCCATCAGCATCACCTGGCGAATCTTCATTCGTCCAGTCTAGCTCGACTTGAATTTCATCAGTCGAGCTGCGGCCTCAGAGACCGACCGGCGTCAAGCCGGCTTTCCATAGTCCCTAGCTTTGTGTTTGTCTGCCATGGAGCGCAGCACTCTTGCCTCTGTCGACGATGATAGGACTGGTCGTTAATTTGAATCCGAGCAGCCCAGATCAGATAAGGCTTGTAATGACCTGGCAACCTGGAATTTTCTACCAGGTTACTGATAGTAACAGGTCTGCTTGTTCTTATCAGAAGTTGATCCTTTCTTCCTCATCGTAGTACCAACTCTACACGGCTGTTGGCGTTGCTATATGTTCGAAACACTGAGGAATCAACGTTTTGCAATGCGCATCGCGTGCAGAGGGATTCGGCAAGGACATGGACTAGTAGGTAGACAAAGATCACAGTCGCTAAGGAGACACGTAGACTTCAATATGCATTCATTGCTCATCTATGTACGCCTCATCTCCTCGCAATCGCCAAAGCATCGCTTCATCATAGGTATCACAATACGCCTGATCGTCAATCATTCACCTCTTCTCTCCCCGCTTACATCTTTTCCTAAGACAGAGCCATCCAAGCACCATCCAGTACCGAGGGTTCAGAAGCTGGTTGCTCTGATTTCCAAGTGGCAAGACAACGTGCCTTCATGGCAACGTAGCAGCTCGGGAGTGGACTCAAGTGCTGCGCATATGTCCACGTCTTCAAAAGCAGAGCCAAGATGGCGACCGTCTAGGCTGTAGGCTGGGGTATTATCGAAAGTGCAAACCCTAGCATCTAGACTCCTAGCATCCTCTATTCATATAAGCCGCTGGTATGCGTTTCTGCGGTTCAGTCATCTAAGTTGTTATTGTTGTACAGGCCACGAAAAGGAAACAGAGAGAGTCGCAAAGCTGGACCGCCTCGTAACCCTGTCGACCGAAACCATAAGTGCAACTTCGCTCAACTTAAGCGAGATATGCAGCTACCCTCCTGCAGTGCTCTCTCAGCTACCTATCCGCAAGCCGCAAGTCAGGCATGGTAAGGCGAGTATTTCGGCCGTACAGGCAAGGGACCCGTCTCCTCAGTATCAGACTTCTCGGTGGGATGTCTCGATCTATTCGTCTTATGAATGTCGAGCAGCATCTCAACCAGTGTCTCGGCCTCCTGGTGGAGAGCCTGGAGCTGGGCCTTATCGCTGAGGAGGGTGGTACCGTCAGGATTGGGAAGGCGGTAGGCGGCAAATACGATGCCCCTGTTCTTCAGCTGCTGGGACCGCCTCTTTTCGCTCAGCGTGATGATGTTGGGGTCGGTGGGATTTTCCGCACGTCTGCCGTCGTAGCTGACGCCGGCGTAGAAGGCGCAACTGTAGCCGTTGGAAAACTCGTCCTGCCTGATGTGCTCGCTTCGGTACTCCAGCCATCCGTCCTGGCGCAGAACCTTGGTGTGCACATCAGGAGAGATCATAAATGGCGTCTGGACATTAGCCAGACCGTGGCCTGCAAGAAGTCGTCCGGTGAGAGTCGATTTGCGATGAAGTTCGACGGAGGGACTGCTGCTTCTGGCTCTTCGCGGACTGCCAAGTGATTCGCCAGGGCAGGGGCGGGGGATGGCGGTCGAGGTCGACGTGTGTCCGATGTTCTCCGGCCACAGATTGACGATGTAGATGAGATCGAATTTGAACCGTGCCGCAATCCTCTGGCACTCGAAGGCTGCCGCCTTGGCAGGACAGCTTGTCAAGGGCGAAGAGAGGCAAATCAACGGAGTGCTGCGTCTTGATCCCGATCGCGGCGAAGGCATCTGGAAGACTGGGGGATCGGGCGGCAAGTCGAAGGTCGGAGCCCGTCCTGATCCGGACCATCCTGGTCCGAGACGTCGTGAAGGAGGTGTCACAGGTGGGCCGTCTGCAATATCATCGTCGCTCATGCTCAGAAAAGTCTCGACGGTGGGCTCTTCGAGTGCCGAATCAGCATGAGACGTAAGCGCGGGAGCGGGCGCAGTCTTCGACAAGGTCGAGTCACTAACTGTCTTGCGAAGCAAGACCACATCAGTGCAGGATAGTCGGGGTGTTCCGAGACTCCGGTGCTTCTGCGACTTCATTTCGGGTGTCATCCTCTTGGCCGATGAGTTTTCAACGGGGCTTGATGTGTTGAAAGGGCGTAGTTGGGGCGATGACTCTGGTGTCAAAACACCGAAAGCAGTCGGGGGAGGTGGAAGAGGTTTGTTGAAATATACGGGTGAAGATGAAGTGCATTCACCACTATCTGAATAAGGCGGAGTGTCTGGTCGTCGTGCCGAGAATATGGGTAATGCTTCCTGAAGCCCACTGAGCTCCTCGATTTGGCTCAGATCTATTGTGCGGCGAGGCGAAGCCGGCTCAGTCTCAGATAATCTTTTCGAGGTGTTCGTCCTCCGTGTATGCTTCTCAGCAAAAGAGAATTCCAATAGGCCGGCGATAGATTTATCTCGATTTCGCTGTAACAGCGACGAGGACCGTTTTGGGACCTGCGGATAGGAACTGACTGCGGGTAAGGACGATACCAATGGGGAGATGGTTTCCTCAATGGAAGGCATCCGGTTGTGACCACTTGGGGTTTCTGGTAGGCTTTGTGCTCTCCGTGGTGAGCTGACTGTCACCTTCACCTCATCTCTAGCCAGCATGCGTGTTGTTGTTGGCCTCAGAAAGGACGGGCTGGGAAATATTTGTGGGTCAGGCTTGGATTGTGGTGTTGGCGTTGGCGAAGGTGAAGGTGAAGTGAGGCGGTGGTGTTTATTTGCTCTCCGAAGAGATCCGCAGTCCAAGGAACCCTTCCTTCTTTTTGAGAACAGCCTCTCAAGCCTATCAAAGCCTTTCTCTAGCTTGTCAAAGTTGGCCGCCATGTTTGCATCGAGGACGCTAGCGATCTGGTCATGCGGTAAGCTACTGTCATGTCAGCCTCTGGCAGAGCTCATATATATAAGACGTGCATACGGACGACTCACGGCAGCAAGATCGCGCGAATCTCCTTTAGAGATAGAGTGGACCGCTAAGGTATGCCCTAATGGGGGATCACAGGACACTCCTGATCAGGAACGTGGGTCGAGTCCTTAATTTAAGCTGATGCCTCGTAGGGACCGAGAGCTTGTGTATCTTCGACTCGAAGCGGTGGAAGTGAGAATATACGGCGACTGATAGGGTAACCAGGAGAGCACAGGTGCTGTGAGATGCTCCTCTACACAAACTGGCTGTCACACAGCAAGTCTATGTCGTGCCCACTAACACGACAGACGACTTTGAGAGATCTTGTGTTCGCGCAGACGAAAGGCTGCCGAAGACAGGATGTTTGATGTAAGTGGAAGGGAAAGACTGCCGAGAGCTCTGAACGTTGTGCTCCACCAAAAACTCTTAAGGTTGTCCAGAATGTGAGGCTTCCAATATAAGCCAGGGAATAATGACGAGCACGATAGGACGGCGAGACAAGGAAAGATGTGAAGCACGGTGTGCCAGGATCACCGTCATTGATATACCAGGGACCTCGCCGGGGTATCGAAGAGAGACAGGGATGTCACCCACACCCTTGTCTTGATCACCGACTTCTGAGGACTAGCGGGGCTCCAACTTAAGAAACGGGAAGGAAGAGGAGAGACGAGATGAGGAGAAGTACTCGAACGCAAGCGGGGGTGTAGAGAATGGCGTTCTGAGCCCTCATCTCGAGGATATGGCAATACCTTCGCATCCCAAGCTCGAGAGGGTGATGTTGCCACCTACGCTTTCCACCTTTTGTCCAAGTGTTCCGTCGAGGGTGCTCTTTTCTGGGAAGTACGTAACTGCAAGCAAGACTTCATCGCCTGATGCTAATTCTCAGGTGTGTTGTTTTGGATCAAAATCCCGATCCAAAGCCTCTCCACTCCCGAAGGAAGATGGGATCCTCTTTGCTTTTGTCGTCTAAGGAAAAGAGCACACTTGGCGTTGCGCAAGCGCTCTTTCGGAAGGAGCTACACGGCGGGCCTAACCCAGTGAGGTTCTGATTGTTATTTATTTTCTACTGCGCCAACTACATAGTACCTACTGTGTTGGGAGAGCTTGACGTCAAGGTCCAGTTCGCCAGTCGCAGCGTGATGTTTGCTACCCCGACTAAACCAAACCATAAATGAAAGCCACAATACGCTAGCAACGAAGGGGTCTCAGCTTGTGTATCCACCGCCGTCAAAGGCAGAGCAGTACGAGACGAGAGAAGAGGACGGACCGTAGACAGGAGCATGCCACGATTCTGAAGCTCAGAGAGAAAGCGAGGTATCCTACCCTTGACTTCTTGTGATTTACGAACCTGGTTGATCCTGACATTAGCAGATGTCAAGGGTGACTTTGACATTGAGCTTGAGCAACCGTTGACGCTACGAGGTGGGGGAAGACGGCAGGTTCCTGTGATGACGGGCAAGCTAATGCGCAAAAGGCTAACAAGACATTGCCGCTATCACGACGTTGAGGTAGCAATGTGACGAGGGACTGCAATTCTCGACGTGAATTCGTGATGTCCGATTTCCGGCAGCAGGTGGTTGGCCAGAGACGCCGCGCACGGCCGCAACGTCTTTTTAGCTCTGGCAGGGGCACCCGATCGTAACCAGGGTTCAAACCGCCGGCATTGCCTGCGATTGACCAATAGGGACTGATGTTTGGATCGCTTAACTGGCGGTGTCAGATCCTCTCAACATCAACTCATTCTGGAGGCTGGAAGTCATTGACTTAGTTCCCCCGACGAAGCTTTGTCCATCGGAAAGATGGGAGTACTTTCGTCTAACACGGACCAAAGATCTGACCATATTCAAGACCGCGATACGGTCTACTAGCTCACAGGACATTGACCCGCGGTTGCTATTAACGACATAGCTCGGAAAACTCTCGCCGCAATTTCAGCTAGTGTGTTCTTATGCAGCTGTTTCTTCCCAAACGGGCTGCTCAGACGTGTCGCGAGTTGAAAAGCTGCGACTAACGTCATGATTACCTTGCCTCCATCTTCTCCCCGCATGAGAGAAAAAAACAATTGATGGGTCGCTTCTGGCAGTCCTAGCTATCAAGCAGTTTACTACCAGGTTTTCCGCCTATTTCTCGGGATCCATTCGAGGCTTTACGTCCCCGGGTACTCCACTCCGGCGCCTTCGACTGGAATAAGCAATTCTACGGTGCATGTTGCCACTTGAGGCGCCCTACAGTACGTCCCACGATCTCAGTCTAACCTCGACCTGCTCGACTTCCGGCTTTGGAACAGGAAAGCCAAGTCCTCCAATATTGCCTAGCGCAGTAGAGGTCAGAACAACTGTGGTATTCGTCATGGAGCTATGGAGCTCTGGAGCCACATTGAGCAAGGCATTACACGTCTACTTACCTGGCTCGCCAAGACTGCTCTGACGACACTGGATCGTGCCGCCAGGGTCTTGAAGCAGTACTTTATCTCTGCTTGGCCTGCAACGAGTGTCTACCACGGTATATCCCAGGCTCAACTAGGAAAACTATATCTCTATCCGCAAAGATCCCGATCAGCTTGCTGAGACTTTGACAGCCATTGCTACGGCATTAACCAAGCGAGTTTGCACGTTCCTCTCGGGAGCACAAGCAAGCCCTGAAGTGGTCGTGGCCTTGTGTCCGAACTGAGCTCCTCTCCCGGCCGGACCGGGACGCTACAGCATGCGGGACTCCGAACACGATGGGGTACCCGAGCAAGATGATCGACACAGGGCTTCTTCTTTGGGGTCGAACTGTGCCGATAACCCTGACTCTAGCGTAGTGTAGACTTGGAGGGCGGACCTTTGCACAATTGTCTCAGTCGCATCTCCAATAAGAGTCTGGCGCCATCAAAACCGAGAGTCAACTATTCCACATCATATCCCTTGTGGGACTAACCTCTTCGAGTTTTTACTGCATACGATTCTTCTTGTCCAATGGCAGGACCTCGCTCTAGCTGTTCATCCCTTGCTTAGACAACGTGCATATGTGTACCTTATGTACATATATACATATATGGCCCACCACACCAAGTCCACTTTGGCTCGTTGCGAACGTCACTAGATGCGGTACCCTCTTGTAGATCACTTCATGCCATAGCTTGACAGGGTCTGAATCAGTCCCGACTACTTGACGATCCAATAGGTTGCGCCTTTCGATCCGGAAAATTCCAAGGAGGACGGTTGTGAGACCTCATGCTGGTCAAATGTAACCTGCGATCTCACATAAAGAAATAGAAGACAGGACCAACAGGCCGGCCGGACACGGCGCGAAGTCTTGTCCTTTTGGGTAGTCATTGACGAGCGAGTGGTGCCCTCGTAGATATTTTGTGCAACACGAAGGTTGATTGTTTGTCGGGACCAAGGGTGGCCATGAAGCTTACGTGTAACTCTGTGGACAGGCTATGCTGTCTCCCGGGCATTGCAACTCCGCCGTCCAGGATACTACCACATTGTACGGGAGATCGACGAACGACGACCTACTTCGAGGACGCGCAACGATGGGACCCTTAAGAACGGCCTCCCTTCGTTGCATCCTGAGAACATGACCTATGTCGAAGCGTTGATTGCTCGCTCCGACCTTACTGTAAGACGGGAGATCAACGAACCAGCAACACACATTTCATGTAACATGTTAAACCAAGACCCTTTGTTCAACGGCATCCCTGGCTGCAGCCCAGCTTCGTGGCTTAAGACATTCGGTGTTAACCATCCTCCTTTGACCTGTTTATACGGACGCCACGCTTTACTCGAGTCCCTTTGATGCACTCGCTCTGTAGATCACCGGCCACATTCGATCCCTCGCTAGACGTGTTCCCAACTGGGGGACTGATCGGCGGTATGGGATTTCCAATTCCCGTCCTCAAAGCCGGGATTTGGCTAGTCATTCATCAACTTCACCAAAGATGTTCAAGAACGCCGTGTGCACCTCCTCCGTAAGATCGCTGGCTTGCAGCGATCGGCCCCTCTTCGCAAAGGCCAGGCGGGAGCACTCCTGTGATGTGCTGTTAGCTACTTGCCCCAGCCACCGGATCAGGAAAGAAGCAGAACTCACCCTCGTAATACTCGCCCCTCCGAATACCGCAAGCGCAACACTCTCGTGCTCGTCAATGTCCCCCTTGGTGTCCCAGATTTTGTCGAGATACGCCTTCCTCCACCCCAAGAACGTAGCGATGCTGCCGGTCAGCGTGTCTCCCTGCCCACCACTCCTCTTGAGCCCTCCCTTGAGATCAACAGTCAACGTCGTCGTGCCGTTGGAAATCAGATCCTTGGCCCCCTTCTGCACAACAGTCACGCCGCCCAGCGCCTTCGCAAGCGCTTCCACCTTGGCACTCTCCCCTTGGCTCTCCTCAGCCTTCTCGACACGCTCGTCGATGCCCAGCGCGCTCGTCAACCGCCCGAACTCGACCACATTCGGCGTCAGGACCGCGAGCTCGTAGCCTTTTACCAGCTCCGGGTCCCCAGAGACCAGCGCCAGGGCGTCGGCGTCGACCACGAACGGCGTGCTCTGCTCCCGGGCGGCGCGCAGGACGCGGCGGCACACCTCGTGCATGAGCTTGTCGCGGCCGAGACCGGGCCCGACGACGAGGACGTGGATGCGCGGGAGCATGTCGATGATCGGCCCCGCGATCTTGTCCGGGTCTTGTTCATGGTCGCTGGTGAGAGGGGTGCTGCCGCTCGGTCCGGCGGTCATGGTGGAGCGCATGAGGGGGTGGACCATTATGTTGGGGGAGTAGGTCTTGATTACTGTTGCTGCTGTCGGGGTGCAGATCACGTGGGACTGTGAGAACGTTAGCAGAAGTACTGGAAGACGGAAAGGTAGGTAGGCCGGGCAGGGAGAGCTCAAGAGCCGAGGTAGAGGCATTGCGCCTTCTACTTCTCTGCTCCTCTACAACTCCACAGCTATGCTCAGGTCCGTCAAGTCCGCCGGACTCGTAGAGTTGGACTTACCATGTCGCATCCCAACCTAGCACTGGCCATAGCCGAGAAGTACGGCGCGCCTGTGTAGTCCTCGCTGCCTCCAATGACCGCTACCCGACCTAGTTGACCTATCAATCTCTAGTCAGTACAACCCTCTGCGAATTCCGTCCCGAGAAGTTTGACGCAACTCACCCTTATGAAAGGTCTCTAGCATTGGCGGCACCAGGAGCTTGGCCCTGGAGATCAGCTTCTGGGTAGCGGCCGACATTTTCTGCTCCGAGCTGGGGTTTGAGGTCATAACTAGTTTCCGGCTGTGAAAGTTAGCTAAGTCGTCCAACAGGAAGCGTTCCGCGAGCAGAGCAGCCGGATGTAGGGACGGGCAGAATGGCAGATCTGTGATCGGACATACAAGTATTCAGCGACAAAGCCAAGTAGCCTTCAATTGTTCAGTTCGTGGTGCTTTTCTGAAATAGCCCGAAATTCGATAAAAAATCTTGTTTACGTGTAAAGAAAATGAAGCTGCAATTGTGTTTGTGTTGACAATGATTTGGAAGGACTGTCTGGCGTGAAGGGAACTAGGATTGTCGTTCATGATGTCACTGCCGTTACTGCCGCTACTTTTGGAGTTGGGTCCTGAAGTTCTGGGTACATAGCTCCACAACCCACAACAGCCTCGGAAAACCGCTCACAATTAATGTTTCGCGGAGACAGTACACAGACGTATGTAGGAAAAAAGGTCGACCCCCGCTAATGGACAAAGGGAATCGAGTGCTTGATTGAGTTACTGCAACTCTATTTTACAATGGTTCGACTGGTAGGAGCTCGCCCCTCTCCTCCATCCAGCGGCACCCGACACGCCAGCCACGCTCTCCTCTAGAAACACAGACAATGCGTCACCTATAAACAAGTCGAGTCACCTTCCCAGATAACTCTCGCTCCAAGCCCCAGGACTTTTATTTGAATCCAATTAACCCAGGAAGTTCTTGGTGAACGAGCTGATGACATCCCGAAGCTTGGCCTCGAGCTCCTTGCTGAGGGCACCCTCCTTGTCAATGGTAGCAACAATATCCTGCTCGTTGGTCTTGAGGTGCGCGAGGAAGTCAGCCTCCCACTGGAGGATCTTGCTGACGGGGACCGAGTCGAGGTAACCGTTGACACCGGCGAAGATAAGGGGGACCATCTCGTTGACGGCCATGGGGGAGTACTGCTTCTGCTTGAGGAGCTCGGTCAACTGTAGCGGTAGATGTTATTAGCTCTTTCCATATACGCGTAATGCCATGGTTCTTCAGAAACTTACACGTTCACCACGGTTGAGCGTCTGCTTGGTGGAGGCATCCAAGTCGGAACCGAACTGGGCGAAAGCAGCAACCTCGCGGTACTGAGCCAAGAAAAGCTTAAGCGAACCAGCGACTTGCTTCATGGCCTTGAGCTGGGCAGCAGAACCGACACGGGACACGGAAAGACCGACGTTGATGGCGGGGCGGATACCCTTGTAGAACAGCTCAGCCTCCAAGAAGATCTGACCATCGGTAATCGAAATGACGTTGGTGGGAATGTAGGCAGACACATCGCCACCCTGGGTCTCAATGATGGGCAGAGCAGTCATAGAACCGCCACCGTGCTTGTCGCTCATCTTGGCGGCACGCTCGAGAAGACGAGAGTGGAGGTAGAAGACATCACCGGGGTAAGCCTCACGTCCGGGAGGACGACGGAGCAGGAGGGACATTTGACGGTATGCGACAGCCTGCTTGGACAGATCGTCGTAGATGATCAGAGAGTGCTTTCCGTTGTCCCGGAACCATTCGCCTGCGAATTTGGGACTTGTGATTAGTTGATGCATCATATTGGTGAGTGACGTCGAAAACGCGAAGAAAATGTGTTGGAGACTTGGACATTTCATGTGTCGACGCAACCAAAAAACAACAAAAAATCACAACAACGAAATTACAACTGGATCTTTGACTCACCGATGGAAGCACCCGTAAACGGGGCTAAATATTGTAAGGGCGCTGCTTCGGACGCTGTGGCGGCGACAATGATGGAGTACTTCATAGCGTCGTTCTCCTCCAGGGTCTTGACAAGCTGGGCGACGGTGGAGCGCTTTTGTCCGACAGCGACGTAGATGCAGTACAGCTTCTTGGTCTCGTCGTTCCCGTCGTTCCACCTCTTCTGGTTGAGGATGGCATCGAGCGCAACAGCAGTCTTGCCGGTCTGACGATCACCAATGATCAACTCACGCTGGCCACGACCAATGGGAACCATGGCGTCGACGGACTTAAGACCGGTCTGGACCGGCTGGTTGACGGAGTGGCGGGGGAGAATGCCGGGGGCCTTGAGCTGAGCACGGCGCTTCTCCTTGGTCTTGATGGGACCCTTGCCGTCAATGGGGTTACCGAGAGCGTCGACGACACGGCCGAGCATCTCAGGGCCGACGGGGACATCGACCTAAAGGGGGCAGTATCAGCAGCTGCGGGCGAGTCTTCTTGTCTAGAACGTTACAACTCACAATTTCACCGGTACGCTTCACGGTCTCGCCCTCCTTGACAAGACGATCGGAACCGAAAAGCACAACACCGACTTGCGACGACTCGAGATTCATGCACATCTGATCATTGGACGCCGCGTTAGTATTAACAGTGTTGAGAGGAGGGTGGTGGAGGAGGGGCCGAGTAGAATGGAGCCGGTGTGAAGTTAGGGGAAAGTTGGAAGGCCACTCACTCCCTTGACACCGGAGGCGAACCTATAGACAATTAGCAGATGTCCAAGCCAGAACGGGACCAGGTATAACATACTCAACAAGCTCCTCAGCCTGGACATTGGCCATGCCGTGCACACGGGCGATACCATCTCCGACGCTCAACACACGTCCAGTCTCGGCGAGGTTGGATTCGAGTATGAGTTAGCTTAGCGCTCATGGAACCGGCTAAAATAATAATCTTACCCTCTTGAACACCACGAATGCGCTGCTCGAGAATGCTGCTGACTTCGGTCGGTGATGCCTTGTCGGCGTAGGAGCGGGTTTGTAGGGAAGCGAGCGCAGGTGCGGCATTTCGGGCCTGCGACGTCAAAAGTTAGCCGAGAGACCTCCGCAATCGATTCGACCCAATTGATGAGCTCTTGAAAGAGCTCCAAAGCTTCCATCGCGCCTTTCCTGCCGCTCCAAAACAGCTTGATTGAGCTTCGATAGCTCCAAGAGAGACCATTGAGATTGTTTTCGAGCGGATTCGGATGGCATTGAGATGTGTTCGGCTGGACGGAGATGGATGGACCTACAGCAGTAAATCTGCTCGAAGCCACCGCGGCGCGCGTGGACTGTCTGAGGGCGTTCCGGAACATTTTGAAAGTGTACCTGGGATGTCACCAGAGACAAAAGAAGTCAATTGCAAATGTCTTGCAATTGACGGAGAGGAGATTGGGGATGGCAGAGAGGCTTGGTAGGTGTTCAGAGATGGCTAAAAGAGAGGTTTTTGCAGACTTGGGACGAGAGAAGGAGAGCAAGTGGATTGCGAGCTGGCTCTAGCGAATCAGGGGCCGGGAGCGAATTCTGCTCCGAGTATCTCCACATCAACAAATGTGTGGCCTGTGCGCTACCCTGACCTCCCGATTTCCTTTCGTCATTTGCCTTGAGGCTCGAGTCCTGACTCCTGAGGCAGGTACCTCACCAAGCTCCATTGTGTTCAAGTCATGCAAAACACCTATAGTTTAGCTTTGCGATACTCTACATAAGGTATGCAATGCTCTCGCATTTTCTGTGGTACAATCGCAAGTCTCGCATCACAAAGCCTTGGCCATTCAGTGAAGGAAAAGCGGACAAGCCTTGGCTCGGGGTCACGTGATTAGCATTGTTTGAATGCCACGGCCAGCCTCAGCATCCCGCACATAGCACAAAGGTGCAAGCAAGTCAACGGCTTCTGTGACTTTTATGTCGACATATTATATATATATATATATACATATTAACTTGGACTCCTTGCGCAACCAAAGCGTGACGCTGACAATGACTTGATTGCAGCTTATTGCTCCAAATACACAAGAGACTTGCTTGTGCCTGTTAGTCTAGTGCTGTCCAAGCTTGTCAAGTCGAGCAGCTGCACCATTGTCCATTCTCTTGGTGGTGACAAACATGGCATCACAGACAAGCAATCAGCCTGTCGAGCCGAGCCTTGACCCTGCGTACTTCCTCGTCCACCTTCATCCGGAACTCGGGATCACTCTCAGCCTCCTCGATGACATGATCATCTCTCAACATGTCGAGATTCTCCTTGATCACCCCAAAGTGCGTCCTTGTAGCTTGCACTTGTTTGCTCTTGAACTCCGCGGCCATGTCCCTGAATTGGGCTCTAAGCTGCATTTCCATCTCGTCAAAGATGTCCTCACCACGCAGCCGCCAGTTGATGATGGTCTTGCGTCGGGAGTCGCTTCCGGTGCCAGATTCACGGTTACAAGCTCTGTAGGAAGGGTTCATCGCCTGGCCGATGAACGAGGTCTGGATCCCTGTGAGGACGTCTGTTTTCAGTCTCCTTGAGCTACATGTTAGCATGGTTCGTCCTTTGCGAGGCCCTGGATTCGTCAGCTTACGCGAGGTCTTTCTTGACTTCCTCGTACGAGTCTTCCAGCTTTGACTCTAGAAGATTCTGGTGCGTGCGTATAGAGTTCGCCAAGACGTCGACTTGGTCATCGTCGAGCTGGTCTTCCGACTCTGGTCTCCATCAGCATCCCGTTTTTGCGGAGAGGGCACGATCAAGCTCACCCAACGTCTTGATTGCTTCTTCGCACAATTCCTCTAGGATTCCAGTGGCATGGCTTCTTTGGCTCTCAATCTGTGCGCACAGCTCTCTCCATTTCGGCGACAGTGTAAAAACCATCGACTCAATAGCCTCTTCGTTCCAGTTATGAGTGCCAGCTGCTCTAGTGCTGTAGTCTCCGAAATTCCGGCAGAATGCTGCATATGAACCTGTCGCCAATGTCAGTCGATCAAAATTGCTCGCGAGATGTTTTGTCTGTCTTACTGTGATGCCACTACATAGTCATCTAAGTTAGCAGTCTCCCTAGAGATTATAGGGCAACAGGTGCGGACGTACCCCTGACCATTCATCCGCCGCATTCGCCGCCCCCTGAGCCCATATATCCTTATGCTGGTAGTGTGCAACAAAGGAGAGAAAGTGGCCCTTGATCATCGTCTTGTTCAGCTCTGAGTTTGCGTCCGTCAGTCCCTGTGCCAAATCTTAGCCTGGTTAATCAACACAATGCTATGAATACGCACCCTTCGCATGATACGCTCGACATTGTCAAGCGTCTGCCGGATAGCTTTCTTTCTCTCCGCGCTCAGGCTGCCAGATCCAGACTGCACCCAGAGCTGCAGTGAGTCTAGAAGCGCTGGTATCTTCCGTTTCATGTATAACGTGGCAGCGCGGTGCTGGCTTTCCCCTACTATGGAGATGCAGTGCTTGCGTACTTCAATCATGCCACTCAACTCGAGCAAGTCAATGGAGACATCCTTTGGGAGGGGTCGCTCCTTCCAGTAGTCTGTATTGCTCACACAGAACACCGACAAGTCGCCTCCAGGTATTCGATCCTTATATGCTTCCCGCAGCTGCTGACGGACGATTTCGTTCCTAGTGTTGATGAGAAAGCTCTTGAGTCTGCTACTTGTTAACACTGACTTGAGGGCAAGAAAAGAGGGGATAGTTACTCAAACTCGCGTTGAACGACCACCTTCTTGGCTTCGCCAACGCGTCGGCGGAGTCGAATGTACTCGTCTTTCTCCCACTCAACCAACTCATCTGGATCCATGTCATCATATTCCTTCACCTCTTCCTCGATCTTCCGAACGTTCTGCCTCGCAGCAGTCACGAGGTTCTGTATAGCCCTAACAGTCCTAGCACGTTCGCCTTTCCAGTCTTTTTTGGCCTCTTCCGCTTGGATGTCCTGTTATCGACTGTCAGCGGTTCTGAGTGAGACGACTACAACGGATGACGTCTGTACTTACATCAGATCGGGTGCATATGATGCCCACGTTAGAAAGTGACGCCTTGTTGGCCAGGTCGATTACTGCCATCACGCCTTCGTCCGTTATAGCGCGGATGATGTTGCACACAGCAAATATCTCGTCGCAGTTCAGGATATATCTCTCGGTGATCCCACGCCGAGCCGAGTTGATATCGCGGAGACCTACGGGAGTTAACTCCAACCAAGAGGCTTCCACAGAGGGTAATGAGCCTACCAGGAAGATCAACGAGAATCAGGCCTTTACTAAGGATATGTGCATTGCAGAACACCCTGCCATTGTCAGTTCCCAGAAACATGCGTCCATAGTAAGCATTCACCTCACCTAATCTTACGAATGAAGGGCCATAAGGATGCCTCGTCCCCAGAAGCCAGGTCAGATGTCAGCTCCATCAGACGTTGCGAGCATGACTCGGGATCTGCCAAGCTCTCGTTCGCCGTGATCGAGTGCGGCGAATTGTCCACCCACGACATGAGTTTACATAACACATCTTCCTCATCTTCGTCCTCATCAAGCAGCACGCTCTCCATGTCCTGCAGCTGGACACGGAACATCGCTCTGAAGGTGTCTTCGGCTACCTGCGCCCTCTTCTCGAAGACTGCGATCTCGTCGTCCTCCAAGTCGTCAAACGATATATTATAATGCCTGTACGACTCTAGCAGTTCGGAGATCTGCTTCTCGAGCTCTTCCCGGGAGAAATACTCTACCTGGATCTCGAACCCCGGCTCGGGACGGTAGCAATATTCGGTAACGACGCAAGTACAGGCCTCACCGCCGCTGCTTGTTCTAGCGAGATGCTCGATATCCAGCAGCGAGTTGATGAGGCTGCTCTTGCCGACGCCCGAGTCCCCCACGAAGCCAACGGTACGAGTGTCGGGGCAAGTGAAGTCTCTCAGCTGCTTGGCTTTCTTGTAGAGCTTCTTCATCGTCGAATCAGGTTCATTATGGAGACGACTGGACCTCAGCACATCCGCAAGGTCGGCCATCAGCTGTTTGGCTTCCTGAAATGCTTGCTGGAACTCCGGCTGGTGGAAGCGGTTCTCGGGAGGTTCCTCGTCCGAGACCTCGTGACGAGGTTGCACTATGGCGGAGCTTGAGCGACGTCTTCTTTGACTGCTGTCCCGGGCCGTTGGGGTTGGACTAAGATGTTGTCTATCACTGTTTGCCCGTGGCGTGACTGGGTGTCGAGAAACATCTTGGTCGAGAGCTGCCTGCATGGCAACTAGACTGAACGTTCCTGAGGCCATGTCCCCGTTCGCACTGCGTGGCACCGTACTATCCGTCGCAGTAGTAGTCGGTGTCGCTTGCCCTGGAGACGACAGCTCGCTGGACCTCGTGGAGCTTCTTTCCACGCTCGCAGTCCTTGGCGTTCCTGGGCCTTGACCGGAGCTTGAAGTGTCTGCGTTAGAGGCTGAGGATTCCGATAAACGGAGCGCACTCATGTCACCATCAATGGCGGTCGAGCGGATAGATCCGGATCGGCTATGGCTACGCGGTGTGTGGACCGGCCTGCTCGAGGCGGCAGTCGAGGGTGGCGGACTTAGAGAGATGGCTGGAGTGCCAGGATTTGGCGAACGCCAGGCAAAGCACCCATTGAAACTCTCGTGGGACGCGAACAGTCCCGCTAGGGGGACAGCTTCGATCGACGGTACCGGCACATCACCCTCGTTAGCGACGGAGGGGAGGACAGGGCTTGGGGAATGCCAAGTGAAAGACTGGTTGAAGCTATCGAGGGAAGCTAGTGATGGCGCCTGAGAGACACTTCGGACAGACTGGACCGGCACATCGGTGTCGATACTACCGTCACTGATGACCGAGGCATCGTCGGTTGAAGGAGTCAAGGCTACCACCGAAGTGGTAGTGGACGATTTAGAGGATGTTGCGAGGGCATCACGAGGCGGGAGAGGAGACTGATACAACTTGTTAGAGAATATACTCGAACCTACTGCTTGTCTAAGCTCGAACTAGCTGGGCGACTCACCGATATAAGAATCTGAGTCATCGTTGCTATCGTGAGTAAAACAGAAGCAGGAACAGCTGTAGCGTACAGAAGAATCGGAATGCAGAGAGGTAGGTTGACAATGCGGGACAAGAATAAGTGGTGCGAACAGACTCTAAGACTGGTAACGAGTACTCTAAGAACCGAACAACTATAAGCAACGGTTGTCTACCTTTATCTTCCTCATGCAGAACATAGGACAGGTTATATACTACCAAGACGACCCAACAGTTAACGGCACCTCCTTGCCGTAATCCGCTAATCATCCGCCAACTTCACATGGAGCGTGGGGTGCAAGGCAGACTAGCGACCTCCTTGCAGGCCCTCGGATTGAATCTACGAAATGGGCATGGATCGACTGATACACGCGCGGCAGGCAATAACGTTAGTCCTGCCGGAGCTATGCATGGGAACAGACACCCATCGGGTGACCGGAGAAGGCTGAGCTGTCTGTGCGAGTTGTATACTGCGACACGGGAGGTGTCAACCGCTGCTGTATCACCTACACATGTTCCTGGCCTGTCATGCTGAGGGATCCTCGACTGTGATAAGACGTCAAGTGCGGGGGAACAGAATCGAGCGGCCTTCTACACGTAATCGCGCTGATGCAGGAGTTTGAAGCCGGTGTGTTTGCGATTATAGTAAACCGGTCTTGAACCCATAACCGGAAGGGGCCCCCGGAGAGGCTGGCGCTTCACTGAAACCTTTGCTGCAGTAGGGCCTGGCTGTGATTGGCTTGTTGGTTCCAACACGCTGGTATGCAGGACACCGCGCCACACAACGGGACGCTTCCGCAGGATAAGAGACGTGTGGATCGTGATGGCGCTTTGGTGGAGAGGACTAGAGGCCAAAAGTGCCCATGTGATGCAAAGCGTGTGTCGCTAAAGGCAAGTTGGCTTTCGCAGGGGCGTCCTCGATCTCGGAAAGCAAATCTGGACATCGCTCAATGAAGTCGACGATGTCAAATCTGTCTTGCATATGTACTATGCAATATGGATGATCTCGCATCAAGACTTCCTCTCCGGTGGGTCGATTTTGGCATAGATGGACCTCGCCGCAAAAGTTGCAAACTTATTGGACAATTATTTAGACTAGTGCTTGCCCAGATTTGCCAAGTTCGCCAAGCGCGTCAACGACTAACTCTTTCGAAGTGAAGCTTGGATGAAGTCAAATCCAGAACTCTATTTGTTCTACAAGGCGCGCGTCGCTCATCTAGTTGTTGCTCCAAGACAGCTACTTGCACGCCGCGGCAAGTGCGGAGACTCGCCCTTCGTTTAATCCCGCTATCTTGCCCTCGGCCTTCGCCCCGACAATCATCCACGGAGCCCGATGGCACTTGTGCTCTTTCTCGTCCCATGTCCAAGCCAGACACTGCTGCCGCGGCGTCTTCTTGCACGCGGCATGGCATGCAGCGGCAGATTCCAGATCAGTTGTTGTCCAACTCCGCTCGTCCAATCTGCCAACGTGATCCCAGTTCTGCCGTAGAGGGTTCTTTTTGAATGTCTCCGGCGCCGGTGCCCCATTCATCTCCCAAAGATCTATCCAACGGACGATCTTGCGAATGTTCCTGAACGTCTCGCCGGTCTGCCGCATATCCTCCGGATTCGCAAGGCCGTGAAAGGAGACGACCGGCGCGCAGAAGCGGTCAGCCCTGATCCAGCTGATCAGTGGCCGCTCGCCGTTGAACAGATTCATGTAGGTCTCATCTAGGTAGACGCCTATACGGAGGAAGGTCGAGGCCAGCAGACGGTCGCCCCATGTTTCTGTGAGGGATTCGCGATTAGACTCGGCGACAATACGCTCGTTGCGAGGGCTGTAGAGGTTTCGCACGGCTGCGCCGGACATGATGACCGAGGAGCCGCCGTGAGCGAAGCGGCAGAGCCAGTTGCCGACTGGGTTGCCGAGATAGTACTGCTTATCAGGATCCAACCGCTCGAGGAGGAGGATCATGGAGTCCTGCACGATATACGTATCGTCGTCTACTAGGACGTACCATTTCTTGTCAGGCATCTGTTCGTATGCTAGTTCGAGGCCGGATATGAACTGGACAGAGTCGAGTTAGCAATCGGGGCCACTGAGAGTTGGCACGACTCAGCCAGGTACGTACCTTCATAGCATCCAGCTCCCATCCAAATTTCTTTGACATCTCTTTCGCAGCGTCCGCATCACCCCGCGCAATAGCAGCACTCATATTCCTGTACTTCTCGGCGCGCGGCTGCTCCAAGTCGCTCCCAGAAAACACTCCTTGCCCGAACAGCGTCCCTACCGCATCATGCACAGGCAGTTGCCGTCCGTCCTTGGAGTAGTGCTCTCCTGGCTTCGTCGCAAAGTCGGCAATGAAGACCAGATCGCCCACCTCCCTGACTGCCTCAAGCCACGCCGGGATGCGATGCTGCGTTCCAAATCCGGACTTCATGATGATGCCAACGTCCCGCTTCCAATCCACTGGGTATGCAGCCGGTTTAGACAGCCATTTGAGGTCGCTGGCGCGCGGCGTCCACATCGACTCTCGAGCCCGCATGTTCAGCCAGAGCCGGAACTTGGCGTCATATGGCAGCATCGCTGCGAATAGAGCTAAGCTGGACAAGACGAGGGCCAAGAGGATGATCAGAAGGCGGAAGTAGCGCCGGCGGCGCATGGGCGAGCAGAAGCGCAAGCTCCCCATTGTCGGAGGAGCGCCCACGGTAAGCTCGCAGGGCGTGCCGTTCCATAGACGATGCGCAAAACCCACAACGGCGAGTAAGAAGACGGGCGCCACCAATCGACCCTGGACTCGGAAAATAAAGTTAAGAGATTTTGATGTCTAGTAGACACTATCAAAGCCGTCTATGTAGAATTGACGTCACTGTGCAACGAGCGTGAAGGTGAAGGGGATGCGACGAAGCTTCGTTTTGTCAAGTGCTGGATCAGGCAACAGAATAATGGCATATAATCTTCGAACTACACTATGAGTACGGGATGCCGCGACATTTGTTGGGAATCAGCATGAATTTGGGCAGGCAACATGGCGGCACAGCGTGTCCGACAGGAGCCATAAGCCAGAAGCCAGCACTCAGTCCCACCTTCCCCAACTTCATGATGTCGGCTGGGCTGCTGAGCCGCTGAGCTGCTGCAAAGCAAGGCACGGAACTGCCGGGGCCTATCATAATACGAACGTCGCTGATTCATTGGTGTCACTGCTCGATGTGACCAGAAGACACTTGAAACTGGTACAGCGCATCACAATGATTACATCGATTGGTGCGGACTGCGGGTATAAGGCCGACTTTTCATCGATACGAGGATTTTAGTAGAAGTAGGATCGAGTCCGGGCAAAGAAAGGGCTCGAATGGGACAAGCGTCGATTTAAACGGTCAGCAACTTACAATCGTGAAATGAGCCTCGGGTCTAAGCCACTGTCAATGGGGGATAAAAAAAAAGGGAATGTGTTCGTAATGTTTGGGCTTTCCTTCAAGGGGAGAGATGTGAGGAATCACTGCTTGATTAGGCAGGTGTTGTCTTGAAATCATGCTGTTTCCTGCATTTACTGTACAACCATGATAGCAAAGCTACGACCGAGGCTCATGACAGTCTGCATGTTGACTTGTGTCTACCTTGGTGCATCCGGGGCAACACTGATGGCGCCCTAACTTTAAATCAACAACCGATCAAACTGTAACATGAGTACTGAATCTGTCCTCAAGGAGCGTAATACGGTCCCAACAATTAAGGTACCGCCAGTCCGAACTTTCAAATACCACTCGCTCCCGCAGGTATCAGAGATAAGGGAGCACATTAGCTGGTCCACGGCCATGCGACAAGACGAACACAAAATATATCGTCAGGTATGGTACGCTATCAATGTCAGACGTCTCTTCTTCCACATCTCAACAAATTCGGGGTAGAAGCAAGTCTGCCGAAGGTCTGCCGAACGCAGGCACCCGGCTTGGCCCGCAGTTTTAGTGTATTTTTGCTCAAACGCGAAATACGATTTTCGCCGGTGCCGAACCGCGCCAAGCCCGGAGCGCCAATGAGAGATCCGGAACGCTTGCGGCGGAGCTGTACCGAGTACTTCCTTTGACCACTTACGGGCAAGGCTATGCGTAGGCGTTCAAGCTTGGCCGACGGCTGGAATCGTGATATCGAGAGGACAAGATGCCTCATAGGAGAAAAGAAATAATATATAAAAAGACGTAGCATGTCAACCACCAGTGGTGATTTTCCTTCTCTAATTGTCTAAACATTTTCGAGAAGACAAGAGTATCCAGAAGGAGCACACATCTAAGTTACACACATATCGACCACAGCCATGAGCAGCCGCAAATCGAAGGACAGCCACCCTTCTGGCGAAGCAGCCACCATTCCGGCCTCTATCCAAGACCTGCACTGCTTTACCGAGACAAACGGCGTGATAACCTCGACAATGAACGACATACCCGGCTACCGCGTCGTCAAAGTCCTAGGCGCCGTGTACGGTCTGACCGTACGCAGCCGAAACTGGGCCGCCGGCCTCGGCATGGTGGTCAAGAGCATCGCCGGCGGAGAACTGAAGTGGTTTACTGACATGGTATGTACATGGGCCTGAGACGGAAGAGGAAAGAGTCGACGGCTAAAGTCATGTAAACAGCTGTACAACGCGCGCAACGATGCTATCAGTAGGCTGGTCGCTGAAACCCAGAGCCGTGGCGGGAATGCCGTAATCGCGCTGAGGTTCGATGCCGCCGACCTTGGCGGCTTCGCGCAGGTGTGTGCGTACGGCACGGCAGCTGTGATCGAGAAGGTTGATCCTGCTGTGGCCGACTATCCACAACTTATCAAGTGATGACTCGAGTTCGACGGCGCTGGCCATGTTTACGCGCGATACCAAGATACCAACAATGCAATGTTTATCAGTTTAAAGGGATCTTTACAATACGCTATACTTGCCTGTCACATTACAGTTGACTGGAAATCTTATTACTGGTCCTCTAAGTTGCGAGGGCTCCAGGAGGGTGTGACGAAACTGGGCGAAACAGATTCTTCACCAAGCCGCACATTGTTGACAGTCGACGTCTGACATCACTGCCCTGGACATCAGCTCAAACGTGCGCCAACTGATAACTAAGTTGCGTTGTCGAGATCAGCCAACTTAAGTTGCCCTTGAGAAATTGAGATGGCGCGTAGAGATATATAAACTTATTATCAATTGTAGTCAACCCTGATGCAAATATTAAAAACTCAAACGCCCTGAATGCCCTCGGTCCGTAAACGCCAGAGTATCCCAAAAAGAACAAGAATCGCTCGTCTAATACACTCGGCTTGGGACCTCGAGGCTCCGCCGCTCCCTTGCTATCGAACCAGACTTCCATTCCTTGGGCTTGGCGTCTGCTATCTTGAGCCACTCGCCATTGAAGGCATTCACGAGCCAGTTGTTTAGTTCTGGAATCGACGTCAGCAAGTGTGATCTGGGGGTGTCCTCGCCTGATATGAGAGGTTATGAACTTACTGTCATACACGATACGGTTAGCATTGTGGAAGTAGATGCCGTGGTCGCTGTCAGGGAACACGTGGACATCGTAGTTCTCGATGCCCGCCAAGTCCAGCTTATCCAGCAGCGTAAGCGAGTTCTGCATATGCACATTATCGTCCGCAACGCCGTGCATAAGCAGGAACCTGACGTTCTGCGACAGTGCCGACACGTTACTGATCGCGCTGCTGGAGTACCCGTCTGCATTCGTCTGCGGCGTGAGCATATACCGCTCCGTGTATATGCTGTCATAGAACCGCCAGTCTGTCACGGGCGCGACAGCCATGCCGTAGCTGAACGTCTCTCCGGCATCCTGCTCGAGTGTCTTGAGCGTCATGAACCCGCCGTACGACCAGCCCCAGATGGCGAGCCGCGATCCGTCGACGTACTTCTTGGCCTTCCATATCTTGGCGGCGGCGATCTGGTCGTGAGACTCCCAGTGGCCGAGGTCGCCCCGCACTAGCACGCGGTTCTTGCGGCCGATGAATCCGGTGCCGCGTCCGTCGACGGTAACGCAGACGTAGCCGAGGTTGGCGGCGACGTACGACTGGAAGTCGATGTTGAACTTCTTGTTTACTTGTTGCGAACCAGGGCCGCTGTATTGTTGGAAGAGAACGGCATATTTCTTCTTCTCGTCAAAGTGCGGCGGGCGACGCTCGACATAGTTCAGCTCAACACCGTCGACGTTGATGGTTCCGTAGATCTCGATTGGGAGCTCGTACTTCTTAGCGCTCTCAGCCAGTTCGTCGTTCTGCTCAACTACATGCTCATACTGGCTGGGATTGCTAGGAGTGCTGACAACCTTCTGCCAGGGAATCTTCGGTCCATGGTAGGACAGGAGCATATAACCAGCGCCGGCGGAGAAAGAGGCGCCGTAGTAGCCCTCGATGGTCGTATCCGTTAAAGGAGACAGGTCCTTTCCATCGAGGCGCACGCTATATACGTGGCGCTGGATGGAAGACTCCTTCGTCCCCACGAAGTAGACGAGGTTGCGGTCCAAATCAACAGCCGAGGGCGCACTCTCAACTTCCCAGTTTCCGGACGTCAGCATGATGGGATTGGGGTTGTCGAGCGGCGTGAAGTACGCCAAGTGGTCGCCATTGTCATGGATAACGGTGTCGATGTAGCCGTCAGCAGGGCGGTTTTTATGTGCATCTGCGGGAATGTATTTCGTTTTCTGAGAAATTTCAAACCAGCCTCCGTCGAGAGCCTTGACGTTCATGGTCCTGACTGTCTTGCCGGTGCGAGCAGCGACGTCGACGAGAACCACACGCATCACATCACTGACGCGGTTGGTCTCCTTGATCAGGACTTCCTTATTCCCCGCCCACACGACCGTGGTGATCAATCTGTCCTCGTCTGCAAACCCGCCCGAAATCTCAACCTCGAACACGTCCCCCTTGATGACATCGTAGAAGAACAAGTCAACCACAGGATTGTGGCTTCCGGCTTTCGGATATTTGATCTGCCTGACCTCGGGATAAGCTTCCTCCCCGGGTTCGGGTTGTTTGCCACTTGGTCTCGAGACGAAATACTGAACGGGGTATTCTGGAACGCCGGTCTCGTTCGTCCTCAAGAAGGCAAAGTAGTTGCCGTCAGCCGACCACCAAGTGGCAGTTCCCGAAGCGAGGACTTCTTCCTCGTACACCCAATCAGGCACACCATTGAATACCTCGGCACCGCCGTCCGTGGTGACCCTCTTGGCAGTACTGTAGCCTAGTCGCCGTACGTAGATATCGTTGTCCATGGTATACACCACCTGGTCGCTCGTAGGGCTCCACTGGGCAAGCTGTACTCTTGCATTCGGCTCGCCTGGGACGAGGGGATCGACGGTCTGTGTTCGGACGTCGAGAATCCAGTAATTAGCAGTCGAAGAATGTCGCCAGTTTGATTGGCGGTCCGTCATGAGCAAAACACGCAGCAAGTCTTTGCTCGGGATTGCGTCATTCGGAGTGTATTCCTTCCCATTGTAGTCAAATGTCCCTTTTGTCATGAGAGTCTTGCTCTGCTGGACTGCAATATCGTCGCGGCTCTTGGCTTGTGACCTCACATCCTCGACCACAAGGTAGTCCTTGCCCGCCGCCCCGCGCTCGAGAAGCAGGCCATCCTCTCCGTCTGCGCCAGCAATCCAGCTGATGCTATGGTGTTGAGGATACCAGAAGCCACCTTGGATCTGGTCGAGCGTTATTTGTTTCCCGGTGCCGCGGATTGCCGTTGCCTCTGGGTCATGGTCCATCTGCGACGGATGCTTGTAAGCCTGCGTTGACACGTACACAAACAAGCCGGCGAGCCATCCGACGACGACTAGGGAGGAGACAATGATGATTATCTTCTTCAACCCTCGGTCCATCCGCCGTACGCCAAAGTGCTTCGTGCCAGTCTCGCCATCGTTGTTACTGGTTAGGAATGGTCCGGTCTCGAGATCGGAGGCAGCATTGTGCTCGTCTTTAAGGTAATCTTCGTCATCATGGTCGGCGTAGGGGGTTCCGTTGAGGGGATCGTGACGTTGCTCCTTCTCATTCAAGTGACTGTCCTTCATGACGCGCTCGTTGATGCGCTCGAAGACGAGGCTGGTCGTGCTGACTGAGGATAGGGAATCGTGTGATCGTCTTCTGCCCAGGGAGTCCTCGGCGTTCTCGAGGAGAGACAGATCGCCGTCCTCTTTGCTGCTGGAAGCCATAATGGGGCTTTCTTCGGTGTGTTATTCGGGATGTCACAGGCCAGCGATAGATGCGCTGAAGACAGGTTTAGAGGAAATTATAGCCGACGATAGGCTGAAACAGCATCGTGTCTCAATGCTATGGCTTGGCAAACTGGCCCTGCTTCTAGAAGGCGACGATGCTCCAGGCACTCGTCTACAGAAGTCAGTGGCGATAGGGCGCTATTCAGAACCTATTCCGGATCGTTAAGAATGCTGGCTTGATTCTTTGAACGACGCCGATTCGCCCTCAATGGCGTGTCAACACCCCCCTGACAGCCCGAAACGTAGTGCCAAGACAAGCATGGCCCGTGCTTCACAGGCGTCCGGATTATTACACTATTGCACGGATGATTCACCGTGTTTGATTGGGTGTTTGCTTCAATGTTCCAGAACTCCACCTTCTCCCACACTTGCACTACGAAGGCCAAGAGATGACATTGAGATAGTCGAGAAAGCACTGCGCCAGTATGTGCATGAGTGATGGATTGCAACCTCGTGCTGAAGCGCGGTACTCATCTGCGTCTGTAGAGCCTCCCCTTTGCATTGTTTCTTCCAACGGACGGAATTGTTAGGGTCGCTCCCTCAGGCTACCCCACACTCGACAATATCGAGGCGTCCGATATAGTGCAGCGGAAGATGGCATCCATCTGGCAAGCGTGGGCGGGAGCAGATCTCTCAGGAACCGATGACACCCTGCTTTCAAGCTGGTCCAGTGGGCTTGAGGTAGTCCCGCAGGCCATCCGGTTAGACAATCTTTTGTCGGTTCTGTGAGCCGTTCAGCCGAGTAATTAGGGTACAATACGCACTCTGTTCAAGTGGACAGTCTGGCGAGATTGAGAGTCTGAGGTGGAAGAGTTCAAAATGAGACGACATCCCACCATCTTCGAGTGAAGCTACGCTCTAGACAACCAAGTGGTTCACTCATACACGAGTCTCGATCACTCGCAAGCCATGGTCCACCAAGCCCTCCTCCTCGTGCTCCTCAGCGCCCTTACCGTCTCCGCGCGGCCTTCCAAGTGCGCAGCAGAGCCCAAGTGCCCCATCGTCCTCGACGGCCGCGTCAAGACCACCCTGGTCCCGACCGACTTCGACAGCTACGCCACGTCTCCCTTCAACCCAGACTACGTCAAGGGCAACAACCTGAAATGGAGCGACATCCTCCTGTTCCCCACCGACGTCGGCTCCTCCCGCTTCGACAACGCGTCCTACAAGCCGTTTGAGGTGACCATAAGCGACGCCTCCATCTTCCAGCAGCAGAAGGGCTTCCGCCGTGCAGGACTGCAGATCCAGGGCGACACCAACACCGGAAGTCCCGCCAATACCGGCATTAGGACGATCCACTTCAGTGTCAGGCAGGATCCCAAGCGTCCGCTGAACCTGACGCACGAGTACCTCAACGTCTGGCACGAGGCCAGCGACTACTCTGCCGATCAGTTCATGTTCGAGGCTGGTACTATCATTGGCCAGACCGGTCTGCCAAAGAACACCTTCAAGGTGCTCAACCGGCAGAACAAGCAGATCTGGTCCACCCCGATTGAGAACAACGCGTGGCAGAACTTTGCCATTACTCTGGACTTCAACAAGAAGTGAGGCCCCTTTTCATTCTTTCACCGGGTCGATCTACCTTTGGGTCCATAGCTAATGTGACGTTATCAGTACGCTCCAGGTGTACTACTCCAAGGGCGACGATCCCCTAAAGTCCGTCACGAGCGCCGTGTCCAACGACAACAGCGGCGGAGGCCAATATCAGATTGGCATCCTCAAGAAGCCGACGGGAACCTCTGATGTTGTCAATTCTGGCTATCAGGAGTCCAAGCTCAACGAGGGCCAGATCTACGGTGGGCTGTTCATCGAGGACTCTTCCAATGGCTGTGTTTCTCTGTAAACGAAGGGATGAGAAAAGGTAATACCAGGTATTCACATAGCTAGAATCAGAAGAGGCAGCTGCCGCAAATGTACATATTGGCTTGCATCTAACGTACCAGAAGCTCACGACATAACAACAAACCACTGCAACATCCCCCAATTCATCACTTTGCATAATATCACAACTGAAGAGATATGAATAAAGGGCCAATGTCTTCGTTAAACTAGCAAGCAAGCGAAGACCCCGGACCCAAAGCGGTCGTACTATCATACAGAAAGGTATTGTGCACAAGAAAGTAGACTGCGCACCAAATGCTGCCACAGTCGAAATTTACCAGGCCCAACCCCTCGAAATATCATCCATGCTCCATTCTCCTTGACTGTTCTCTCCATCAGATAGCGTGTTTAGAGATCTAAACCACTCCAGAAGAGTGATTAGCACTATTTGCCATATGTCCCAAGAGGTTGAACGACCATCGGTCCCAGATCCGGCCGTGGCAAGAACCAGGCGGACGACCATGGATCGTAAATGCAGGGAATGTGCAGCACTACCGGTGCTAGCCTCTAGAAACCAAATCCGGTAGGTTGAGGGGCGAAGCCGGTTGGCTGGGGAGCGAAGCCGTTGGTCTGGGTGAACGGCGCTGGTGAGGTGTGGCCTCCACCAACACCACCGGGACCAGCCGTGATCATAAGGCGACCAGCACCAAGGATGGGAGTGTTGTCCTCGACATGCTCTTGCTCCTTCTCCCTTGCCTTGCGCGCCTCGTTGTCAGCCTTCAGGCTGGCAATTTCCTTGGTAGTCTGGCTTAGCAGATTGATCATGTAAGGCATGGTAAAGTCCTGAAGGCCACTACGCCAGGACATTTCGAGCACAAGATCCGGTCGAATGAGGTCGTAGCAGGCGTAGAGCATGCCGACATAGCACTCGCGGTTGCCAATGTCCACAAACTAATATAGTCAGTATCTCATATATAAATCCAGGGGAGCTCGAACAACTTACATAGCGGAGCAGCTCCTCCACCACATCCTCCTTGCCGGAAATTGCTGCCGTCTCGATGGCATCCTTCCACAGCTTGTCCTGCTTGGACAGGTTGATCGACTTCTCCCAGCGCTTGTTCTTGCGGTAGATGTTAGCTGCAATTTGGCGGAAGAAGACGAGATCGTGTTTCTCCAAGCGGCCAGCCAAGGCAACGGCATCGTAATTGTCATGGTTCTCGACCGAGTCACGAAGCGTCTTGTAGTCCTCCTCCTCTATCAGAAGGTCGTTGATGGCATCATTCACAATACGCTTGTTCTGGGATTGGACGCTAAGCAGGAATGGTTTGATAAGAGGCAAGTTGTCGGATCGCTGGAACATGCGAACGACACGGTTGACGTCGATGCGAGGCGTCAACACCTGCAGTAGGTCGGTTAGAAGCGAAGGGTGCTGCTCCAGGTAAAAGTTGACGCCCTTGAAGTAGATCTCCAAGTTCGCAACCTTGACGATGACCTCCTTGAAGTTGTTGTGCTCCCAGGAGTTCTCCGGATGGTTGATAATGGCCATGACAGCGTTGTCAAACTCGTCGTAGTGGTAGTAGCAGAAGACCAACTCGGGCCAGAGGTTGGCTTCCTCACACGCACGGATCATCTTAGGGAGGTTCATTCTCGTCCAGAAGATCTTGAGGTGCTCCATCAGACGCTCAGGATGATACTTGGAAAGCGCAATGCCGAGCTCGGTGAACATGCCCATGTGTGCGCGCTCCAAGCCAACACCCTGCTCGAGCAGGTCGATAAGCTCGTCAAAGTATCCACTCGCCTCGTACCGCTTGACCAGAGCCTGGAGTTGCTCAGCATCGACAATCAGGTGCAGACCGCAGATCGAAGCCAGCCGGAACTCCTTCTTGTCAACACAAGCATCGTGAACTTCCTTCCAGACCTTGATATTGTTTGCCTTCCTGGCACACTCTACAGCAGACTGGTAGTCCTCCAGATGAACCAGGGTTGTCGAAAGCTTCGCCCAGTTAGATATGCTGGTGTAGAATATCTTGGCAGCCTCGTAGAAGCCCTCGGCATAAGCCTTATCTCCGGACTCCTCGACATTGGCTACATTTGTACCGTGCAGGAAATCTGCCAGCTCGGATAACTGGTTGAGACGGGCGTAGCAGAAAGCGAGGGCCGTATCGATGGCGGGCTCACGGAGCGTCTTGCGGGCCATGCGGAGGTACTTGATGAGTTCCTCATCCTTGCCAGCGCGGACGGCTGTCTCAATGACCTCCTCGTAGTTCTTGGGATCGCCAGCCTTGATGTAGGAGTCAATCGCATCGCTAATCCGCAGGCCATCCAACTGTGCTTTGGCAACCTTACTCCAAACTGCAGGGGTATCCACTTGCTCGGCGAATGCTTGGGCACGGTCGATGCTCACTACGTGGTCGACAAGGACATCGGTGGCAGCCTCCACGTTGTTGACCTTCTTGTAGATCTCGAAGGCTTCTTCATGCAGACCAACTTCGATACAGGCGGCTGCGATCTCGTCCGCATCGTACTTGTCCAGACGATGGATGTAATCCATGACCCGCGCCTTATCAGCCTTGGCCGCGGTGAACAGAAGCAGATTCTGCAGGTTGTGGTTGTCGCTGAATGCGGTAGGCTCCAGAACAATCTTCTCCAGGAGCTCAATAAGTTCTGCAGGAAGATCCGCAGCGAGAAAGCACTTGACAGCGATGGCCACCTTGTCGGGATCGATGGACTCAGGGACTGCAGTCGAGATGACCTGGTCAATGACCGAACGGCGATGGAGGTTGTTCTCGCTCAGCACAAAACTCCACAGCTCGTCGTCGGCTCGGTCAAGGAGATAACGAGCCTGCGCCTTGTACATCGAGTTCTCATTGGTGATATTGATCAACTCCAGATCGTTTTGACCCTTGCGATAAGCGATGTATGCCAGGTTGGGATCGCGCTTCTCGCAGTACTTGCCAACAATGAGCGTGTCATAGTGGTCGTCCTCCTTGAGGAACTTCTCTGGGTTGTTGTTTGAGTCAATGTAGATCTTAGCGAGGGCATTGTAAATCGCTTGCTGCTGGTTGCCAGCCGCCAATGTGGCCTCGAGGAACGGAAGCAGAAGCTTCAGGCGGTTTCGCGTCTCAACTTCGGAGACGAGTTCGTCGATGGGGATGGATTGGGGATTGACAGTGGCAAGAAGACCCTTGATGACGTTCTCGTCACAGTCCACGTCAAGCAAGCCACCGATGACGGCGGGTGTCCGGGCAGGGTTCACTCGCTGTACGTAAACCTCGATCGACTTGAACTGCTGGTTCTGGTAAAGGTAAAGGACAAGATCGTGAACAAAGTTGAAGCGGTCACAGACGACGATGAGAGGAAGCATCTCATTGAGCTTAGCTTCCTTGAGGAAGTTCTTGACCTTTTCAGGGTTGTAATAGTTGCTGTCGCGGCAAATACGCTCGACCTCGTTGAATTGACCTAATTTGGTCGCGGCCTCGATGTACTTGAAGTTGACGTCTGGGTCTTGAGAGAGGTTGACAATGCTCCCGAGATAGTGGTACAGACCCTCGGCGTTCTTGTACTTCTCGAACAGATCGATCAGACGGTTAGGACCAAGAAGCTCTGAGTATTTGGTGGCAACAGCAACAACCGCAGGGAGATTCTGGCGGATGTTGTGCTTCAACATGGCATCGAGGCAGTCAATAGACTGCTCGACCGAGAGCTTGCCAAAGAATTCTACAAGCCAGTCAAGGCTGAAGTTGGGCGTGCCGGCAATGTTGACAACGACACGCTTCACTGCGACGGGGTCTTCGTAGAGCTCGAGGGCCTTCTGGAACAGGCCAGCTTGCTCGCAAAGTGAGGCGATGCGAGCCTTATCGAAGTGGTGGAACATGTTGTTGCTGAGAATAGCCTCAGCAACCTGTGGAGCGTTCAGTAGGTTGAGCTCGAGGAGACGAGTCTGGAGGTGGCCCTGATCCGGCCTGTCATCCTTCAGCGCCTCCAGGAGGAAGGAAGTCACTTGCTGAACCAAGCCCTTCGATTGGAAGATGTCGACAACCTTCTCCAGGTCAATGAGTGATCCGCCCTCATGGTTGACAAGGGAGGTAGCAAACTCGACACCCTTTTCTGGGTTCAGTGTCGTGGTATGCTGTAGAAGGGGAATCCAGTCCGGTTGGTAGCCGGTTTGGGTGCAGTACGGCAGGATCTTGTCGATCTGACCCGCTTCAGCTAGACCTGCGACAACCTTGTGAGGCACGTTGGCCTTGAGGTAGATGGCAATAGCCATTTGCTTATCATAAGGACGGACCATGTCTCCAAGCTGCTCGGAGCATTCCAGCTTGTTCTCACCAAGCCACTTCTGCAGGAGCTGGGTACGCTGCTGAGCAAGAACTGGCTGGGCAAGCTCCAAGGTCTCGTGCTGATTCAGAGATCCCTTGTCAAGCAACAAGCCGAAATACTGGAGAATGCTTGACATCTGGCCTGGCTGCTGAGGTACTCGCTTGAACCGCTCTATGGTCTGTGGGGTCCGGAGGAACCCCCGTGGAGAGTTCGCAGCAACCACAGCAGCCTCCTTGTACTGGCCAGCACTGAACAACTGCTCGAAGCGTTGCTGGTAGAGGTCGTCGGCTCCTGGAAGTCCAGCTCGAGATGCCAGCTTGAGAGCCAGTTCATTTCCGTGGCTTTCTAGAGTATATGGAACCAGCGTATTCTCGTCAGCGCCCACGTAGAGCACTTGACCCTTGCGGTTGATGCCGACGATACCGGTTGATGCCATATCGGAGCAAGATGTGAAAATGGTGTCGCTCGAGATACGGTTCATGAAGATACAGGTACCGGTCTCCAAGTCGTAGAGATGGATGAACCCATATTTCGTGACCAGATAGATGAGCCCGAACTTCTGAGAGACCTGCATGGCCACAGGAAAGTCGTTGGTTGCCTCTGGTGGGAAGAAGACATCTACGGCCTTCTTGTGAAACACAGGGTTCGTCTCAGGATGGTCGACCTCGACAATATGGAGCTTGGCACCGGTCGCTGTCCGAACAGCAAAGGTGAAGAGCTTTGTATCCTCTGGAGCGCCGTCCAACCTCAGGGTGCCGAACGCTGCAGCGTGGCCTTCGATCGCCTGGCTGATACCCCGGTCCTTCGAATATAGTTGCATGGCTCCGACAACACGGTTTTGTTGTTGTGAGATGCCGACGACGACCATCCACTTGCCATCGGCGCTGGCACGATAGTTGATGATTTGGTTGCCCTGTAGCCATGTTAGCTTGGCACGTTCTTTGCCCATGGATGAGGTGAACAAACCGAAAGATTAGGGTTCCGGTCGAAAGCCTTCACAGGCGCCGCCTGGTTGGGATCGAATACGTCCCAATGATAGACGGAGCTATCGGTGACCATTCCAATGGTCGTCTCGCTGATCCACTTCCAGAAGACAACATCCTCGCTCATGGTGGTCGACTTCAGTTTCTGCTTCTGTTCTAGGTCGAAAATCTGCAGAGTGCGTGTCTGGGCCCTCAGGGCGATGACTTGACGTGTCCAGTGCATAATCGCACTATCGGCCTTGATGGGGCGGCGGATGACATTGTTGCCATTCTTCAGGTCAACAATGATGACTTCGGGGGAGGCGGCATCATTCTTCTTCTCGCGAATGCAGACGAAGGCGTCTGATTCTAGTGTCTGATGGTCAAGGAGGTTAGCCGAAGACAAGATGATAGAAGGAGGCGCTCAGGAGGTCCTACGCATGAGTTGAAGCTGATGGCTGATTCAGTAACACCGAGGCTGCTGAGCTGCAACAGCTCCTGGAACTTGATTGGCAAAGGAGCCATGGTTGAACGGAGTGCGCTATCCTGCGCGAGGAGATGGACAAGGCTGCCAACTTATCGAAAGTTGCGTCGCCAAATGAGGGTGCGGCGAAATTGTGTCGTCGGAATGACGGGAAAGGAGGTTGGACAGACAACTGGTCCGAGACGAAGCGAAGCAGAGCGCGCAGCCGAACGACGAAGTCAATTAATTAGGAAATTCGTGTTTCGGAAGAGATGCGCTGCCTTCCTCCGTGATGCTGTTCGGAGGAGAGACGAATAGGTGTTTGGGAGGTCAAAGGAACGATGGGTTGTTTGATGGAAAACAAGTGGAAGTGTACGTCAGGTAGGGTGAAGTGGATACTTTTTTTGAGGTTACCTGTTCGCTTGGGTGAAGCTCCCCCAAAAGCGTGGAGTCGCGGCAGCTCTCCAAACAGAGCCCCTGCCTTGCGCCACAAGGCACCAAGAAGTCACGTGAGCTAAATGAGTCCCGCTTTGGTTGATAGGACCCGTGACGGCGCGAAGAGGAATAAATCAACGTTTGTAATGTTTATAGAAGCATTAAGGGTATTGAGCTGTGGGTTGGTTGAATATCTGCAGGGAGCAGCTCAAAGAAGGCGCCATATCATGACTTCTACATCCTGACTAAGGTGTACTGACACTGGAGGCATGGACAGTGAAGTTCATATCTTCGCAAGGCCGTGTTGCTAATTTTGGGTCAAGGCGCTCGTTGCTCGTTGTGCAACTTGAATATCAAAATCTGGTTCTAAAAGGGAGTTTCAAATGGTCGTTAAATTTATAGCAGCGCCGCCAACTTGTTTGCAGAAGCCAAAATGCCTGGTTATCAGAGTCACGGGATCATCTACGGTTCGCTTCGCTCGAGACATAGGCACGGTAGAGCAGCGTGATGGTCCTGGTAAATGCTCCAGAGTTCGTGGTCCTGTAACAACAGCCTCAACCATAGTAAACTAGCCGATTACAGCTATGAATCACACTGAAATGGAAATGTACGCTCAATCATTGCGGCGCTCCCCACGGCCATTGGCATAGAGAAGTGCCGCACCCAAGATTGTTCGTTGTTGTTTTCCTCTCCATTCTGTCCGAAAACTTCAATATGTCCTGGGCACCAGCCAAGCACTGCTTCCGGCGTGAGCCATGACAGCACTGGGGGCCTCGAAATCGAAAAAGCGTTTCGAGAATGTGTAAAAATTGCGTTGTTCATGATGAAAAAAAAGAGAAAAGAAACACACACCGAAGTTTTCGACGTTTGGTTTTGTAGCGGCCTCGAGTGGGCCGGCTGCTCTAAAGTGGGTCTCAGCCTTTCAGGACTCAGGTACGGCCCGGAAATCTCCGCGGCAATTCAGAGACACTTAGATCGACGTCAGTCCATGTCTCGAAAGTGCGTTTGAACAAGTTCAAGTTGTCCATCCGAGCAAAGAGGACTTATCAAGCAACTACGACGCCGCCATGACCACCGTCCAAGCTGTCCCGAGGTTTCTGCTACCTCGTCTTAGCTGGACAGCGCCGACCACGGCTTCCAGCCTTGTTGTCCGAACGCCAGCGACTCAAATCCACGGCAGGAAAGGGCAACAGTGGAAGGCTCACCAGTCATCACCAAAGTCACATCACACAGGTCCAGCTAGGACACAATACTGGGCATCGCGCCCAAGGAATAGTCCATCGAGCCAAATCCAGGATGCAGGGCTACGGAGGGCCTTCCATGCATCCGCGACCCGAAGACGAGACCACCACTTCGACACTCTGAAGTTTGTCCAAAGACTACAAGAAGATGGCTTTACAGAGGATCAGTCGGTAGCCATGATGAAGGTTCTGAACGACGTCATCGAGGAGAGGCAAGCTTGGCCCTATTTCTTGTGCCAGTCATCGCATCCTCGACTTTGCTAACCACGACCCTCCCTGAACAGTATCCAAAACCTGACTCGCACGATGGTCCTTCGCGAAGATGCCGCCAAGGCAACATACACCCAGAAGGTCGACTTCGCCAAGCTGCGCTCCGAACTCCTGTCGGCTGATAGCACCGAGTCCAATACCACGCGAGCCGCCCACGAGCGCCTGACCAACGACATCACGAAGCTTAGCAGCCGGCTGCGCGACGAGATCGGACGCACTCAGGCCAGCGTCCGGTTGGATCTGAACCTGGAGAAAGGCCGTATCCGTGAGGAGGCTGTGTCGCAAGAACTCAAGATCAAGGAGACAGAGACCAAGATCGAGCAGGAGGTTGCGGCGCTACGGCAGCAGCTCGAGCAAGTCAAGTTCCAGACTCTTCAGTGGTTGATGGGAGTGTGTACCGGTTTTGCTGCACTGCTTCTTGGTGCCTGGCGGTTGTTGATGTGATGTTTTAGCATGCTGGCATGACTCAAGTATCGATAGGTAGAAATGGTGTACATGCATGAAAGTAATGCCGCTGCCCAGTATACCCTGTCGACACCCTGGAATACTTGGAGCAGAGGAAGACAAATTTGTTGGTATACAGGGTTTGGAGGGATTCTCTAGACACTCCTCTTCCATGGATGTGCCAATGTTTTCAGAAGCCTCGTGATGAGGGCAACCGAATATAACTATGATGATTTTGCAGCTCGAGAAGGAACGAGTTTCACGATATGAGGGGAGACTAATGATTATCCTTGTAAATGATGGCAGTCTTGGTTGCTATCTTACCAGAGGTACTAAAGATACCTAGGTTCTGAAGAGAAAACCAAGGCAGCAAGCATACAAGATCCATCTCAGTATTAACTAGCCGAACTGGGCAATCTCGATGTCACAGGGCCGATTCAATACATCAAATCGTGAAAGTGGCCGTCGCTAAATTCTGGGTAGAGAAAGGGAACAGGGGTTCCCAGTACCTGACGAGATCGAAACGAGCATACTGAGTTTCTGGGAAACCACGGTATCCAAACGAGACGGCTGAGCTGAGCTGGACATTATCTTGTCGTTTGGCCGTGCGATGTGTCTGACGAACCTCCACCATCACATTATCCGCGTACGTGGTATCATTGTCCATCAACCCCATGAAATGTGACGCTACCTCCGTCCACTCTGTCCTGATGTTCTTATCGAGCTTTCCGGGACTCTCAGCAAGATGGCTCGTCATGAAAGGTCGCACAGCAGCTTTGGCGGCAAGGGTACTGATTCCTTTGGCTTTCTTCTGGAATAGAAATGAGTGCCGACGCATGAGCCGCCGGTGGTGAGGCAACAGTGTTTTGCGGCTACCACAGAGGTATCTATGAAGACATGTCTCCACGTCTTTGATATACCTATCCGTGTTAGACATTTGTAGGTAATCCACAGCGACAATACTGGAGATGCAGCGAGTGACAGCCAAGTTTCCCTTTCGCGGCATCTTCAAGACTCCCGTTTGTAGCCAAGTGATCAGGATATCGAAGTCAGAGGCGTAGGTCGTCTCCTGAATATTAAGCACCCGGTCACTCTGCTCAGAGAATGAGATCGCCGTGTCAGGGTCTAGCAACCGCTTGAAGTAGTCGAATGAAGCAATTAAGGCTGCTAGACGAAGCTCAAACTGGGAGTCGTTGTCACTAAATTGGATGTTCAGTCGGCCGCCTGCGCCATGCCAGTGTCTATCGTTAATGAGACGTTAGACTTGCTGAAGATGGCTTTGATCGCAAACCTACTGGAACGTGTCCTTGGGAACGGCCAAGCCGGGCACTACTACGGATTGGTCCCCTCAGTAGAAAAGTAATGTAAATCGGAGGCTATCGGCATGTCGTCGCGATTGTCATCTGCTTGAGTATAAAAGTGGTAAGTCCACTATGCCAAGTACTTGGAGTGACCTGAAGAGTGTTCACTGACTTGCACTGTCCCCATTGTTGTCGACTTTGGACAAGACATTTCCAGAAGCCCCCTCTGTCAGAATAGACAGCGCCTGTGATGACGAGGCTTGCTTTACAGTCATCTTGAATGTTCAAGCCCACAAAATCAGTGCTTGGCGGGATTGTTTGCTGGCCTTACAGACTACTGGATAAAAGGCAAAATTTAGAGGACGTGGCACCCCGACGAGTAACCACCTGCAGGATGAGGTGGTAAGAATTGAAACGTGTGAAACGTAAGGGAGAGTATGTTTGTCAATGACCAGCAAGTTTGGGCTCAGATCTTCGATAATATCTACCCAGTTGTCTACGTCAATGAGACTGGTCCTAGACGGTAAGTGGCGAGATCGCTGTCGTCTGACGGCGAAGAGGTCGATAATTAGTCGTTTGTGCGTATCAAACTCTGATCACAAAATATTTGACGGGGGAATGCAGAATCAGGACAAAACCCGCGAGAAAGGGCAGTAGTAGAGGGCAGAGAGTCCTTGTTTTAAGGAATGTAAGTATAGCATGATATCTACAAGCTGTCATGTCAGGAGTTTGCTCTATTCCCACGCCACACACTATCGCGTACTTCATAAGACAAGTGCTCGCTTCCTTTACAGACTCTACCCAGTGAAAGGTTAACAGCATCAGCTGGGCTGAACATCTTCCCATCTGAGCCAAGGTTGATGCACAGCGGGTTTTGGGGGCCGCAGCTCTTGAGGACACTAGATATAGCTCAAGAGTCCAAGGTAGACCGTGATTCCGTGATAATTGAGCTTTAGATGGATGAGTATTACAGGCACGTTTACTTCGCAATATGATTATTTCTGGTGATTTTCTTCTCTGGATGACTTATCGAAGCCGCAAGACACGTATTTGCTGCTTCATCGGTCTCTCAACATGGCGAAGAATTGCCACGGTGAAGCAAACCTAATCGATAGGGAAGTGAAGCTATACGGCATTTAACTTCACTTGCCCAATCTGTGGCCAGTGGACCTCGGATAAATTTTACCAAATCGACATCATCTCCTTGAACACCGTAACCAACTCGAGTCTGTGCCGTTCTGTTAGGTGGCGGTTCAAGCACGTCTCACACTTTGCCCAACGCTTTCAGTCATCCATCCCCCTGGTCACTCATTCGTCTGTTTTTTCCAACCCTTATTTCGTCTTGCCGTCGGCGGGGCGCTTTTTGACGCAGGCCACCCGTACGGAGCGGAGCAGTTTTGTGGCAGCGCCGCAGCAGAGCACCCTCCCGGCCACTTCACGGAGCACTTCTCGGCACGGAGAACTTCCTCGGTCCCAACGCACCTCGACGTGACCGTAATCTCGTTTTCTGTTGTCACCATCGTAAAGCGATAGTTACCCACGCAGTTCAACACGCTCAAATCCATCGTCAACGTCACACCACCTTTCCCATAGCCCACCTCCCAGACTGGATCTTGATAACAAGATGAAGCCAGCACAGAAGAAGCGGAAGACGCTTCCACCTACCAAGAACTCATCGTCAGACTCTACGAATACCGACATCACGGTGCAGCAGACCAAGCCTGGCTCTGAGGCTGTCACCAATGGCATGGAATGTGTGTTCCTATGGGGCAAGATTAGCCGATACCCCAACGAACCGAATTGTTTGGCGTGAGACACCATCGCTCCCATGCCTTTGTGTAATATCCTGCTAAACCTTTGCAATCAAGCGTTCACCAACCTTCATCTACCATCACCATCAACTTTGCTCCAATCGACAAGGGCACGTATGCTTTTACCAAAGATTTCCTGACGTCCAACTTTGCTTACTTCAGGGGAGCTTTCCATTTCAATGACCTAAGCGGACGTGTATCTGCCGAGGGTGAAACAAAGCACCTCCACTTCGATGACATTACCAGTCAAGCCTTCGGACGCATCTTCACTTATATCGAGAGGAAGGCTCGGAAGGGTGAGCGCTACAAGGAAGACCGACAGTACCAGGCAGAGAAAGTTCGCGACCTCCTTGTGGCCGTCATCGTGGCCGACTTCTTCCTTTTGGAAGATTTCCACAAGTTTGAGGCGTTCATCGCTGAACGTCTGGCATATGCTTTGATCATGAATCGCCTTAACTTGACAGCTGACGCCCTCTTTCTCGTTACAGAACACAACGCGTTCAGAAGCATGATCTTCCGGGATGTATGCGTGAAAGCGGCAGTCAGACCTTATCTCATGGAGTCCATAACCCAATACGCTTTCTGGGAGGGGTGGAGCATGTATAGGAGCGGATTTGCGGCTGAATACGTCAACATATGTTCTTGGTCGGATATACGCACTCACTACGCTGAACTTCGCCAGGATTGTCTCTGGTATTCCGACGCAGTCGAGGAGGCCGTCAAAGAGACGTGGGCGGGACCATTGAGAGCGATGGAGCGTGGTGACACCAATTTCAGGACCAGCAACTACCGGGATCCGCTCTTTGATTACATCGACTCGGTCACAGTCTGCCTCCCCGGTCCCGGTCTCTGGCCGAATTGATTGTGCACAAGAGGGTGGCATCTGATTAGGGCTCAGCGAGTCCAGGGATCTGCCACGCAACTATTTCGACTGGGCGGCTCTGGGGGATCACCGAACCTCCACATCACTTGCACCAAGGAGGACGGTGCAATTGCGCTTTGGATCACTGGAAGAGTGGAGGAGACAGGTCCCGGAATGTTCACTACTTGGAGGTACTGGGTTAAGGTTTTGCGTTTGGTTTGGGTTGTTGACGGCATAATGAGCAGTTCCGAGGGGAAGATAATGAAGCAAAGGGGGTTTACTTTTCGCTGCAAGACATTGCACATAATTCGAGCTAGCGACTGAGTGGCACATCTCTCTAAACTGATACAAGACAAGTCATCGTTGGCATGGCTCTAGAAGAGAGATACCTTACCCTAAATGGTAGTTCTGCTTTCTAAGAGAGAGCATTTTGGAACCTTAAACTAATCAAGTCTGTTGCATGTATACCTAGAGGTATGAAAGCACTCAAAAAAATAGGTACGTTGATTCTGATAATATGGCCCCAGATAGTCATGTAGGTCTTGTCAGGTCCCACCCGAATGCTTCGCGAGTCATACCTTATCACACTTCCAACAGCAAATGACATTGACTTTTGTCACCAGAGGACCTTCCTTCTCTTCTTCTCTGAACAGAAGCTCCTGTTTAGCAAGCAGCTAGGTAGGGCCACTTGCACGAATCTTCCGGAACTGAAAGATTATCTTAACTCACCTGTACTCGTCACTGGATTTTTAGCCCACTATCCTACATAGGTACCTTGGGTGCTGTACCCAATGAGCCAAATCGATATTACCAGGCGGTACTTGTTACTCGAAAATTCCTGGCCAGACCCTCAACTGTTCGAATCTACCGAAATGCCTGCCTGCGGCAGACGGACTTGATCTAGCTCTTGTTGATAACGGCAGTTCTATGCGAGGTTTTCCAATCATTCAACTGCGAGTGGCTTGACCTTCACACAGGACACGACTTTCGGATTACCTTGAGCAGTGGACTTCCTAAGCTCGAACAACTTGCCAGAGCTCATCACAAAACAATCCTTTTGAGGACGATAAGGACTTTGATGATGACCGAGCGTGGCTGAAGTAAGAGATTTCAATATTAATTTTTATGCTTTACCGCTGTGAGACAGAAACATGCTGATCATTATCACCCGCTAGACACCGGTTTGGGAAAAAGTATCCCATCTCCGTACGATTTGGAGCCGACCCAACCACATATGTTTTCGCGGAGGACACACTGGTCATGAACTTTGAGTACTTCAGAGCGGCACTCACGTCTAATTCTGGTGGCGCTGTCTTTATGGAGGGACAGACTCGGACAGCCCACCTCAAACACGTCGCTTCCCGGGCCTTCGCGCGGCTGTACAGATCCATCTTCAAGCCTGAGACGCGAGCCATTCGTCCATACTGCCCCATTGTGGACAAGATCGATCACCTGTTCCACTTTCTGATTGCGGCAGACTATCTAGGCATGAAATGCTTCGATGACTTCGAGAAAAACATTGCTGAACACCTGGTGTTGAACCTTCTGGATGATCGACGCAACCTCACGTCACACCATATATGGCTTGTCACGAAGCACCATGCCTTCAGAAGCAAGCTAATATGGAAAATACTCGTTGCTTCGGGTGTCCGACCGTTTCTGCAAGAACACTTAACGGTCACAGATTATGACGAAGAACCCTTGGGAAGTGGTCACCATGATCCGAAGGTTTGGTACCCTGGTATCACTCACTGCAGTGAATTGCGCGAGTCACATGAGCTGTGGACTCTTGATATTACGAAGCAAGTGACAGAGACTCTGAAAGAGGGGAGGATAAGGTTCCAGCAGTGCGGGCAGAAAGGCGCTCTTCTATTCACGGAGCCGCTTGTCTCTTTCTTATCAGCCGACCTCAAGAACACTTGCAGGTCTCAGTTTATCATCTAGGCCAATGAGAGAATATCGGGGAGTTGCAGCAAGGAAGGATCTTGACAGGTGTGCGGCAGAAGGGTCGGTCGATTCGACAGGAGCATTTTCTGGCTCGAAATAAGCAACCTTATGGTCGCGTTGAAGTTGCTGGCTTAAGAACTAGAGTCCTTTGACATGACATGAACTACATCGTTGTATTTTGAGCTGCGGAAGTTGCACCAACGATGGCACCTTATAGCATTCAGACGGAGGTAGATTCCAGAAGGGCAACGGTGGGTATTTTACTTGATGATCTAAAAAGTCTTGACGTGAAAAGTCACCAAGATACATCAATTGTTGCCCGGTCCAGCACTCGCAGGTATTGGATCACCAACGAGGACTTAAGAGTCTCGGGGAGGGTCTAAATCTATGACAGGCATGTCTTTGCCAATGTGCCGAGATTATCATGTTATCCCCTGCATCATGAATTATAGCATGTGTGATTCTACCTGACACTTAACAAGAATTGTTTGTGTCCTGTGCTTAAACCAACATAACCTCGACGAGCATAGCAAAACCCTGCATCTTGAATACACGTACATGCCAACCGTTTAGTTGATCCCACATCTGCCACCAAAAACCTCACGAGGCGGCTAGATACTGAACGTGAGGTCGAAGTCGAGCCTCCGACGTCCCTTCATCTCGTCGCCGTCGAGAGGATCATGAAAGAGCACGTCACCGTGAAGACTCCGCGAACATGTTTCCAGCGTCCTCGCAGTCTGCTGCGCTACGTTGAGAGCATATCGCTTGTGGTCTGCCCGCAACTGGCGGCAGTGACGGATAACCTCCAACCACACTTTCGCATCCGTGTGACCCGGGGTAGCGTGCGACACCCACATTGGTGCCGGACTAAGCATAGTCAACTGCAGGAACGGTCTCACACCTGCCTTAAAGAGTACCCTCATGACAGGACTGTTCTTCTCGAAGCACTCGTGCGAATCGACAATGTCGATGTGCGCCGAGGACAGTTTCCGGCGATCTTGTAAGAGTATTGTGGCCAAGAGACAAGAGATATGGGCCTCAAACTCTTTCAAGTCATCGAGGCCGAGGTGGTGGGCTGCGATTATCTGATCCAGTAATTCGCTTACGGCATGATCTCCAGTAGGGTTGGCGGGATCTTCGCGGCTTCGAGGGTCGGTCTGTGTCCATCGAACCACACGTGCGAAAGCCATCGTGGTGTGATCCTCTAGATGAACGTTGAAGATCCGTTCGGGCGGGTTCTGGTTGTGCGAGCCATCTTCTTTCTCAAACGTGGTTCTGAAATACCGGAAGTGTCGCATCAAAACTTCCTTTGGGAATAAATAATCTTTGTCGTCGGAACCACATTTGATGGAGATGGAACTGGTTCCAGAATAACGGTTTCTACTTCGACACTTGGCGTCAGTGGGGTGCAATTAGGGGGGTCATTCTCGCGATAACATGCCTTAGCCATTCCTCCTCGGTCTCGTCGATACTCCGATCGCTTGCAGGACGCTTGGCAGTCTCAAGAGGGCCAGTATCTGGGGTCGAACCGAATCTACCTATCATGCTCGTTGTCGATGAAGAGAATCCAGAAGCTTGATCTCTGCTAGCGGTATCAAAGATACTCGTTGTAGGCGTCTTGATACCTGGAGTAAAGTCCGGGCTTGTTGCAGTCGATCCAAAGGGTGCAAACAGGCTAGTGTCACCAAACCCGGCTTTGATAGCTGTCGTCCCTGTAGACCCTCCAGAACGACGATCTTTATCATAGTCGGCGATTCTCAGCTCCTCGGCAGACCAATTCTTATAACACTCCATGAACAGGATGTTATGGTATGCGTAACTCATGGCTGGTTCTCGCGTCTCAAGCTCAACAAATGGGGAGAACCCATCCAAAACTGTCCCAGGAGCATCATACCTGTGCTCTGTGTCTCGGTTTTCTGGCACACCACTACCGAAAATGCTGTAGCTGACGTTACCAACACTAGAATCGGCCCGTGATTCAGCCATATCTGCTTGGGCGTTTTTATCGGGCGGGATTATCACACGAGACAAGGTAGTGGTCGTTCCGTTGATGCGAGTCAGACGAAGCTGTAACTATGGATCAGATCCTGCATGGATTACAATCAGTTTTCCATTGATATTGTGATTAGTTGGGAACCAATGCCAAGTATTAATTGTGTGAGGAGAGATTCGTCGATACGGCGAGTCGAGGGCCAGATGTTGATTGTTCAATGACAGATTTGTTGCACGAAAAGAAGAGTCACGTCGTCACGAATAACTAGATCAGGAGGGAAAGTGCGAGTGACCAGGTCACAGATACATACTGGACTTCTGAAAAATGTCGGGAAGTTGCTTCTGGCTTGACTCTAGTACCCGTGTGGAAGGAGCTGGAAAGTCGCTCGGCGTCACGGCATCCGGTACATTCCATCTCAATGTTGTGATGGTCTGTAGGGTGCGTACAAGCCGGATACTTCTCATTGGTGGGACATCATCGACATTAACTAAGGTACCTTAGCAATTGCTTTGGAAGCCTGAAATATGTGATGGAACATAGACATGAAGTGCGCTCCGCTCGCTGAGCTTCGCGCCCAGTGGTACTATTTCAAGTCTTCTATGTAGGTCTATTTTCCTTAAAGAGAAATACCCACTACAGTCACTGATATCGCTATTTTCCTCTCATATTCCTCACTGAAATTGGAGCTCAGTCCTCATCCTCCATGACAGTCGTTCGTGGTTGAAAAATGATTTCGCAAACTTTCGGCCAAGGTTTCCTTCCTCCCGCTGACCACCTCACACACCCGATATCTCAAACCGCCCTGCTCAACCACTCCTTAACCATTGGCCCTAGCCAACTCAGGATACAGCTGTAAAAACTGCTCTAAGGTCGGCGCAATTATAGGTAGGACACAGGTTTTTCTGTTTTCCTCGTAGGTTAATCATCCACCTAAGGTGATAAAGCCGGTGCTTGTACTTTGATCTGATACAAGGCATATTACTTGCTGCTATATCATAATAGAGCCCTGGCTTTCCCAAGCGACTAACCATTGCAACGGCAACTGGCCGTTGTAGAGACTTCGAACTACCGTCAGGTCCTTGTCTCAGACAATGTTGCCGTCCAATGGACAGCTACCGGCGGATTGCTTCGCCTCGGAAGTCGGAACACATCAGCACTTCCGACCACCAGGTCAAAGATGTCACTACGCTCGAGGGTGATGAAGCTCAAGTGTGCGATGGCCACGAAACTGACTACCTGAGGTGGGGATTAAAGCACCTGACATTCATGCCTAAAGATTAAGCTTCCCAACTCAGTTCAATGACACCTTGCCTGATAGGCGGTACACTGCAGCGGCCGTTCCATCACCGTCGACTTAGATTAGACGACAGGAAGTACAATTTCCCCGCGGAACATCTCACCAGTAAGTTCAAGTATTCGAAGCCGCACTGCAGACGAATGAGAGTGGTCCAGTATTTACGGAGGGTAAGTCCCTGCTCATCCATGTTCGAGATGTCTCATCCCAAGCTTTTGGGCGCCTCTTCAAGTGGCTGCAAACGCAACCGAAATTGCTGGACGACTGCGACAAGATTGTTCACTTCCTCAAGCGATCATGGGTGCAGACTATCTCGGTCTGAAAGATCCTCACATTGAACGTTTTGAAAAATACGTCACGCAGCGCATAGGCACAGCGCATAGGCTTGGCCCTGGTGCAGGATCACCGACGACTCAAGCCTAGCCACTTGAATCTTGTCCGTACCATCCAGCCTTAAAGAGCAGAACTATTTGGAGCATGTTCGTTAACGCTGGTGTCAGGCCTCTTCTCCAGGAATTCATGCTGATCATGCCAAAGGATGAGAGGACCTTCATCGATGCCCTGCATTGCCGTATGACCCCGCCTGGCAACGCGCACATCAAAGAATGGCTTTCGGTACTCGAATACTGTCTTCGGATGAGGGAGAACGACGATGGATACGCACTTGCTGTCATGAAGGAGGCCCGCTGCACTTTGAGCTGCGGAAGATTGATGATTGACGGCGTTGAATGCACCCGTGGTTATTGCGATGGGTCACGTGCAGTACGATGATCCACCTGTCGATGGCATTCCACTGGAGGAACTGGAAACGTACATGGGCATGGAGGTTAGCGAGCACTTTTTATCTTAATCATTGTCCATCAGCTTCTCAAATTTGGCGTCTTCCGGACTGAAATGGTCATGGTGTGTGACCCTCACGTAACTGACGTCAAGGAGTCCTTGATACGCAAAGCCCACATATGACCATCCAAACCATTCAAAGTCTCTCCCTTCCTTAGCGTCTCTGCGACCTCTCTGAGACATCTCCAGATGGCGAGATGGCCGGAGAAATTAGATCCTGATAGAGAATTTGCGAGTTAGAAAGCCGGTAAAGGCTGTGTGTGACCTACTTCTCTTTAATGAGCCACTCTACTTCGAGATGGCGGCAAAGTTACACGATGTTGTGCGAACTCTGTCGTATATGAAAGGTATCGGACTTCTGTCGCCTCGACGGGCATCTATCGTTAAGTCGCCATCTTTGACGGTCCCTAAAACTATTTTTTTTTTCTTGAAATCTGTGTATTTCTATTGCAGATTGAACCCTTGCTGTGAGGGTCACTTGGCACGTAGACCAAATATGGGAGAGTCTAATGGGAAATGTTATAGTACCAACTGCAGATTTCAACTAGCGAAACCAAACATTAAGCCGTAGAGACCAGATCAACATAGAGAAATATCGACTGAGAACTTGCATCAAATATGCCGTGGAGTCCCGCAAATTTCGAGGCCAGGTCTATTCTCAAGTGAAACATCTCAGTCTTTAGGTTTACACTGGCAGAGCTTAGCACTAAATATTTCGTTAGAAAGACTCCCATCACTTCCGGTAAGCGCACCAGTTCCCCACGCTTCCAATTTCTCAATGACTTTCCGAGAAGAAATCTGATTAACCCAATAAAGCCCAACAAGCTGTAGAAAGCATTTGCGTCATTTCTACTTCCAACTACTTCTCCTGTTAGCACCCAGGCGAGCGACATGGAGGGACGACAGACCCTAGGAGATCGCCCAAGTGTAGGAAGGTTTATTCTGTTCCCGCGCAAGGCTGTAAAGTCGGATTCTCAGTCTTCGCCTTCTGGGCAGGCATCGCCCTTGAGCGTACCATCTTCAGCTGTATCTCAAGCACTCATTACCAGTTCGCCATCTAACCGACCGCCAAGTCGATCCTCGGAGGTGCCTTCGGGCAACAACGCCGTTCAGCGTCTAGCAAAGCGACGGCGAATCGCAGACGAAGCCATGGAGCCCAAAGACAATCTAGCTGCCCCTTCCGAGACCGATATTCCGGCCGAAGCAGCATGGGTTAGCCATCAAAGGAACTGGCTTTTGTAAGTCAATTTCTTGAAATTGTCAAACTACTGCGGCTTGAGGCTAGTCGTTGATTACTCTTTGTGCCTCGACAGGAATCGTTATGGCGGCAGCTCCGCTGTTACCGTTTCCTTCCAAACAAATGACAGCAAGTACATATTTCCGCGAGAAGTTCTAGTCAACTGCTTTAGCTACTTCAAGCGCACACTGGTAATGGGAATGAACCAGGCAGTCCTGTCTGGTGGCCAGGGTCATTGCTTAAACCTTCCAAAGATCAGTAGCGAATCATTTGCGCTCCTCCTTCGCCATGCTCAAGACCCCACCCCAGAGACATTTGCCGACTGCAACGATATAGACCAGCTTCTTCAGGTTCTTATCGCCGGTAGCTACTTAGGTTATATGGACTTCTACCGGATTTTACGTCTCATCTCTGGTCGCCTAGCCGTGGAGCTTTTGGTGGATCGACGCAAGCTTACCTCTGCTCACCTAGATCTCGTGACTTTGCACAACACCTCTTCAATCTCTAGCACCTGGGGCAGGAATATTTGGACAACGCTTGCAAAGGCCGGCGTGCGACCATTTGTACAGGAGTTCTTCGCCGATTTGGAGGAGACATCAGCTGCGGTCACAGGCAACGGCCCACGTCCTGGGCACAGGGACTTGGAGCAGTGGCGGCTCATTGTCCGTCATTGCCGCCAGTTGCGACGGGAAAACACCAAATATGCGGTGGAGGTGCGAGAACTAGTCGCTAAGATGTTGAGGAATCGGAGACTGGCCAAATCCTTGGTTGGGACGGAGGCGGCACAGAGCTCAGTAGACTACGTCGACCCACTTTCAAAGGTCCTTCACATCCAATGCTACAAGAGCCGTCTCGACGACGAGGTTTCGATGCGCTTTACCATCTGAACATGGGGACCAGCTGAGGAAAATTCTGACATTATTTTAGATATGACTTTGCATTATTATTTCCCACCGAGGACCTGACCTGCATTGCCAGGCAAGGAATTCGATTTTGACGGTGGCGGACACCCAAAGTTGATTCCTTTAAGAAAAAGGCTATTGCTTGTTTCTTCATGGATAGGATCCAGGGACGTCGCTAAAGTTTGACCAATCGAGCTGAACATGAAGTTTCATAAGCCTCACAGTTGGTTCCAGCGTCAGATTTGATGAGTTTACACAGGGAGACTATGTCCATGTTGTCATTAACTTTTGCTGGCTACTGCCAAATGCGAGCCGCTACATCCCCCATGTTGTGTGATGATTGTGTACATCGTAAAAAAGCGCTGTAATGCGCCGTACTATGTGACAAGACCAGATGTCGCCCGCGTCCCACCATTCTGAAGCGGCCGACGAGTGACGACCACGCTTCGAGACCCAGGTTCCACCAGAAAGATATTATTTCGAAGTAAGAAGGGGTATGTTGCGACCACTTGTAACCAAAATATGTTCGTGACCTCCAAGTCTCGGAATGTACGCTATATACCAGCGAGCCGGAGGTGGAAGAAGAAAAATATGCTCAATCGATGAGCGACCCCTCCTATGTCCCCATAACCTACAGTCGGTCAGCACAATTCAAAATGCCGAAGGAAGAACGAAGCAACTCACAATCACTACCAGCAAGGCTCCCCCTTGGTCAGACACCATGGATCCGGGTTGCGTGCCCTGAGGAAGCTTCCGGACTCGATAGCGGCAGTGAAAGCCTCCGCCTCGCGCTTGGATTTCCAACATGGCTCGCCCTTTGTCAGACACCACGGCTCGGCGTCGCGAGTCTCGAGTCCACCCGCTGCTGCGAGAAAAGCTTCCGCCTCGCGCTTGGACTTCCAGCAGGGCTCGCCTGGGGTGAGACACCAAGGTTCCGCATCGCGCGCCTCGTGGATGTTGGCGTGGGTGGCGTCGATGAACGCCATGGCGGATCGCTTGCTCTTCCAACACGGTTCACCCTTGGTCAGGCACCACGGCTCGGGCTCAGGCTCAGGAGCGGCGTCGCGGACCTAGAGGTACCAGGTCTTGTCAGAACATTGCACGGTTTTAGGGTTGTGAACTGAGCAACAAGAATCAAGGTTGGCATGAACGTACCTTGTTGGTGGTGTTAGTTGGAGGTTTAGGTTTGACGTAGCATGAAAACCGGAAGCACCACGAATCAGGGGCTAGGTACGGATGAGGGTCACGCACCTCGAAGTGGCCGGCCTTAACGGCCGAAATGAACGCCTCGGCGGCGCGCTTGTTCTTCCAGCACGGCTCACCCTTGGTCAGACACCACGGCTCGGCATCGCGAGTCTCGAGTCCACCGGAGGCTGCGATGAAGGCCTCTGCCTCGCGCTTGGACTTCCAGCATGGCTCGCCTGGGACGAGACACCAAGGCTCCGCATCGCGGGCCTCGTGGATATTGGCGTGGGTGGCTTCCATGAACGCTTCGGCGGACCGCTTAGACTTCCAGCAGGGTTCACCCTTGGTCAGGCACCAGGGTTCGGCTTCTGGAACGGGAGAGGCATTGACCGCGGCTGCCGCGAAGGTGAGAAGAAGAGGGAAAGAGACTCTCATGTTGAATGTCTGGGTTTGTTGGTTTAGGGAGGAGATTGAAGTTCAGTGTATAAGTGGTTTACTAGACGGTTGGCAATTGACTGATGATGATTTGGTTGGCCTCGACCCGGAAAACTGTGTCTGGCGAAGAGCAGGAAGATATCAGAAGGCATCGTGTCCATGGTAGCTGTTCTTATAGAAGGTTGTCTTATTGAGCTACTGCAGAGTTACGATGCTTATTGTGACAATAACCTTCGGCTTATTCAATAACCAACCATGATCCTCGCCAGTCGAGTACAGGTTTCTCCCTCAAAAGCGCACCTCGACGGGTCACGGTCAAAGGACGACATGGTGTGAGCAAACAGTTATTGCCCCCATCTTGAAAGTTGTAACATGAAAGCGACTGCAAATGACCAAGACTTTTTATTGTGTAGAAGCGGTGGTGGCGGGCTGAGACGTCTATTGAGCACCCGTTTTAGATACTCACATGATATCTGGAACAAGTCGAAAAGGACATCCAGTAAAGGACTTGCACAAAGCTCTGGATATGGACTTGGTCTAGACTCAGTGTAATGACCAGTGAACGTGATGGGCGTTCTGTCGAGGTGCGGTTCGTGGCCGCCTCAGGTTTTCGTGGCTTGCAACGGAACCAGCATGAGCCATGCTTGCTCCGAGTACTAAAGCGATGTGATAACTTCAAAGAGATGATATCGAGGGATATGATTCTGAAAAAATGAGGAGAGAGCTTTGTGATAGTCTTTGGTGGTGTTTGGCGGCTGATAGGAAATCGTGTGGTCATGCGGAGGTGATGAGAAGGTTATTGAGAGTCTTATTCAGACCCCTTTCGGGCAACAAGCCGATCCAACCACGATAATCCACTGTAATTAGCAAACAAATGCGATCTCCATCCCAATCGCAAGGCAACGATCCTGGCAAGACTTTATCGTGGCCATATCGAAGAATGTGGTTGCTCTAGAATGAACAAACACCGAAAGCCACCATACGTTAAGTACTCATCCAAGCAATGCTTTCGAACTTGGGGGCCGGTTGCCCCCCAACCTCTGAGATGGCGAAGTCTCACCCAAACCGCAGTTGTCTGTTGCATGAGCTGCAGTGGATAAAGTTCGCATCGCAAAACCACCATGTGTGTCTCAGACCCTCGGATCGTTCCGACAACACTCCCTGCCGATGCATGCGGCTCAATCGCCTTATGGAGACCTCATATGGCCTCCGGAACATTTCGGCCGTACGGTCCCTGCCTCCTGGACGACTTATTAGATGAATCTCTCCAAGAAAGTTCTACAGTACACAAAGGGTATGGCCAAACAAACCGGGACTAGATCGGTTGGGCACCTGTGAAGACCGCCCTGCGACTGTTCTGAGAGAGATGTCGGCAGTCGGCTCACAGCCCAGATACAGAGTGTAAGCTCTTGATGAAGTGTATTTTAAGCCAGCTGGCCTGTTCTCTCTGTCGTAACTGGAGCAATCACATGCCCTTCCATTTTACCGGTTGCAGTTTAACTAGGGCGGTATGACATCGTGATCCACCACCACCTGCCTCGGATCCTCCGTTGAGTCTAGAACATAGAGGTTGGGAGTCTCAAGTACTGGAAAATTTAGAGATTGGCATTGTTGATGGTCCCATCTATGTGGTCACAACTAGATCTAAATAAGGCACGAGAAAATTTGAAAGCGAAAGAAGCCAGAATCACAACAATCTTCAGTGCATGTGTATTAGGTTCAAGTTTACTAGCTAGAACAACCCTCCCCCCCCCCCCCTTCCCTCCCCGACGACCCAAGCTATTAGCCAGCATCATCATTACCTTGCCTGTCCACATCCAATCTAGATACCAATCAATCGACGAAAGCCTGTGCCCAATTTGGTGTCTTTATGCGATACTCTCGCGCGAGTGGCTTTCAGTGTCTCCTCAGAGTTGTCCGTAACTTGCCTCTTGGGCAGAATCGAGCTGCGGGAGAAGTTCATTACAGATGTGCCAGCCTTGAACTTTACCAGCGCCTTCCGGAACGCTTGGGGGTACCTCATCAGCCTACGCCAGCAAGCTGAGTCCTCCCTTATCCGCTGCAGCACGTCAACAATCGACGCTCGTATCTCGTTAGTATCATCGTCTGACCTGTGATGAAGGCGGAAAAACTCGAAATCCGTTAGCGGAATGCGCCGGCCGTCGAGAAAGTGCATATAGTCCTCATCACGGAGTGACGCAACCTGGGATGTGTATTTACCTTCATCAAGGGCTTCGTCTTGTTCAGAGGCCAGTGATCGGTGATCCTTATCCGTAACTATTGCCGCCTCTTCATTAGAGACCTGCGAAACAGAAAACTCTGCCTCAGCGTCATTGGTGATCCGGAGTCGACCGCGACACACTTCCTGCTCATGGTACCACTCGGACCGTGGAGCATTCTCGACAGTACCGTCGGAATGTGTCCCAAACTTGGAGTAGCCCTTCCCCTTAGAGTCTATGCCCGAGCTACCAGAGAATCGTACAACCTCAAGGGGCGAATTATCTGGGACAGCGACACTTGATGGGATAAGGCCCATACTGGGAGATTCATTCCAAATCAGGGCCGACTTGCCATTGGCCTGGGTGCGTGCATCAGACTCAATCGTGCTGTCACACGTCCCTCTGTTGATGGCACTGTGCGAATCCCGCGGAAACGAAGAAGTGCCAATGGTGACATCGTGCCCAGTATCACCTGGAAGAGCTCTCAGGCCAGACTGGGTTTTGGTTGTGCTTGAGACGTCAGTAATATGTGCCGATGAAAGCCTTGAATGTGATACAGGACATGCTGTCTCACCTTCTTTCTCTCGATCAGCATCCCTCGTGAGAATCCATGGCGGTTCCTGTATGCTCCCTGTGCCGCCTTGCTTTCGGTCCTGAAGGTTCTGCTGCAGGGAATTCCCCTGATATCCAGTTTCACTCAACTCCGAGCTGTCGTGTACACCACCATATTCGCACCACCGCTTGGACGTCTGGCAGACGCGGCAGTAGTTCATACTTACAACTCCGCCTACCGGTGAAACTTGCGCTACTACAAATTCGTTCCCGGGTATTTGCAACCCATAAACTCCTCCTTCTTGACTATCACTACTGTATGGAGTGAATGGAGGGTTCCAGCGCATGGGATCTTGATGGTGATGGGAAATGGCTGTTGGTCTCAAATCGCGCTGGTCGGTACTCGCCTGGGGTTGATCCCGGAAGGTTTGCCTCCCTGGACACCTTGATGATCGATTTTCGTCCATATCAACCTCCTTCAAATTCGATGATTGTTATTGAGTGTCTTTTATGCTAACAGAGCACAGGTGTAACGTGATTTTATATCCAGACGGCTGTTGGATGAGTTGATGATACCAAAAGTTGGAAATGACAATGGTAGACTATTGTTAGAGATCCTTGAGGTACTATTATGTATGGTTGTATGATTGGGAAACTTGCAGCCAGAAATGGTCTGAAGGATATACCGTCTAGGTGCCTTATATAGATAAATCACGGATATCGAGCCTGGCGAGACTTGCCAGCTGCTACCTGCCGATAACCAGCCAGCGGCAACCACAAGTACCATTCCATTAATCTTATAACAAAGACATTGAGTACATTAAGGGCTTTGTTAAATGTCCTAGGTGACAAATGAGATCTTATGCTCGTCATATATCATAGTGCGGCTTCTCAGCGGCCTAAGAACAATTTTTTTGTGCGGACTCGAAAATTAGAGCATTCAATATATATGGGACGTCTTCAAAAACATAATCGGTTACAAATCCTTCAAGAAGTATGGTATTTCCATGTGAAATTCGTGCCTGCAATATCGCAAGGATGGGGATCATGATTGTCATGTGCACGGACCATCTGGCGTTGAGATGGACAAATACGGGACTAAGAAAGTGGTGTGGTCCGAAGACTGATATCATAGGCTGTACGCGCGAATTGAATTTAGGTCTATCTCATCATATTCTCTGGATGTCATCCTCGGATGTTGGGGTGAAGCTTTTTCTGGTGGTCTAGTTTGCGATACCGCCGATGCTGGGCCAACCATCTATTACCCGATTAAACATACCCCTATCTCCACAAAAACCAAAGTAAACATGCAACAAAAGTCAGGCATCGCGGCACAACGTAAAGAAATCAGTAATAATCACATGCGTACCTAGCTGCCCTACCTTACCTCCGAGGTCCCTGAAATCAAGAAGTCAACTCTCTATGTCAGACTTCGCCAGGAGCAAGCTTTGTATGGTCCAGTTCGCGTCCCCAATGCCCGGCTTCTCTAACTCGCCGCTGCTCACCCCTTGGCGCTCCAGATCGGGAACCGATAAGTGATCTTAATGTCTCCAACGGTTTGAGGCAGAACGACCACAATAGGCCTCCGTGAACTCCACCCTAGTGTGGCACAAGGCGTGTGTATTCTTGAGACTGAAGCCCAATAACCAACGTGCGCAGTTGGTCAGATCCAGTCAGCCAGCTCTTTTTCGATCATCATTCCAAGTTGCTGTAGGTCTGCATAAACGCCATCATGCTCTCCCGCAGTGGCGATTTCCGTCTGAATGCACAACAGACGAGACGCTGCTTCCCAGCACGACTCGGACACAGGAACCTCCACCCGGGTGCCGTTGCGTTTCCATAGGAACAGAGAATCGCGCTTGTCGGGATAGGTCGTCTTAGTCTTGTTACGGCTTACATCAATCCTCTCTTGTGCTTCAGAAGCAGTTTGTCCCCACAGGCTAATATGGAGGACATCAGTGTCATAGAGGAATGTCGAGTCGCGCAGTCCAGATATCACGATAGTCGGATGGTAGGTGTCTTTGGCAGGAGATTCACACTGTGGCGGCAGCAACGCCAGGTGAAGTACATGTGCGTCGCTGAGAAAGGTCGAGTCTGTCTTCCTAGGCAGTATCCAGGAGAAACGAGGCATGCTCATGGTAGTTTCCGGGGCACTCGCCCCTAATATATCACTGGCTTTCCACCCTGGTCTGATCTCATCGTACATTGATGGACCGCTCGTGCTCGTATTCGCACTTGGCCTGTGAGTTGCTTCTTTCTCCTTACACGCATCTGCGTCAATATCTGTCCTCCAATGCAAATGGCCATTCCTCGGTTTCTTACCTGGCTGGTCCTGTATTTGCTTGCTGGCATCGTGGTTTGATGCGGATTGCGTGTTTTCAGTGACACCGTTTATGCAATATGGGCCAACTATCGCAATGGGGTGAAGCCTCTGGAGAGTGATGGCCTGCGCAGTCATGATTTCGACTGGAGTTTGTTCTCGCTCATCCTCCGAATCGAAGACTTCAAAGCCACCCAAAGATGTATTAACGAGGTCTCGAGTGCCTTGGAAATGCTCTTTCTCTCCGGCGTTAGCTTGTGAAAAATGACTCGTAACCGTACTCTGAGACGTAGCTTCACTAAGGGTCAAAGGGTTACCATGTTCCGGAGAATGCGCTGGCCCATGCCTTTCTTGGTAAGAAGAAGCAAAAAGCACCTGAGCATCATGACTTCGAGGGCTCGAAGTCACAGACCTTGAGCTATTACTTTCCTCCCCAGAATCAGAATCGTCCTCGCAGGCGTCCAATCTTTCCTTGCATTCGCTGGCGAGCTTTTGGAAAGCGTGGTCGGGAATGCTGCGATCATTCACCCTCCTAACAAACTCTTGGAACTCTGAAAGTAGATTCTCCTGCTGCTCTCCGTGTGGAGTCTGCAGTTGGCCGACGTTGATTGACATGATTGAAGGGAGAGTAGTATGATTGTGGCAATTATAAAGCGGATGATGTATTGTCAGTTCTGAAAACCAGGTCAGCTTGGCTAGAATGATTGACCGTCCAAACGGGAAAAATTGACTGAACAGGAAAGTCGATCGGTGGAATCTGGGGATAATTGGAGGAAAAAAACTGCAGCATACTTGGGGTTCGTTCAGAGTACTTAATATCGATGGCCCATCATAGGTCAGCAATTCACTCATTAGCAGGAATCAAGCCTAAGCTCTCAACAAAGCCATCAATGGCTTTGGTCCCATGGCTTTGTTGAGTACCTCATCGCAGTATTCTGGCTTTTTCAGAAAACCGGTTCCTGATTTGGCAGCAACTTTACATGGCCCCTTTACCAACGGCCTACTTTTGAGGATACAAATGCCTCTGATTGCGTTATTGAGGGAATAGATACGGTGGTACAACTACGTCACTTATTATAAGTCACATGGATGATAATTTTTTAGGCTCGCCTTGGCGATTGTTGACATCACGGTCACAGCGTCTTGGTGTTGAGATGGACTGCAAACAGTTGGGGAAGCTTCAGAAGCGGGGGGAGCGTTAGATGTCCGAGATGCATTCAAAACTTCTGTACTCGTTCTCTGTGTATTTATGGTCCAGCCTAGAGTGTTGAAATGAGGGCTGATCTCATGTTTAGGCTCGGTGGCAAGACATTCAAGGGTAGACCTCAGCCGTTGCCAAGGATGCAACCCCTTTTCGGTTTGACAACAAAGAGGTCGTACCCACAGCAACACACGGTGCGACATCTGAGCAGGTACTGGCTGCTCCCATACTACCTATGTGGTTAGATATTCGTCGAAAACATGTCACCTCCATACGAGTGCAAATTTCATGATCACGGAACGGGCAATTCAGTTCCTTCCCAAGTCTTAATAATGGATTAGCATTAGCTGCTTATTGATATGAAGTTCGTTCGCTCTGCAAGAGAAATCTATAATGAGGCCTCGGGTTTCCTCGCCACAATCCAGTAACTCGTACTGATCAGTCTCATCTTGTCCATCTTGACGAACGCCTGTCCGTCAAGACACAGGCGGTTGATCAGTGTCTTGAAGTGATATGGCAGCATCCTGAGCTTCACTCCTGCCAAGATGAGCTGCCTGACCGCTCTGAAGTAGATATCGACCTTGTCGATCAACGGTGCCTGCAAGCCTCCGAGACTCGCATTCTCCGACTTCACCACCACAAATCCAGCTTCCTCCAGAGCTTCCTCAAGAATCTCCGGTGTAGGCGTGCCCACTGCGCCAATTAGCGGCTTGACTCGGCCCATGAGCTCCACGTGCTCGGCGTTGTTTGGGTCGTATGCTGGCAAGCTGACCCAATCCAGCAGCGAAATCCTGGCGCCCGGCCTCACCACGCGGTAGATCTCCTTGAACAAGGCTTTCAGATCTTTACACAGGCTGAGGGCTTGTATTTGGTAAAATGCATCGAACTGGTCATCTGCGAAAGGAAGTGGTAGGCTGTTGAAATCCTGGACGACGAATTTGTTGCTAAGTCCCTTTTCCTTGGTGAATGTGACGGCCTGGCCTATTTGATTGGGGTCGATGTTGATGCCTGTGACCTGGGCGCCCGAAATTGTTGCTATGTGTGCCGCGACGCGGCCTCTACCGCAGCCAAGGTCGAGAACCTTGTCGCCCGGTTGAATGCGGATCTCTCGAGCAATTGCGCGCTCGTACAGGAGCTGATTCTCCAGGACTGTTGCCTTCTTACTCATGAGCGGGGGGATATACATGCGTTCGACGTCACCAAGGGCACACAGGTGATTTAAAACGGCATAGTAGGCCTTGAGACACTCGCCCACCTTGTCCCTATAGTCGGGACCTAGTGCGGCAATCATCTGCTTCTCGTCGGCCCAGTCCAGGTTGTAGATGACGTAGGAGGCCATGAAATCGTCGACTTGCTTCTCAGTCAGGTCATGCAAGTACTTGAACGATTTCCTGATGGTCTTGAGCCTATGTGATAGCGTCGACTTGTCCAGTTTGGTAAGGCCATCTTCACTGGCGTACTGGGAGGGATGCCTGGTTGTGAGGTTATGCTTCTCGTCTGCGATGATATCTATGTCTGAACTCTCACGGAATGCCGTACTGGGCGCGACGGGCTCTGCGTGATATGCTGGCATTGGATGAGTGTGTAACAGACGAAACTCGGTTTAATGGCGTGATGCTGCAGCAGTGAGCTGAGTTAACGTATGCCAGATACTGAACCTTGTCGCCTATTGTAGAAGAGGGACAGAGCTGAGTCCTAGATGTTGGGAAAGAGGGTGTGGAACCGGTTGAAGAAGGGACGGGTCCGGGAGTGAAGAACGATCTGCGGCACCAGAGCTTATTTGAATGACAAGGCACGCAGGTAGCAGGAAGGGCATCACGGGGTTTTTAACACCGTTACCGGAAGGTCCGGCTCTGTGGGATGACTTCGGGGGTCGGACTGGAAAGAAAACATGGGATGTTTAGAGTTTTAAGATTAACGCCATCATGTCATCAAAGGAGCGATGACAGGCCGTGGGAACCCGTCCCGAGCTGCCGCATGAGTCACGCTTCGTGCCTTCTCCTTGACGATCCGAGCTGGCTGAGCGTCGGACCGGACTGGGGTGGTTGGAAATCTGCAGGAATGTGATAACTAGCACGAAATTGGCGGCTGTGATTGATCATGAATGTCCGTGTCGTATAAAAACAAAAACTTGGGCTACAGCACCTTCCCTATTACGACAGGAGAGATGCAAAGACCGCATTGTGACCCCTCAGGTTGCCCGTCACGCGAGGCACACCTGCTGGGTTCTGTACGACGCCAACTAAGGCATGTCCGAGCAGGAGCGACCAATCCATCGCGCACGCGATATCCGGCAAGGCAATCTGCTGATGTAAGCACAGATAGTAGCCCTGGGGCTTGTCTGCATTGAAAGAACCGCACCTGACGTGCAGCTGTAGGAGAAATCCTTGTAAGGCTTACATTCTCGAGCGATACCGGACCCATGCTCGTCAGAGTCCAGGTGTAGAGCTCCTCTTTGGCATCGTTGTGAGGGTCTGCTACGCGACTTCGCGACGTCAAGGTTCCGTGAAAGCGCAGCGGTGCTGGAAGGTACGGATGGCACGGATCAAAAATCCGGTCAAATCCGGAAGCTATTGACGGTGCAGATCCACTTTGCGGTGTGCGGGGCTGCCGGCACAGGAGCCCCACAGTCATTACATCTGGGGGGTCCAGATATGCCGAAAATCAACCGGGCGACATGACCCTCGTCGGCGCCACTTCTTCGTGACATCCTCCCGAATCATCGGAATGCCTGAATCAGGATAAAGCACAGTCCATAGGTCGGATCATGGGTCGCTCCCCGGACTTGACCGGCAACTTTCAAGGCACTTCTCTTTGGCATGACTTCCCCACGCAATGGTTCTCCATGCATTTGGGTTCATGGGACGTCGCAGTGCCTTGCACCGAGGAACCCGAACTATGAGGGTTGAAAAAGGAAATGGGATGGCACTCCACAATGCCGATGGAAATGCGGGCGTCTTCTCAGTACCATCGACATTGATCTCGAAATCTGGTGGTATCTGCGTTGCCGACTTCTCCCTTGACTTGAGGATAATGAGCCCTCGTCACTGATTGAAGAACGCGCTGGCCGGAGTATATAACGGTACCGATTGGCGTCGAGACCGCTGAAAGTATTCAATTACGAGACCGTGCGGCGCTCGGAGTAGATCATCACAATGTTGACTTCTCGAAGCATTGCTGATTGAAGACCAGGGCTAGACAAAGGCAGATTGCTTGGCCACGTGCTTAAGAGTTACCTCCGCTCGTTGCAGATATGATTTGTGGCCTACGGCTCCCTTCCATACTCGATCCCGTTTTCGGATGATCCTAGCATTGTCTTGACTTGCGATCAACTCAGGCCAGCGACAATGCCAGAACCTAGCTATGGAACAAAGGCCTTCAGACCAGCAGCCGTGATGCGCCGGATTCGGTTGAGGCTAGAGGAAACCTCCCTGCCGTCACAAGCTACGTCTTTGTCTTTGACATCCTTTCCTTCTCGTGAGGAGCAACATCGTTACCATTCGTGAGCACCGTCTATGGCTACAAAAGAGTCAAAACTGCTCGCTTGCGCGAGGCCTGGCTGATAAGAAGAGCTTGAATACCTCAAACACCAGTCCCTTCAGGCACATCAGTTGTTCCGCAGCAGTACCACAAGACTGAGAGTCATACGGCTCCATAATGTGCATCATTCTACAGAGGTTCTATACATGCCGCACCCGCAACGGTGATTATGTGGATACCGAGCAAGAAAGGACCGCAAGTGAGAATGGCGAGTCGCATTACCCAGGTAGATTCCTGATCCGGTGCTCCACGCCCCTAATGGTCCCGGAACTTAATGAGACGGTTACCGATGTGAATATCCTTCCCTGCTACGGCGCCTGGGATGTGAAGGTGGAGCGCTACAATCATCCTTGCCCTGACTGCCGCGGAGAGCCGCCGTATCTTCAAGACCCTCCACCGAAGGAAAGGTGGCACTTTTTCAGTAAGAATACAGATGCTTACGCACGGAGCATCGACTCGAAGGGCGACATACTGATACGCCGTGTCACCGAGAGAACGGCAGAGTCACTTGCTAAGACGATTTACTGCTGGGTAATATGCGTTAGCACCCTATCTTCCGTTTCGTGACTGACATGTACCAGGTCGATATGCATGGGTCATCCGACCTTATGTCACCGCAAAGCGTAAAGGCGCCCGACATGGCGAAAGAAATAATAAGTACTTGTCACGACGTGCTTTGTCTTGAACATCCCTCGCACGGGTCTCCGCTGAACATATATCCATCGTCCCCTAAATGCACTTGTCCCTTGAACGAGACTCCCTACCAGCACAACGTGGCGACGGCGATGCGACTCTGGATGAGCTATCAGACCACGACGGGGCACGGACATTTGATGGAATGGGCTGAGTTTACATATGCGCAGAGGAAGTTTGCGTTTGATCTTTTCGACCACTGGACAGCGGTGCCTCAGAGCGTTTGGGCTCGGAATCCGTTCTTCGAATTCGTCCCAACGGAAACAGAGCCGGATATCAGCAAGGGCGAGAGTTTAGACCGTGTTGAACATGGTCAAAGTCCGCTCTTCGGTCTCGAGGCTGCACTGCAGTGCTCCTGGTCGCGAGTCGAACGGATGCGAACCTGGGAGTCTTGGCAAGACCCTGAACTTCTTAGCTACTGTGAGCCACTGACAAAAGAGGTAGTTGCCGTGCGCCTCGTGGGACTGCATACTCAGATAGCAGAAGCGATGCGGCATCACCGGCGGTGGAGAGGGTGGTGGCTGTGCTCTTTCGTTCTTGAAAAGATCGCGAGTATACTCGCCCATGACTCCGGTCTTGTGGATTACAGAATCCGCCTAACGATGGACCATTTCCTTCACGCATTCAACCGTGTAGCAAACGACCCTCCCGTGCCGGTCCCTGCCGGCCCCGTCAGCCGCCCGCCTTTCGAACCGCCTTATGTGGACGCCTTGTTCAACCTAATCATGACGAACCCGGCGGAATTCAGCAAGTATCCGCTTACCGGCGGTGAACTTGACATGATCCTTCGGGAGAACGTTGATAACGATGAGGCGATGCCTTTCCCACATTGGGTAGTACCAGACTCCCCAGAAGCAAGAGATGCAAGGATCGAGACATGGTATGACGATTACTGGGCCACAATACGGAAGATGAAAATTAAGGCTACGATGATCGACGACCACACCGTCAAGTACATCCCCGGCCTCATCACTGATTTCTGCACCTCGTGCAAGCGCCCCACAGGCCGGGAGTCTCGCGGCAGCCAACTATGTCGGAGATGCAAGGTCAGATCAGGCTTCAAGGGACGCCTTGGCACATTCGGGGACAAGACGTTCCTCCGTAAAGTCGAGGAAGGAGCAGGCCCCATGGACTCATGGAATTGTTACATATGCTTCAAAGACTTCAACAATAACGAGCCGCCTTTCGAGGTGCCGACGGAGACTATCCGATGCCACGCAGTGCGGCACACCGTGGCTGGCTCAGCCTGCCTTCGGATGGAACTGTTAGGCAAGGGCGAGAAGATGATGGGCCCTCCGAGATGTCCGATGGACAGACAAGCTCTCTGCGAGTGGGACCACAATATCTTTGAAAAGCAAGAGGATAAAAACGACGACGACATGATGGATCCGTGGGCTTTCTACTCTCTCTATGGGATGGACTCCTACCCGCGTTTCTAGGCGCTGGCTGAATATGGCAGAATATTAAAAGTTGACAACCAGATTTCATCGAGCAACTCTTGATCTTCATCGTAATACCCAGTCTGATGCTAGGAAATGTTGGTGTGTCCAAGTAAAGACGCACGGTAACGTCCATCTCCCGTATACACACTATCGACCGTTGATCAAGCATGCTTACCGTCACGAATATGGCATTTTACACCCCACGCTGGTACGAACGTGGAGTTCGCGATGCCGACATTGCTTCGCCACGAATAACCATTTGCACAAAGCAACACGGATCGACGCAGGAGAGCATTTATTAATGACCATGATATTCATTTCCTATGCACATGGGCAGGGACGCAGCTCATACACTTCTCAAACAACACGGCGCCCCATGCCATCCAGCGTTGCTCCTAAGCCGGCGCTTCTCCCTCGCCCTTTTGAACCCCTTTCGATGTCCTTCTCCACGAAACATGTAAACGTACTCATACAGCTACTTTCCCTAGCAAGATGAAGCTCCCCTGTTATACGCCGGCCCCTAAGCCCGTTGCCGCAATGCCGACCATGCTAAAGTTTCCACAAACGTAGCGCTTGAAGAGCAGATACCTCATATACCATTCATGCTGGCACTCTATCCTGCCCAGGATTTTGTTCGGATCCTCTCTGTACTTATGCCAAGTAACGATACGACGACCCGTCTTCGTCTCGCTCAAGGTATTCGCGGTACAGAAGGTCCTCAATCCGCACCTTCACCATGGAGACGTCGGGTTTGAATTGGTTCGCGAGCTGAGTGATCACTTCGCTGACGAGGTTGGCGTGGCTGAGTGTCTTGCGTTGTCTAATTGCGACATGGGTTAGCTACAAAACACTTCACAGAGAGATTATGCAAAGCAAACTTACTTCATGATCCTCACAATCGCGGCATCAATGATGTGCTTCCGCGTATCGTCGTTCTTCTTCTCCGTCTCCTTGCGCTCCTCGTCACCCTCGACCTTGGACGCCGTGTTGATGATGGGCGCCTTGATCTTGATGGCCTTGCTGACGAAGCTAGCGTTGAAGGCGAACTTGTCACCAGGCTTGACCTGTTTTGTCATCGGATCCTTGAGCAGGACGCGGGCCTTTGCGGCAACTGAGAGCGAAGCCAGTGTCCTAGACAGCTCTTGAGGGGGAATATTGGTCGTCTCCTGGATCTGCTCGAACGAGAGCCACTCATCCGGACCCAGGTCGTTGAATAAGAGTAAGACGATCATGCCATAGGTCGAAACCGTCAACTCGTATCGCCGCTCCTTGCTCAAGGGACCGGTCTCCTTGCCAGGAACCTTGGGGAACAAGCATTTGATGTCGGCTGTGCCGGCGGTAACGACCCAGGTCAGAACACGACCGCTGCGATCCTTGAGATAGTACTTGTAGAAACTCTCCCGTAGGCGCGCGATCTCTGGCGGCATGATGCAATCTCCCAGCGTTCCCTCCTGCGCGCTCCGACCCATTACCTCTGGTGGCCAGTTGTTGGTCGTCAGAACGCTGATGTTGAGATCCGCGCGTTGTTGTTCCACCTGCCCCAGACCGCGGATGTGCTCTCGATAGCCGTTTGTAAGATCGCGCGAGAGGTCCATGTCTTTGAACATGCCCTCGAATTTGCTGGTGAAGTGGTTGCCCATTTCCTGCTTCATGCGCGAAATCATCTCTTTCTCTGCAGCTTGGCTTTCGGACTTTCCCTGTAACAACCTCCTCGCCAGATGCTTCTGGTAGTATCGCTCAAACATGTCCCGATCTGTGAGGTAACGGACCAGAACGATTGCCTTGTCCAGCACAACGTCCACCTCAGCCTCGGTCTTCCCTCTGATTCCACGCTTCAGGTTATCGTCTATGAAGAGAGACACGTATTCCGAACTCCGGTTGAACTGGTTGATGAAGTCGGAAAAGCTCCGAGTGACCGCCGACTGGATGATAATATCGTCGTTGAAGCAGTTCACGTGGAAGTTGTCGAATTTGTCCTTCAGTGCCAGAACATCATCCACCCACCTGATAGCCGCAGCTGTTTGTTGTGCGGCCTGGTTGAGCGGTTGAGCTTTGGCAGGCGCATCGGATGGCGCCTCCTCGCTTTCGGCGGAAGCTGTTTGCGGCACGGAGAAATCGGTCTTTCTCAGCTCTCGTTCAATTTCCAAGCCCAGGTCCCGAACCCGCGACTGGATTGTCCTCTTCAGCGCCTCTTTCTTTGGGTCGACTCGAGAAATGAGCTGGTAGAGAATGGCGAGATCCTCTAGGCGGTCGTTGTCAATCATGCTCCTTAACCCGGAGCCCTCCATGGCCAAGAATTCATCTAGATGTGCCGAGATCAACTCCTGTTGGACCACCTCTGCAATCTTGTCGGCGGTGGACAGAGAGATGGACGTCTCACAGCGTGTCTGCTCCTCAGCCAGGCGCCGCTGGGTATGTCGGAGCCACTCTGCGGCATCGCCGTTTCTGAGTAGCTTGTCACACTCGTTCTGGTAGTATCGCCGGCTGTCCGCCAGATATGCAGGTTCGAAAACAGTCAAATAAAGCCTTTGATCTTGGATCTCCTCATTCGTCTCGTAAAGCATTTCCAGCATGTTGACGATTTTGTGAATCAGACTCCGATCGATCACGTCGCCGTCACGCTCCAGGTTGATTAAGTCCATGACAACCGCGTTGACAACATCGAAGATGACCGAAGCTTGATCTACTTCGTCGGCGAGGCCTCCCAAGCCAGCCCTCAGAATGTTATCCCTGAAAAGCCCGATGGTAGTGGCCCACAGCGAGGGTCTGCCATTATCCGCAGAGTAGGTGCGGTCAAGATACATAAGGATGTCCGCAATCATGTTCATAGACGTGTTGTGGTCTACCCATGAATCCCTAATTCCGACCAGGAACTTCTCTCCCAGTTGTCGCCGCTCATTCGTGCTCGTGCTGTTAGGCATGCTGACGAGGGTGATGTTGATGAGACTCTTTGTGAGTAACGCCTCGATGGGCGGCATGACGTGGTCGCGAAACCATTTCTCCTCAAACTCCTTCACCCTGTCATACAACAACTCGCCTTTCTTTCTAAGGACAATCTTGTAGGACGCTCGGTACAGCTGCTCGAAAGAAAGCTTGCCCGCATTCTTCTCGTGAACGTCGATGAGTGCCTGTCGGAGGAGGTCCCAGCATGGGTCGAAGTCATCTTCTCCTGCGCGACCAACAATTGGCTATTTTGCACGTAGTTAGCATTGTGCTTTCACAGCTTGTTGTTTCGGGTGGCGAGTAATCGTACCCTACGAGGAGGTCGGATGCGCCCTTGCCGGTACGCCATTTTCGCTTAGAATCTGAGCCGGTCTCGACCGTGGCTGGAAGATGTACAGGAGGGTCGAGATCGTGTAATGGAGGGAGCACTTGGAAGGAGCGGGGTGGTAACCGGGAATTGAGTAATGACGGAGGACAGGCGGGTTTGTTGGTAGGATAGAACTAAGAATCTGGAAGTCCAAGGAGTTTTGGAGAGTAAACTATCCAGTAGTCCTATCTTAGAAATCCGGTCAAGTCCTGTGGCGCCTCAAGTGGTGGAATTTCGTGTGCACGCGGTGGCAGGTTGACAACGAGATGGAACCAGTCAAATAATACTATGAGGGGCAAGTGCCCGAGAGAAAAGAATGCCGCAAGCACTCAGGTCTCCAACACGATCCTAGTAGGCTGTTTTTTATATGCATGGCATCAAGAAGCTACTCGAGAGCGTGAACGGAATAGAATGACTCTAGAGAGAGCAAGGCAGAAGTTTGGGATGTCACGGCAGAGGAATCACAATTCAGCAACGCCCTAGCCGTAAGGCGTTGGAGGTTGCCTCGCCTCCATCAAGAAGAACTTGCAGGGGTTGGTCTTCATTGGAGCTGCAGGACTGGTACCTCGACACTTTTCAATTCGCCCGATGTACCGAGAGCCCCACAATAGCTTAATCATTCCGCAGGGGTTCCGTCCGATAAGATAAAGAATTTTGGTGATGACATCGCCTCCACTGCTTTTAACTTCGTGACAACCTCAAGTATGCACTGAGGAATAGCTGCCCCTCTCCATTTACTTATTCCTTACCACTGCACAACCGCACCTAGTCCTCCACAATGGCGTCAAGACGACCAGTGTTCTTGGTCGATAAATGTCTCAAAATGCAGGCAACATGCCAGCCGCAGCAGTTCTACCGACCTCAGCTTCTCTCAAGAAGAATAATACCTTCCAACATATCCACGACGCAATCACCATTTCTCACCCTGATACGACAGAAACACACCATTCCAAGGCCCCTAAGGACACCAAAGTCCCCTCTTCCTGCTGCTACCAAACCGTCCTCCGGCCCTCCATCAAAAGACACCACCCAAACCCAACCCCCAACCACCGAAGCCACCAAGTCTCCACCACCCCAATACGAGTTAACATTCACCTGCATCCCCTGTGACACGCGCTCCAAGCACAAGGTCTCGAAACAGGGCTACCACCATGGCTCCGTGCTGATCGCCTGTCCGAGCTGCAAGAACCGCCACGTCATCTCGGACCACCTCAAGATCTTCGGCGACCGCAAGATCACCATCGAGGACCTGATGAGGGAGCGGGGCCAGCTGGTCAAGAGGGGTACACTCGGCGAGGACGGCGATATCGAGTTCTGGGATGATGGTACGTCCACGCCGCGGGAGAAGGAGGCAGCGGCAGAAACAGTTGAGGCCGCGGGTGAGAGCTGGAGGGAGCATGCGCCGGGGACTTCGTTCAAGAAATAAGGCTTTGGGACATACTGGAGCCTAGGATGATTATCCCAAGCAATGAGGATGGAAATGATTGAAAGCTTGGTACAATGCCGGAGTGCAGCACGGCTATCGAGTGGCAGTACTACGGCTTTCCTCGTCGATGAAAGATGGAGTTTGGGCGGACGGTTGATACCCGGATCTGGATATGTGGCGGCATGCCTTCTCAGATCTCTGTATAACATAATTGTATAACAACCTTGGACATCTGAAACAAGGCGTAGAACCTCATAGAAGTGTACAAACATTTGACCAAAATTCACACTACTCTTATGGTATCTATATGAGCCCTCATCTATCCCAACAAGTGTCCCATATACCGCCCCCTTAGTATCCCCTCCTCATATCCCGATGCTCCCGTCCCTTGACCTTCCTCCTCTCCTTCTTCTTCTCAAACTTCTTCCTCTTCTCCTGTCCGTACTTCTCGGGCTGCGTGATGGCCTCGATCTTGCGCTTGCTCGACCTCTGCTGCCGCCTGTTGCGGACGTGCTCGCCCACCCCCAGCAGATACTGCGTGTACTCGGCCGTGCCCAGCTTCTTCTGCAGCAGCTCCATGATCGTTTGGGCCTTGGCCTTGAGGTCCTCGTACTTGGTCTTGAAGACCTCGTCTGTCGACCACGGGGTCGGGATGTACGGGTCCGTGAGGTTGCGCAGCGGTCGGAGGATGACGCGCGCCGACATTGCGAGTTGTTCCTTTGGTGTGCGGACGCAGAAGGCCTCGAGGAGATCCATGGCTGCTGTCTTTGGTACGACGTACTGTGCCTTTGGCGGGGTTTCCTTCCTCACCACGGCAGCTAGCTTCCAGAAGACGTAGCGCAGCCCGGTTGTCTTGGACTTGAGTTCTCCGGTCTCGTCATCTTGTTCGTCGTCTTGCTCTTCCTCTGAACTGCTATCATCATCGTCATCATCACCACCACTCTGGGGCTTGGATTTGGGGCGGTCAACGGCCAGGTATCCGAAGAGGAAGGTGAGAACGCGGACCGCCTCCTCGGCAAGAGCTTCATCCACATCGTCCGATGTGAGGATGCCCAGTGATAGCCTGACTAGCTCCGAGACATCCTCCTGTTCAAGCTTCTGTCCGTGCGAGCCGATCGGTACCTTAGTATCTGGTGACGAGTTACTTGCGAAATCGGCGAGATACACGCTCAGCAGCTTGATGGTCGTAAGCCGAACAGTGAAGTTCTCATGCGAGAGATGTCCCCTGACCAGGCTCCACAATTCTGGACTCTCGGCCAAGATCCTTTGCGGATACTTCGCAATCAGAGCCTGCACAAGATGCAGCGCGGCAACGACAAGCTCCCAGTCGTCATTCTCTTCGAGCACCCACCTGACCTCGTCAAGCAGTCTGTCGACATCCTTCTTGTCCTTCGGACTGGGCTCGCGAGCGCCAAAGTAGTAGCCCCAAGCCTGCACAGCCAGCTTCATCACAGGAAGGTTCTCGCGGTCATCGATCCAGGACCTCAGCAGCGTCAAGAACTTCTGCGTATGCTCCTTGTCTGCCCGCCGGAATATCTCTTTGATCAGCTCGCCGGCCGCAAGACGGCACCTCTCGCTGTCGTCGTTGGCAAGAACGAATATCAGAGGAATGAAGCATGTGGCGCCGACTTCCTGCACAAAGTCCTCAGCCGATTTCATCAAGAGGAGGTGGATGACTTCCATGACCGACAGCCGGCCACCTTCACGCTCATACTTGAGATTGGCAACAATGAAGGTGAGCTGCTTGGCCCAGCGATTCTTCTTTTGCGGGTAGTCGCGCAGGAACTGGAAGAAGGCTCCCCGAGCCAAGTCGCGGGTGTCCTTGTCGTCGTTGGTTATCATAACCGTGCCGACGTAGTCGAGAGTATCATAGACGACGGCAGTTTCGATCCTCCGGTCGAGAACGCACCGTAAGAAGTTAAAGGTGACATGTCGATAGAGTGGCTCTGTGAGATCTTCCTTTAGCTTGCCGAGCAGCATATCGATAGCCGCATCCTTGACTGGAATTTCTCGCCGGTCTCTGAGCACTACCGAGATGAGCTTTAAAGCCGCTTGCGCCACGTCTGTTCCGGTGGATGGAGACATAGAGATGGTCTTTGTAGCTTCCTTGGAAGCGACCTTGTACAGATTGGCGGATTCGTCCGTCTTGAATGGTACCTTTACAAGCACCGTGAGGAGCTTGAACGCCGCGGTCTTCACCTCTTCCTCGCCAGCAACCACCACATCACCGATAATAGGCAGAAAGCCTGCAATGTTTGTTGCTGTTCGCAGGCTATCGTGCTTCCTCAGTATGGACCGCAGTATGTCAAGCGCGAACCGGACGAGCTTGTGCGTATGTTTCGTGGTCAAGCCACGGTCGCTCTTCTTCGCGCCTTTCTGGACGAGATACCTTCTGATCATGGGGTCCAGCTTCACCTCAACTCGTGCGTTCTGAGCTTGACTCTTCTTGTAGACGTCTTGGATGACTTCGTATGCAAAGACAAGCGTGTCGCGACTCTCCGCGGCAGGGTTTTGAAGCAGTCCAGCGGTGATGCGGGATAGGAGATCGTCTATCTTTCGCACCATCCGCAGGTCAAGCTTTTCTAGCAGCATCGCTTGCAGAGGTTGAATCAGAGCGGCGAGGTGGACGATGGACGCATTCTTGGCGATAAGCTCCATCGAATCTTGGCTCTTGCTGCTCTTGACCTCCTTCACCTGACTGCTGTAGTCCTCCGCATCTTTCTCCTGTCCGGTGATACCGAAAATGTCGTCCATAATCACACCGACCAGATCTGGGATGCAGTAGTCCAGGTCTCCTTGCTTGAACTCCGGGATGACCGTCACGAGAATGGAGTGGATAGTGTATGACAGGACATGGAGCTGATATCCTCTGGTAAGTGCTCCGCGAAGCTCCTTGATCACGAAGCCGAATCGTTCGGGGCCGAGGATTCGGGCAATCTTGGCTAAGGTATCCCGAGCCATCTCGCGAGAATCCCATGCTTTGCTTCGAAGAATGTGAGAGATGTCGGTCAACACACTGGGCAGCTTAGCGTCAAGAACGTCGGTTGGCAGCAGCTTCAGTAGCTTGACGATGATGATGGCTACCGGGACACGTGCACTGACTGTCGACTCGTCTTTCTCGTGAAGATGCTTCATCAGCGGTGGAAGTCCGCCGTTGACGATCTCATCGGAGAGCTTTTCTTGACTGGGAACAGTGACTGCCAAGCGACGCCTCTCGGGAGCAACAGCCTCCGCCTGGTCGACATCCATGGCGTCCACTGTTTTCTGATCGAGGGCAGTGGTCAGGGTATCGACAAGCTTCTCCAACAAACGGATGATCTGCTTCCGGTTTTCTGGCTTCGACTCGATGAATGAGATGTATCGGCGGAGGATAGCACGGTATTGCTGCCATTCGAGCGAGATGGCCAAGCTGGCAAGGGCCGTCGTGGCTTGTGCGGCCAAACCTTGGTCATCACCGCCTTCCGGCCTATCGAAAATGAAGTGCTCGAGCAGCGGAATGAAAAACTGGCTGACATTCTTGCTCTGAAGTTCCGACGTCTTGTTCGCCTGCTGCAACAAATGAATAGCCTGGAGCTGCCTCGACACGGCCGGACTTAAGATGTGGAAAAAGAACGCTTGTTCAGCATCTTCTTCCGAACGGGAAACGAGAACCGTCAAATCAGATATTGGAGCCCACTTTGCCCCCAGACGCGTGATAAGGGAGCTGAAGAGTCGCAGATGCTCACGTCTGACCGTCTCTGACTGTTCTCTGGCCCCAGAGTATATCGCTGGTAGGATGACGTTGGATAGGAGGTCGACATAGCGATCATGTTCTGGGCCTTCCCAACCAGACTCTGCGGCCTCGACGAACTTGGTAAGGCCATCGGCAGAGTTGGTTGCCAGAATGCCGAACTCTTCCTCTTGACAGATGAAGTATACCATGTTGTGGAGCAAAGGAATCCACTGGTCAATGGTGAAGCGGCTCTCGCCATCTTTCGATATGACGTTGAACGCTGCCAGGCGTCTGTTGTAATCCGGCTCATCGAGTCTGTCCTCGAGATACGAGTTGAGATCTGAGCATATATCGGCAATTTCCTGGACCGACGGCTCATGAGCGGCAAATACCTGCAGGACTTCTGCCAGCTTCTGTCTGTTCTGCGTGTCCTTGAAGTACCCGAATAGGGGGCCAAGCGTGGCGTACACCTTGTCTTTCAGCTCCTTGCTGCTCTGGACATCATCAAGGACAATAAACTCTTTGAGAATGAGCAGAATTGACCCCTTGACTTTAGGACTAACTCTCCGAGACGGTTGCTGGAGTAGGTACGTTGTGATGTCGACAACATCTCGGACATTCTTCGAACTCTTGACCAATGGGGCAAGGTCGACGACCGTCTCGATGGCGGTTTCCAGAAGATCTCGTCCTATATCATGCTGCTCCCTCAACATGTCACCGATCTGCTTGAGTATCAAGTCGATATTCGGGTCGAGCAATTCAGCCTTGATGAGATCATTGTACTCGGACTCTTCGACAGGAGCAACGGCCAGCTTGACGAGATTGCGGACGATGGTAAGAGCAAATACTTTGACTTCATCCTTCGCTTTTCCTCTCCCAAGGCATTCCATGATGTTGGGCAGGATTCTATCATCGATGGATAAGAACAAGGCGGATTTTGGCAGTACTGACCAGGTCGCTAGCAGCTTCCAGGTTCCAGAAATCCCTTGCGTTGTCTCGGCAGCCAGTTTCTCTATCCTGGGACTGATGACCTCCGTAACCATTGCATTCTGATACGGAGTCCAGTCGAATGATTGCGCATTCTGAAAGAGCTTGCACAGGCATTTGAGGGCGGTAGTTCGAGCGACCTTGTAGAGAGATTTATTTGTCGTGGCCTCGGCATCGTCAGCGTCCTCGCCATCCTCTCTCAGTTGTCGACATGCTTCAATCAGACAGTAGAGCACGGCATTGACCAATGGCTCCATGTATGGTTCAACACTGGTTCCAAGCTCATTGATGATCGACTCCACCATGTTAAGCAGACCAACCTGCCTCCGCACTGGTAGGGCTTCCCGTGCGAAGACGGCTTCTCTGACACCAGATGCGTCCACAACTCGGATGTCGCGGAGCTCGCCAAGGGCGATATTCAAAAAGCTTCCCATGTCTTCGATATTCAGATTTCGAATAACTGCAAGCCTTGTGGCGTGTAGCCCATGTCGACCACTAGCAGCACCCTTCTTCGAGATCGCTCTTCCATAGAGTAACCTCAGAAGCACGGGCATCAATTCCGATCGGTGCTCTGGTTGGACCTGATTGTCACCTTGAAAGAGGACAGTAAGCTCATTCTTGAACCTTGCTTCATCCAGTAGATATTCGAGGTTCTCCTGGTAAGGCCTGATTCCCTCCTGTTTCCAGGCCAGAATGGCCTTGAGCGCGAGCTTTTGGATCTCAATGTCACCGTTGGCCATGAGACCTAACAGCACATCGTAGACCTTCTGACTCTGATACAGCACTCTCGGATTGTTGAACTGAGCAAACACCCCGATCAGAGCTTTACGGTCCACCATTGACCACCCTCCGTCAGGTACTTGTTCGGTCTCGGTCTCAATATCTTCCATGCCGTCATCAGCGGGTGTCTCAGCGACATCATTCCAGACAAGGAGGTACGGGACCAGCCTCCTTGACCGTTTCTCTGCTATGGCAGGCAATGCCGAGAGGACTTTCAGGGCTCTAGTACGCGCGTTATTAGGTCGAGAAGTCTCCCTCTCGTGAACGTCATCGAACGTTTCCAAGAGTACCTCAGCTCCCTCTGTGAGTACGCGACGCGTCACTGCGGTTTTCTCCTGAAGCTTGATGAAATTTAGACACTCGAAGTCCGACAGGGCCCCATGTGCAGGCTGAGTTGACTGCCTCGACGGCCCACCAGCTCCCCAGCGGAATGACGGGACCTCAAGCCAATCGAAGGCAAGATTGGCAATGACCTCTTCGCCAACCTTGCTAGCGGCGATTAGCTTCATTGCCTCGACAGCGTCGTCCCAAACAGGAGACAGTTTCACTGTCATCATGCCGAATAGGAATGACGGTATCGCCTGCTGCAACCAGGAGTTGTCGTCGAGGTGGCCATAGATCTGTCCCAGCTTGCGAAGGTGAACTGAAATCCCTCTGGCATTATTGAGGTCAAGGGGTGTCTGTTCAACTTGCAGCATAATCGCGAGGGCTGATTTCTGGTCGGGCGTCGTTTCGAGAGACTCGAGAATCTGCAAAGAGGCAAGTCGTAGTTCGTGGGATGGTGCGCAGAGGTTGCTGGTGAGGGACTTGACGAAAGGGTCCTCCTGCGGGCTTTCGCTGCCGCTTTTCGAAGAACTCTCGGAGGTCTTATCGGAAGCACCGGAGGCTTCCCGCTCGTACTCCAGCAAGGCCTCTAGAAAAACGACCAGACGGCAGAATCGGGGGGTCGCTGCCCTCAACAAGGGGCTTAGCGTGGTATCAAGGTTCCCAGATGCTTTTGCCATCCGTAGATACGCCCTGAATCCACGACTGACGATGAAGTTTGCCTCGTCGGTAGCCAAAGACGAGGACGGCCTCAGCGCGAGTTTGAGTTTTCTTAGAAGTAGCTCTGCTATCCTCGCGTTCGTTGACGGGTGTACCGAGGTTGACTCGAGCACTTGTAATAGTGCCGAATATTTGGGTAAACACTTGTCCCTCCATTCTTTGGGATCTTTGTCGTATGCTCCTCGCTCTGGGAAAGGGGTAATTTCGAGGCGCTCGAACTTGCTAACGATTTGGTCCTGCCAAGATTGTGGCAGCACGCAACTATCCTTTTCGCTCCCTGACGGCAGTGATCCTCTTTCCACCATGCGGGGCAAGAGAATGCACAGCATCTCCTCGTTATCTGGATCGGACCAGTGGGCCATGATGAACCTCTGGAAGTGCTTCTGGAAGACGCTCCGGAAGCGTTCTGGGTTGAGGTCGGCAAAATAAGAGCAAAATGGGATATAGTATCTCATCAACGGCTCCTTGGTGAGGGTGCCCATAAGGTCGGATATCGATGGAATGAGTGCGTCCATCGGAGCCAGGCTCCAGACAATCGCAGTGTTGACAATAACAGTCTGCCAGATAAGTGACACGGGTAACTGTGCAACCTGTTCCCGGGCCCTGGAGAGTGTATCGAGAGCTTGCGACAGAGCCTTCACAAGGTCGGGCCAGTTCTGTAGCCGCTGGCCTCTCCGGACTCCGGCCAATATTCCGAAAAGCCTAACGTGGATGGACATCCTCCATGGCATATCTTTGGCCCTGGGATCGTCCAGACCGGCGACCGCCTCCTCGACGACAGTCTTCTCGATAGGTCCAAAGGTCTCCGACGTCGCGTGATGCACGACACTCGTCAATACTCCACAGACGACATCTGACCATATCGCTTTTCCCTCTTCAAGAAGTTCCTCATTCGGAATTGCCCGAATCAATGCTCTCGTTGTGTCAGGGGACGTCGAATGGACAGTATGACCAGCGCTCTTTAACGATTCGGCGAACATGTTCATGATGCCCTGACTGTAAAGGCCAAATTGCCTGGTGTCTACAGTGTCCATCAGGTCTTTCCTTACATGTTCGACAAACTTCCCTAGAGCGTCGCCCTCCCTCTGACTTGGCGCCGCTGTTTTCTTCACAAGAAAGCTCATGGCCTCGGCGGCGAACCGGGCCACATGGCCCGGGACCTTTTCCCGTCCCAACAACGGCTTGACGGCATCGTATGTCGATCGTAAATCTGGCGCCAAGAGGCGAGCGAGGTATTTGAACAGGAAAGCCAGCGCAGCGAACGTCCACTCTACCGCCTCCGCGTCTCTCGAGGCGCTCGATTGCGCCACACCGACTATAAGCGCCAGGGCGCGGGGGAAGTGGCGCTCGAATCTGACACCGAGATCGTGCGCGAAGGCGGTCAGGAGGTCGAGGAGCGGTTCGAGGGACTCCTTCTCATGGCGGGATATGTGCGTGGCCAGGAGGTCTATGATGCGATCCTGGTGGTGAAGGATCTGTGGTAAGGTGTCGGTAAAAGGCGTGAGCTGCCGCTTGCAGGCTGTAAAGTTCTTTGAGAGATTGAGTTCGCTCCATCTGTCTATGCCATTGCGGAGGTAGGATGTTGAGGCGGAGAGGTCTTCTGCATCGAGGTCGTGGCGGCGGACCTTGCGCAACGGGTCGAGCGAGTGCAGCTTCGCGATCTTGCTCGTGAAGGACTCCCATCGGTGGTTCTTTTGATGTGGTGTCTTCTTGTCGCCCCGCCTGGCCTTGAGAATGCGGCCTGAAGAAGTTGAGGGCATCTTGGGCGTGTATATGTGTGGTTCGTGTTCAAGCTCGAGACGAGGACCCTTGAACTCTGAACTTTTGAGATGGCGCCTCTCAGTTTTACACAGGATGTATGTCGGCAGTGGTGGGGCGACCTGCTTCTCAAAATGTTTCTTCCCAAAATTTTGGCCGGTTGAAGCTCGGAGACGCTAAGATAACAGCGATAAGATCCGATAAGACTACTATCAATCATAGTTCCATAAGTCGTCGATAAGTGGACTATGACTTACACGAGGGCGACTTCTCGTTGGAGAAAGAGCCATAGGCGTCTTGACTAAGGTAGAGAGGTAGGCAGTTCAAGTATCGCTGTCGAGGTACCCTTAGAAATAGACTTCATGCCCACTTTCACTTAGATTCAGCCTACCTACCTCCACTACAGAAGGATCGACCTGAAGTGTCTTTCTTGGGGTGCGACTGATGTGTTCCGATCAACAAGACCAGGAACCATGCAATAATGTCCGACTCTAGATGTCTAGCTGATGACTTATTCTCCTCGCCTGCCTCTTCCATGCTTCATGTGGTTGTCAAGGCGACTCTGAAGCATCTAAATTCTCATTGCATCCGTATGCATTTGTGAATTGATAGCACCATTTGTATTTCTTGGTTTCAAATGGAAGTTCAGCCCATGGAAGATGTCGTCGGCTAGAAGATCGCCATGTTGATGAGCGCTCTGTCTGGCAAGACACAGGGTGCCGGGCTGCAGAACCTGAACAATCGAGAGCTCCTGAAGTATTACGACCGGGCACACAAACTTCCAAATCCCGGGGAGTCATTGTGGCCTCACAATGGACAATTCCTGGAACCGAGAGCTGCGGACCATGTAGGCGAGGAAGATCAGTACCTTATGACCTGGATTATTTCCCACCAGACCCTGACTGGCGAGGCTATGACGGACGTCGTGAGCGGACGCATAGTCGTTCTGGCTCTGTTCATCGCATTGTGATATTAGACTAGCAGCTTCGGTAGAAAGCTCATGTGCCTGAGCTGCAGGTGTTGATGGTAGTGGACCGTATTCGTGCCGCATCAGGAGCAAGCAAATAGAGGGAGCAGAGACGGGAGACGAAGCACAACTTCCTTATTATGCCCACGTCAAGGGTACATGATAGGTAGCGTCTGATGCAATGAAGGGAGAACGTCCTCGCTCGTTGTTTCTTTGTGCCTTGTCCATGTAGTTCTGCCTGCACTCGAGCGCAATTGATCCATCACTTCCCTAGTCAATGTTCGTGCGATAGATATTGCATTACTGACCGTGAGGACCTCTTCCACTATCCCGGCATGTATCCCATTCTGTCACCAGGCAATTGTGCCTAGTAAATACGGAGGCAGAGATCAAATCCTTTTCCCTCCAACCCAATGCTCTCCCAAACGCCACAGCCCAAGTCAACGCCCTTCACCTTCAACCCCAAACACCCCCCGGTCTGCCTCCCAAACCACCAGCTCAAGCTCCGGGAGCCACCAGCGTAAAGTCCCACTCCTTAAAAGCCTCCCTAAACGCCTGCGCATCCTTTCCTTCCTCCTCAACACTCTGCCCAACATCCTGCCAAATCAGCCTCTTCTCAAGCCTCAACAGTTTAGCCAGCACCCTCCGTCCAAACTGCAAATCGAACCTCACCGTCTCGTCGAACCGCATCACCAGTGTCTTCCCCAGGACCAGCGCCCCATGCGCACCCTCATCCTCCTCCTCCTTCTCAGCCCAGATCCACACCCGCAAGAAATCCCCCATCCCCGCCTCCGGCACCCCGAAATCCCTAACCTCGAACTTAGGCAGCCTCTGATTCTCCGCCTCGACCCTGAACGCCGCCTCCACGAGCCCCTTGCTCACCATCTCGGCAGGCACGGGGCAGAACTGCCAGTGTGCGTGGATGCCCCTCCCCCGATTAATCTCGTACGTCACTCCCCCCAACCTCCGGCCACTCCTCGCCGAGACAGCAGCCTGCAGCGCCTCCCTAAACCGGCTCATCTCCGCAAACGTCCTCGCCGCATCCGCCTCCCCCATCGCCTCCCGCGTCACCGTCGGCGCATGGATGAACGGTACCACGACCATGTGTCCCGGGAAATCCAGCCCGCGGTCCCCAAACGTCTCGGCCGAGGGCAGGGGCCCCTTGGCAGTGGCCAGGTAGCTCTCCTCGCCGATGCTGACGACCATGTGGGTGGACAGGTTCGGGTTGCCGAGGCAGAAGAAACACCTGTCAGGTCCCGGAGGGGGCGACTTGTGTCTCTGGCGCTTGCGTCGGGGGTCGTGCCCTTGGCCGTCGGCGGAGAAGCGGCTGAAGCCGTCTGCTGCGAGGGGACGCTTCTTGCCCCCCTGCGGTCGGGAGAAGGGCGAGACGGTGCTGCCTTGGGGCAGGGAGGCGGGCGGCGGCTCGCGGGACAGGGTGAATGCGTAGAGGGCTTTGGCTTTGGCTTCGTTGCCGTAGGGTGCTAGGGAGATGAAGCGCGTTACTTCGGTGGAGGGCTCGGTTTCCTCGCCCGCGGGGGCGTGGAAGAAGGGCTCGCGCTCGTAGAAGAAATCCGAGGGCGAGGAGGAGAAGTGGTACCGCGGCTTGAGGGCGGAGCAGAGATCGGCGATTGACTCGGACGCCGGGATCTTGCTGGGGTCGGCGGGGACGTTGGTCGAGGAGCCGCACCATATCCAGGCTGGCCATACGGCTGTGAGGAGGATGTCGGCCGAGTTTGCGCCTTTCAGGGCTTTGGCGTCGTCGAGTGTGTGGAAGGGTAGATGCTGCTCTTTCGACTGGCCGGCTACGATCTCTGTATCTAGTACTCCGCCTAGAGCGACGATGCGCACGCCATCTTCTGTTTTGGTCACGCTGCGCTTGCCGAGGTAGTGCAGGTTCGGCGCGATCTCTTCGTCGGCTTCGATCTTTTGGACGACGGCTGGGGGCAGAGCGTGGGATCCGACGGTGAAGTATGTTGGGCAAGGGATCGAGATCTTGCCGTCGAGCAATGCAGTCAGAGCCTCGTCATCTTGCGCCTCGGAGAAGAGGCTGCCGGTGGCGAGCGCGAGTGAGAAGTTGTTCTTGGAGTGCAGCGCTGTGAGCTTCTTGAATGCTGACTCGAGCTGGCCGTTTATGCTACCGAAGACGAAGCTAGTGACATGTCAGCAAAGGCAACCTACAAAGCTCAGCTACTTTCAGCATACATCTTGGTAGCCATTGTGAGCTGTGATAGGGAGCAGCAGCTGTGTGCTTCGAGTCGGCGCGACGGAATGGCGCGGCGCGCGAGAGCACCGTTCAAGTAAGTTCGAGCAGCGTCAGTCAAGAACTCGGTCAGCGTCGAATGAAAATTGAGAAGTAGTCACCAAACAACCACGCGTAATATTAAGAGAGATTGGCTGCTTGGCTAGGTGTATGGAAGCAGAGAGGTAGAGGTTGGGTAGTTTGAAGCTTGAAAGTCGAGTTACCACAATTCCGATCCCACTTTTTGGTCGCTCTCGCAAGGAAGGTGTTATCGCTTCACGTTATCTTAGCGTGCCGTGGTCCGGGATCCACTTCGGGACCGCATTAGCCTGGTTCCACCTTCCGTTTCCGTTCGAGGTCTCACCTCCGCTCCGGATCCCGGGAATTCGACGTCTACCGAATCAGGGCCGAAAGGCTTCAACTTGGACTGTTTCCTCAATATGACGACAGAGTCTTCGCCTTTAGTAACTAAGGGCTTACCATGCTTAAGTACCTCCACTGGCACACTGGATAACAGAAAGCAAAACCGTCGAAAGCTCAGTGATTGTCCAGGGCTTCAAAAGCGCGATGACGGTACAGAACGCCCAGGTCCAATGTGACACTGTCCCGGTATAAAGACACTGTACGCGGCGATCACAATTATGCACGAACACCGTCAAACACATCAGCACAAACAACAGCAATACTACATATCAAAGCAAGCCAACTGGTTGCAACATTTGCTAGACTTGTTCCTCTTTAAACACGCTTATCGCACGATCAGTGAGATCTTGAGTAAGCATGAGCGACATGCAGGTCGAGAGCTAGAAATGGATATCGACTTGTGGCCTTATAAGTAACACTGCCGTAAAAAGGTGACGGTCTGATAGCCTCCTTCCAGCATCACGTTAGGAGTAGCCGGATTGAGCTTCAGTGCCCTAAGCTTGCAAATCCAGACGGTCAAAGATGGCATTAGTCCTGCTGCTATTGGCGCTGCATTTACAGCGCACTACCTGGCGACCCCTAGTGTCAGATCTGGCTCGGTATACTTCCTCGAACGAGCAGGAGAAGGACACCGATGGTACACAACAGCCGAAGTGCTTGTATAGGGTCATCACAGCAGAGCACCAGGATACTCGGAGGCACATTGGTAAATAAACATAATTGGACATATGGATGCTAACGTGAGTTATGACCGGCTGATGAGCCAAGGGTGAGTGGCGCCTATAGAGTGCGCTCAAGATTGACGACACCTATGCGGTGTGCGCCCAGGTACTATGTACAATAGAAACTACCATACAAGAGAAGAAGTTTGCACAGAGGGGATGTCAATGGATGTGACATAGAAGGCAGTCTGGTGAATCACCACACAGCTGCCGATGGGTGTCGCGATACAGTCTCTCCGGGGTATCTGAGACATGACGCGCGTACACGTGGTCGGTATTTGAGTATTATACGTGGGTATCGATGGCGGTTTAGACCTAGTAAGACGCCATACGGCGGGTAGCGGCAATGGCATTGCCGAAGATAGGGGAAGCCCCGAGGAGCATGTCATCCGACTCACGGCTGTGCCGGCGGCCCACAGCGGTGGGAGAGTCTTGGATGGAGGGATTCTGCTGGCCAAAGGCGAAAGTTGCAGCACGGTTGAGGCCCTTCCGGTTCTGGCGCAAGCGGCCCATCTCGCGCTCGCATGTCTGGACGTGCTCTGCATTGTCCATCTCAACGTATGCTTGGGGATAGCAACGGTCGCGGTGCTCGGTGAAGAAGCCGCTGTAGCCTCCGTCCAGGATGTAGACCTCGGGGTAGGTCAGCCGAGGATAGCACTCGGCGTTTGCTGTGCGGTCGGCTGCACGAATGTGGCGAGCCATGATCGGCGCCCGGTGCGCCGAGTATTCGCAGTGGAATATGAGTAGCGTACGACCCGACATGGGCTGGCGAAAGAGATGGGTTGACAACAACTCCTTATCGTTGTAATTGATGGCCCCATTTATGTGTCCGCCTTCGTACTCATACTCAAAACGACAATCAATAATCATCTTTTGATCGAAATGCTCGCCGTATTTACCGTCCAACACTTCGAGCATAGTACTACGGCTAATGCGAGGGATGCTGTCGTTTTGTCCCTCAGGGAAGAAATGGGGCAGCACTGGCTCCTGCGGTTCCTCGACATCCACGACAGATTGCAAGGTTGAAACAGGGGGGGAGCCCTCTTTCTTGGGCTTGGTAATGTCACCCGGATTCTCGAACATGCTCAGTGACCGTCTGAACTGCTTGCGTGGTCGCATGAAAGGATTCGACGGGCGTCGCATGTGGCCGCTGGCAGGAGAGCCATTGCTCCTAGCGGCGTTCACCCCTGTCAAGCTGCCGAAGTGCGGTCTCGGCCGCGTTGAAACCGCGGCCGCGGCGCATGGACTATTGGCCGTCTGAGGCCTACGGTCCTGTGTAGGCGAATCGGCGAAGCAGTCGCTCGGAGACATTGTCGAACCAGAACCTGACGAGAAGCGGCTATCACCCCCAAACTTGAAGGGCGGTAGTTGAGTATCCGCATGCGTCCTGCTGCTGGTGGTCAGGATGGCACTCGTCGTGTACCCCTTGTGCCGCGTCAATGAGGGTCGCCGAAGGCCGAGCTTTCTACGCCTGCATATTGTTAGCCATGCCAGTGTAGGAGGCGAGAACTACGGAACGCACTCAGGTATGACGGGCTTCGGTGGCTCAAGGAAAGCTGGCCGCAGGACGGGAGATTCCACCATCATCTCGTCGGCCGGAGACTGGACCGGCGTGGGTGACTGCACCTCGATCTGGGAAACGAACGAGAATGGGGCCTTGTGTGGTAGAGGTGAGATCTCCATGGAATCACACAGAGGAGCCGGAGACGATGACGGTGGTAGTGGAGGAGTCGTGACATATTCTGCGTGGTTCCCCAAACGTCAATTCAAAATCACCAACACCCCCTTCATGTCCCAGATTTTCTTACCACGTCCTTCAGAGCCGTCTATTAGGTGCGACGTCGTGAACAGTGCACGTCGAGGGGTCGGAAAGTGAGGACTAAGACAGTCAATTCACCGAACAAGTCTCGAACGAGGAGAGCACAGTGTTGTGACAAGCTTACCTAGACTCAGTTATGCTGAAGTTCTGGGACAAGTCAGCAGCAAGGCTGACCGTCGGTGACGAGCCAATGGTCTTGAGACTGAAATATTCGGGGTGGTTCAGGCTGAACTGGTCTCGAAGGCTGAAGTTGAAAGCGCTAGTCGGTATCGGGTTGGCGGAATAGTTGTTGGAGTAGTGAGTGTGAGCTCGAGACCGGAATATGTCCCGTTGTCCGCCGAATTGAGGAGGAGGAGCCGGCCGAAGGGCGGCCAGAGGAGAGGACCTCTCCATGGCTCGTCCTTGGGCTTTGACGGCGGTTGATCGGCACAGGGAGGGATACTGTATCAAAGTAGGCAAAGGCTGCTTCGTAGAGGGATAAGGTCAGGTAAAGGTAGCGAAGTTGTGCAGAGTGTAAGTCGTCTAGATAGGCGGGCCAAGGTAAAGCAATGCTACAACAGATTCGTGTAATAGTATCGTAACCCGGCCTCTGTCTGGCACGACGGAAGGTCAACTCGATGCCGTGTTCATTCGGAGGGCGAGGATAGGGGAATTTGCTTCGGTTGGTGGAATGAGAAATTTGGGAAGCTGGTTGCCGTGAGAGCCACCGGTCGTCCTGTGCAACGCAGCTTTTTTGCTTAAGTGGTTGGAGGTTGATCCGGATGGAGTCGAACTCGGTTGGACCCGACCCAGCTGAACTCGGTAGCTTCAACACCAGTTGTCGTGGTGGGGGTGATGGGAGGAGCTGTCAGCTGCTGAGCGGAGCTGGATTTCGAAGCAAAAGGGACTTGTACAAGTCGATTGATCTCGATGATGTTTGTTGAAGTGGCTCCTCGAGTTCCAATTGCTAAAGAATCTACTCGTGTTGTCCGCCTTCTTCCCCCCTGGCCAATGCTCCCTTGTTGGACGTGCAGAGAGGATCCCTGACCTGGCGCGTCCGGGACCGAAAGGTGAGTTCTGAAAACAGAAAACACTTTCCTTCGTACTCCAATTCCGACTACTTGGAGACGAAGCTCGATGCCACCAAAAAGAAAGCGGCCCGAGTCCGGAAGGGAAAAGGGTGAGGGAGGGGAGAGGGAGAGGAGTGAAGGTGAGGGAGGTAAGGACCAGCTTCAGGTGAGAGAGAGAGCTGCGTGCGGGTGGGAGCGAGGTCGGTTAAGAATGATTGATGGGTGTGTGACACCAGGACCAGGAGCTACGGACGGGATGCTTCGCAACCAGGATGATGCGCGCACGGCGCGGGTTGTCAGGGGCAATTTGGTGCGGCTTGAACTGGGAAGCTGACCGAGTGGGGTGCAGCGCTCCCGTACCTCATGCTGGCTGCTAGGCGGTTGCTGTGGAATTCAGTTTGGGAACTTGGGATGCAGTGCAACCTGCAACTTGAACTCGAACCATCAAAGTGGATTTCTGCTGCAGGTGCAGCCAATGCAGCCCGTCTTGCAAGCTCGTGTAGCGAGGCTTTGCCCTGTTCAGCCATTGACTTTAGCACCGCAATTGCCCGTGAAATGCCAGGGAGGGGCCTCTTCTCTTCCCTGTTTGCACAGCTCGGCGCCTGTTTGTCCTAGGCAAAGTTACATCATCAGCCAGGAAACCCACCGGCAACAAGCAGCGTGTCGCTAACTAGCAAAAAAAAACTGGACAACATCTACACTACTAGTGAAGACTTGAATCGGGAGATTCGACCATTCTGTCCAGAGCCTTAGCAGATATTGCCTCTTAGGGACAACTGTGGACAGCGATGTGGGCGAATAGAACGCCTCGGCTCCCGATCTTGCCTACTGTGGTTTATCTACAATCCTCCACCTCCACAGGTCGCTCCAGGCCAGTCTTCGTACCCAGCTACGCGTCCTGGTCTAGCGTGGATGTTTAAGACACCAACGATACCTTCGTTACCTTAAGCAGCTCGCTCAGATTTACAGTGGGTGCCAGAAATACTTCTGAGTCAAGGTCTTTATAGTCTAGAGGTCCGGGTAAAATGCTATGTTAACGCTATCGAGAGACAAAGCTTGAGATAGCAGTGACTTCGATTAAATCTCTCCATAGACCTTGACTTCGATGGCCTCGACCTTGTGATATCCTTCTTGACATCTCTGCCCTGCCTGGTTAACTGTCTTCTGGCATCAAGAAACTGGCACCTAGATATTGACCTTCCAAACCAAGCCTAACAGATATTGAAAGCCATCGACGCATGTACTAGCGTGACGGCGCATCCGCTGCTAACCTTTGGTACCTTATGTATGTCTCATAGCTCTGGCTTCTGTCTCACGTTGTTCTTTTGAGCGACCCACGGCTACGGATCCGCATACATTTTCCATCCCTCGACAGGTCCACTGCCACGGGAGCATTCAATGTCTTTGGATTCCTCCCAAGATGCATTTGAGGACGCTGCCAGGGTCCAGATCATCTCCAACAAGCCAGAACTTCAAATTGAACTCCCGGCATCGCAAGCGCATTGCGAGCACCTTGCCAGCGTGGCAGCCGCCGGAATCTCTCAGCTATCTTGAAACTCGCCAAACCAGCAAATAAACGAGTCTCGTGAGGGCCTAGACAGGGGACAAGACACGGCACAGTCGCGAAATGCGCTGAGGTCGTGGTCCTGCCCGGTACCTAACCGCCCGGACAATCTTAATTTCGTAGGGCAGATCTCGACTCACGTCCCCGGAATGGACACTGACGACAGCGGTTGCCGCCGATGTCATTTGTGGCACATGGCAACCAAGAGCAATGCTTCGCCCACGTGGCGCTCTCAATTTGCAGATGTAGTTGTTCAACGCGGCCACAATGTAGAAGAAGAGAACTTCATTACTGTGATACATAGATGTTCTTGTGAAAACCATGATCGGCACCCCAGAGTGCAGACGGTGGAATCCTTTGCCCGGGATCATTGTTTGGTACCGTGTGCACAGGTCGCAAAACACTCATTATCATCCATGCTTGTTTCGAGACACCGGCTCCAGTCCGGACTCTCAGAGCGTAGCAGTGCCGTGCTTTTATCCCCAGACCCCAGGAACAACCACTGTCTGTGCCTTGGAGATCAAAAGATTCGAACTTCGAAGAGCTTCAGAGGATCCAAACCCGGCACGGCAAGGGGAACACCTTCTGAATTACCGTGGTAAGAGCGAAACCCAATATGATAGACTCGGATAGTGCCCAGCCGTATCGCCGATGCATTCTTTGCGGGTAAGGGTTCTGGAACGTGGATGCGCGTTGACTGCTCGACGCAAGGGATGCCAAGAGACTCGCCCCGGCCCTTGTGGACGGTCCCGCTTTCAGGGCGTTCGCCTCTGAGAGGACCCTGGAATTTGGAAAATGACCGCAAAAGAACTCGGTACCAAAATGGACTGACTCGGCGGCATCCATATGACAGTCTTCTTTCCAATCCATGCCGTTCGTTGGCTGAGGGCCTTCGGGCGAGCTCTGGCCAGCGATATTCAAGGGCTCATAACCGCCGAAGACAGCGGTTAGCCTGGTTTAAACCTCTGATAATGGGTGTTTGCTATTACAACTAGACGCCAGAAGTCTTATTCGTGTCCCGATGCAATCTGTCTGGAACTGTTCCGGGAACTCTGTTGCATCGAGATCCGGGAACAAATTTGCGGCTCTCTGTTGACAGTCTACCTTATGTTGCCGGAGAATATACGGATGAATTGGCGAGCTTTCGAGCTTTTGGAACAGCTCGTCCGTTTCGGATATCGCAGGGCTATTGGAGTTGTTCCGTCTCCAATAAAAAGCCTGCCAAGGCCTTGCTTCTGAAAATCACCCGCAAGCGCGGTTTCTTTCAGGTTACTCTCTCCGATGCTCACCGATCTCCTTCACACGTCCCGATAAGCTCGTCGCGACAGACGTCATGCGCAGTTCTTACCTCTACTATGTTAGGTTCCAAGGCAACGGAGCGAGAAGCCACTCCCGGCGACCGGACATCGTCACTCTGTGAAGAAGGTTATCCAATGGCTAAACATGTTCCAACATTTTTTATCATCAGTGAAGTAAAACTTGTAAAGAAACGAGTTTGAATGTCAACCGTTCAAAATTGCTTCAGCTTCTGCCGTCGCAAATGCATGTTACCACCCCTGTTTGTTTACTTTCTGACACAGCGGCATCGGCATCTTGTGAGGGATCTCCGATCCGCACCGCAGGAACAGCAACTGAACTTTGATCTTCACCGCCTCGAGAGATAGACGACAGCTGATCATGTTGATGACATGCATGAACAAATGGGAGCCAGGAGTTGACAGAGAGCTTCGCCAGGCTCCTGCCCTCAATATCGGACTTGATCCAATGAGCGTGCCCAATGACACTGAAGGCTCAACAAGCCACAGGGGCCGCCGGGGAGAAATCACGCCAGCTTTGTTCACAGCCCCCGCCGCGATAACCTCACGTCAGACAAATCAGCTTGCCCGACAGGGCAGATACCCCGCGCCCGAATAGCGCCTTGCCTTTCTGGTGGTGGTCAAGGCTCAAGCCCCCCTGACAATTCTGAATCCCTTCCAAACACCCGCACCACAGAGCGGAAGGATTTGCTCATTGACCCTGACGTGTGATAAGCTTCGCATTGCGCTTGTTTGAGATGCAAGGTCCGTGTGGTCAAGCTCGTCAGCAAAGAAAGGCTTTGAGCCTACACGTGTAGAAGGACCAGTATGCTTCTTTCCCCGCCCCGTTTCGTCTTCTCGTGTTGCATTGATCAATGCGTCCAGAATCCTTGGAAAAGTAAACAAATGACGCGCGGATGTCACGTTTCGTAATAAATATCCGACAATACCCCGCATTCAGTGGGCACCTAGCAATCGCCAAGGGAACGCGGGATCATCTGACTGCTCACGTGCGCTAGTTGGTCTATCATGGGTGCACCTCGATCTTCTACCATAGTAGACCTCCTGGCAGCTGCTCTTTGGTCGAGGATGTGGTCCAAGATGAACATCGAAGCCAACACCAACAGAAGCACGCTGTAATCATACGAAACTCGTGCATACAAAGTACGTGAGCCACCAGAAGCACCGAGTCTACGAGCGAGCGAGCTTATAAGTGCCATGACGATCGTTCGATAACATTATTCGGCCTATGGAGCCCACCAAAGAGAGACATGCCTTGGTTATCGAGAGAGATACGTCCCCTTTAGAGTCTCTTCTTGGAGGAAATGAACTGCATGGACAGAGCGACAAGCCCTTCGTGTTGTTTGTTCACGATGAGCTTATCATAACCAACCCATGCCAAGTGGCTGCGTTGTTCCTTCATTCGCTTGCAGATGAGAACTTTGTCCGACCTAATGGCCAGGAGATCATGAGAAAGCTATGAGAATGAGACATAGTACGTATACGGAAAAACTATACCACAGTCCAGACTGTGTCTCGTGGCGGCAATACCGGCATATCGGGCGACAAGCGTTATTACAGACTTCCCAAGGTGAAGGGAATATCAGGGCCATATTCGGGCCAGGTGCAAGCGAGACAGGCTCGTCGCCAAATACCGCAACGAAGGCTTACGCTACGGGAAGCTTAAGCTGTCTCATACCACACTCAGAGACACAATACGTACGAGGCAAAAGCGTCGGTTCGTGATTGTTTCGTCAGCGGCGTTTGTTGGCATGCAGCAATAACGGCGAGAACCCTTCACTTACCTTTGATCCAGGGTATCAGATCCATTGCATTGAGACATGTCATCTCCGAATTTGAATCCGTCCTTCGACGTACTGTGTAGTCTGTTCCGAGGTAACGGGTCATGGACCATGGCGATGGAATTGAAGCAAATTGACTCCTCCTTAGCTCTAAAGTCTAAATTTCGGCAATACCTCCAAGCTCTTTCCTATAGCTCTTTTGGTTTGCATGCTTTATACAGATATTGCTGATCAGCGTTCGAGGTGCAGAAAATTACATATTGCCAACGCCGGTGTGAGCTGGCCGGGACTATAGTACCTACCCTATTCTTGTCACTTCAGGGTATCCGAACGTCTCTCTCTCAGGTAATGACCGGGAACTCCTGTGCCTCCTGTCCACTTCCATGCCTCTTAAGGCCTGATTTGGGATACTATTTCTGCCAGTGACAGTGAGCGATCGCAACAACTCCGCCAAGTTGTGCGATTTGTGGCGGAGCCCAATGGTTGAGACGTGGACCATATAACTCGACCTCGGACTACTAGAGCATGTCTATAAGAGGAATAAGCATTACACAGTATCACATCTATTATAGTCTACTCGTAAAGCAGCGGATGCGGTTATGTACTGTTCTCGACAGCCATGCTGATAGCCTGCAAATGCTACGAAGACGCGTCACAATGCATGGAGTGCACGTCTCGACGTCCCTTGAGGATCATCGCTGGACCTGTTGCCAATGAACCTGAACCCATCCTCCTACCTTGTATTGGCAGGTTAGCCCGTGAACGCACGAGATGTGCGACTGCTATGTCGCACGTGACATTATTGCACGTGTGGCGAATCTGTGAGGTTGCTGTACACGTGAGCTTGAGCAAGGGAATACTCGTAACCCGATGACGTTGGCTTGGTTGGGCATCTTCAACTTACTTTAGCAATAAGCAAGACTTTTAAAAGATCAATAGAGAATTTTCACGGGCGTTCAAAGACGTTGATCAGCAAGAATCGTGAAACCATGCTATTGTCTTCATCTTGCTTGTTGTGCGTCTCAAATCTCGTTGGAGGACAATAGATGCAGTCTGTTGTCTACAAAGTACCTCAAGCAAGGAACATCACGTGACGTAATGATATGCTCAGCTGCAAGGCTCCGAATCATTTGGCTGACAGATGCCTTTTCGCGGTTCCACCTATTTCTATCTTCATCCTGCCCATCCTCAACGTCACGTTTTCGTTCATTACGACATCTGGGGTTTGATCTGTCCATATCCTGAGACTCTACTTTTCTTTGCTATTTCGCAGCGCCAGGCAGAACAGTCTCGACGATCTAGACGTGTGGCGCATAGTCCATAATACACTCAGGCGACCCTCTCTTAAAACCTGATCGGACCGCGCTCTGCAAACTTCCCATCTTCGCCCCCGGCTGTTGTCGCTATCTACGTATCCCACAGCTCATCCAAGATCGCCGTGCCTTCAATCGCACACTGTCCGAAAACCGCAGAAATGGTCGAGGTTCAACTCAACACGCCTCTGGCCGAGGCGCTTAACATGGCCATCCAGCCGAAGCTTGGCGAGTTGGGATGGGGTTCCGGTGGCGCGGACGACACTGCGCTGGCCGAGTACATCGTGCTCATGCTGGTGAACGGCAAGACACAAGACGAGATCACAGGAGAGCTATCAGCCGACTTCCTCCAACTCGGTCCTGACGACCCGAGCGCCAAGCAGTTCGTGCAATGGCTATTCGAGCAGATCGAGGTTCTCAATGCACAGCTGAACGGCGCTGGCGCGCAACCCGCGGCAGACAGCGGTGCAGTAGCGGACGTTAGCCAGGAGGACTATGCGATGGACGACACGTCCATGATGGATGCCCAAGGCGAAATCAACGCGTATGTATACCTTCCGCCTACTACGAGATCCAGACATGGTATGCTAACTACTCACATCAGTCCAACGGGACCCAAATCAATGCGAGCGGGCAACAACTTCCGAGGTGGTCGCGAGAAGCGCATGGTGGGCCAGATCAACCGCACACTCAACCAAAGTAGCGACTCCGTCCTGCACCGCACACGCGGCCAGAGTGGCATACAACGTGGACCACCGACAGGGCCACGGATGGGCGCCGGCCGTCAGCCTCGGGTAGGCAGCAACCGCGCCGCCAGCGTTGCACATGGTATGGCCGCTCAAGGCATACCGGGCATCCCAGCCGGTCCCGGAGCGATGAACGGAAGGAATCCAGCCATGAACAATGGCTGGGGCATGATGCCGCAACAACCAACACAGTTCGATATGATGGCCATGTTGGAGCAGCAGCAGCTCATGATCCAGCAGATGATGGCCCAACAAGGCGGCATGATGCCCAACGGCCAACCCCCTAATAGCAAGTCGTTGTTCGAGCGCGTCCAGAAGCCACCTCACAACAACTTCCGCGGACGCGGAGGCGCGCGCGGCGGCCAGCACAACGGCCACTACAACAACGACCATAACAACCACCACAACTCCCAACCTCCAAACAACAACGCGAAAGTCGAAGGCTCCAGCGAAAACGCCGACACGGACATGACATCCAACGCCGCGCAGCTGAGCCCGGAAGAGACGATGTGCAAGTACAACCTAGCCTGCACCAACCGCGACTGCAAGTTCGCGCACCAGTCCCCCGTGGCACCGCCCGGCATAACCGTCGACGTCAAGGACGTGTGCAGCTTCGGCGCGGCCTGCAAGAACCGCAAGTGCGTGGGGCGGCACCCGTCGCCGGCCAACAAGGTGGCGCACCAGAGCGAGCAGGACTGCAAGTTCTTCCCCAACTGCACGAACCCGCGGTGCCAGTTCCGGCACCCGGCGATGCCGCCGTGCCGGAACGGGGGGGAGTGCAAGGTGCCCAACTGCAAGTTCACGCACGTCAAGACGGCGTGCAGGTTCCGGCCGTGCACGAACCGTTTCTGCCCGTTCAGCCACGAGGAGGGGCAGAGGGGCACGTTCCACGACAAGGTCTGGGTGGCGGGGGAGGAGAAGGAGCATGTCAGCGAGAGGAAGTTTGTGGATGAGAACGCCAAGGAGGAGACGGTGCTGCCGGACACGCAGATGGGGGGCGCGACTGCTGGTGGGGTTGTGGGTGAAGGGGGCCAGGACGTCGTCGTTTAGGGAACTGATGCGCTGGACCGCTCGATGGACTCGAGGTGTGACGGGAGGTTCGAAGTGGTGGTTGACTTTGAGTGAGTCCAGAGGATGGAAGACTGGAGGAAAATCAGCAGTGGTGGAAAGAAAGGACTGAATTGCAAGTGAAATCTGGTTGGCAGCGGAGAACTGTATTTGTATTATATGCCTGGGCCCTCTGAAGGACTGGCTGGCCTGAGGCTTTCCCCTGGCGAGGGGTTGAGGTGGGCGTTGGGAGGGATCAAGTCCGGCATTTATAATGATATGGCACCACAAGGGGCGTTGTTGGCATCACTTTTTTTTTACGAAAGACTGAGAAAAGGGGACGGGACTGCATAAATTGCGTCTGGTCAGATCCCAAAGGCGATGAGATACTGGTTACTGTTGGCGATAATATAGGACTCCTGTCCGTTCGCCGCCTTATATCTGCCCGCTGGCATCATGTTTCCGTCTGTGACATGTCATACCTGGTGATGAAGATGACAGTTCTTGTTCGTTCTGGGGTGGAAACGATGCGAGTATTTTGATGATGAGATTTTGGCATGATATGTACCCTTTCTCATCCTGGTTTGCTCCAGAAGAACATACATGTGATCAAAAGATTGGATCATTTCCTGAGCTCGTGAGCATTGCTATGTCTTCTCGATGGTCCATTACTAGACCGAGATTTCGCCAGAGCAGAAGTGATTGACGACCCCGAAGATCATACACATCATGCCAGGAGCTGATCAGGTACTCGAGAAAGTCAAGTTCACGTAGACATTTTTGCGGTCACCGCTGAACGTGATGATCTTCAGGCTTCTAGGCAAACAGTTCACACGATTTCCAGACCTCCTCCCATTCTGGGACGCCCATTGTGACTTAGGGGTACTAACAAGTCAATTGACTGAACGAAGACGTCTGCTACCATTTCTGCTATGACCTCAGCGTCACTATATTGAATTTTGTCAACTTTGCCGACTGGGGTTGTGTTTCGTAGAAGGAAGTACTCATATGGTCCGCTACTTTGCATTTCCCAGCAGCTACCCTATAGATGGCCCAGGGACATATGTGAGGTTACAAACGCATGTTCGGCGAAGTCATCATGGTTATACACACAAAAAGGCATACATAGGCTGTCAAGTAATTCCATTAAGACTGCGGGAGATGACTGGTTCTTTTGCAAGTTGCTGTCCCATCGCTCCAAACATTGGAAACGATGATAATCTTTTGAGACACTATTAATTTTGTTTAAACTCAGTCATTTTCACCAAGACTGGTAGCTGATGTTCTCTTCTATGGACTGCATTCTACACGGTTGTTTGAAACGGAACTCGAGGTCCTGACTTGCTCTTACTTTACTGTAGTAGCCGCAGATGCAGTCTTCAAGTCTACTCCGGAGCTTGCTCCGTGGCCGGCCGTGGAAACGACCCGGCACGCCGGGCGGTAGAATGGCGCCACAACGGCCCCACTCGGCACGACAAATGACCGCTACTTTCTTTTGCCGGTTGGGAACACGCCACAAGAGCGTCACCAACTTTCAACAGTGATGCAATCACCACCCTAGACCGAACCATTGCGCCCGCGCAATGGTACCGCAACCCTCTCGTGGAGCGCGAATAGCTCTCTCGACAGTGCGCGTCTGCACGCCTCGCTTCCAACCACACCGTTACCCCTCCACGACGCGCCGGCTGACCACGACACGGCGACCTCGTGATGCACGACTTCTTGCAATTGAGCAGCGCAACGGGTCGCGTAGCCGGAGGAGCTATGCCACCGCCAGCACGAGCCGTCCAAAGGACATTGCCGTCCTCGGCGGTGGCCTGACGGGTCTGTCGACGGCATATTACCTGACCAAGTTCATGCCCGAAGCAAAGGTCACGATATACGAGGGCAGTGGGCGCATGGGCGGCTGGATTGACAGCGAGACGGTCGAGGTCACCGCTGCGGATGGCACCAAGGGGACGGTGGTGTTCGAGCGCGGTGCGAGGCTCGTCCAGCCCAAGACTAGCATACAGAACTGGGATGATCTGGCCTTCTTCGAATTGGTCCGTCACTTCCTTCTCTTTCTCCCCTGATGCTGGTCCCAGGTGTGGAAGATGACCTGGAGAAGAACTGGGCATGTGCTGATCGGAGGAACGTCTGCTGACTGCGTGTGGAAAGAACAGTTGTCGGACATCAGGCCAGACGGCGACGGCTGGAAAGGCCTCGAGACGTACGACCGATATTTCTACTACCCGGACCACCTCGTGCGCCTTCCGAGGATACCCGGGCTGTCTGACCCTGTGGGGATGATAGAAGCCGTGGCAGGGCTGGCAGTCGACGCTTTTAGAGAGCCGATATACGAGGGCATGCCTTCCTTCATCTTCAACCTGCTGCGCGGCAGCAGCGAAGTGCCCAGCTTCGACGACGTCTCGATAGGCGAGGAATTCTTGCGCAGAGGCGGCCGCCGCGAGCCGGTCGACAACATGTTGTCCGCCATGTGCCACGGCATCTACGGCGGCGACGTGTGGAAGCTCAGTGCGGAGAGCAGCATCTTCGCCGCGACGTTCATGAACCAGCGGCTGAAGTATTCATACCCGTCACCATGGGAGAAGTGGAAGAATCCCAAGGTGCCCATGCTGGCACAAGACCACGACCTCCTAAAGCAGACGGGGTGGATTGCCCAGGTTGCGAGGTGGTTGGCGCACAGCAACCAGATAAAGTCGTTCAACTTCGGCCAGGGCTTTGGTGTGCTCACCAATGCTGTTGTGGCAAAGTTGAAGTTGAACCCGAAGGTCAATTTCGTCAACGAGAAGGTCGCCAAGCTGCGACTTAGTGCTACGGACAGCATGGAGGTATGTCTTCGATCTCTTTCCATTTCCCAGCACATACTTACACCCTTCCACAGGTAACAACCGCCAAGAGCTCCGTGCAATACGACAAAGTAATCTCATCTCTCTACTCCAAAACCCTCGCCTCGCTAAGCCCGCCCAACTCCCTGCCCTCCCTAGCCAAAAGCACAGCAGTGACCATCCGCCTCGTGAACCTCTGGTCGCCAACCCCGAACCTCAACCACAAGACCAAGGGCTTCGGCTACCTCCTCCCGCAGACCGTGCCCGCGGACCAGAACCCCCACGCCGCGCTGGGCGTTATCTTCGACTCGGACCGCACCTGGAAGACCGACGATCTGCCCCCCACGGTCCCCGCGCACCAGCACCCGCCCTGCATGGGCGACACCGTCCCCGGCACCAAGTTCACCGTCATGCTCGGCGGCCACCACTGGGACGACATCCCCCCGGGTTTCCTCCCGGACGCGGCCACGGACGACAACGCCGCCATCGCGGCGGCCAAGGAGACCGTCCGCATCCAGATGGGCATCGACCCTTCCGAGTGGCAGGTCGCAGGCACCAAGCTCTGCGTGGACTGCATCCCGCAGCACCTCGTAGGCCACGCCAAGAGGATGGAGGCGGCGGACTGGGAGCTTCGTTCCGCCTTCAAGGGCAGGCTCGCCGTCGTGGGAGGGTCGTACACCGCCCCGGGAGTGGTGGGCAGCGTCCGCGCCGCGAGGGACGTGGCCTGGCAGGTCTCGGGCGGTTTTAAGGGGTCGACGACCGTCACGGGGGGACCGGCGGGTCTCGGGATCGCGCAGGAGCCGACCAAGGGCGGGGAGGAGGTCAGGTGGACGGTGGGCGATACCGGTCTAGCGAGGTTTGTGGGCGGGACGGCGAGGCTGTGGGTTGCTGCTCCGGCTATGAAGATTAGGAGGTTCAGGAATCCTCCGCCAGGACTGGCGAGAGCTAGATCACAAAGAAAATAGACTTCTTCTTTTCGTCGCTGGATGAGTTATCATGAGGCGATGGGTTGGAGATTTAGGTGTTTGAGTAGTGATATGTAAAATAGATCATGCCCCAAGGCGGAGATTCATCAAGCAGTTGTATCACTGCTATGCTTTCTTATGTATCAAGTACGCCAGAACCATTGGAAAGCTGAGAAGTGCACGGCAGCGGAATCTACATCTTGGACCGGGTGGTGGGACGTGTCAGATACCAGCTAGTGTTCACTACGATGATCCAAAGCCACGCACGAAGAGAGGCAGAGGCGAGAGTGACCGTCTCTGATGTGTCCATTTTGAGGTATCATGCATTAACTCGCCCAAATCCGGCGATGAATCCTCCACTGACTATGTAACGCACCGCATCCACGTGCAGTCTGGATCAGTCACCGCCATGAATTCATTATAGCTACACATGCCATCAATCAACGCTTCAAGGACTCCTTTTCCTGAAGGAGTCCAAAGTACTATTTCCTAGTGGCTGGGTGAGGTAAAGGCTCCTAGTCTAGTACGATCGCCGAGGTCGGTTTGTTACCCGGCCTGCTGGCGCCACCTCCCCCCTGCTGGCTCTGACTGCTCGACTGTGTGGCTGACAGCGACGGCCGCTGTTGCGAGGACTGCCGCGGCATCTTCGTCGCCACAGATGCCGCTGACTCGCCAATACTCTGACTGGCATTCTGTTGCTGCTGCTGTTGTTGCTGCTGCTGCTGTGGTGGCGGCGGAGGAGATCCCACCAGACTCAAGACGGCGTTGTTAACAACCGACAGGAGCTCTTCGATCCCCTTGCCGACTTTGCCGGCTGCGCCCGTGCCAAGGCCCTTCCAATTCTCGCCCCGGCTGTCAAAGATGGGTTTGAGGATCGTGGTGAATTCGCTGTGCGGAAATACTACAATACCATGCTTCTTCTGGAAGTCCAGGAACCAATAATCCTGTCCAGCTCGATAGGTGTGTTTGAGGCCCAGCGCCAGCTTCCGCGGCTGCTTTGGGTCGGCGCCAGGAAGTAAGTATGTTATCGTCGTGTAGTCCAATGACCAGTGGTGAATGTCGACGCCGCCGTCGTTGTTCTCGGCAATCTTGGCCCATGAATCTTCGATGCCTTCCAGAGACTTGAGCATGGAGAATGTGAGTTTAAGGTGGTGCGGGAGGTCACGCAGGTTTTCCGAGTTGGCCAAAGCCTCGAGGAGATCGAGCACCCGCAGGTGTGGATTCCCCTTGTCGAGGCTGATCTTGATATCCGGACCAGATGTTAGGTCGAGTCGAGCCATCCACCTTGGATGTTCTTGGGTTACATCCTCGCTCTGCGCTAGGAGACCATCTCCATAGCTGAAGACAATCTCCCGCATCGTCACGCTTTCACAAACAATTCCACCGCCGCTTTTGCGCATCGCGTCGACAAAGTCCACTAACCGGCCAATAGCCTGAAGTCGACTTGCCAGAGTGTCGATGAGCGAGGTTCCGATCTCCTGCCGCAAGTGTAGGACGAATTCTCCGACCCGCGTGTTAAACGTCACGTCACTATCCACGTTTCCCTTGAGATCCCTGAACTTGGTCTTGTCAGCCACCGTGATCGTAGCATCGGAGACAGCCCTAATGCTCCCGAGCCCGACTCTCGGTTGGCCAGCGTCTCCAGGTTGCGTAGCCGAGTTGCCGTCGGCTGATTGCTGAGCCCCCTTAAAGGTAATCTTGACGTAGTCAACCGCCCAACCCTTCGTAGAACCGTTCTTCTGCGTGAGGCCCGGTACAATCTCCGACAAGCGAACGTACACCGCTGGCAACCTTATCTGCGCAGGCAAAGCGTGATTTGACTGACTCCGTTCCACATGCTTAATGCCCCGTTCCTCTAGAACTTTCAGATCGACGATCTGTGAAATCATGCCGGTCGCAAAAATGTTGAGGTTGTGGAAGAACTCTTCCGTCGGTCTCGGTTGGCCTGTAATGTTAATAGAGGTGAAGGATTTAATGCGCCGCACCCCTTCAGGTGTTTCCGATCTGCAGACCTGCGTCAGTACACTGCCAACTTCGGCGTCTAGGAGTGTGAGACACTTACGTTTGAACCAGCCACCATTTATCGCCACCCAGACTCATAATGACCAACACAGACCAGTCGGGCTTCCAGCCCGAGCGCCGGAGCCATAAAGTCTGGAATGTGTCACGGATGGCGACGAGGGGTCGAAGTTCATCTGGTTTGACCCCCGGTGAATGGGTAAGCCATCCCATGCTCCTTCCGCGGCGGGTGAGCTCTTCCATCGTGTGAAAACACCTCGTCTTCTCTAAGATGATATGACCTTCGGCCACCGGATCTTTGCCGTTGGTGTTAAGTTGGCGCTCGCCTTGCGTGATGACTCGTGTTGTTGGCGATAAAGCGAAGCTACCAGTGACGGGGTCGATTTTGACTGTCAGTTCGTTATCACGGGACAGGCGCATGACAAGTTGTGAGTCGGCTGGTTCGTCTCTCGAGATGGTCAACCGTAGAGACGCTTCGCGCTTACTGAAACGTGGGAAGGTTAACAGCTTAGAGTGAATCGATGAGAGAATGTGTTCAACGTGGCGTGCAATGACGGTCTTCAATATCCTTTCGGCCGAGATATTGGTAGAGTCCACAGATATATCAAGGTCCTTCACTTCCTTATTGTCCCGGAACCAGCGTAGGAAAAGGTGACTCGTAGCCGACGGATCGTCTTGAGCTTTCTTTCCACTGTGAGTTCCAAGAATGATCCAACTCTTCAGGCCAATTTGAGGTCGCGACTGCCAGTACTGTACGGACATGGCACGGTTCAACCTTTCGATTTTGAGGGAGTCAACCCAGCGGCTGCGACTCAGCTCTATTGCTTGCCTCGTGAATTCTGTGATCTGGTGTGTCAAGGTGAAGCCGTGGAGAAATTGGTAGCAGCGAGCAAGGCCGTCAGTAGCCAACGCTTCGTTGACCTTGTCTTCAAGGAACAACCTCAGCCTCTCCGACAACTCGTCTGGGGCCGGTTTGAACAGGAACCGGAAATCAATGAACCAGAATTGTTTCTCAGAGTCCTCGTCGGCGATCGTTAGATCAACCTCAAACTCCCCTTCGACTTTGAAGGTCACGCGCCCCGACTGGATGGAGTAGTTTCTGAAGTGGTACGGTATCTTCTCGTATTCGTCCAGCGTGAGGCGAACGGACAGGAGGGTGTTGAGGTTTTCCATCCAGTGAAGCTGTTCAGCAGGAGTTGGCGGCGGCGGCTCGATGTAACCAAGCTCGGGCATCCAGGACACCTCGCCAGACGACAGAACCTCCAGAGCCGTCTTCAGATCGGGACTTGGTAGCCGGGCAAAGATGAGTTGTTTCTTGACATCGGCAATCGCGTAAAGCTGATTCGTAAAGTGTGCCAGTTGTTGCTCTATATGGTTTTTGAGGTCGATGAGCCGCCCGACCGGCTCGGCCTTCCGGCTCCATTCCGTGATGACGAGGGCCTTCACCCATCTGGTATGGAGATTCTGTATGAACTCCAGGAGCAGCCTTTTCTTCTCAAGACTCTCGGGAGATGTATCTTCAACAGTGGTGGGTCGGTAGTCCGGGGCGCCATTCACAGTTGAATTCTGCGCGACAGGCCGTGTTGCGAGTTCTGCGATGAGCTCCTGGAGATGATTATGTGATATTTGGGCGAGCCGCGAGAGGAGGAGACCGAGAGGCATGGACTGAGCCGTGATGTGTTGGATTTCATCTGGAAGATCGTCGATTCGCAGTGAGTCCAGCACGGAGACCGAAGCTGAGGGCGCAGAACCTTTCTGTACGGCCAGATCCATGTCCGTGGCTTCACTCTTGATGTTATTCCCAGTGTGTCCACCGTTCGTCATTGAAAAGTTGCTGGCCTTCTCTTTATCAGCCACTCCCTTTCCTTTGTCCTGACCGGGGTCGGATTTGACAAAGCCATCTTTAACGCCGTTGACATGGGGATAACTAGTGCGGACGCCATTTTGTGTCCCGTTTTCCATCTTGACGGCCCCCAACACCAAGGCGCAACTCTTCGGGCAGCTTCAACTGCTCTCTCGAACCTGCCAGGGGGCCGACCAAGCCAGGGTAGTGTGATGCCGGATGTAGTCGCACGAATCGTACGCTGGTCGGTGACTGGTTGACTGTTGACTCGAGATGATTCCAAAATCACCCTGCGCGATTCGGTCTGGCACGGTACGCGATCGATAGAACAAGGCGGAGGGGATTCGAGTTGTCGCAGTCTTATCGCAGGCGCCCAAGGGCCCAGCGACGAGCAGCGGCTCAATCGCAAAACGTGTAGGTAGTGCTCCTGCGGTCCATAACCTCAGTAGCGACCCCCGCAGTGGTACCAGGCACTTGTGTCAATCCAAGGCGTCCGTATTAGGTTGTCGCATGGAGTGGTATACTGTTCGGCAACCGATAAAGCAGGGCGTGACGCGCAAATGAATATCAAATCTTATCGGGGAGAACAGATCCCGTCCTGGATGAGAGTATGTCGTATACCGGTAAAAGCAGCCTGCGATAATAGCGATTTGGGGTGGCCGAGTCCTTAGAAATCGCTTTCTGCGGGTTGCCGTAAGACTGAAGAGGTTGATGATGCGCGACGTGGTGATGGTGATGGCTGGCTGGCTGCTGGCTGGCTGGATGAACTCAGTCGAGGCTGTCGAACACGTGATTGACTCCACATTATATGCGTGCATTCATCCCCTCGACCCTTGTCTCGTCACTTCTGCCACTTCTGCCGCCAACACTACACTAAGGTACTTTAGGTGACGACGGGAGTGACAGGGGTTCGTGCTAGACAACTTGAATTTTGATCGTAACAGAATGTTAAAATCACCTCTATTTATACACATGCGTAGAACTAGGACTTGCAGTACTGGATCACAAGAGCTTCCGCGAACCATTTTCAGGGCAATCTTAAGTCTCATTGACACGACGCGAGGCACATTTGTAACACTGGTTATTTCAACACATGCGCCCAGTAGCTGACCACGCGCCAAAAGTGCAGAGAGTATGGCCAGTGCCTTCACTTTTGCAAGACCAGTTCGATTTCGTTCTAAAGTTTCATCGCTTTCATATTCATGCGAAGAGTACCAAGGCCATGGTCTTCCTCGCTACCTAGCCGAACGTACCGTCGGTTATTCTGCTGTCGCTTTGAGAAAAGATCGCGGTAAACTCTTGCTGTCGTTGACATGACGCGCCAATATATCTAAACTACCAGCCCGACGCAATGTAAAGCCACGAAGACCCTTCAGATTTCACGGCTTCCGCAAACAACGAGCCGCAAATCGGCCGCCTGGAAAGCCCACTGGCCTCATCAATCATTTCCTGTAGGTAAAAGGTCATTAGCCAGTCCGTCCACACGTCTTGAATACGGAGAACCGCCTCACACATGCATCGCAGATATCCAGCGACTTACAACTTGTTAGGTTGAGGCGCGGCAGAGGTTGTAGGCCATTGATAACCAGAGTTATCATTGAACTTGTATCCGTAGGAACTGGTGAAGTCGTCCAACACAGCCGGACCGCGGGATCCTGAAAGCTTCTAGTTAGTACATGTGGGGGCTAGAAGAGCGCCAGTAGCGGAGCTCTCGACTCACCATAGGGATACTCCATAGGGATTATCTCCTTGTTATCATCGAGGTAGTGCAAGAGCGGCGTGAAGATCCTCCAGCTGGCGTCCAGCTCGTCGTCTCGGACGAAGTTGGAGTGGTCACCCTTGAGGCAGTCGAGAATCAGTGACTCGTAAGCCTCGGGGATCTTGAGGTCAGAGAACCGTCTCCTGTAGGTAAGGTCGAGCTCTGTAACGACAGTCTGCATACTGAGACCCGGCAGCTTCGAGTTCATCTTGATATAGACACTCTCGTTGGGCTGAATCCGCATGACCAGCTCATTGCGAGGGATGTCCTTGAAGATTCCAGATGTGACGTCCTTGAACTGGATTCGGATCTCGGTCTTTTGTTCGTTCAGGGCCTTGCCGGCCTTCATAATGAACGGAACTCCATCCCACCGCTCGTTCTTAATGTATGCGACGAGGGCACAGAAGGTGGGGCACCGCGAGTCCTTTGGCACCGTGTCGTCCTCCTTGTATGCCGGCTTGCTTCCGTCCAGCGACTTGCCGTACTGGCCGATAATGACGTTCTTCGGCTCGATCGCAGGGATTGATCGGAGGACACGGACCTTCTCGTCACGAATATCCTCAGAGGAAAATGAGATCGGCCGCTCCATGGTAAGCAGCGTCAGGACCTGGAGAAGATGATTCTGCATAACATCCCGGATGATGCCGAACTCGTCGAAGTATCCGCCACGGCCCTCGGTGCCGAAAGGCTCCTTGAAGGAGATCTGGACGTTGTCGATGTGGTGCCTGTTCCACGTTGCGCCGAGGAACGAGTTACCAAAGCGCAGGATGAGAATGTTCTTCACCATCTCTTTGCCCAGGTAGTGGTCGATGCGGTAGATCTGCTCCTCCTTCCAATCCGGCTCCAGTGATTTTTGCAGCTCTCGGGAGCTAGCAAGATCCTTGCCAAATGGTTTCTCGACCTAAACACCAAGTTAATGAACAAGCGTAGGACGGATGTTGCGCTGGGCTCTCTACTCACGACAACGCGGGCGATACCATTGGTAGGGTAGCAGCACTTCTTCAAGTGCTGGGAGACGATAGTGAAGACGCTCGGGGGCAGAGCCATGTAGAATAGTCTGTTCTGCTCCTTCTTTCCCTGCTCTAGCTCCTCCAAGTGCTTGTTGAGCTGCTGGAACGACTCGTCCTTGTCGTACTGACCCGAGACATAAGAGCACAGGGAGCAGAACTCCTCGAGCTGCTGTTCGATATCTTTGGTCGGAGTCTTGATGTATGACTTGATTCGCCGCAGGTATTCATCATGGTCCATCTTGGTCCGGGCATATCCGACGATTTTGATATCCTTGGGCAGGAACTGGTTTCGGTACTTTTGCTGGTGTTAGCTGCGCGCTGGTTGACACGAACCACAACGGCAAAAGACAACTTACAAGACCGAACAAGGCAGGATACTATCGCAGACTGTTAGCCAATTGGGAGCACTCGGAGTCGAATGAGGTGGAGGAAGGCTGTTTACCGTCTTCTTCTTTGCCAGGTCGCCAGAGGCACCAAGGACGACAATGACGGTATTGTCCTTGAGCTCCATGACGCTAGAGACAAATACACCAGTTAGCTTGGAGGCGACGAGGTCGGGGACACCAGTGTTTGGTAATGCCGGATGCAGGAGCAAGATTCCTGTCAGAAAGCAAAAAGTGCGTTGGGTTCGAGATGTTGGCTTGCGAGGTGATGTTGATAGCTAAGCTACCAGGTATGTAGAGGATGAGAATAGACCGAAGGAGCGAGCTATCTCTCTGCGGATAATTCACTGTGGGGTGGGCGGGGAAGCACTCACGCTGAAGAGGTATGAGGATCTGACGACATCTGTCTTTGACGTATCGATTGTATTGTAAAGAGACGGTGGTGGTCAAATGTGTGACGGTAATGTGACAGACAGATCTGGACGCTGGAAATCAAGAGCAAGGTGGGATGGACGAGTATGGTAATGAGGTCAGAGGAGAGGGGCGCCAAAGTATTTCCCTCTCGAGATATTCGGCTTTAAGGGGGATATCTGGAAGTACAGCACCCACAGCAGTGATGCGATGACTAGCTCTAGCTACCTCCACCGGAAATTGTAATATAGTAGAGCCAAGGCAGGGTAAAGTACCTTAGGTAGTGCAGACTTGACGGCGAAACTTCACTTTTGGGGGAGCTCACTCAGCGTCGAGCACCGAGCTGCACCTACCGCGGGGTTATTTTATTTTTTTACGGAGAAGCTCAACAATGACAAGAAATGTTAGTTGCACTAATAAGCAAACATATCTCCGGCTGCTCCGGTGCTCACTTTTTGCCGGCAATGCACTCTGAGACAGATAAGGAGTCTAGCAGTACCACCTTGCCCAAACGACAAGCTGTCGTCATCGACAATTTGGAGCTCCGAAGCTGGGCAATGCCGAGGAAATCTCGACGTTGAGATCGAGCAGTTGTCAACCCTTCGAGTGCAGTGAGGAAACAAATCAGTCAAAGAGGATCAAGAGATATCCCCTCCATAAGTCCCGATCAGCACAGCTTCGTGCCGCCGCTTTGCTACAAGATCTGTGGCATCTCACGTCTGAAAATAGATACCCCCAGTTTGCATAGCTCCGGCTCAAGGAGGGGTAAAGTCTTTTGTGTTGAGCATCCAGGGCCCCTACTACTAGGTACACAGGGGTACGTCAAGAATCATGGTGGGGTAAATATCACACATTACTTGGGTATGCTTCGCTATGCCGTCCAGCTGGATTTGTCCAGACATGGTAAGGCCAGGGCGCTGAGTGTGCCCATTGAAGGCTATGATTAAGCATCAGATTCCATTGTAAATCTGTCCGCGGTACTATCATACAGTCTAAGCCAAATTATTGGAAAACTGCACAACAGTCCCGAGAACTGAGGCCCGAACTCCGAGCAGCAACTGCAGCCTGGATGTATTCGAATCCCAAGCTTGTGGCGCATCTGTGTCAATTAGTACTAGTAGACAGTAGAGTTGCAGAGGGGCTGTTCAAGAGCCGGCTGCCAAGCAGGTACCAGAATCAAGGTCGAAGGATAAAGTCCACCGGAAAAATAACCCAAGCAAGTCCGTCAAGTCGGGGCGAATTGAAGAAAGAGGTCTCAAGTTCACCCGATTTCGGACGACTGAAGATTACGTAAGGGTTTTTGCTTATCCGCGGCATGATCCGCATTTCGCGGCTCCGCTTTGGTGGCTGGAGAGTTCCAGCCACAGCAATGCGCACAGACACAGATGTGGCTTGGTTTTTGAAAGCCCTAATCAAATTTTCGTGGTGTTCGCTTGATTCCATCGACTGCCCCATACTGACCACAACCGCATCATCACGACTTCAAGATCCAGCAAGGTAGGTTCTTTTTCCGAGAACACTTTTGCTGCGACCCTACGTGCAACAACCTGGCACGGTGATACCGACAACAAGTTGAGAATTACCACCAGAGTCAAGATGCCTTCGGAAGCCGGACACAGACGTGAGTTGCGCCCTCCCCGTTTCGAGTCCCGAAGTACGGTTTCGTGATCGCGACTGCGATTGGACTTTGATCATCTTGCTTTGGATAGCAGATGATAAACGTTGTACTTGGACTGTTGCTAACTAATGTCTGCCATAGTATACGTCAAGTGAGTTCCTCCCTATCGAAAGCGACAACTGCCGAATCCGAATGACCTCTGAAGCGGCTCCCGGCCTGCTACGAGACTCTGTCGTCGGATTACTTGACGGTGCGACTGGGCGACGATATTTACCGGTTGCTGACTGGAATTCGATAATCTAGGGGACGTCACCTGAGTTATCAGCGTGGTCGCCGGAACACCCACCCCGAGACAAGCTTGATCAAGATCGAGGGCGTTGATGACACCGCTGCCGCCAAGTACGTTTCTCTGGACGATCATCGATACACAAGGACGGCATGCTAATATTGGATCTAGCTTCTACCTCGGCAAGAAGGTCGCCTTTGTCTACCGGGGCCAGAAGGAGATCCGCGGAACGAAGATCCGTGTGATCTGGGGCAAGGTTACCCGCCCTCACGGTAAATACCACGACATCCAGAGCACCACACTCCTGCGCATCTGCTGACTTCTCCTCCTGCAGGAAACTCCGGCGTTGTCCGTGCCAAGTTCGCCCACCCTCTTCCTGCTCGTTCTTTCGGTGCTTCGGTTCGTGTCATGCTTTACCCATCCTCCATATAAAGACGGGGTTCAGGCCGGAGTTGGTTGGTCAAAGATGGTTCTTCACGATTTGGCTGCATTAGGGTTAAGGCAAACGGGTCGAGAATGCGAGAGCCATTGCTGCTAGCATTTGAGAAAATCAAAAGGAACAAATACCAAATCACGACTTGTGCAAATGTTACGGGATCGATGTGTTTGGTTGCATTGCCGAGGTATCATACTTGTCCCAGAAGACACAACGGCACACCTTACTTGGGGGAGGCTAGCGGGATATGTGGTGATATCTCCAAGGGCCTAGATATTCCGGCAGTCTGGCATTAATGACAAGCTGGTGGGGAGCAATTCACCATCACCATAACCTCGCGGCGTTGACAGAGTGACCGCCTTCTCATCTCAGGCTCTCGATAGAATGCGGAAATACTACTGATGCCACTAGATCACATCGACCATCGACAACAGTACCAGGAAATGGAGACGAGGACATTATGGCTGCGATCCCGTCAGTCTGGCAGGCGACAAACCAGCTTAAAACGGATATCATCGACATAAACGAAGCCCGTAAGTCCAGCGCACTATGCCTGACGGTTCCCAAGGACTGTAACAATGCAGAACACGGTTCTGTTGGGATAGTACACCGAAGGAACAGGGCGCGCTGAGAACGGGTAGACTTCTTTTGACTGAGCAGCCAGAAGGGATCTTTCGGAGAACCACACCATAGCATCAACAGCGTCCAGGCCCACAGAGACCGAGACCTTATTGTAGCATATGTCCTATGTGAGTTTGCGTGAGGATGCTTCAACGACGAGACTTTCGGACCTTGTGCTCATTGCTACCGCCTAATCGGTCTCCTGTATTCTCCCTTCAATTGTCGTCATGATAAAGCCTTAAAACTCCCTACCCTTGGTTGTCCCTTTACCTAGACGTGGCGTCGATAATCAATGTTATCTTATGTCGTCCAATGCAAGAACAAACTATGGCCTACATGAATATATTGACGCTTGGTTGGCTCAAAGGTTAACTGCGGAGCCGTACGGCTACGCCCCATGGGTGTCCCGAGATATTGCACGCGTTGATATGTACGGCATCGTAGCTTGGCGAGCAAGTGGCGCGTTTTGTCTATGCACTGAGCCGCCCCGATCAGCCACTCAACACATGAAATGATATCGCCTCCCTACGTCCGACGCGGCGACACTGCACAGCGAGGTGAGAACACCCGAATCTCGAGGAGAGCACTACCTGCTGTTTCCAGATCACCTCGCAGCTGGTGCCTTTAATGCCTGTGGTTTCTGCAACGTATTGAGGGCGAGGTCAAATACGGCAAGAACCTCGTATAATCAAGGACATGCGGTGGTATTTCGAGGTCAGTGTTGAGGTAGCAAGCTCGGCTCTCTCGGATGTCACGTTAGGGTACTGTGGTATATCGCCTGAGTGATGAATCCGTGTGACACCAAGAAAGGAGGTATCTTGTCAAGCTGGCACCATTGACTGGGCTGACGCGGCTTCAGGGATCTGTCCGAGCTATCGATAACCGACCGCAAGTAGAGCCGATCTATACTGAAAATTTGAAGCTTTGACCCTTAGAAGTATCAATGGCATGCCCTTGATACAGGGCCTTCCCAAACTGTCAGCCAAGTAGAGAAGGCTGGGGGTGAGCTTTGAAGCAATATATTCGTTGCAGTCAGTGAAGTTGTATCTTCCGAAGCTGGCAGGGCGAGTTATAACAGGCCAATGGTATGGGTTGGGTAACAGCAGCCATCCTTGTTGTGCCGATACCTGCTTGAGCTGCAGAATACCTGATTCCGATGCTTTGTGAACCTGAAATTGCATGCGTGTCCCGCATCTACCATGCATATCACCCTCACAGCTACCCTGTGGGAAGGGGAAGTGCGCTCAAAAGGGATGAGCACTCTTGACCGCAAATGGTGTGTAAACCTGAGAGCTCTACACGTGTACGCTACCACGAAAAAGAGGAGAGAAGAGGAGCGGTGGTGCTTTACTTGAGACTGAGATGGTAAGAAGTGTTGATACTTTAAACTCTTCATATCAGATGAATGTAATGTTAGCAGCTTGTCGTTACATGTGAATATCATCAGACGTGAGAGGCCGCCTCAACGATTGATGACAAGCAGATCTCCGGTCCACTGTTGCAAGTTCAGAACAGCAACCCACAGCACCTGGACTTTGGCCAGCTGTGTTGGGGTTGATTAGCGTGATGCAGCCGTTTCGGGATCTTTGGGTTTTAGTCCTAATGGATGCGGGATATCGACTCCTGCTTTTCGTGCCGAGAAACGAGCAAGGAGCCAGAGGAGGTCGATCCCTTGTTGTAGACAAGCAGGACAAGGCATGAGGTGTCTGATGTGCCAGCAGATCTTTTTCGGTCATATACGTACTACTATTTGGCTCGTTGGGCACTCTTTCTGCTATGGTGGCCAGCCACATTGGTGGTAGACGCTTAGGCCGATCAGGCCAATGTGGCATAACTTACATGTCAAATACGTCGTGAGGCCCAGTCTTTTTGCTGACGATTGCTCGTGTTCAGCTGCCGCCATGTCGGTCCTGTGCATGGATGCATCCATCTCCTGTCTCCAGGTGTTCGGGCGGGAAACAGAACAAATAAGAAGCAGACTGACCTACCCTATGGACTTCCGTTTAGGTTCTTTTTTGTTCTCTTTCGCTTTCCTCTGGCGCAGTCTATGAACTCCAACATTCGTGTGCATTAAGTGTCCACGTAGACAAAAACTAGAGCAGTTAGACTCAACTCATCACTTCAGAAAGGCCGAGATACGGTCTCCTTGTCGCCATTATCACCTCGTATAAACTGCGCCTCGTTTCCCCACGACTTGGAGCAGTACCGAAAAGTTTAAGTATCGTCGTGTTACGCACTCAAGCATCTTGTATCATATTACCTCCGCCGCTCAGTCACTTAGGCGATATAACAACCGTTTTGCTGGTACGTACGCTCGAGATAGTTGCTCAATTAGTGCAATTGGTCAAGAGTAGTCTCCAATTGGACTGACGCAACGTATGGAAAGTTAACAGCTTTGTTGCAGAAGGAATACAATAGGAGGCGAGCGACCTGGTTCGATAGAGCCACCCCAAACACCGCTGAGTATCAGTGGCAAAGGCTCAATATCACAAGAAAAGAAGCCAGTGAGAGCGTACGGACGAAAATTTCCAGAACAAAGGACGACGCGACAGCAGAGCTTGTTAGCGGTCTCCACCCAGTAGATCGCAAATCGCTGCAAGCACTTCAACGCCAGGAACGACAGCTTGGCAACCTGCATCCGATTTAGCTTCGTCTCAGGCCATGAGCCCAGACTCACTCCACCTGACGTCAGCTTGAGAGCGTCATCCAAAGATTCGTCTGCCGTTTGATCGATTAAACCACACTACATCGAATTGATATCGGACGAACGCTGCTGCAACAGGTGTTCTTGCTGTTGTTATCGTTGTAGTCTGTCTTTCTGCTATTGCTCGCAACTCGAACATCTCCCAAGTTAAGATTAGCGCAGGACAAGATCACAGACTGTTCCTGGATCCAAAAGAAGGTGTCATTCGAGAACTGGAACCGGAATCGAAAACACACAGGAACGGCAAGCCGTTTGGTTGTGCTGCCCGGCTACGACATCCCAGTCAATTTAGCGCGGCACTGCCAGATCCCAGCCACGCGAGACGCGCCTTTCCTTGATTTCTAGCGATTTCTGCGACGAAACTTTCATGCCATCCGGCCCATCCAAACATTACGACTTCGTGGTTCCACAAAAGATACGGTCCACTCGGCACCACTTGGTGAATCCTCCGAACACTCCATCCCCTGCTGCAACCACTTTGGACCAACCTCCACATAAGCTCTGCGCATCCATCACCACTGGCAAGCTACAGACAGCCCTTTCTCTCCCCTTCAATTCCCCATATCCGCTGTGGCTCCAAAGAGTTCGATAACGCTTTCCTACCTTACCATCAACTCCGCGACACTAAAATAGCCAGGGGTTTCCGATAACATCTATCTGCATCCTGTCACATCCAGAGCCAATCTCCCACTCAGCTATCTTGGCCACGTTTGGCGCCAACCACAGAGAAGTGAGAGCTCGCAATACTACAACAGCTTGATCCCGGCCAAGTACAAGGAAGATGGCTTCATACAACAGTCACCCCCTCCCCACGCCTCCGGGGCAGGGACAATCTCAACAGAGCTTTGCTCAGAACCCTGCACAGCAGCGCTATCCGCAACAACAACAACAACAGCAACAAGCGCAATTTCCTCAGCAGCAGCAGTATCAATATCAGCAGCAAAAGAAGCCTGACCACCAGCAAAAGCCGCGCCCGAGATCTAGAGGTTTTAGCTTCCGGTCCGACAAGTCGCACAAGTCGCATAAGAGCTCTGGGAGCAAGGATCACCATCATAAGATCGACTTACACGAGACGCCGGCAGAGAAGGAATCGCGTCGACTCCACACCAAAGCCGACCCGTCCGTTGCCATGAACGAGGCTGAACCTGGTATGTCGTTTCCTCGTTTTTTCTTTTTCTAGACATGGGAGGCGTGAGCGTCATGGATGAAGCGCGTTGCTGACCACCATATTAGCTGCCGTCCAGGCTAATGCGAAGACCTCGTTGGCGCCTCTCCGAGGGATCCAGCACAAAGATGCACTCGGTAATCCAATAGGTAGTGACTCTCATCGCGCGCGAGATGTATATGCAGCCGGCACCAGAGACTGACATGGCACAGCGGACCCCGATCGGTCTAACCCTACGAGAAGCCGTTGGGAACGGCCCTTGGACACCATCCGCAGCTTTGAGGCGGCCATTGATGGCGAATATAATCGCAAGTCATATCTTCGCTCAGGTGGGACCACGTTTCCCGTCCCGCCGAATGGCATGGGAAACTGGAGGTCGGGAGCTCGAGCTGACTCTGGCTTTCTAGATTCCGAATCAGTCGCAAATGTGAACCTCAGACGCAGCAGCTACTATGGCAGTGAGCATACTTCTCGCCCATGGCGTATGTATCATGTTAATTTGAGTGCAGCAAATTCTGGTCCAAATGGTGGCGGTGGTCGTTTCCCCCACGACAGCTACTACGGCGGTCGTCCGCAATCTGCCCTCAGACTGGACGAGCAGTCGACATACTACCCGAGACAGAGCGGTGGGCAGCCACGAGACAGCTACTTCAACGACGGACAGCAGGGGGGATACAACAACGGCTACTCCCCAGGGCCGAATAATGCCGGCCGGCAGCGATACCCTAGGACGGCATCGGAGCCACAGTTCAATTCGTACCGCCAGCAAGCCGACCCCAACGTATATCCAATACCAAACAACCATCGCTCGTATGAGACAGTCGCGTCAGCCACAGGGAGTGGCACATCGGGAGAACAGGCAGGATACCAGACGGACCTGACGAGCGACAACAGCTCAGCCGAGCGGGTACAGGCAGTTCAGCGACAGAAGCGTGAACCCACGAACGACTACGGCATCGGATTCAGTCAGAACCCAGCAATACCGACGACTTCGTTCAATGTTGGACTCAATAGCTCCAGCGTGAACGCGAACAGTCCGCTGGCGAACGGATATCAAGCCAATGGAGGGCAAAGTTATGGCCCACCGCCCGTGCCAACGAAAGATGCTGGTAAAGGCACGCTCCTAAGGAAGGGGACGAATCAGAGCGCGGAGAAGCCGGACAAGCGCAAGAGTTGGTTCGCGAAAAGGTTCAGCAGGAACTCGTAGAGGACTGCATGAGAAGAAGGGAGGTGAGGGCGTTGACGGTGGCTCTTCGCACGCCACTTGATACCCGATGTTCTCGGTCATCAGCGGCATGCCAGCGCCACCTAGCAGATATCGTTCTGAATACCGTGGAACGATTGATATCTCTTGGGGAACGAGGTGTGAATATCGACAGCGTGAATATTATAAGCGGATTCGGTGCTGTTGCAACTGGTACGACAAGGTTGTCGAGAGAGTTCATTTTACTTTGTCTCGGAGTTCAGCTCAACCCCATTTCTGGGATGAAAGTGGAGGTTGGCGAACATGCCCTGTACAGGGTGCTTTTGGGCGTACGACGGGTTATGTGGTCATGATGTCAAGAAACGAGGAGGGTTTTCATGAATTCTGGCTACATTAATTTTACTTCCACGACTTTTCATCACGACAGAGGGCATGCCTGCGCGATTCGCACGAGGAGCCCTGGGCCGCTCGGAGCGAGTTCCTACTAAGGCCGCCGCCTCGAAACCAGATTTCAAAAGCATGGCTTACATATTGGATTGAGAGTACTTTTAGCATATCCACGTGGCAGCTTCCATTAATGAGATGAACACCATGCCATGTTATCAAACTTATGCCGCCTTTCAGCAACCGTGTGACTTTTGCAAGCTAAAACTCCACCTGACAAGACATCAAGATCAAACGCGCAGCCGTCCACTAGGGGTAAGCGGACTCATCTGTCCTTCTTGCCTTCGTTGGTGCCGCCGGCTTGTTGCTCTGACTGGTCTTCCCTCATGGCAACGATCACGTATCCGACAAGAACGGCATTTGCTATGATTGCTGCCAATGCGCCTGCGTATGTTGAGTTGCCTGTGGACATATCAGTAAGATCGGAACCCTAGCAATGCACAGACAACACGGCTCATCATACCTTTGAATACCATGTCGACTGTCAGGAAGTAGGACCCAATAGGGGCTACGATCATGGCGAAGGTGAAAGCGAGTAACTTGACAATGACATCTCTGTGACGGTGTATCAGAGGTGGGCCCAATGAATAGTAATACTAGAGACACGTACGTAGGGACAGCTGGTGCAATGCTGGACTTCTCGTTCGCAGCCGGGCTTGAGCCGATGTGATCATCCTTTTCGAGAATAGTCTTCTCGGATGCGACGATTCGGCGGGTCGCCATGATGATCCGACCACGTTGTCTCTGCTCGGGGATGTAAATGTTGGCCGGGGCGAGGCGTGATATCTGCTCTATGAGTCAGAGAAAGCAGCAGCTCGACTCAAATCTCCTGATCTCGTTGTAAGTTGATGAAATGAGAGAGCTTCAAGAAGGCCGCATGTATAATGTACGTATCCGGATTACCTCGAGCCGTCGAAAGACAATACGCTCGGTTAGACGCTACCTTGCGGAAGACATGCTCTTATCCGCTTCTGAAGCCCTGCACGTGCCAGCGTGTACCAGCATCGCGCTATGCAGCGTATGCCCCGCCTTGACAGACTCGCGTCGCGCTTAAAATTTCGTGGTTAAAGTGGGCAGGGATCGTAATTGATAAGTTCAAACGCCCGTCACCGCTCGAGTCGCCTTCCCTTCCGTCACTCTTTGCTGCTCTTGCGTCGAGCGACAACAATTTCTTGCGCTGTGATTGCTTCATGACCATTTGATACCCTCTTTATATCCCACATCTGGCAGTTCCTACGTGCATCAACACACTGCTGATTGTTGGCCATTGCGCATTGTCCTGTAGAGCAACGCTGCAGTGCATCGCCGTTTCGATCACTGATCAGTTGGGTTGACTCTGTTGGCGGACCCGTCGAACTTGCAATCCAAGGCACCAATCATTAGCTTCGCTGCGCGTCTAAAACCCTGCCGGGACGTCAATCGCCATGCCCGTCTATGGGCGTAACGTCGGAGCCGTCGAGGGCATTGACTCCGATGACCTGGAGGATTTCCTCGACGATATCGCTAATGACGACGACGAGGTCGCTGGCTCAAAATCCGTATACTTCACCCAACCCACACAAATAATACCCCGCTCCTCCCCAGTCTACCAGACACAGCCGACGCAGATCATCCCAAAGTCGTCACCTAACTATCAAACTCAAGCAACGCAGCTCGTGAATCGGACCTCGCTGAAGCAGAAACTACCACTACTGCCCTCCTCGCCGCGGTCTGTTGTCGAGGTTCCAGCTTCCCCGGATATACAGCGCAACCGTGCTTCGGCTCCTCAGCGCAAGCTACCACTCGCAATTGCTCCTGCTGGTACTGCCTTCCGCAATCCTGCTCCAGCTGCCCCGGCTCCTCCTTCGAAGAAGCGCGCCTACATTGACATCAGCGATGACGATCTACCGAGACCTATCTTCGCCGATGACTCTTCGGATGACGATGCTCCTGCGAGGGGCAATATCAAGCCATCATCCTTCGTCTCTAAGAAGCCAGTTTCACAGCAAGAGAATTTTGAGCCGGTCAAGACGCCCCCAAAGGCACCCAAGCTATCTGAGCATAGGCAGATCAACGTGCGCCTCCAACAACTTGTTGCCAAACTGCAAAAGGAAATAAAGGGCAGGATCAGCGTGACAGCCGAGGATTGCAGAAAAGCCATAGTCAGGCAGGCGCCAAGCTATGATCTCAAGCGAGCGCTAGAGGATCTTCTCGATAGAGCAACCGAGCTACCATCATCATCTCAGCCTGCTGCCAAAGACCTAGGCCAGGTCAACCTAATCTCGTCGGCTGAATCTTCTCAAGACAGCCATCGATCCACCGCCCCGACCCTCAAAACTGCTCCTCGTCGTGGCCGTTTGGTACAAGGCCGTCGCTTGGTACAGGGCCGGCCTAGTCGCAACTCATCTCCACCCTCGTCGCCTTTAGGACCAGACCCCATTGCGGAGGCTCCTGCGACCAGGATCATCGATCTTGTCAGCAGTGGCGAGGAAGATGATTTCGATCAAGACCCGGATTCTTCTCCGCCATCCAAGCGAGACAAAAATGCAGCTACGATTGCGCATGAGCAACGCGTTCTGGACTACTTAAACACCTGCGGCAAGGTACAACTCATGGCGATTGCCAAGATCAATGCGGCAAAAGCCGAAGCCATGCTTAACCACAAGCCATTTGCCAGCATCGACGATGGTCGTCATGTAACCATGATGCACAAGACCAAGAAGAAGGCTTCTAAGGTTGCTATTGGCGATGAAGTTATGGACGCCATCGAGGAGTTCATCACCCACCTAGACCGAATCGACCACCTCGTGGATGTGTGCGACAACCGCGGCAAGGCCATCCGAGCAGCGACATCCCGATGGAACCTCGACATATACGGCCAGACCAAGACTTCCGGCGACGTCACGAACGAGGAACCGCTGACACCTTCAAGCCGCGGCACGAGCGTTAATGTCGACAGCCTGGTCCCTCCCCCAATCGCACATGAGCCGGAACTCATGCGAGGTAATTGCCAGCTGAAGTCTTACCAGCTGTATGGCCTGAACTGGCTCAAGTTGCTTTACCAGAAGAACATTGGGGCCATTCTCGCAGACGATATGGGCTTGGGCAAAACGTGTCAAGTCATCTCTCTCATCTGCGCCGTGATTGAGGAGTACCGAAACGACCCCGACAAGTCCAACCTTAAGAGGCCTTGGCCGAACCTCGTTGTGGTGCCGCCATCCACATTCGGCAATTGGGCGGCTGAGTTCGAGAAGTTTGCTCCCGACCTGAAAGTCACAATGTACAAGGGTTCTCAGAGTGAACGCGACGAGTTGTTCGAGGACATGAAGGACGACTCGAGCGAGATTGAGGTGATCCTCACTACTTATACGCAGGTTGGCCGGTGGGAGGACGCAGTCAATCTGGCTCGCCTTGAACCTGTGGTCACTGTCTTTGACGAGGGTCATATGCTGAAGAATCCGGACACCAAGGTTTACAAGCGCCTTAGAAGGATAGGAGGATCCTGGAAGCTGATGCTGACTGGCACCCCGATTCAAAATAACCTGATGGAGATGATCGGCCTCCTACAGATGCTCGAGCCTAGTTTGTTCGAGCTGCATTTCGGAGACCTGGAAAACTTATTCAGCCAGAAGGTCACGCTGAAGGACGTCTCCGAAGGCGCCCTCGATTTCGACGACCGCGTCACCAGAGCTCGATCGATACTCGACCCTTTCATCCTTCAACGGAAGAAGGAGCAGGTGCTGGAGCTTCCTAAGAAGACGCACACAGTCGTTTACTGCGATCTGCACGAAGCCCAGGCCCCCATTTACCGAGCATTCGAGAGCCAGTTCCGCAACGATGAGGGCACGACAAAGGAAACGAAGGCTGACAAGATCAACACCGAGAATAACCCGTGGATCCAGACCAGGAAGGCAGCCTTACATCCGTACCTCTTCCGCCGCTTCTATGACGACCAGACGGTGGAGAAGATGGCGCGCACGCTGTGGAAGAAGTGGCCCTCCAATGAAGAGCGGCCAGACACATTGGCCAGGTTCATCGAAGAGCTCAAGCAGTATTCGGATTTTGAGCTGCACATGTGGTGCAGGGATCACGCAGTTATTCGCTCGTTTGACATCCCGGAGGGCTCGCTGCATTGGAGCGGCAAGATCCAGAAACTCCTCGAGCTGGTCCGCGAGTACGAGGAAAACGGCGACAGGGTCCTCATCTTCACCAGGTTCCAGATGACGGTTCCCATCCTGCAGGAGGTCCTGGATAAAGAGGGGATTAAGAACCGCCAGTTCCAGGGTTCGACGGACGTCAGCGTGCGACAGGAACTCATCGAAGAGTTCAACGAGGACGATTCCATCACGGCGTTCATCATCACCACCGGTTCGGGAGCCACCGGTATCAATCTTACTGCGGCCAACAAGGTCATCATCTTTGACCCGTCTGATAACCCACAGACCGATATCCAGGCTGAGAACCGGGCTCATCGTATCGGCCAGACGCGGCCTGTGGAGATTATTCGACTTGTCACTAAGGGGACGGTCGAGGAGCTTATCCTCGCCGCGGGCCAGAAGAAGATTGAGCTTGCGCGCAAGGTCACGGGAGAAAAGGATGGCGAGGCGGCGGCTATTGCTGCTGCGCAGATGACGGACGCGGAGCTGAAGAAGACTGTGAGGCAAGCTATGTTGGGTAAGGGGGATTTGCGCGTGAAGGGAAGCTTGGGAGTTCCTACCCCTGAAAGCGATGACTGAGTGTGTGAGATTCCGTCTTCTGCAACAGGTTGTTGAAGCTTCGATGGCTGTTGGATCCTGGTTTGCGTTATGATGAGAGACGTTCGCATGATGACTTTGCATCGGTAGAGTTGGTGTTTGCGCTTCTGGATCGCTGCATAAGAGATGTAGGAAAAGATGTCTCGAGTCGGACTTTGCGCGTCGTAGCTTATGAGAGTTCACGACAGGTGTTGGCGGTTGTTGTTGGCAAGGCACCTCGCGAGATATGGATATATTCTCGCCGATTCATGTCTGAGTTTTGCGCCGTTGGGAGACGAGCAAAAAGAGAGAAAGTCTTTGAGCCTGCTACATCGTCTTCCAGAGAGGGTTGAGTGGTTCACGCCGTTCCTTACATCTGGGAAGGAGGGATTGTTCTGCGATCTAGGGTTATACCCATGCGTTTGCATTGCATTATAGAAGCATAGGGACGTGACCGTCCACATCAGTTAGACTAATGAAGTCATGATACCGCTTACAAGATGTTTCCTCGAGAGTGTCATCGTTTCTCGATTATCTACATGAAGCTATCCAGAAAATAAAACTGTGGGGTTGGCGGGGCACTTGATTAATGAAGTTGCCTTGCGACTTCACTTACTTGTTTAACTCATTATTGAGCCCGCAACAGCGTCTCCTTTCTATCTCTGATAATCTACCTCAAAACAATCTCTCAAATCTCGAGTAGCTTTACGAGTGCCACTACTTCATCACAAACTGCCCATCATGCCAGCACCAACCCCCCTCGACGTAGCAACGCAGTCCGTCCAGCGCCTCGTGAAGGAAGAGACGTCCTACCACAAGGAGCTCGACAGCCAGAAGGCCCGCGTCGCCAAGATCAAGTCCGAGATCTCAGCTGGCACGGGTGACGAGAATGCGGAATATGTCCTGAAGCAGGAGGTAGGTGGAATTGTCTTGATTTGAACACACAAGCTATACCATCCTGCTCTCATTCCAGCTCGATCTCCATGAACATGTACAGATTTTGCTAACAAGTACAACGAGAAAAAGAAAGCAGCAGTGGCCGAGACACAGGCCGTCTTCGGGCCGCTGCGTCAGCGCATAGAGGACGCGGTGGCGAAGCTGGAGGAGCAGATTGCGCTGAGCGAGAGTGAAGGCGCGACGGATGCTGCGCTTGAGAAGGCGAGGGAGGTACTGGCTAGTGGACGGGCTGTTGTTGAGAAGGGGGAGTGATGAGAGGGGCTGAAAGGAATGATGAATGGAGGATGAGCTGTGATTCTTGGCATGGAGTACTGGCTTGTCATGGGTATTTTCACGAAAGAACGTGAGAGAGATTAGGTCATAAGGGCCGACTAATGCAACTCGAGCATGAGCGTTATCACACTGGTTTTGGGCTATCCTCACGGACTTGTAGAGAGGGCGACATATGGTGGAAGAAACCGGGCAACATTAGAACTATCTCTTTTGCTGCCCGTTTCCTCAAGGTTACGAAGTAACGCACCAGGGAAAACCGCACCAAGAAACAGAAGCCACTACTCTAAAGGCTTCTGAGTTCAGTCGTATGAATGTATATTGATGACCCTACATCCTCGCTTCAAAATTCTTAGACTGAAAACCAGAGACTATCACACAGAGCTCTCCCTCGCCTACGTCGTGTCCATCTTATCCTGGCCGCCATCCTTGCCCTCGAGGACAATCGTCGGGATATCATCCTTGACTTCATCCGGCACTGGAGTCAAGGGACTGTCAGGACTGGGCCCCTGCCCCTTAGCATCGTCCATTTCCACGTCCGATCCATTCTCTGCCGGCCCCTTGGTCTCGCCCCCAACCTTGGGCGATCCCTCTCTGCTGCCAGTCCGACTCCCGCCCCGAGAGAAACTCCTCGCAGCATCCGGCAGCACCTTAAGCGACGTCTGACTCTGTCCCTCCGCAGGCCCAACACTCCCGTCCCTCGCCGGCGTCCGTCCCCCAACCGTCGAAGCCCTCGGCGTGCCCGCAACATCCCCGCTCTCCAGCCCCCCAACCTTGGCAGCCACAACATGCCCACTGTCCGGCCTAGGCGTGGCATTCCCGCTCACCAGCCCGCCGTGCCTCGGCGTCCCGTCCTCCCCCTCGCCTCCCCCGGTCCCGTCGTCATCCATCCCCTCCCGCCGCTCGACCTCCTCCTTCTCGTCCCGGATCTGCCGGCGGAGCCTCATGGACTCCTCCATGATCTTCTCGAACTGCTCGCGCCTCTCGCGCCACGTGCGGCTGTACTCCTCGCTCTCGCGCTCGAGCTGCGCGCACTCGTCCTCCAGCTTCTCGAGGTTGGCCGCCTGCTCGGCCCGCGGCTTCAGGCTCTTGTTGTTGGTGATCTTCTCGGCCAGCTCGTCGAACCTCTTGCGCTGCTCCAGCGTCTCCCGCGCCGCCTCCAGCCTCGTCCGCAGCACCGAGGTGTTGTCCCGCACCCGCTGCGACGTCTCCTGGATCCTGCCCCGGTCGGCGGCGTAGCGGTCGCGCTCGCGCGCGTTGGCCGTCAGGAGGAACTGCAGGCGGGCGATGGAGCTGTCGAAGGCGGCGAAGTCGAGGACGATGTCTTCTCTCAGGGTGGAGAGGGCCTCGGCGTCCTCGGCGGATGCGGGCGACGTGACGGTGCCGTCTTCGCTGGCGCCGTTGCTCTCGGGCGGCGGGGTGGGTGCTTGGCGGACTGCGGTGGCGGCGAGGACGTTGAGGGTCTGTAGGCGCTTGGTTATGCGCTTGAAGGGTTTCTCTTCCACGTTCAAGAGGCGCGACTTGTGCAGCTCGGCTTCTTCCTTCTCGTCGAGGAGGGACCAGCCTGTGCTTGACATTGTGGCGGTGGGTGCTGCTGGATGCTGCTTTTGGGATGTGATTGTGCGAGTCTTGTAACAGCAGCTTCTAGCTTTGGCGAGGCGGGCAGCAAGAAGCAAGAAGCGCGTAGGCAATGCGATCACGGCTCCGTAAAGGCTGTTGGTACGAGGTCCATTAACGTTGATGTAGAATCTGGACCGTGACTTTTTGGGATGAGGTTGAGAAAGCTTGAGACCCACTTCTGGGGACTGGGCCTGGACGCTCGAGCTTTCAGCTAGCGCAGAGGTTGCGGCTAACGGTGACTCACAAAGCGATGCTCTCCATTGATTCCATGATAGCTTTAGATACGTAGGTATTGACACGGAATTAAACCTCGCTGAGGTCAAATTGTTATCTGCAAGTTTCTCGAACCAAACGCAGAACAACCAGTTCGACTCTGACGGTATCTATTGTCCATACCTCGGAATGTCTTCCCAACCGCTTGGCCCCCCTTCTTGTGCTTCAATTCTGTACAGACACATGGAACGACAGTCTCAAGCACTCTTCACTTGTCATGTGTGGAACCAGTTGCCATCAAGTCATTGCTTTTGATCCTTGTCCTGATATTCTACAGTGTACATGCGAAAGACTAGCTCCGAATCCTCGTCAGCCAGCTGCGTCAAGGTCCGCCGCTCTAGTTCTTGGAGAACTTCATCTCAACTCCCCCAATAACCCAAGCAGCCGCGAAGACAGCAAGCACGCTTGAAAAGATAATCACAGGCTTGCGCAGGCTGGCCATGAGAGAATAGTCATACGTGACAATCAGCTCCCGATCCCGGAAGTCGTCAACCAAGTTCCGTGCCTTGATGACGAGCGTTGTCCGCCCGATAGTGTCCAGGAAAGTCTTGTGGATCTCGACCTTGGCCTCTGTGATGGAGGAGGAAGGGATGGTGGTGAGATACTTAACGTTCCTGCAGAATTTTGTTAGAAGGTGTGCAGTTATTGCCGTCGGACGGAGAAGAAACTTACTCGGCACCTTCCGGGAGGACGACGCGTAATACCACATTCTCATACTCGAAACCCTCGGCCTGCTTTGGGCCCTCCAGGAACGGAACGTTGAGAACGTAGCTACTGCCAGACACCCTGCGAAGAAAGTTCTTGGCATCCGCGTTCCACCCGATCGTGAAGGGGTACTTCCAGCCGCCAAACAGAGGATATCTCGGCTTGATCTCGAGGAGAGCCTCCCGCTTGTTGCTCCGGAATTTAGACGTCGACACGTTCCCGATAACGTCCGTGAAGTAAGCATCTGCACTGCCCACCCTGAGGGGGAACTTCAACTCCTTCAGTGCGTATGAGATCGGGTTGTAGTACTGCTGCTGCGCCCACTTGACTCGGTTGAAGAGGTTCGAGAGGTTGGCTCCGCGGTGGTAGAGAGTGTATCGCTCCTCGAACGCCACATTGCCGCCCCAATGGCTGACCTCGATGTCACGCTCCAACTCGGAAACGTGGTTGACGGGCTTCGTGAACTCGAATCGAACTTCGACAGGTTCGGCAGCGCCGGCTGGCTTCTCATCGAACGGGCCGTATGTGAGCTTGGAGCCCTGCTTTTGGGGAAACTCCTTGACATCTCCGCTTCCGGGGAGCTTGGTATAGTCTGGGATAACGGAGGATGGGAATTTGACTTCAGTCTTCTGTTTCGAGGTTGTGTACACAGATGGGACATATGCCGAGAACGAGTAAGTGAGATATTGCTGCTCGTCCTGGGCGATGGATGCGGGGAGCGGGCTATATGCCTTCAGAACGTAGTACGTGATTCCCAACGTCTGCTGAGCACCCGGCTTGAGCGGCGTTGGTAGATGAATGCGGTAGTACTGGATGTCGCTGTTTGTGAGCTAGAATTAGCAAGGGCCAGCGGTCTTTTGTACGAGTACTCTATCCTCACCTCTCCGGATCAAACTCTACCGCTTCTACTGTGAACGAGCCGAGAGTCGCATCTTTGCGATCCTTAACCTCAAAGCCTCCTACTCTCGACATCTGATTGCCAGTGAAAGGCAGGTAATATTCATCTTGCGCCTCCTTGTCAATGTTCTCAATCAAGACATTGATGTTCTCCTTGACGTAGTTCTTCTCCACAGAGATGACGTGCACCAGATTGGCGTTCTTGAAGACCTGTGGCGGCTTGAATGTCGACGGGAGGTTTGTCTTGGATTCTGAGCTCGCAGACGCCGTTGCCAGCAAAGAGAGGACAGCGGAGAAGACTGCCAGTGTCTTCATGGTGGGCAATTAGAGTGAAGACCACTCATAGATATGCCACTTGTGGCAGGGAAGGAAAACCTTTGAGATTGGGCGGAGGATGGCGATGTTCGTCAAAGCATCACGGAAGGAACCATATCGCTGTCCTCAAACAACAGCTACGAATCCAAAGAAGCTACGTCGCTAAATTCAGCGCCCGGACCTCCTCAAACCCTGTCGTATCTCCTTGGCACGCTAGCGGCATCATGAGCCACATCCCCCAAGTTCTGCCTGCGCCTCATCAATAACCCCGCAGTGGGGGTGCTCTGAGGCTGAATATCGGAAGAAATTACCTCTAAGTTGTAGGACGAACATCCCCACCATGACAACTTCCGATGACAGGAGACATCTGACGGTCTTTCTTTCAGTATCTGTACATTGTGTGCCGAATTCACTGCTTTAACAGGGAAAACAGCTAGCCATATCTGCAACGGAACAGGCTTGCTTGTCCAGGCTTGTCGTATATATACTCGGAAGTGCAAACCTCTCCGAGCTCTATACTCCAACCGCTGGTTTCACTCGCGTGCCAAGCTTCGTGGAGAACTGCTGTCGCCCACCATGCCCCTCACCTCGACATTTGTGTACTGTATGTTGTTTGGTTCGGTCTGCTGCAGCTATGCCGACCACTTGGCCACTGTCCTTGGTAGTGACCAGGTAATATCCCACGCCGACATGTAGTGTAGGCTTTGGAATTGCTGCTAGCTGAGTAAGGGGCACACGAGATTCTTTCTCAATAAGTCACGTCTGAGTTGTAAATATACATACGGTCACCTTATCGCGCGAGATGGGCATGCCACAAAAGCTGAAATTCTCGCACTTGTAATTCACACAACTCGTACCATTCCGGCTTTCTTCTCTGAACCTCCTCGAGATATATATCAAGGGTCACCAGGCGCTCAAGGTCCCTTTTAGATAAGACCAAACATCGAAGACTTGGTCCGTGCTGACGTCATATGCCTGGAGAAGCTATTCCCTAAAGTTCCGTTGGATTGACAACTGGCGTATCTTTCGCACTTTATCTCGCTCGAGGGTTTTGACGCGATATTCGACACTTCCACGCCTCGCAATTTTCGGTGCACAATTCCAGAGGAGCAACTTCCAAGAACAACTCGAACCATGGTCGGGACCGGTCCTAAGAAGACCTCCCGCAGGGGATCAAGTAAGTGCAATTCGAACTTCGTCCCGGCATGTCCACCTGGTGATTACACTTTCATCGTTCCCTCTGCTTCTTTTTTTGGTTTTGGTGCTTGCACACCCCCTCCTAGGCTTCTCGCATACGCGGGCAGCGTCTCTCGGTTACACCTGCCGTCGCATCGCATCATGACATCTTCCTGGACGCAGGCGCAGGTTCCGAGTACCGCTCGCTTGCCAGTCTGCGGAATAGAGAAGCAGTAAATGTGGCTGTGTGTCATTGCTGGTGGCTCTTCGATCTTGCTGCTGTAGAGGTGGTCGACCATTTAAACATCCAGAAGGAACTTAAGAGGGTGCCAGTGCCGTGGTGTGTGAGCTGTCATATTCCCCAATCCGACTTCTCCGCGACTGTCGGTAGAGGTACCTGCGAGAAGTACCTGCAGCATCGGTCCGAGTGGCGGCAACAGGGATCCTCTATCGACTTGGGAACCTTATACAACGATAGATCGAGCGATCGGGCATCACCTGGTCACATACTCGAAAGACAGCCAGTGGCTTTCTGGTTCTTACATCCCTAGACTGCAATATTCCTTCTCTCAATCGCTTGATCTCTGTTGAACGCTCCCCTATAGGCACACATCCCATTATATACACGGACCGACTAGCTACCTTACCTCCTTCCCTATCACTTCCGTCTCACGGAGCACTCCTCAAGCGGCATGAGCATGCACTCCTTACTCAACCACGACAAAGCTCTGGCTCCTCGAACCAAATCTCACTCCTATCACCATCATGACCACCGCCATGGACACGCCCTCAGTGAGGATGGCTTTTGATGTCATTATCTATGAAGACATGTGCCTTTTGCTGACTCACCCCCCCCCCCCCTCTAGGCTCGTTCCACGATGCTCCAAAAGACCTGGTTAAAGAAATTGAGCAGCTTGAGCAGCTGTTCACAGTTGATACGGCCAAGCTCAAAGAGATCACAGATCAGTTTGAGCGGGAGCTTACGAAAGGTATGTTTCACAAATATGCATGAGTGATGAATAGCTTGTCCATCTAACAAGTATATTCTAGGACTGACTAAGGAGGGTGGAAGCATTGTATGTCCCGGCCAGTCTACTGTGTTCCGATACGGATGGCTAACTAAGGCCAGCCTATGAACCCAACATGGGTCATGTCGTTCCCCACCGGATATGAGACCGGAACCTACCTGGCCCTCGACATGGGCGGTACAAACTTGCGTGTCTGTGAGATCACCTTGACCGAGGCTAAGTCCGAGTTCGACATCATCCAGTCCAAGTACCGTATGCCCGAGGAGCTCAAGACCGGCGACGCCGACGAGCTGTGGGACTACATTGCCGACTGTCTGCAGCAGTTCATTGTGACCCATCACGGCAACAATGACAAGATAGGCAAATTGCCCCTGGGCTTCACCTTCTCCTATCCTGCCACCCAAAATTACGTCGACGAGGGAGTCCTGCAGCGATGGACCAAGGGCTTTGATATTGATGGCGTCGAAGGTCATAATGTGGTCCCTATGTTTGAGGCGGCTCTCGAGCGCAGGGTATGATGGAACAAAACTCTTGAACGACACCAAGAAAATGACTGACACGGACTGCCCAGGGTGTTCCCATCAAGCTTGCGGCTCTGATCAACGATACTACTGGTACCCTGATTGCATCCGCTTATACGGACACGAAGATGAAGATTGGCTGTATCTTTGGCACAGGCTGCAATGCAGCGTACATGGAGGACTGCGGCTCGATCCCGAAGCTGGCACACATGAACCTCCCCCCTGACACCCCTATGGCAATCAACTGCGAGTGGGGCGCCTTCGACAACGAGCACAAGGTCTTGCCTCGCACACCTTACGACGTCATGATTGATAAGGACTCTCCGCGTCCAGGCCAACAGGCATTCGAGAAGATGGTCGCAGGTCTCTACTTGGGCGAAATCTTCCGCTTGATCATGGTGGACTTGCACGAGAAGCATGCATCCAATATGTTTGCTGGGCAGGATATCTCCAAGCTCAGGCGCCCTTACAGCCTTGATTCTTCATTCCTGTCTGCTATCGAGGAGTAAGTGGCCAAGCCGCAACTTTTTCTTTGATCTAAACTGCTAACAAGTTCAAAGCGACTCCTTCGAGAACCTGGCCGAGACCTACGAGCTATTCCAGACCAAGCTCCAGATTACCCCCAACCCCCAAGAGCTCGAGCTTATCCGCCGCACAGCCGAGCTGATCGGCACCCGCGCTGCCCGTCTCTCAGCCTGTGGCGTTGCCGCCATCAGCAAGAAGAAGGGCTACACGTCCTGCCACGTCGGTGCCGACGGATCGGTGTTCAACAAGTACCCCCACTTCAAGGCCCGCGGCGCACAGGCCTTGCGCGAGATTCTGGACTGGCCCGAGAAGAAGGATGCCAATGAGGAGGACCCGATCGAGATCCTCGCCGCCGAGGACGGAAGCGGTGTCGGTGCTGCCCTGATTGCCGCGCTGACTCTGCAGCGTGTGAAGGAGGGCAATCTGCACGGGATCCTGCACCCGGAGAATTACTTGTGAGAGGCGGCTAAGGGTTGACGGGCCGCTCAGCTTTTGTCTGATGGGGGTGGAGGATTTATGATGCAACGAGCAGTGCTTGCGGTAGCATGTATCATACCATGGGTATTGATAGTATCGACCAAGTTTGATGGTACGGGGAATGGCTTAGCCAAGGAATGTACAAACTGGTAGACGATACTCTGCACGACAATTAGCACGGATTTCCTCAAGCATGTCGGGATAGCGCCCGTCATCGGATGAATGCTGTCCTTGGCATCCTCGGTACAAAACGCACGACGGTGGTGCAGACGCAAAATTGCTCACTAGAATGGGTATATAACTCACTGTCAAGAGTCCAATATCTCCTCCGCACACCCTCCCACTCTCCCTTGCCAGCCTCCTCTAGGCCCTTGAGGTCGACATCAATGACCTTCCAGTCGACATCGAGTCCAGCATCAGCAAGATGCATCTCGACAACCTTCGTATACACATCGTAGCAAATCTTGCGGTCCGCCCCTAGGCCGTTGAAGAAGCCAAAGACTCCATCGGTGTCAAGGAGTCCGGGCACATAGTCCGTAAAGAACTCTTTAAGCTGGCTGTAGTCCTCGCCAAACGTGTCGAAGTAGATGGCGTCGTACACCAGACCCTCAGCCAACAGCAGCGGGCAGATCTCCTGCCACTTCCCCTGGTGCACCTTGTACGCGCCCGGCTCCGGGCCGCTGGCCTCCCACTCGGCTCCGAACTTGGAGTCAGGCGCCGATATCCGCTTCAAGACCTCGGGGTGAGCCTCGATGATGTGGTGTTGCGCGGGCTTGGTATCGGCAAACATGGAATCGATGATTCCCATGCCGAAGCCGACGTTGAGTATCCTCTTCCCTTGCTGGGGCTCCGGGAGCAAGGCGTCCTTGCTTTGCTGCATGATGTCCGTCTCCCATGCCATCATGACGCCGTTTCCGTCCTCGTCGACTAGCTTGCTGTCGTCCAAGGTCAGGTGTGATCTCAGGTACTCCTCGCTGTTGACATCCTGCCCATTCGTCTGTTTCTCCTCTTGCGCTTGCTCCTTGTCTGCTATTTGCACCAGCTCCGGCGCCTCCTCTCCATCCTCTAGAGCACCATTGGCATGCCCATCCTCCATCTCGATCTCAACATGATCTCCCTCCTCCTCTTCTTCTTCTTCTCCATTCTCCATCTCCTCATCTCCAGAATCAAGCTCCTCATACCCCTCAAACAAGCCAAACAGCAGCTCAGCCCTCACCCCAGCCTCCACGCAGAGGTTATACATCTCCTCCCTCCCCAGCCTAGCCGCCAAGCAGCCAGGCGTCTCGTCGCGGTCGTCGACATCGTTCCATATCGCGCCCCAGAGGAAGAGCTCCTTCACCGTCGCTGTGGCGGCTTCTACCGCAGCCCCATCCTCCTCCTTCTCCTCTTCGGAGGCTTCTGGGCCGGGGACAGGACCGAGGGCGCGGATGGCGGCGTGCAGTGGCGTCTCACCGGTTACGGGGTCGCGGGCACTTGCACGGCCGGGGGTGTCAAGGAGTTTCTTTACGGTCGCGACGTCGTGCGACCATGATGCTGTGAGGATCTGCTGGGTCTCGGGCGGGCAGGAGGGAGATATGCGAGAGGAGATGGAGTCGTCCATCTTGTATGGGTCTTGGGGTTTTATCTGGTTGGTTGAGGGGTTTGCAGCCTTGTTTGCTTTTGCGTGTGCATTCCTAACAGGTACCCGAGACTGGTCGAACCAAACCAACAGCTCAAAACTGTGATGGTTGAATATATTTTTCTGTATCGGGTCTCCCCGCCCATGCCTGCACTTGCAGGAATAGTACGTGGGGCCTGGAGCGTGGGCCCCGCAGCGACAAGGGTAAGCTTTTGAAGCTCTCTCGTCCCATTGACGAATGACGGATGAGAGACGAAAACGTGCCCATCCAAGGGCGGGACCAATTGCCAAGAGAGGTAGCGCTTTGTTCTGGGATACCGTGACGAAAGAAGCACATGTGCGCCTGAGATAGCTGCGATGGAAACTTCTTCAGTGCGACAACACGGCAACCCGTCCAATTAATCGATGGAATCAGCAAGGGGTCAATAGTATATATCCACGTCACTAGCCCCTTCGAGAGTGTCACAGAGAACAATTCATAGGTGAGACGATTGCTCCCCCCCTCCCAAGTCTGCTCTCTGCCACACAAGCTGCCATAATCCCTGCGATTATGCCTCGTGCTTTCCATAACACTCCTTCATGAGACTAATAGTTAAGGATTTCAAGAACCGTACTGCAAGCTGGCATTCGAGACGAGAGACCTCTGATTGGAAGGCCCGTCCGGGAGTCATCGTCATGAAGTTCGGAGAGCAGCTCCGCTCAAGCGTCATCCGCGAGTACCAGTGGTACTACATCGACTACGACGGCCTGAAAGACGACCTCAAGCACGCCACCGGCCCGCCGCTCGAGCCCAACGGTAGCGGCAGCGGCAGCGGAAGCGGCAGCAAGAAGGCCAGGCGGCTGTCTAAGGCGGAATGGACCGAGGATGACGAGGCGCGCTTCGTCGAGAAGCTCGAGTCGGAGCTCGAGAAGGTCCACACAAAGCAGCAGGTCAAGGCCGTCGAGATATCGCGGAGGATACAAGTGAGCGAGCGCGAGGTGCGGGATGTCGTCAATCGGCTCAATGAGCGCGGGTTGGGGCAAGACGGTCCTACCGAGGAGGAGTTTATACTGCTCGAGGAGGACTTGAGTGACATCATTGCCGACGTGCATGATCTCGCCAAGTTTGTCCAGGTCAACTATACTGGGTTCTATAAGATCATCAAGAAGCATGATGTGAGTCTTCCGTTTCCACTAATACACTTGTCAGGAGCTGACTGTTGGCAGAAATTGACGGGCTGGCACCTCAAACCCGTCTTCGAGTCGAGGCTCAAGGCCAAGCCTTTCTACAAGGAGAACTACGACGCCTCGGTTGTCAAGCTGTCCAAGCTCTACGATCTCGTCCGGACGAGAGGCAATCCCGTCAAGGGCGATAGTGCGGCTGGCGGAAGTCAAGCGAGCTTTATCCGCCACACGACCAAGTACTGGGTGCATCCAGACAATGTTACCGAGCTCAAACTCATCATCCTCAAACATCTTCCGGTCCTGGTCTTCAACGCGAGCAAGGAATTCGAACCGGCAGACTCCGCCATCACCTCGATTTACTACGACAACCCAGAGAAGTGGGACCTCTACGAAGGACGTCTCAAGAAGACAGAAGGTGCCGAAGCCATACGGTTGCGGTGGTACGGCGGCATGCAGACCGAGACAATCTTCGTCGAACGAAAGACTCACCGCGAGGATTGGACGGGCGAGAAGTCGGTCAAGGCGCGTTTCTCCCTGAAGGAGAAGAACGTGAACTCGTACATGCGCGGCGAGCTATTGCCGGCCGCCATATTCGAGAAGGCCAAGAAGGAAGGCAAGAAGTCGCTCAAGGCAATCGCCGAGGACGAGAGGCTGGCCGCCGAGATCCAGTACTCCGTGCTCAAGAAGGGCTACAAGCCTGTCTGCAGATCGTTCTACAACCGTACCGCCTTCCAGTTGCCGGCCGATGCCCGCGTGCGCATCTCGTTGGATACCGAGTTGACCATGGTACGCGAGGACAACCTGGATGGAGTCAAGAGGTCCGGCGACAACTGGCGCCGCACTGACATCGGCATCGACTATCCGTTCTCTCAGCTCCCACCCGGTGACGTTGTCAGATTCCCATACGCGGTGCTTGAAGTCAAGCTGCAGACGCAGCTGGGCCAAGAGCCGCCAGAATGGGTGCGACAACTCATCGCCAGCCATCTGGTGGAAGCGGTGCCGAAGTTTTCCAAGTTCATCCACGGCGTCGCCTCTCTCTTCCCGGACCGCATCCACCTGCTCCCGTACTGGATGCCGCAAATGGACGTCGACATCCGCAAACCCGTGTCCCACGACTTCGGCATCACCCGGACGGCACACTCAGGCACAACAACCACATCCGACGACGAGGACGACTACGACTCGGACGACGAAGAGGCCGTCGAGCCCCAGCGCAACGGCGAGTCCAGCGCCCAGGGCGCCGCGCGCCACCGCAACGGCTGGCCGCTGCAACTGCCGACCGACATCGAGGGCCAGACCGCCGACCAAGCCGCGGCCGGCGACGACGCCTACCCCATCTACGACTCGGAAGACGAAGACGACGAGGACCGCCTGGCCGAGGCCCGGCGGGCCGGCGGGCTGGCCTACTACCAGACCCTGGCGTCCACGAGCGTCCGGGCCGCGGCGCGGAACTTCGTCTCGTTCCTGCACAGGATCACGCCGCGGCAGGGATCCACCATCCCTCCCAACGCGCGGCTGGAGACGATCTTCGGCAGCGGGCCTATCACTACCAAGCGCTTCCGCGCGCCGAAGGGGAAGAAGATCTACGTCCCCGTCAGGGTCGAGCCCAAGGTGTACTTTGCGGCGGAGCGGACGTTTTTGGGCTGGGTAAGAACTTTTTCTTAACTTGCTTGACTTCTTGACAGGCTCGATTATTGGTTTTTTTTGCACCTCGAACTAAATGCTGACAAACTCTTTGGTGGGAATAGCTGGAGTACTCGATCTACATCGGCACCATTGCCGTGACGCTGCTCAACTTTGGGCCCAAGCCGACGGTGGCGAGCTTTATCGTTGCGGGGGCGTTTACGCTGCTCGCCTTCCTCAGCCTGAGCTATGCGGTGGGCGTGTATCTCTACAGGAGCAAGGCGATCAGGACGAGGAAGGTGGCCAGGTACTACGACAAGTGGGGCCCCAGTGTGCTCTGCGGCTGTCTGTTCTTGGCGATAGGGCTGAACTTTGCGTTTGAGGGGGCGGATAGGGGTTGGTGGTGAGTTTTTGGTGGCTGTTGGCAGAGAGTGTTGATGTTATCTGGTCGTAGCAGATGTAAGTTTGATAGGGACGAGTTGGCCAGGAGCGGAGTCTTGGATGAGTGTTTTTGGTCGTACTACCAAATCTTACTGAGAATAATACCTTACTGACATGGGTCATTGTTATCTAACCCCTTTTTTCGTTATATGCAATAATGTGGCAGTGTGAGATATCGGCGCCCGAAATGCAAGTTAAACCCGCGCTGTCAGCTTTCCTGTCCCAAGTAGGTAGGTGAAGTCAAACCCGCGCTGGAGGTCGGTGAGCAAGCAGTATCCACTAAGGAATTTAAGTTCCAACGTCATGTGTCTCGAGCTGGACTCCGTAAACGACGGGTACGTCTTGTAAGACACGTAGCGAAACACCCAATCGACTCAAGCTTCCTACGAAAGGTCCAATTGATTCCAGCCAACATGACCGAGTGACATCCTGCGTGGAGCCCTGGATCTGACAAAGGAACCGGCCGGAAATGTAAGACTCGCCTCTGGACTCTCTGAGTTCTAGGCCTGAGGGGGCGTCATCAGCCTCAGCTTGCTAGTGCTCATGCTCCGAAACATTGGCGTTGGCAATGCGAGACCGGGCAGAGGCAAATATAATAAGCACCGCGACATCCACCCCAAAGCAAACCTGCTGTGAGTCGTGGCACCAATACAGAGGTTGTCAACAAGAAAATCTGAAAATATTGAAATATTGAGCGTAAAATCCAAACACAAACAAGCGCCAAACATGACGTCGCTGGCCGTAGAAAAGAAGTTCGGGTACTCGATGCCGCCCTACGGGCCGCACACCGTCACAGCCCACGTTCCGGGCTGGACCACCATGGTCGGCTTCCGCGACGGCGACAAGAGCATCCTGCCGCTGCTAAAGTCCATGTATCCCAGATTCACGCCCTGGGGCCACTGCAGAGAGGTCAGTGTCACTGGAACTCGGTTCGACGCAACTCGAGAGCGGCGCGACCGGTCGTATGCTAATGCAAGAGCAAAAAGATGGCCATGAAACTTTGCAAGATCCTCTCTCTCCCGGAAGGCTACTTCGCCTTCCCCTTCCTGGAGCCGGGCATCTTCTGCTTCGCGCAGGCGCACGCCTATTCGGAGCACCGCAAGGAGAACCGCCTGTCGCCCGGAGAGCTGGGCTACCGCATCGTCGATATCGGCGAGGGCAGCGACGTGGTGCGCGTCTACCTACTCGTCTTTCCCCTTACGAGGTCGGACGGCGTCTCGCTGATCTGGGGCAACCCCGGTGTGGGCGTGAGCACGCGACTGGCCGAGGCTCTGCTGCCGGCCGTGGACGCCGGGAAGGTGACGGAGGTGCCCTGGGACGCCGGCGACGACAGCAAGCACATCGACGTCATGGACGCGCCGAAGCCGACCGGCGTGCCGGAAGGCGAGGCCCACGCCAAGCTGAGGGGGCGCATCGTCGAGCTGTGGAAGCGCGCGTCCATCACGCCCGAGAAGGCGGACCTCGTCGGGGAGGACGACGTGCAGCTCTTCCCCACCGGCATGGCGGCCATCTACAGGATGCACCTGGCGCTGATGCAGTGGCGGTCGGGCGTCGTCGTGCCGCTGGGGTCCATCTTCCACAACACGTGGCACCTGCAGGAGGAGGCGCCGCAGGGGTACAAGCACTTTGGGCGCATGGACGGCGCCGGCAAGGGCCTGGACGAGATGGAGACGTACCTCGAGGCCGAGGCGAAGGAGGGAAGGAAGATCACGTACGCGTTCGTCGAGTTCCCCAGCAACCCTATCATGGTCAGCGCGGACCTGGTCAGGCTGCGTGGACTGGCGGACAGGTTCGATTTCCTGCTTGTGGTGGACGACACGCTGGGCAGCTTCTGCAATATCGACCTCAGTGCCGTGGCGGACATTGTCATGACCTCGACGACCAAGTCGTTCAGCGGGTATGCGGACGTCATGGGCGGGTCACTGGTGTTCAACCCGGCCTCACGGCTGTATTCTTCCTTCAAGCCTGTGCTCGAGAAGTACTTTCTGAACGAGTACTACATCGGCGACGCCGAGAAGCTGCTGAGCAACAGCATGGATTATCTGGAGCGAAGCACGATCCTCAACCGCAACGCCCTGGCGCTGGCTACGTGGCTCGACGAGCTGAAGACCAAGGAGCCGGAGTACGGCGTCACCAAGATTCTCTACCCGACCACGTCGGACACGCTGGACAACTACAAGCGCTGGATGCGGAAGCCGACGCCGGAGTTCACGCCCGGGTACGGGTGTCTGTTCAGCATCGAGTTTGGCAAGAAGGAGGACGCGAGGACGTTCTACGATCACCTGGGGGTGTTTATCGGCCCGCACCTGGGGGCTCATTACACGCTGGCTATCTGCTTCAACGAGCTTGTGCTGGGGAAGGACCCGGAGGTGGCCAAGTACCACGGCACGTATGGTGCTTTGCTGGAGCAGATCCGGATTGCGGTCGGGCTGGAGGGGGAGGAGGAGCTGAAGGAGGTGTTTGGGGCTGCGTTGGAGAAGGTCAAGGAGGCGAAGAGGGGGGCTTACAAGGAGTTGGGGGTTCCGAGCGAGGGTGCTGTTGTCGCGTAGTCATGTAGATGATTGTTTCTTTTTGACGGGACAATTGAGACATGAGGCTCTTTGGTTGACCAGAACTGGGCTGCAGAATATTGGGACGGACAAGGTACCAGTAGCCATGAGCGTATGACTGGGGAGATACGCACGTATTGACTTTTCCGTGCAGGTGTGACTTGCTTGAGCTTACGATGGAAGGAACAGCGTTGCGAAGACAGCATGCGTTGCTGTTGTGATCCCCGAATAGGTGTCCTATATAGAAGGATGAAACTCAAATATTCAAACGACAAACGCCTCAGCAAGAGAAATGAATCTAGTCATCATGCTTCCTCAAGTGCTTAAAAGTATTGTCTGTAAATGAGAGCCTCTCTTTGCCTTGTTGAGCAGGGTTAGGGTACAGTATGGTCCTTCTTGTATGGTACTGAAGCTTAGGTACTTTGTTGATCCTGAGCACGGACCACTTTAGCTCGACGACATCCGACGTCAGTTCATCAACCCTCTGCCCCTAACTTGTTGGTAACAAGCCGGCAACACCACAATGGAGGCCCTTACCAGAAGACGAGCTGCCCAATGGGTATGCAGTAGTTGCTCTCGTGGCTTGCAACGCCAATCGCTGCGCAGATTCGCGAGCGCGACGGCCAGACCTGAATCCAAGCCAGACATCTACGACGTCGTCTGTGTTGGCGGCGGGCCCGCCGGCCTGAGCCTTCTGACTGCCCTCCGTGAGTCTCTTGCCAGCCACCGGTTGCACCTTCCGGTCTAAGGAGCTTATGCTAACGTAGCTATGTTGCAGGCTCCAGCCCCGTCACGTCACACCTCCGAATAGCCCTCGTCGAGGCCCAGGACCTGGCCAAAAACAAGTCATGGACCCTGCCCCTCAACCGGTTTTCGAACCGCTGCAGCTCCCTCACCCCCTCGTCCGCTAACTTCCTCGACAAGATCGGGGCATGGCAACACCTCAATCGGGACCGTATTCAACCATACCAGGAGATGCAAGTCTGGGACGGCGTGTCAGACGCCAGGATCGAGTTCGAATGGGACCGGCAGGTCGCTTCTGGTACAACGATCGCATATATGGTTGAAAACCTCAATCTCACATCCGGCCTCCTCAAGCGCTTAGACGAGCTGAGTGGAGTCTCCGTTTACGACAATGCGAGGGTGGAGAGCATATCACACGGCGGAGAGACAGAGGACGGGTTGGACCTGACAGAATGGCCGGTTGTCCATCTTGCGGGAGGAAAGCAGTTGCATGCACGGCTACTTGTCGGCGCAGACGGAGCCAACAGCCCGGTGCGGTCATTTGCCGGCATTGAAGCGAAAGGCTGGGATTACGGCCGGCATGGCGTTGTGGCTACGCTCGAGCTGGAGGGCAGCGGGTGGGGTGGTGATCAGATGAAGATTGCGTACCAGCGGTTCCTGCCCACGGGCCCCGTTGCCATGTTACCATTGCCAGGCAATTTTGCAACGCTTGTTTGGTCAACGACGCCTGAGAATGCTGCTTTGCTCAAGAAGTTGTCACCCAAGGACTTTATTGCAATGGTCAACGCAGCTTTTAGGCTGAACCCAGTGGACCTGGAGTTCCTACACACGCAAAGTGCTGGTCAAGCAGAGGAGGTGGCATGGCGGTTCCAGCACAAGCACGTCGATCCGGCAACCGTGCCACAGGTCGCCGTTGGTGTCCAGGAGGGTTCCGTGGCATCCTTTCCCTTGAAGCTCAGACACGCCGATACCTATATCGGAGAGCGAGTGGCGCTCGTGGGCGATGCCGCACATACCGTACACCCACTCGCAGGACAAGGTCTCAACCAAGGCCAGGGTGATGTGCAGAGTCTGGCAAAGACCATCGAGTTCTCGGTTGAGCACGGTATGGACCTCGGCACACGCTTGTCACTCGAGGCATATAACGCCGAGCGATATGCTGCCAACCATGTCCTTCTTGGCGTTTGTGACAAGCTCCACAAGCTATACTCCGTTGGCAGCGGTCCTCTTGTCCCACTGAGGTCTTTGGGGCTGAATGCTGTGAATGCCTTGGGGCCGCTAAAGAGCTTCCTCATGAATCAGGCTGCTGGGAGCGGGGTCAAGGTTCTTTGATCGTGTCGTCGCATCGAGTTTCCAGCTGTCCAAACCGCTCTCAGTGGTTTTAGCTTCGGAAGTAGAAGTGCTCACCTTCTGTTGTTTGATAGGACATGTAACCATAGTGTAGAACATAATGTATACATAGCTTTCTTCCAACGTCAGCCACATAGCTAAAGGTGATGAAAATTGTTGCAGCAGTGTCCCAGCGTTGTCATACTTTACTGCCGTACAAATTAACACCAGATCTGTATAATTCCTCTGCTCTTCCGTAAGCTACTCCTACACCGACATCGTGTTACCCTACTCAAGGCTCTTCTACCTCGCTCATCCTCATTTCGTATATTGCGTTCAAGCCATGCCAGCTCGCCGATTTTCTGAAACATCACTAATTCGACTCTATCCTTCGTAGTGCAAATTCCATGAGTGACAAACAGCTTTGTCGAAGTTGAAATCGAGTTACACCTTTCCAGCATAAAGTGGATTAGAGTCAAGTTTAAGGATTAGTTTCCAGTCATCAATAAATGAACATCTTCACAGAGAGATATGCTCGTGGACATTCTTTCTAGAAAATGGTGTGCCAGTAGATGTTTTTGTTTTTGTCGGTGCCAGATCGGTAAGTTCCATTTTGGACATGAACTGTGAAGAATCCGACTTTCTTAATCTATATTCTAGATACTTCTCACCAAGTGCCTTAATGGTACAGTCACAATAAAACCGCCATGGTCTTGTGCGTACCCAATGGTTATGAAGGCACTCATAGTTCTCAGCGGTAAGGACTGAGAGGTCGACGTGTGCCAAGATATCCTTTTCTTGGGAACAAAGGTTGGAATAAAGTTGCTCTATATCATCGAAAGCCGTTCGAGATCTGGTGCTTTGATGGCTGTGGTGAAATACTAACATCGTCATTCTCCAGATACCTCTCGGAGCTGAAACTCAATGCTCTGGATGAGCGTCATGTTATATGCCTACTCCCTCCAAAGTAATTTCACCGGAGTCCCGTGTATACTGACTCGGAACATAGCTTGAACTTTTACTTTTCTCAGTTCTGTTCTCACAGTCAGGTAGTCTCTTGACGGAAGCTTGTAAGTCGCTCTCCTAGTTTAGGAATACAAGCTTCGACTTTAACGGTCTTGGGAAATGGGGCTCAAAGAAGCTTACTCTACATTTCAATTCCATCCACCTCGAAGTGCATGTCTGTTCATCTCACGATGATATGAGAGGGATCGTTGCCTAGATGCCGAGCCTCGGCGGTATGGATTAACCTCAGGCCAGCTGGTGTGTCGTCCTGTCTTCCCTTCGTGACAATGTCGCCCGGACTGCCTACTTACTACGCATTTTTCGAAACTAAGCCGACACAATTCAGAATAATGTCTGTTACTTCACTGCTATTCGCAAATGTGTCCGGCGCCTTCCCTCTCAATGACTATTTCGCGCGTGCCTTCCGCGAATTACGCATTCTTTGAAACTAACTAGATCACGAATAAGCGGAACATTCTATTCACAACCTCAACAATACCTGATCTGTTGAAGGACTCTTTTCTCTTGCTCACCACCCTTGAGCTTCCATCTTCTAAACCTCAATAATTATCTCTTACACCTCACCTTCACTCTATCATACTAACGCCCTGAGTTTGGTTTCAGAGCTTGAGTAGATTCATCAAGCCGCAGTCATTACTGTGGTTTGGACAACTACCTTCGCTTCACATTCTTCTCCTTCCACACCTTTGAACCTCACATCTTCACTTCATCTTCAGAAAAGTTATCACTTCTGCTTCATCCTTAGGGCAGAGAAGAATTTCTTAAGGCAAGATCACGATTTGAAGGATTGAATTGGACCTCACATCTATCTCGACTTTGAATCATCAATTTCTCGGATACCTTACAGTATCTTCGTCGTCTTGACTTCGCGTTAGGGCCTTTGCTCTTTGGCCTTGCCCACCACACATACACCGAGGTGAGTAGACGTTCTACAGCCTCATATTCTTCTTGAACCTTTTAGGCTACAAGATGCTGATTCAGATAGGACTCTCAGAAGAGACTGGGTCCTCAGGGTATACCTACAGCGCAGCATTTTTATCTGGAAAAGCTGTCAGCTTATTTGTGAGGAAGGCAAAAGGACATCCCGCTGCTCCCCTAAGTTCTGGAACGGTGGGCTTGGAGAGGGTCGCAGAACGGCGAGATCTTCTGAAATCTCTATCTCTCGGGATTTCAGACCCCAGTGGTTGAATTCCATTTTAGCATTCGGTTACAGTATGTCACTATAGAGTCGATTTCTGCCTGAAAGTCTCGAGTTCAGGTCGACTGACCATCTGTCTAGATACCTGAATTGTATTGAGGCTGTGTGGCGCGACACACTTGCCTGGATATCCTCCATATCAAGACAACAAGAAACCTCTCCTTGTCCAGCAAGGCCTGGCAAACTGCCGTCTGAACAAGGGTTGAACCTTTGTTCGAACGATCATCTCCTTACTCAACCATCTGAAAGGAGAGACGTGACAACTTCGGCAAGTAGTCTATTCGATAGCCAACGAAGCTTGCTTCCGTGGTTAGTTGAAAGCCTATTTGATATCCCCTGGGAAGAGAGCAGCACCTGAGGTTTTTAAGTACTCGCCATCGAACCAGACTATCAATCACCGAATCTCAAACCAGCAAGAGAACTTGACCTATGGTCTTTTCTTGACCTCGAGAAGTCGTATCGAATTCGTTCAAAGATACGACAGACTTTGGAGGAGATAGGTTGGTCTGCAACATCAACCCCTAAACACCTTTCACTGGTTGCTGACTTACATTGAATTGTTGAAGCACTTTGAAACTGCAGCAAAGGGTCAACTTCAAGCATAACCTGATATTCAACCGTGATTGAAAAAGCACATTCAGGTACGTTTACCGCTTTGGCGCCACAAGCTCCTCTCCCACCAACCCCTTCATCATTGCCAACGCGATGCTTCCAATCGTTCATTCCTAGTACATCAACAATGCCTTGTTGATGTCGAAACGGGGTAAACTCCATATCGAATCCTCATCATGTTTTATTATTCGTCTCATCATCTTTTCCTTTGGGCCACGATTTCGCTCCTACACTACCCCTTGAAGCCTTCCAGCAAAACTCATGACTAACATCACGTTTCTAGGTTTCTTGCTGGGAGAGCCTCTTTATGGAAGAGCCAAACCTACAAAACCTTCATCACGTTTCTCAGCCTACAGTCTCCTCTCAACATGTGTTACGTGGAGCAAATCAACTACCGCTGTGGGCACAGCTCACTGCCAGTGGCCCGACCCTGTCCATTGACGACAATTGGACACAATAACCCTGTCTGTCAGATCCAAACCACATACGACTACAGCGCCCCAACCATGTGTGTCCCCTGTGAGCGGATCTTGCACAGCCGCTGGACGTTGATTCAGGAGTGGGAGCATCGGTGGTATCATGAGCGCGGAGTGTGCGACTGTGCCATCACGTTTCCAGATCTCGACATTCGCCCCCGTGTCATCGGTGTTGGGACTGACAATGAAAGCCGCTGCGACGATGAGGCTTCCATTGGAAGTCCCTCGAGCATATGTACTGTGAAACCAGGTCAGGTGGACGTGCACAATGGTTCACAGGTCAAGACTGAACCCAACGATGACGACAACAAACAACAACTTGTTGGTAAATCACAAATTCAGAATCAGAGGGCAATCCCGAAGGTGGTTGGGGGCAGGCCAGGCCATGGTCTACAAGACCACATACCTGCCCTGTACCAAGAGGAAACCCGCAGTGCCAAGACGCATGTCGCTGTTCGTCAGCCAAGTCAGTACGCTGCCGAGTGGGTGGAGGACCATCGTCACGTACACGCCTCCGGTCGATGTGATTGTGGTATCGATCCAAAGCCCATCACGAAACCCATTGTCGAAGGCGCCCTGACGGGAGACGAAGAGAAGGTTCTCTCTTTGCATCGCCAGATCACCGGCGACGGTTACAGCACAGAGGAGTGGACTCCCCCGTCAGAGGAAGATATTGACCGCTGGCGCAAGGAGACTGACGTGCCTGAGCTTGGTACAACGCCCGAGTGGGCAGTGGTCCAGCGCCGTGCTCCTGATGCTACCAAGTACCCAGTTCCACTGGGCAACAACATGGTTCTAACGGAGCACTTTGTAGTCTGGGACACCAAGCTTCTAGCTTCACGAGTCGAAAGCATGCAGATCGCAAGCACCATGAATGGACACGGGGACGGCACGAATGCCAGAGTTCCCAACGGAGTAATGAATGCTCCCCATGAGACTATCTGGGTGTACCAGCCTCGGGCCAATGAATTCTCCAAAGATGGGCGAAAGAAGGGTGGTCATCGGCGGCACCTAGGTCGTCAGTCGCGCCGGGACACGGTGACTGGTCCGCAGATTTCTGGTCTTATAGGCTTTGAGTCGCCTATTAATTCGCTGTCCGCTTGGCAGCATCAAAACAGCCAGATGAGCGCGAGCTTCACTGCTGGCCAAATGCAAAGCTCCTTGCCGAACACGCAGTATAGCTTTTCACAATACCAGCAAGACACCCTGGGGCATAGCATGGCTGTGTCTCAGCCCGCTCAATATGCGCAGAACACCCCGTATCTACCTCTCCCGCATGAGATGACTACATCCGCTTCTGCCTTGCAGTACCCACAGCAGATGCAGCAACTTCAGCATGGCATGAACCCTGGCCACTCTGTCTTGCCAGAGCAGCAAGAGAACATCCTTCATAAGATGGAATCCGACATCACCGTCACACCATCACCTCAGCAGCAGCCTCAAGCCACACCGACGAATTTAACTCTAATTGAAGGAGGAGGAAGCATCCGCGGCTGGTATGAGCTCACACCACCAAACACGCACGCTGGAAAGGGCATGAACGGCAAACTCGAGAAGTCCAGCTCGGACTTGACGACTCCTACCAAGCCCAGCCAGAACGCAGGCAAGCAGACCATTCTTCCCCCGGCGGTTGTGGACGGAACACGCAACTCGTCCATCAAGAGGGAATCCGGTAACGGCACCAGCTCTGAGACGACTAGCACGGTAGCGACCCCATCCAAGAGGCAACGTAAGTCCGCAGCTCAGAAGCTCAAGAAACAGCGGAAGGCCGAAAGGAAGAAGGCTGGTAGCGACAATGCTGTCAACGAGAAGGCCACAGAGGAACGACCTACTATTCCGCTCTGCGGACTCCCGATTGGCGCAGGACCGGAGAGCAGCAAGCCGCACATGCCCAGCTTTGCAACCTGCCGGCTGTTCTATCCGGTCAAGAGGCATTGCCGTGGACACTCATGGCCCGAGCTCCATAAGAAGACGCAGTCCCTCTCATCCGTACGTTTCGCTGTCCACGTCAGGGACTGAAAATCACTAACACCACGCGCAGGAAAATTGAGTCGGAATGGGTTGCATATGTACGATAGCCGCGGCTCTCCCTGATCATCCATTCCATTTTAGCTATGATACAAGCAGACAAAAGAGCAACGGACGACGAAAAGGGGCCATCTATTCGATTCTAGACAGAAAGGTCGCCCCCAGAACTTCACTCTCTACTCCTATAACGATTTGCCCACCAGCCACTTGCATATCCGCCGCAACTCATCAATCAACTACCGATCAACCTCGCCTACATCACGAATTAGCAAACTCATTCCCAACTGATAGTCTCATTAGCATTGCATTTCGACTCACCGAACACCAAGTCCATCGTTCCAATGATGGCAACCGCGTCGGCCAACATGTGTCCCCTCGAGATGTGGTCGAACCCAGCCAAGTGCGCAAAGCCCGGTGCCCGAATATGCACCCGGTACGGCCTCTCGCTACCATCGCTGACAACATACACACCCATCTCGCCCTTTGGCGCCTCGATGGCCGAGTACGTGTCTCCAGGCGGCACGGCATATCCCTTGGTGAACAGCAGGAAGTGGTGGATGAGTGCCTCCATGTTCTCCTTCATGGCCGACCGCGGCGGTGGCATGACCTTGTAGTCCTCGACACGGACGGGGCCGGCGGGCATCTTGTTGAGGCACTGGTAGATGATGCGCAGCGACTGGCGGAACTCCTCCATGCGGCAGAGGTAGCGGTCGTAGCAGTCGCCGTTGACACCGACGGGAACATCGAACTCGACCTTGTCGTACGCGTCATAGGGCTGCGACTTACGGATGTCCCATGGCACGCCGGAACCACGCAGCATGACGCCCGTGAAGCCGAGGTTGATGGCGTCGGCGGCGGACACGGTGCCAATGTTCTTCAGCCGGTTGATCCAGATGCGGTTGTCTGTTAGCATTTCCTCGGTCTCGTCGATGCGGTCACCGAACTGCGTCGCCCATTGGTAGATATCGTCTAGCAGACCCAAGGGGATGTCTTGGTGGACACCACCGGGGCGGACGTATGCGGCGTGGAGACGGGCGCCGGAGACGCGCTCATAGAACTCCTGTTTTTTTTCTTGCGTTAGCTTTTGCATTTTGAATGCTTGGTTTCATAGCCTAGAGCAGCATTTCCTCCAGGATAGCGATGGATTTTCCCAGGTCGATGCATTTAAGATACCCATGATTTCTTTCCTTCCATAGAAACCAATACCAGAGAAGATGAATCAAAACAGAACTGCAGGTTCCCTTACCATCAATTTCTCTCTCTCCTCGAAACCCCACAAGAAGGGTGTCAGCGCGCCAACATCCATAGCATGGGAAAGCACACTCATGAGATGGTTAAGAATTCTGGTAATCTCGCCGAACAGCGTCCGAATCCACTTCGCGCGTTCCGGGATCTCGATGTTCAGCAGCTTCTCCACGGCCAGGGAGAAGCACTGCTCGTTGGTCATCATCGACACGTAGTCCAGGCGGTCGAAGTACGGCAGGGCCTGCATGTACGTCTTGTACTCGCACAGCTTCTCGGTGCCCCTGTGCAGGAGACCGACGTGCGGGTCGGCGCGGATGATCTCCTCGCCGTTCAGCTCCAGGATGAGCCGCAGCACGCCGTGCGCGGCGGGATGCTGGGGGCCGAAGTTGACGGTGTAGTGCCGCAGCTTGCGGCCCTCGACGCCGCTCTCGGACTCGTTGTGCGGGACGGCATCCTCGCTGATGCGGGTCACGCCGTAGGGGTCCGAGGAAGGGTAGTCGGCGTCCGTGGGGAAGAGGCGGTTGCCGGCTTCGCCCTGTTGTTGGTGTTGCGAGGCGTAGCGGCGGAGGGCGGTCGTGGCGAAGGTACGTGAGGATATCGAGGGAGGGGAGGGTCGGAGACAGAGCCGCTTGGCGCCGCGGCCGGCGAGACGGTAGAGACTCGTCGCCATTTGTGAGAATAGAGAACGGAAGAGGTTGTAGACAGGGCGCGCGTGTCTTTGCCTCTTCTCGGGCTTCAATGGCTTGCCGTCGGGGGTTGAGGTCGTCTGTGGGGAGCTCCAAGTTGAAAGTCGATGATGTCTCGGGCGAGGTGGAGCTATTCCACCCTCGGTAATTAGTATTTCCGTGATTGTGAGTGGCCGGCTCACCGCACCTTGGAAAACGCTCACCTAGGTGAGCTGAGCTACCCCGGGACACGCCCAAGCTCTCCAGAATTAACGATGGCCCCAAAATTTTACTTTTTATGGCGGTTCTCGAACAACTCGTCTATAGTAGTGTCATTCGAGACAAAATGCAAATCTTGAAATGCTATTCATTTATTCCTACAGCTGTGTGTTCCTCTACTTGAATGTACAAGGTCTACGTCTAGCCGATGATGATGCATATCCTCCTCTACCCGCATTGCGGCCCCGTCTATATATGCCTCTACTGTTCCTTCTTTCCTACCAGCGAGACTTGTGAAACAGCGTCTGAAGTCTGGATGAAGAACTGGCGCTCAACAAGCTTGAGGACCTCGTCGATGAGACTGTGTGTCTGATTAGCGATTGCCCCTTGAATAAATAGTGAGGATGAGAAAGTAAGACTTACATAACAGGCGCACTAATAATAAGCACCGCCTTCCACTCCAACCAGTTCAGCGGCAAGATGGAGAACAAGCTTTGCAGAACGGGAGTGTAAAGGAGGGCAAAGTGCAGCGCCATCGACAGCCCAATGGCATAGACGAGCATCATGTTCTCCCACAGCGGCAGCGTCAACAGCGACTCGCTAGACGACAGCGCGTTCATGGCGTTGAACATCTCGATCACAACCAGGATCGACAGCGACACCGTCGACGCCGACTTGGCCATGTCGTTGTTGAAGATCTGGCACCCGACCTCGGGGAACTGGGTCGAGCAGCGGTGGAAGTGCGACAGCTGCCAGAAGGTGATTTGGGGACCCTCAGGGTTGTACATGAACCACCAGGCATAGCCGGCTACGGTCGCGAGGCCGACGTAGGTGCCGATGACGAGGTAGCGGAAGAATAACCAGCCGCCGATCAGAGGCTCATCGCGCTTGCGCGGCTGGCGCTTCATGATGTCGTGGTCGGGCGGGTTGAAAGAGAGAGCCGTAGCCGGGAGACCGTCGGTGACGAGATTGACCCAGAGGAGTTGAACGGGGATGAGAGCCTCTGGCATTCCGAGAGCCGCCGTCAAGAAAATGGAGACGACCTCACCAATATTCGACGAGATCAGGTAGCGGATGAACTGCTGCGTGTTATTGTAGATCGACCGGCCTTCCTCGACTGCGACTTCGATCGTAGCGAAGTTGTTATCCGCAAGGACCATATCGGCAGCCAGTTTGGAGACATCGGTACCAGAACCCATAGCCACACCAATATCAGCCTTCTTCAACGCCGGCGCATCATTGACACCGTCACCAGTCATGGCGACGACCTCGCCGAGGGACTGGAGGAGGTCGACCAGCTTAGACTTGTGGCTAGGCTCGACACGCGAGAAGAGAGAGGCCCTCTTGGCCGCCTCGAGCTGCTCGCTCGGGCTCAGGTTGTCGAACTCGCGACCAGTGTAGCTCTTTCCGGTAAGATCTTCGTACTGTCCAAAGACGCCGATCTGGCGACAGATGCTCTCGGCCGTGTTCCGGTTGTCACCGGTGACGACAATGACACGAATGCCGGCCTCCTGGCATTTCCTGATAGCACCGGGCACTTCGGGACGAGGGGGATCCAACATGCCGACCAGACCAAGGAGGGTCAGGTTCTGTTCCAGCTGGGCATAGTCAGACGTGGACTTGGCGCTCGAGGCGAGAGGATGATCGGACACATCATCGTGCGCAGCCAGAGCGATGACACGTAGACCGCGATTGCCGTAGTCGACGACTTCCTTGAGGAGGAGATCGGTCATCTTACGGTTGAGTGCTACCTTCTTGCCATTGGCTCCCACCAGAGCATGAGTACACCGCTCAATGACGGACTCCGGAGCTCCCTTGACCAGCAACTTCTTCTCCGCGCCATTCTGGACGAGGACAGACATGCTCTTGCGGTCGCGAGAGAATTCGAAGGTCGCAAGGCGGTTATACTTCTTCTCGTGCCAGGCACTCGCGTAGTGGACGCGGTCCTCCGGGTGACAATCTTGAGGAGCGCAGGGTCCAATCTTCTCCACGAGAACGCGGAGGGCACCTTCGGTAGGTTCACCGATACTAGAGTATGTCCCAGTCTTCGAATCATAGGCCAGACGAGCGTCGTTGCAGAGAGCAGCGGCCTCAGCCATCCGCAGGACAGTAGCGGACTTCTGAGTGAGGTCGACAAGGACCTTGCCATTAGACTTGACAGCTCCCCTTGGGTCGAAAGTCGTACCCTCAACGTCTAACTCCTCGAGGTCTGAGCCGTCCTCGGTAAGGAAGACAACCTTGTTGACGCTCATCTGGTTTGTGGTGAGAGTTCCGGTTTTGTCAGAGCAGATCACGCTGCAGCTGCCGAGGGTCTCGACAGACGGCAAGCTGCGCACGACAGCGTTCTTCGCCGCCATCTTGCGGGTTCCCAGAGCAAGACAGGTAGTGATGACGACGGCCAAACCTTCTGGAATCGCCGCGACACCAAGGGACACAGCAATCTTGAGATAGTAGATGGCGCCCTTGGTCCAGCCGCCGTGAGAAGGATCCTTGAAATTGGGGATGTTGATAGCCCAGACCAGGATGCAGATGACAGTGATGACCTTGGCGAGAGAATCACCGAAGTCGTTCAGCTTCTGCTTCAGGGGGGTCGGCTCCGAAATCTGGGCAGTGATGCTCTCGTGGATATCGCCAATGGCAGTGTTGGAGCCGGTAAGAACGACGACAGCTGTGGCCCGTCCGGTAACAACCGTAGTTCCAGAGAAGAGCATATTGACCTGATCCTGCTTGACAGCCTTCTCATCGTGGACCACGGCCTGGCAGTCCTTCCCGACACTCTCACTCTCCCCCGTGAGGATGGCTTGATCGACAGCAAAGCTGTTGCTGCTGATCGATACAAGCCGACAATCTGCCGGAATGCGGTCTCCCACTGCCACTGAGATGATGTCTCCGGGAACCAGCTCCTCAGCCTTGACACGCGAGATCTGCCCTCCGTTCCGAATGACACTGGCAGTATTGGCCGAGTACTCCTGCAGGGCAGCAATCGCCTTCTCGGCGCTGCTCTCTTGTGACACACCTACAACCGCATTGAGAATCAGGATCGTAAGGATGACTGCCGGGTCGACGAATGCACTCCAGCCCCCCTCGTTCTCGAATAATGCCAGAGCGAACGATATTGCTGCCGAGCCGAGGAGGATGATGACGAGTTGGTCTTTGAATTGCTCAAGGATGAGCTCCCACATGGGGGTTGGGGGTTCTTCCGGGATAGCTATTGAACGATGTTAGCCTATTGCGACACGGAAGAGGTTGAGGGCTAATGTAACTCACCATTCTTGCCATGTTTAGCTCTTAGAGCGCGAACCTGCTCGTCACTCAAGCCACGGGCGGCGTCCACACCGAAGTGCGCGAGCACCTGCTCGGTGGGCTTTGCGAAAGCGCCTTCCATGTCTCTTCGGAGTTTGTGCCGTGTAGTAGTTCACAGCCTTGTGGTAGCTACGATGTACGGCGGGGTGTACAAGGTGGATGGCGCAATCCGGGGAAAAGGGCAATTTCGGTATCGTCGATATCGAATTATCGAACAAGGTTTCGTTTCCCTGCTTCCTCCCTACTCTTAATCAGCCAGCAAAGAGGTAAATGAATGCGGTTTCTGGGAACATGAGACTCGAAACTGAGGAGTCTAAGTCTCGTAAAATGAAATTTCACAGCGAGTGTAGCATGCGCGAACCAGAAGCGCAAGAATAAGGTCCTTTAAGAAGTGGAAGAGTGGCGGATTGTATGGAGAAATCGCAGTTGATCTACGTGTCTTCAACGGGCATTCTTCCAGATTCCAGCACTACATCTTACTGGACGCCTCACCGTGCCTGGCCAGCGGATTTTAGAGCTAACCACCCCCTGTCACCCCACGTACTTCCAAATTGGGTTAGTCCAACTTAATTTCGGCCGATGCCCGAGTACCGAGTACGCTCCTACGCTCAGCAGAGTGACAACAGTGCGTGCTGCTACACGTGGGTCATTTGCAAAGGTTCAACAGGTTCAACACAGGCATCATTATATTCAACCATCTCCGTCTCACTGACTGGCAGACAACGAATCGCTACTAGTTTGGCTCGCGAGCTTCAAGATCCATCCGCTATGGCAAGAGACCTTCTAACAATTTCTCTTCCTCTTGCCCCCTTTTCCTGCCCTGCTTTTCAGGCCCTTGAACCCACCCGACCGAACTGAACGAGATACATGAACATATATGTAAATGACTGTGACGCCGAACAAGGCCATTACAATGAGAAAGAGACCCACGAACAGTGGAAGACCAGTAGAAAGTAGTAAGAAAAAATAAACTTCCGTGATTTAAGCAGGCGTACCCTCCCGGGTCGGCGGTCTCGCATCTCTCCTACTTAGAAAGCTCCTCCTCATGCTCTTCGGGCTATCCGTCGGTGCCGACAGGTGGTTTTCCGCAGGAGTAAAGGAGCTCTTCAGGACGACGCTGCCGCTCCCGACCTTGATCTCCTTCTCCTGTCCGGAGTTGGTCTCGTCTACCGCATACGACGCCTCGCCGAGGTCATCGTCGCTACCGAACTTGTGGTTCCCCTTGACTTCGACCTTGAAGAGACTGTCGGGAGTACATGAGACCTTGAACGTCTCGTCGTACTTGACCTCCCCGCTCGAGGACTTGTGGTGTTTGGTCTTGCCCACCGTCTTCGTCTTGCCTTCCCGGACCTGATGGATGACGACGTAGACATCTGACGAAGAGGGGAAGCCAGAGGCTGATACCACGGTGAAAGTGGCCACACCGGACCCTGCACTGGGTACCATGGCGCTGTGAACCGAAGACGCGCCCATACTCCTCGAGCGCGAGTGACTTGCGGACCCACCGTCTGCAGGGCCAGGCGGGGATGACTCTGACGGACTTTCATCGGCATCTGTCGTGATTGTAAGTCCAGTCGACCTCTTCAATCCCGGGCCCGCAGGTAGATCGGACCCGTTGGTCGTGATGGTGGGTATGTCCGTGTTGCTGCCCGTCGGGGCTAAGCCGTTTGTGTCCTTATCCTTTTTGCCCGTGAAGCCACGTTTGAGGAAGGACGCGCCCTTGCCCATGCCGTGTCCAACGACACCGGCTACCGCAGCTCCGCCTTTGATGGGCGCACCGGCAACACCCGTGACAATCCTGCCGGGAACGGCGAAAGTCCCAGAGAATGTGGATGTGCCCTGCCGGCTTCTGGTGACATAATCGGGGCGGAATAGGAGCCGGAGCCGGAGCACTCCTGACTTCCCGTCAAGCTTGAGCTTGAGCTCCTGAGCCTTGAACGGTTCCAACTGGTCCAGGCGGATGTCGGCTCCACCTAGATGGTCGGGCTTGTCCGCAAAGTCCCAGTCCCAGACAGTCGCCCTGAACTTGGCAGCTGTCCGGGACGGGATAGCGACCTCGAAGAACTCATTCCAGGCCGGATGCAGGGTTTTCTTTTGCGTTTTCGTCTTGAAAACATCCTCGCCATTGAGCTCGAACTTCACGTATGGGTCGCTCTTTCCGTTTGAATCCGCGGACGGCAGATCTTCTGCGTCCAATACGTCGACTCGGAGGTTGCCCATATTGTTGATGCTCTCGCTGGGGTCGAGTTGCATCTTGACGGGGATGTACTTGAGGCTGACCTTGACCGAGCTGATCTTACCTTCGTCATCCTTCATCTTCAACACGGTTGGATTGTTCTGGTACATGATTATGGTTAGCAATTTGTGCCGCATCAACGAGGCGGGAAGACTTACCAAGCATTGCTTAAGCGTATCAAAGGTGTTGCCGGTCAAGCGAGCCAAGGTGTGCTCCTTGTCACCGTTTTCTTCCTGCTTCTCATTCTTCTCTCGGACTTTGAGAGTCAATTTCGAAAACTCAAGTTCGCGGATGAAGCAATCGCCAATTTCGTCAAACTTGTACGTCCTGCTCTTGGCCGTAGAAGAGACATATGACGGGAATGCCATATCGTCGACAAACACTTCGATACGCGTGTTACTCCTCGGTAGCTCAGCGTCCATCAACTTGAATATCACCAAGCCAGAGTCATACTTCAACAGCTCCTGAGGCGTAAGATGGACCTTGGGCGGTCTCTTCTCGTCTCTCGACTTCCGAGGGAATCCCGGCGACGACGGAGTCAGCGGTGTCTTTGGAGTAACTGGCGTCAGAGGTTCCTTCTCCGGGTGACTGTCAAGTGAAGACCTGCCGCCATCGACAGACGTGGGAACATCTAGTGACGTCTTAGGCTCGGGCTGGGCCGTATCCGTTTCTAGTTCTTTCTGCTTCTCCTCTTCCTCGTCCTCAGGATCGGCAATATTCAGGGTTGGATAGAATGCCACCGTGTAGTTCAGGGTGCCCTTGGCTATACCCTTGCCATGCAACTTCAGCCCGTCCGAGCGCGGTGTCTTGGCGTCGTTGACAAGATATTCTCCGTTTTCGTCCTGCGTGATGAAGTCGCCAGCGAAAAGCTCTACCAAGCCGAGACTGCGGTCTCGGCCTACCTTTTCGGCGTCCATTACTTCCAGCTGCAGCCGGTCGCGGGGAGAGTGAATCGGTACATAAAGGACCTCGTCCCAATCGGGATTGAGATTGTTCTTGAAAGTGACGGTCCTGGCTCTTTCGAGGCCAGACAACAGCACCCGCGCATAGGAGTCAGATTTGCCCATGGTCTCAAAATTCCTGAGATCGCGGGCATTCTGGAAATGCAGGCGCATCACGCCGATAGGGGTGATGTAACCCCCGGTGCCTGCAATGACTCCTGAGATTGCAACCGGCTTCCACTGTGCCTGCATCTTGACACGTCCTGTCTTTACTCCTGAGAGGTTATACCAGTCCTGCCCCTTTTCCATGAGTTCAAGCATATCATCAAGTTTGATATTGTATTTTCCGATGGTCTGGTCGCCGGCGATGTCTCGATCGTCCTTGATAACAACACCCAACTTAGCCGATTTACGGTCGGTGATGAGAACCTCTTTGGAGCCCTTGTCCCATATGGGGTTATTCGTGCGTTTGAGCTTGTTGGTCGTGTGGACTTCCTTGTTGTTGACGGTAAGAATGGCATATGGGTTGAGCATGCCAACCAGACTCTTGGTACCATCGAGATCCTTGGCTTGCTCGACAGTGAATCGCAAAACGCCAGTGTTTGTCTCTGGAGGTGGCACTAGCTTGCCATCGGCCGACTTTTCAGGTTCGAGGACAGGGAAGAATCGAAGATCGCAAGACAGAACACCGCGAACTTTGCCGTCGGAGATGACATCCAGACGCTCGTTTTCATATTCAGTGACTTCCTCAAAGTTCTCGAGCAAGAATGAGGCGCAGCCCATCTCCTTGTCTTTCCGAAAATCGTTGTAGTCGAATATTTGGATATCAAGAGAGTCGTTGTAGGATGTCACGATCACGTAATGCGTTTCGTTCCATCGAGGATTGTTCGTGTCCTTGACGACCTTGGTCTGCGCCAATGGTTGCCTCCTATTAAGAGTGACAACGGCATAAGGGTCGCATGTGCCCGAGAAGTTGTCTGGTGTCTTCAAGCCTTGGGCACCGTGCAATGTTATCGCCACAACTCCGATAGCCTGGTCGACAGGTGTGCCTGCCAGCATCTTCGCGACTTCGATCGGGAAGACGTTGGGCGCATACATCATAGGAGCCAAATTGCCATGGATCTGCTCCTGGATGAAGCTCTCAAGGCCAGGGATAAAGTTGATATCGAAGCCGAACGTCTCTCCACCTAGCGGTTTGCAGACGTAATCAATGGTCGGCCGCTCCAGGAAGCACATTTCAATCTTCTCAACATGCGGAAATGGGATCTGTAGCTTGATTTTGAGCCGCATAAGACCAGAAAAGGCCATGTCTTCGACAATCACGTCTAAGCCCTTGCTGATCATGGCCTTGCCGATCCGTATCTCCAAGACGACTTTGGGATTGATTTTGTTCTTGATCTGGCGGGCGGTCATGTCAGCGGTATCGTTAGGGTTGAAGCTAAACTTCCAATCCATCATGACAATGTCATCTTCGGCCTTTGGATATGTCCTGACATGCTCCATCCGGGGCGGCTTGGAGCCGAGTGTGAACGTTCTAAGTTTCAGGCTGTCAAGAAAAGCGGGAGTAGCGGAGCTCAGGACTTGATCAACCGAGTTGATCACAGTCTGCGCGAGAACAGGTTGGTATATTGGCCAGAACTTGAGTAAGAAGGCGTTGATCCACTCGAGGGACTCTGTATCGGTCTCAATCTTCTTGAGAGACAATTCACGCGTGATATCGTCCCGGAAGTTTCGCCGTACACGCCGGATCGACGTCCTGTAATAGGTCGAACAGACCGCCATGATCAGGAACACCCAAGCGAGACCGCCACCAAGAATGCCGACCAGCCAAGTAGAGAGGCAAGCGAAGATGATGACGGCGGCATTATGGTACCAGTCTTTGTTAGGAAGACATGATTAGACCAGAAATCGCCCTAAGCAGGTATAGCAGAGAACTTACCTCCATATAGGTGATCGGCGAGGTTGTTTTCCAACCACGTAGTATGGTCCTGCATACTGTCGCCCGCCTCAAGGAGTTCCGTCGGCCAGCCAAATCTCGGCTCCCAACCGGTAGTGTCCGGTCCCATCACGGTCTCCTTATCTTCGGGGACAAATCCATTTTCGCCGTTTGCCCCATTTTCATTCCTTGTATCGATGGAACCAGCTTTCGATGGTGGAGGGAGGTCGAGCGTGGGTTTTGTGCCATCATCGAGATCGGTCTCAATGGCCACCCCCTTGACTCTGTTGCTGTGAAATCCATCGGGTATCGCCTAGTGAACATATTAGATATGTTTAACGAAAAGCAGAGTGGCCTGGTTGGCCTAGCAGAGCTTGGTGACATACTTCTTTTACCTGAGCCTTCTTTTGCTCTGGGCTCGCGTGTGGGTCGAATGTGAAAGCTGGGATTCCGGCATTCTTGCTTTCCTCGACGATTTTCTTTTGGGCATCGCCAGGTGTTACCGAGCTGTTTGGGTCCGCAGCAGCTTCGATAACGCCCTGCGCCTTGAGCTCACCCGCGGATCGTTCGGTCGACATGGTGAACGACAGGCAGCGCCGTGGAGACCAGCCTTCGTAGCTGGCCGATTGATGATGTATCCGTGTTCAGAAGCACAGCTGTTCTGTCCAGGAGAGTCGGAAGAGTAGGAGGACGGACTTCAGCTCAGAGGCTAATCGCAGAGGAGAGGTGCGGGACTCCGGTCGAGCTATTGCACCGAAGGCATGTAGGAGAAGGGGCTGCAGATACCGGAAGGGCCGTTAAGTTAAGGGTCCAAAGGAGTGGAGAGGGTAGAAAAGCCAATTCTGCGGAGACGGAGGGTGCAGATGGGTGAATCAAGACAAAAGGAACATTAGAAGCTGGGTTTGGGGGGGAGGTTGAACAGGAAGCGAGGCATAAGTATCAAGCCACCCGGCCACAGCCAAGAAGACCAAGCTGTGCTACCCGATTTGGGTGATTTGGAGCTCAAGCTCGGCGTGATTCGTTGTGCATGTCCTGCCCCAGACAGTGGCTACGTCAGTCGGTACAAGCGGGGTGGAGAAGTCCCTAGCTTTTGCTACAGCCTACAGGTCCGCGGCAGTCCTGGGAGCTCATGATAGCGCGAATATGTACCGCAGTACGCACCCAAAGCCCACCAAAGCGCAGCTCGACAGGGGGAATAATCTCAACCTCTCCAGCGCGACAGGGGTCGTTTCATGATTGACACATTGGCAACGGAGAGCTGCGCTCACAAAGTCTCTCTCTCTCTACTTGTGGTAGACTCGAATGTTTAAACTTCGGCTCAATAATCTTGACTTTCGGTGCCCACCACTTATTTATTCCAGAGTATGGTCGTGCATTTTTCAAGGCACCCATTCATGCCGTCCTATCGCGGTACGACGAATCTAGCGGCCAGACAGATGGATGCTCGCTAGGTAAAGACCTTCGCGACAGGCTATATTCCAGGTTGCTAGCGAGACGGAAACAATCCAGGAATTATCGCTCTCCAGTATGCCGAGATAACCTGTTCCCAGCAGGATTCCCTGCCTGTACCGGTCGCCTGGTCTACTTTGTGTACCGGATCCTGCACAAGGGCATCATGCTGCAATACAACGGTGGATCGTTAATATGCCGTCATCAGGCTTTTTCTAGGTATCTGAGCTTGGAAACCTGGCCTTTAACAACTGTGAGCTGTTAATATCTTTACTACCTAGTCCCCCATCGGGCCCCAAAACGACTCCAACCTCCCGTCCCTTTCTCCAACCGAGTTGCGGCTGCTGGCCTCCACGTTTTGCGAACCCTGGCGATGATCTCGATTGCGGAGCCCAACTGTGGATCGAGCTAGCGGGATCCATCTCTTGGCACAAGCACGTTGTCGGCGAACCATCAGCTGCTGCAAAGGACGTGTATCGATTGTCAAACCACTTTCAAAGTTCGTTGCCAGTGTCGTTGAAGAAGTTCGCCAATTCTGTCAAGCTACTAGTCCATGGGGAGGCTGATTATACCCTGGGCGCGGAAGGGCCACTTCTTGACATGACAGTTCCCAATGGCGCTATCTGCTCTCACCGACATGCCAGAAGGCAGTCCTCACGGGTCTGGATCTTAAAAGAGCTCAAACCCCTCACCTACTCGTCCGTGGAGGACCACATGCTTCCGCCTCAGAAGGTGTGCATGCTTGAAGTGGACCAAAGAGATTCAGCAGATATCACCCACTACACCGACTGTGATACGGTAGTTTTATGCATGTTAGTGCGGTATCTCAAAGACACATGTCAGCAGGAATATGTTAGAGCCGCTACAAAAATCCAAGAAGGAAAAGAGAAGCAGATCACCAGATTACGACATGATACAACGACCGGAGAGGTACTTACAAAACGACTTAAGAAAAAGAGGTATTCTCGTTACAGAGCTAACAACCTCAAGCGGCATGTCAGCATCTGCAGTTCAGCGTTTAGACTTCCTGAAAGAGGGCATGCTAAGTAAGCTACCACGGTGTAGATTGGCGTCGGGAAACTGTGCTCCTAAGTGCGCTACAGATTCTTGTTGGGGAGTTAGCGATGCAGCCACGTCGGCGGTGTCTCCGTGCTGTCTGGCTCGCATCTGCGAGCCAGTACCGACATGGAATTTATCCATTTCTCCTCGTTGCTGGAGAAAACCCAAGCCGCTCAAGATCTGGTGTAATGTGAAGCGCGTGCGAAATAATGAGTACATGTGGCATCCCACCGATGTCTTCTGTACAAGTGATAATCACAACGATGACTGAGAGTATGCTATCAACCAGGGATGCACATATCCCAAAGAACGCCCGAAAGGAGGCCAAATAGGGCCAAGGTCTATGATTATCTTCAGACGAAATACCCGACTCGAACCGTAAATACACCACAACTACCTGGTACCGTAGACCAAGGTTCAGTACCTTGGGCAACCCAGTCAGGTGAGACGCTGGGTTTTATGGAGCGTGCACGAAGCATCATGCTTGCGCCACAGTCCTGGCAGCCTCACAGGACCCCACTATTACTAGACCAATGAGGCATCGTCACTAGCCACATCTTTTGCAATTATTCAGCCTTATTCGTAGAAAGTTCCGGGCGGTCTTCTACTTTTCGCCCTGATCTTGCCTCGCGTAGCATCATCAAATTGACAACGACCAACTTTACTTGCAAGACTTGACGATCATCTCATCACTCAATAACATAACACCGATACATTATCTGCGCAAGCTCATCATCGCGGCAAAAGTACTCAGCCCGAACACCCTTCACCCGTCTCAAAAACCGCCACAATGGCCAACTTCCTCGCCTCCATCTTCGGCACCGAGCAAGACAAAGTCAACTGCTCCTTCTACTACAAGATCGGCGCCTGCCGGCACGGCGACCGCTGCTCAAGAAAACACGTCAAGCCCTCGTACTCCCAGACCATCCTCATGCCGAACCTGTACCAGAACCCCGCCTTCGACCCCAAGAACCGCATGAACGCGTCGCAGCTGCAGAACCACTTCGACGCCTTCTACGAGGACATCTGGTGCGAGATGTGCAAGTACGGCGAGATCGAGGAGCTGGTTGTCTGCGACAACAACAACGACCACCTGATCGGCAACGTCTACGCGCGCTTCAAGTACGAGGACAGCGCGCAGAAGGCCTGCGACGACCTCAACAGCAGGTGGTACGCCGCCAGGCCGATATACTGCGAGCTGAGCCCCGTGACCGACTTCCGGGAGGCCTGCTGCAGGCTCAACAGCGGCGAGGGCTGCGCGAGGGGTGGCTTCTGCAACTTCATACATCGCAAGAACCCGAGCCCGGAGCTGGACAGGGAGCTCGAGCTGGCGACGAAGAAGTGGCTGAAGATGAAGCCGCAGGAGAGGAGCCCGACGAGATCGCCCAGTCCTGAGCCCACGAGGAGGAGGTATTAGACGTCGCGAAGTCCCTGAGCCGGCCGGGCATGAGGAGGTTACAATGGTGCGCTCTCGATCGTCGTAACCGGCACGCTTCCTGCGTCCGCTTGACGCGAAATTCGGTGCGTGAGGGGCACCTTTCACGTCGCAAAGTCTTCCCATTCTTGAAGGCTGCGGAGGATCAGAGTCATGGGAACAGGGATCAATCGACGGGTTGATCTGGTACATTGGGTTCAGACAGAAGGTCTCATCATTCGAGAGCAGCATTTCTCGATCCACCTTGGTTTTCGGTCCCGCCTCGATAGTCTTTGGGAGGCAATGGAAAAAGTTCATTGGAAGGATCGTGGTTCATTTGGCGTTGGTGGTCGAGTAATCATGGTTACTGGGAAGGGCATGTACTCAGCCATGTTATACCTCGTTGTTCATTGTATGTTATATTTCTTTAGCTGCAGGTTATGCCTTCGAATGCGACGATAGGCGTTGAGAGCATGCCCTCTGCTGTAATTGGCGCCCTCGCAATGACAATGACCGTAGAATCAACTACAAGATTCATCAGCGGCCAAGTAATACGTGAGACCAATGAGATGATGTTCACTGTGTTATAGGGGAGAAAATGCATGTGCGAGGTATCATCTCTAGTCAACACTACCCGTCCTGGAACTCCTATCTCCAAGTTCCTAAACAGTACCCTCCTGGAGCTAGCCGTCCTAGCCAAATCCCCTGTTCAGGCCGGTTGGTCAGAAGCGGGCACGTCGCCAGAAATGCTACTCCTGTGCGTCGACGAACTCGTCGTTCGACTCTGTTGTATCTGCTCGCTTGAGACCTGCAGGGAGCGTCGTCTTCAGGTCCTGGTGGAAGTCGATGAGGGGACCGCCCGGCGCAGGTGACCCTGTCTGTAACAGCAACGACTGGATTTCAGCCGTGCTTTTGTGGTTGGCGTCTATCGCTGGTCGCTGCTCTGGCTTCGGCTCAGGTTGTTTTGGAGCTGGGGATTGTGACTCGTTCTGGCCGAAGTCAATCAGGTCGTCTCCTCCACCTGTCGCGGGTGGTTGAGCTGGACGATGTTCGATCGTATGCTGTGCGGGCTCACGCTGTTCCGTCGGGTGCTGCTCCGTCCGATGTGATTCAGCTTGGGGTGAATGTGAGCCGGGTCCCGAGATCGAACCACGAGGCGGAATGATGTTCTTCGTGTTCGGTCTCTGACCTTTCAAGATCGGATATATCGCTAGAATCTGCTCGGTCTGCTTCTCAGGTGTCGCTCCGTCTCTGTGCGAGTTTGTTAGCAAGCGCTTTATGTACCCTCGATCAGCCTTTGCCCATACATTTGCGCATTGATGATCCACTCGAGATCTTCCTCGCCCTCATCTGGTCCGCCAGGCCCGCCCTTGACTCTCCTGAACAGACGCGGGTGCCATTCTACGCCGTCAGCCGCTCTCTTGGCAGCTTCCTCCCGTTGCATGTCCTCGATTTTGGTCTTCTCGTCTGTGGCGAGCTCATGGTTCCGGTCCTTGACCGCCTGAGCAGTTTTTGCCCAAAGTCTCTGTGATTCGCGTTCCTCCTGTTCTTCGATAGGACGCACTTGCGGCGGGCTTGGCCTCGAACGGAGCGCGTTGAAGAACATCTCCTTGTGTCCGGTCTGGATGATAAGCAAGTCAGTCGCTGCCGAATATCAGTGTCAACTCACAATGAAGGCCGGTACCTTGGTTTCCTTGATGAACATCTCCTCGCTCCACAACCCTGAGAGCTCGTATAGTGTCTGCCCTGTGTTCTCGTTCCTTATGACGCCACCAATAGCATTGTATGTGCCTCCAACCCACCCCTTGGTCTTGAACTCGATATCGGCTATAAGTCCCAGTTCGGGACATCGGACGACACTGTGGTCTCCCAGCTCATACTTCATCTTTCCGAAGAGAATGCCTCTCGCGTACATGTTCGGCTGCGTGAGGATGCTACGATCGTCAGTATTTGAGAGTCTGCCCGCCGTTGTACGCCGTCGTGACTCACTATCTTTCACCCTTGGAGCGATCCTTGCCCCTGTTGAGTAATGTCAGGATGGCCGTCCCCTCCATCAGACTTGCTGCCGAATTGCCAAGGAACCGGCTGCGAGGTTTCAGGGTGCCATCGATCCGAATGTGGTGGTGAGGAACCATGTAGAAGTAGCTAGACTTCGGTGGGTGGTGTGATGTTTGCTCAGAGATGTAGTAGCCCCTCGTTTTGTCGGGGAGATCCCAATAACAGGTGAATATCTCGCCCAAGATTGGGTTCAGGGGTTTCTTGACTCCTCTACCCAACAGGGCGTCAGCAGACAGGCTCTAGTTCCGAGCAGGAGGAAGGCTCACGGTGGACGAATATGCCAGCCGCTCAGGTAAAACTTGACTACGGCGGCGAATCTCCGGACGGGGTCGTCGATTTCGGGGATCGGTAGGAGCATTTCGGGATGGGACATGAAGCTTGCGGGCCGTGTTAGCCATCTGCCATGATGCAAGTCCTGGCTACTCAATATCATACTTTGTTATTCGCTCCAGCATGCTACGCGGTTCCAAGATGAAGGTCGGAAGGACCACTCGGCTGAGGTCGGCACCAGGTCGGAGCTGGGATATGATGTGCATGAGCACTGCAGAGTCGGTCGTCAGTCCTTGGACAATACCACGCGAAGCTATGGAGGAGAGACTGACCATTGCCCTGCTCGGGCTCCACGACGGTGGTATCATCTTCGACCTGTTCGCCTTGACTACTATCAACCGATGACCTGCTACCTGAAAACGGCACTGTTAGCGACTTGTTAATCAAGCCGATAACTACCGGGACAGCGCCGTTGCGGCGGTACATACTAGCATTCGAAGTTGCCCGGCTGCGTCTGGAGACGAGGCCCATGGTCACCATTTTCCCTATTCTGCCGGGTCTTCCGTAGAGAGAAAAGGTGAGTGGAACGGCAGGTCAAAGATTACACGCACGGTAATGGGAGCAAGGTCGGCTTGATGGCGTCGTTCAAAAGGAATGAAACCAACAGGCAGCAACGGAACTCAATAATGATGTCAACAAGGCGCCCGCGAAAGGGACTCAGATGGACGTTACGTATTGTGTGCTACGTCTTAGAGGGCCCCGGTGAACCGTGGCGCCTCGGGTCTCACAGCTAGAGGTAAGGTAGTGGAGGGGCGCGGAAGTCGGAGGGACAAAAACCACGCGCGGGGCAGAAATTACCTTAAGGTATGGAGGGGAAAAGATGACGTTGGACTTGAAAGGTACCTACTATAGCTTGGCATTCTTCCATGGACGTGACACAAAAGAATTGTTGGGGAGAAGAAAATAATCACGACCAACATTCTAATCCTTCTGAATCTCAACTCTTGCTTCAAATTCAAATGCTGAAATCCGTGCCTGGCGTCCTATATGTTGCATTGCATCTCAAGCTACAAGCTATGTAACTTGTCCTGCCTGTAGCGGTGTGCCTCATTGCACGTGGGAAGGATGCGGCCAAATGAGGTAGTCGTAAGGTAACAAAGTGCCTTACAGTATCTTGCCAAGGTAAGTGAGTGATCATCAATTACTGTGGTATGGAGAGACTGTCCATTACTGGGGGGACCCGTGCTTGCGAGGACGGCAAATGACAGATTCAACAATCAGAAGCAGACAAGCTTCGATGGTCTGCTAGATCACAAAGTGACCTATCATCGGATTATATGGGGTTAGTAGAGGTAGTTTCCTTGTCTGCGGCAGTCTTCGCACCTTTGGATGAACGCAGTTTTGGTGCTGGGTGGTCTCCAACACGCTCTCAGGCTCCGAGACGGTCAGCGACCGCGGACAGAAGGTCAGACTTGAAATATATGGCACATACGCCATAATTCTGGCTCATCAACACACCTTGGGAGCTGATAACCGGGATAACAAGTCGTATTAGCAGTATTAGCATCAGTTGACAAGTCCCAGTCCGCAGCATCGACAAGTCGGTTAAGTCCTTCTATTCCCGTCCTAGCTTCTTCCGGACCAGGCAGACACTGGTAAGGCGAGAGTGGGCACAATCATGTTTCAACACATCTTCTCCGAAGGGGGTTAAGGTAAGGCACTCGAGGTACGCAGCAGTTTAAGGTTTGTATGTTTGAAGGGACCACACCTCAACTCTATGACGGACCCGCTGTAGCAGTCCCGTATTCTCAGGGTCCTTCCAGGTCCGCCCACCGGAAGACGGCCCCCACAGTCACTAGCGGCCGGCGCTGTCCAAAGCACGGCGTCGATCATGGACACATGGGCTCCGTGACACCGGCGCTTGTTTTATCAGTACTACAACATGTATGTAAGGTACTACTCACGAACCCTAGCTCGGGCCTTTCGACGACCACCTATGTGTTAAAACTCGCCTTGACCTTGACTCTCCTGTTCTTTTAAGGAAAACCCATACCGCAGGCTTGTCCCTACCACAGCTGAAAGATAAACTTGACCACGATCCCAAGCTGCGCCGCAAGCTGACGAGCTGAGGAAAGCGCTGCCCCGCTCTACCACTGAGAAAGACAAAACAAGGGAGGCTATCCCCGCCATTTCTCGTACTTAAATCGCCTATCATCGATAAGCTGCCGACGGCCAACATCCACTCCTCGTGCCTGTGGTGTCGCAGCGGAGGAGAGCTGCTCCTGCTCGCGTGCCCTCACTTTGGAACTTGCAAACACGAGTCACTGACAGGCAGGTACGAAGAATCCACTATCCTACTTGCTGTCGTCGTTTCAGGTTACACGTAATGTACCTGGTTACCTTGTGTCTGTCTAACACGCGCATTGACAGGCCAACCTCAACTGGAGATCTGATGATTGTCCAACTTCGTTCCAACACCAAACACCTCTCAATCAAACAATGGAGAACGAGCCGCCCAACGGTTTCGTTGCCCATAGCGATGCTCGGTCCTCTAAGAAAGGCCGGTTCATGGGCAAGCTGTTTGGCCGTGACCGCAAAACGTCAGCGACTGACGAAGAGCCACCAAGCTCCCCTGCTGATCTGAACGCCTTCTTCCGCGGCTCGACAGACAGACTCGACGTGACGCATCCTGCGCCGCCACCACCGAGGCTACCGTTGCTGGCCAAACTCGATATTAGCAAGGCCACCCGCTACCCAGACGCCCACAGTGTCAACAGTTCGCAACAGGCTCTACCGCTTCGACCCCGGTCGCGCAGTCCAGAGATTCGTCGTAATAAGGGCTTGGTGGTGAGGTTCGTCGATACTTTCCCAGAGATCATTGGCGATGGAGGCGACGAGTGTGAGATTCCGACGCTCGAGATCAGCAAGCGGAAGCCTGTGCGGCCACGAGCAGTCACGGCAGCGACTGCTCCAGCTCGACCGGCCGACGTGATTGGCAACCCGCAACGGGCGTTTCCAGACGCTCAGAAGGAGGATGACTTTGTGCCGACACCACTCCGACGGACACAGACAGGCTATTCGACGATATCAGATGCTTCGGAACGTGCCATACCTGCAGGCAAAAGCATACCTTCCAGGTTCCTTGATAGTCAAGTGACGGCGCATGACGAAAGACGCCGTTCCTTCATTGAGATTCACCAGGCTGAGATGCGTGAGGCGGAAGGACTCGCGTTCGCTACTGCCCATCGAGACTCAGCAGCAACGTCTCCTCAACCTCGGGCAGAGCGACAGCACACACCGCCGCCTAAGGCTGCAGTACAAAACACACCGTCGAGGGATGACCAGACAGATCAGACAGAATTTACAGCTTCGCCAGAACAACATAACCCCCCACAATTGCCTGTCCAGACAGCTCAAGTTTTCAAGCCGTACCAACCACCTCAGCCATCTCTACCCTCTTCAACAATGGAAGCATCGCCCAACCAACGAATACTGCAAGGGCCATTCGTCGAACAAAGTCCATCGTCCATATATTCGTCTTCTTCGGGATTTGCCACGCGGCAGCCATCGACCAGGCAAGGGAGCAAGCTCTCCGACACGGCTGACCAGGTGTCGTCTTCGCAGAAGAGCTCGCTCCATCTGGGCGACGGAGCACCCACGCCAGGAGACGAAGCGCTGGACATATTTGTCGCCCGAACAAGGCACCTGTTCGCCCTATTCCGCCTTCATTCGGAGATGGTGAAGCCGCTCGTGGCATACTCATTAGCTGAACTGGCACGGGCGGCGCTCTGGTGGTTCCTGCGAGGGCGAATGGCGCTGGAGATGTCCATCCGTGAGCGGTCATCCACGCCTCAAGACCAGCAACGAAACGAATTCGCTCGAGAACAGGCATATGCCGATCTAGCCAAGGGCTACTGGCTCTCGCAAGACGTCATTCCCGATATTGCGGAGAGCAGAAGGTTGCCCATCGAGGCTGATGTGGACGAGGCTCGAAAGGCATTGAAGTCGAACCTCCAAAAGCTAACTCTTTCTATGCAGCGCAATGGCTTCCTTCCGCCAGAGGAAGCCTTCTTGCCACAGACTATTGACAAATCCATATGGGTAGAATACCCCGGTCTGACGCAGGACATTGTTTCTCTTCTCTGGGGTTCCCCAAGCTCTGCTCTTGTCCAAGCTCACAATGGCGGTTCTGGGATGAGCATACTCGAAACTCTACCACTCGGCGACTCTGCCTATTACTTCTGCTTCAATCGTGTCCCCGCCGACGTGTTCTTGATGGAACAGGGTGCGCACGAATCCTCACGACTGTACTTCCCTTGCTTACTATCTGTTGTACGACCTCAAAAACAGGGCGATCTGATATTCGTCATTGCCAGTCAGAATGGGGCGGTTCAGTTCCGTATCCAGGGAGACCGGAGTGCTGGTCCGGTCTGGGATGATGTGCGGTGGCGCTCAGATGCCTGCTGCATCGATGTGAGGCTGCCTAGAGGCTTCATCCTGGTGGTGCAGTGCGCGCAGCCGGACTACAAGATGCTCTGGAACATGTACGACTTCAGTGCCAAAGTCCAGTCGTCACTGTATCCCCGCAAGGATGAGCAGTGTGTCTTCAGATCAACTTTGAAAACATTCCAGTATTTCGACAACGATCCGCAGTCGCGACAGTTTCCGAAGGAACCCACGCCGAACTGCGACATAGCACTCTTCGAGAATGTGATGCGAGAGGGTGCTGCAACAGGACCACGATCTCATCATCGCGGGTTCCGAATAGCCGTCGTGACTGGAACCAAGACCAAGACCTTAAGTGGCGTGAATCAAGTTTACTTACCGCAGCAGCCGGTACAGTATGGTTTTCTGCGTGGCGAGCAGAATGATCCTGCTCTCTCTCTCAAGTTTGAGAATGGCCGGCAGAAGGGAAGCATGGTTATGACATTTGGCGATGAGAAAGAAAGGCTGCGGCTCCATAGCCTGTTGGTTGGTACGGCTCTACGCAATGGCGAGCAAGTTTACTGCGAGCTCCCAATACGAGGGCTATGGTTTGCGAAGTACTTCGGCGACGTTCAGAGCTTCCAGGCCTTCTCAGCACTTCCTTGGGAGCGCGTGAGGGTCATCAACGAGGACGGAGGCGGCGACCGTCCTTCTTGTGTGCTGGCTGATAAGCTGAGGATCGTGTTCGAGTGCAAAGAAGGGACCATTACGGATCGCGTGAATGTGGCGCCAGGCGAACTCAAGCTACGTCTCGACGTTGCGAACCCGAACTGTCTCATGGTCTATCGGAATCCACAGCCCGACTTCACAGTGGCGATAACGGAGGCCAAAGTGCCCCGTGAGCTCACACTAAATCTAACCAGAGATCTCGAAGCCCTACAGCAAGTTCCGACGCTTCGCACATACATGTTCCCTACGGTTGCGGAACTTCACCAGTTCCAGGAAGCTCTTACCGGCTTTACAGTCGTCTTTGACGGCATCGCCTCCACGTTCGCCATTGCGCGACGGCGAATGGTCGTACCCATCCACAAGAAATGGGAGGCGGGAGCGACACGCATTCAGGTGGTGCAGCAGGACAAGGTTGTGCAGCTGCTAGCCTTTTTCGACGACTTCTCCCATGGCAAATGCATGAGCTTTACGCTCAAGGGCACAGACGTCTTCGAGTCGTTTGGCAAAGGCTCGAAATCGGGTGTGAAGTTCGATGACGCCAAGTTTCCGCTGCCGAGGGTTGTCGCCGGCGAGAACACTATCCAAGAGACTGCAGACACGGCGTTTGTCTGCCTTGACCTGCCGGAATTACCAGGAGAGCATGACGACATCTCGATCACGTTCGAGAATGAAGCCGGTAAGCCATCTTCTCACTTTTAAACCTTTTCTTCGTCCTTGTTACCTTAGTTTGGAATTGATATGCTGACCTATTTCAGATCGGGACCGGCTGGTCCAATGCCTCCCGGCGCCGGTCAAGAGTTCGCGGCTAGGGCTGAAGAAGTGAGATGATTATGAGTATATACGGATCAAAAAACGACTGGAATGACATTAAGAGGAGGATGCATATAAGCAGGCAAGCATTGCGATCTGGACTCTTGCATTTTAAGCACGAGATACCCTATTATGGTAGTTTTGGTTCCCACAAGGAGGAAACTAAGCATGAGCATGGACAGAGATTGTTCTCGCGTGTAAAACACAACTTTTACAATGAATTGCATATGTATGAGCCATGTTCTGAACTCTGCACCACTGCTATTGACCACCTATTCTACGTCATATATGTCCTAGATCAACAATTCACTGTCCAATACCATGTCATCAACGGCTACAATGCAAGATGGTCTGGAGCGGCATACCTAGCGGCATTGACTAACACTGATCGGCTCGTTATCTCTTATCTTGCAGCGCCCTGAGCAGGCGAGTTATCGTTTCTCAGTGGCGCCTCGGAGAAGCTCATATCTGCGAATAGCAGCCATTGGGATAACAAGAGCCAGAAGAAAAGCATGTCCTTTTACCCCAAGGGTCTAGACTAGATGCTTTGAAATTGCGGGAAATACTGTTCTATTGAGACTGCGGACGCTCAATCTCGTACAATTGATCTGTCTTCCTGCGCCTCATCGTTCCTGTTCGACAAGCTCGTTCGTGTGATATACACCTGCTCATTATTACAACAAACCAAATCTCCAATTGACTTGCCTTGGGGACAAGAAGAGTGATCTTACTGACTAGAACCGACGAAAATGGATACCACCGAGGACTTCAGCCCATACCGTGCAGACGGCAAGCTGGCAAGTGCTTACCCGCCTCGAACGTCTCGAAAACCTCGATGATGCCCTCCCTGGTCTTGTATGACTCCGACTTACTCTCTCGTTCCAGTACGGCTTCGTCTGCGTCGTGACGGGGGCTTCACAGCCCGTCGGCCAAGCCATCATCGAAGAGCTTGCTGGTGAGTACCATGATCCCTTTCACTCATACCTACGTATTTGACTTACCGTACTCACATGTCTCTCAGCCCACGGCGCAGCCTCGATCTACGGTACGTCCGCCACCGCTCTCTCCCTCCCTTCAGATCCCACTCCCACTCACCTCTTCTTCTTTCCCCCGCCCCAGCATGCGACAAAACCGCCTCACCAACCTCCTACACCACTCTCGTAACGCACCTCTCGCAAACCAACCCCAACACCAAAGTAATCCCCTACCCCTTCGACGTGACCTCCGAAGACGCCACCCTGGCCCTCATAGACGAAGCCCTCGCGGCCTTCGGCCGCCTGGACGTATGGGTGTGCTCCTCGGGCCTGCTCGGACCGGCCTCAATCCACGACACCACCCCTGACGACCTCTCGCGGTGCTTCGAGGCCCACTCGCTCGCGCCCTTCTTCGCGCTCAAGCACGTGCCCGCCGCCATGGGAAAACTGACCTCGGGGGAGGAGTGGGGGTATCCCAACGCCAGCCCCAAGAGGCAGAAGTACGGGAGCATCGTGGTCGTGGCCAGCGTGGCGGGCGGCTATGGCGGGTGCTGGGGACCGGCTTATACCATGGCCTGCCATGCGGCTATGGGGGTCGTGAGGGCGGGTGTCAAGGTGCTGAAGGGGAGTGGGGTTAGGATTAACGCTGTCAGCCCCGGGCAGGTGGATGTCGGGGTTGATTTGCAAGGGGTGAGTTTTGTGTTTCCCCCCCTCCCCCCCTTCTTCTTGTCTTCGTGAGGATAGAGTTGGAAAAGGACGGGGGACTTTATTCAGCTTTGGCGGTATGCAAGAGCTGGTGCTGACAGTGACATCTCTAGGCCGATATGCGGGGGTTGACGGCGCAGTTCCCGCCGGCGAGCTTGCAGACTAAAGAGGTCAGTAGGGTGTAACTTCGGCGCATGCTTCGATTGTTTTTTCCCCTGAGAAGGGAGAAAATGGCTGATATTGACCCCGACAGGCGCAGGAAAAGACTATCGGCTTGGAGAGGTCAGGCCGGCCGCAGGAGGTCGCCCGCGTTGCAGGCTTCCTGGCTAGCGGCTTCTCGTCGTACGTCACGGGTGCCAACATTGTCGTTGACGGAGGAGCATCGTGAGTATAATCCGTCGAGCAATGCCCGCCGTACATGATGCAGCACTGGTACTGACTTGTGGTGATAGTGTCATGAACCCGTTGATAACCCCAATCTGAGGGCATGTGATGGTAAAGCGGGCAGATGCGGCATTGAGAGCGACTGAGGGGTAGGTAGATTGGAGAGAGCTCCTACTTTACCTTAGTACAGGTACTGTAGTTCTAGGGCCTACCTTAGTGGGGGCCTTTATCGATTAGATAGCTTCAAGATACGCACGACGTCAGCTGCTGCATTCGGAAGGAGACAGTGAATATGCAGGTACCATTTTCACTTATATCCGTACGCATTTGTTGAGGGGACGTTTTGAAGAAAAAAGAATCATATATAAGTCAATCGACGGTCCCATTCTTAACGTCAGATCCACCTCAACTTGATACCGAAACAAACTGTCACAATGGCCCCTTCCATCGACGTGCTCTCGAGCAAAAACAGCGAGCACGTATCAGCAACCTGCAAAGACAACAACATCTCACTCGACCAGTTCGAGGAGCTACGCACACGATCTGTCGAAGCCAAGTCCGTGGCTTACTGCCCCTACAGCAACTTCCGGGTCGGCTGTGCCCTTCTCACGGCCGATGACTCCGTCTTCACGGGCGCCAACGTCGAGAATGCCTCGTACCCCGTCGGAACGTGTGCGGAGCGTGTCACCATCGGCAAAGCGGTGACCGAGGGACACCGCGGCAAGTTCAAGGTCATAGCCGTCGCCACGGATATCTCGCCGCCTGCGAGCCCGTGTGGCATGTGCAGGCAGTTGTATGTCTCTAGCCTTTTATTGTTTCTATATACCGGCAGTTTGACTAACACATGCTAGCATTCGCGAGTTCTGCGATTTGACCATGCCTATCTTGATGTTCGACCAGAATTTGGACTATGTCGTGCTTCGTTTGGAAGACGTGAGTTCGATTTCCGCTGCCTCAGTTCTCATACAGGTCATGTGTTTGACATGATACTAACACCCGTGCCAGCTTCTCCCTCTATCTTTCGGACCAGAACACCTACAGATTGACCGTAGTAGTTCGACAGAGAATGCAGCTACACGAGTTCATGCTTGAGCATTGAGGCTTTCAGGGACATTGTTCATCTTCTCAATGGAGTGTATTTACACGAAGAGAAAAGTTCAGGCGCTAATCAGCATTCACCGGTATCCAGGCGGGTTTATATTGTTCGTTACACGGATTAGCATGCGACAGAAAAGAAAAAAAATCAACGGCATTCTAGAAACCATATCAAGGCGATGTAGACGTGTGCCAGAGTGAGGTTGATCGTCTTCTGGACGCTCAGAGCTTGCTTAGTGGTTGGAGACGAATATACCCTTTTGAGATCATGAAGCGGTCTAATCCTGGAATCGTCGGGCAACGAGAGTCGCCGTGTACAGGCTCATGTCCCTGGCATATTTGCCAGGCTGATGAGTGAGAAGGATTTTGTTGCACGCAGTCGTCTGGAGATTTTTGTCCGTTGTCGACGTAAGGTAGAGCGAAGCGATGCTGTATCCATCCGGTGTAAGCAGGGTTTGGTCTCCGGGACGAAGTTTCTCGGATGCTAGATATCGGATGCAACAATTACAGGTTTCGTCTTGTCTCTTATGGTTGACTGAATATGGTCTGGTCCATGGTCGGATCTTTTGTCATGGTATATCTCATTAGGTGCAGGCCGTGCACATCTAACCCCCTATTTCCTCTCATGCATCCCACACCCAGAAACAAAGACAAGAATGCTCTGCACCTATAAACGCCAGATCTCTGCAATTGAGGAGTGATAGCAATCAAGTAGCATACTTCGCGTCGGCCGCAGATGCCCTGCTTTCCCCTCAAGGCCTCTGAACACAATAAAAAACAAGGCACCACACGGGCTCCATCGATGCAAGCCTATCGTTCCAAGCAAGTGTTCATAACATCTCGTAATTCACTTCCGCCAGATCGCTCTTCGTACTCAGACGAGCCCATCTCTCCAAGTCCTCTCAAAACCCATATCCATCGTGCTGATGCATGGGACACTGACCCGGATGCCTCTCAAACCAAGCATTGATACACCTCCTGTGAAAGCGGCAGAGGCACTCCAGCCTCGCCATATCGACCCCGACCTCGAACTCCTCCAGACAAATGGTACATTCCGCCGAATCAACACAGTCCTTCTCCGTCGCCTTGTAGGGGAACATGCCCGTCCGACGCGGCAGGAGAGATGATGGGGAGGGGACGCCCGTCCCTCGGGTCGGAGTACTGCTGTGGGACATTATGCATGCGGTTATGTGCGCCTCGCGCTGGGCCTCGAAGTCCGGCAGGGTGCGGGAGGGTAGCTCGCGGTGGCAGACGGGACATTCGTCTTCTTCTGGGATCTGCCGCCGAGGTTGGGGCTGGGGTACCGCTGGGAGGGCGCGGTTGTTGCGACTGCTGCTGCTGCCGCCGGGCACAGAGCCCGAGGCTAAGACGGGTGACGATTCCGCGGCTAGGCCTTGGTATGGACGGGCTGAGGCTGGAGCGCGGCCTGGCCGCACTGGGCGCCGCGGTTCGTATGAAGGGGGGTTTGGACCTGGTGAGGCTGGGTTTGACTGGTTACCCTGGGGGATGTGTCAGTTCTGATCTCCGTAAGCACCACGCGTGGGGAAGCGGGCTTACTATAGTGACACTCCTGCCCCTAGCAAATTGTTCGGGTGTCTGATTGTAGGATCCCATGTAGGCGCTCAACCTGTTCATAAGAGGTGTGTGGCTGGCTGGCGGCTGATTGATGGTACTCTGCGACCGAGCGTGACCGCCACTTGCCGACGCGGCATCCTGAACCTGTGCTTGTGGGGGAGTTATGTTCGGGTCTGGAACACAAGGGTTGCAGAGTCGGACTCGTTCGCCACCGCCGAGGCCGCTGAAGTCTGCGTATCCGCCTTCTCCTGCTATCAGCGAGGCTGGGTATTCACCACGGGATATGCGAGGGGTGCCGGGCGGCTGCACGATGTATTGATATGGTATGGTAATACGATGGGGAGAACATGCGTCACAGACGACTCGGCCGCATTTTCTAGAGTTGTATGAGCATTTAGGACAGCCATAAGTAGCGGAAGACCTGACTGGGAGCAACAAACCTGCAATGATGCTTTCTGATAAAGAAGCTGAACTGTGTATGGCATATGGGACAATATGTGACCTCGGCGTCAGGCTGCCACCTGGGCAGTGAAACGGCTGGTAGGGCTGTCATTCGCGGGTTTGTTGGAGCCGGCCTTGCTGGCGTTCCGGACGGTTGTGCTGGTCTAGACATTGACTGGCTAGCTCCGGCTGCGGGACGAATCGGTGGGTAAGGGTTGGCAGCGGTGTAGTTGCTATTCCTCCTCCAAAGCTCTGCGGGGATGTCCTGACTAGTCCGCGACGGGCCAGGTTCATGATCCTGCTGCAGCTGAACTGGCAGGCTTGGAGTCCCGCCGACAATTATGGGATTCGAAGCTGTTCCTGGGATCTGCGGTGCTGGACCTGAACTCCCCTGGCCACTGGAGCTTGACGACCGGTCCCTGTTGCCCCCTCTGAAAGTGCGGGTCCGTCGATAGCCCAGATCGCTATCGGTGTCGTCGTCTGGACTGGCCGACTCTCGCTTGGGCCGGATTGAAGGTTGGGAGACTCGACTAGCCTGTTCTATAACGGACGCGCCATCGTCAGACTCGTTAGATGCTATATGAGCTGCTTGGCGAGTCCTTTGGGTCTCCGGAGACGAGCTAAGGAGGTCTATAGGGTCGCTGGGATTTGAGCCTTGATTGTTACCGGATGAAGACATGGTCTTGCATGAAGGCCCCGTCCGCTGGGGTTGTGTTGAGTTCAGAGTTTGACTTAGAGTTTTCCAGCTTTGGAACCAGACGGCGGCAAGGCTGTTGACCTGGAGTGGACGAGTTCGGATCAGGACGAAGGCTATGGAAAGGTTTAACTAAGCAAATAAGCAAGGCAAACAAACAGTTAGCAAGTTTCCGAGGTCGCCTGACATTGCCGAGAGAGAGCCTGAAGGATAAACAGCCACCAGCTTCTTTCTTGGAGCGTAGTGTACTGTACTTACACCTAGTTACGAAACACCCAGACTTTTCAGCCACCTCCCAGTAGCTTTCTGTTTTGTCATAAAGGACGTCGACAGGTCGGATCTGGCAACCGAGTTGTCAGACGAAACGAGGCACGCGAGACGAGGGCACCCCGTCTTGCCGTCTGCCCGTCCGCCACCTTATCGGAGGCTTATCACAACTTCATGACGCTAGTAGAGGCCCCGGCAGCTCGCTTAGCATAGCCGCTAGTCTACAAATAGACTGGCACCCTATGAGCTCATGGTCAGCAGCCACTTGACTTTCAGAGTGCTCATTTCGACCTTGTGAATAGCTTCGTTTTACACTTCTGCCTTTCACGTTCCTGGTGTATACATATCTGTTCTCGAGAGAGAGAATCTGATGACTGAAATGGCATGACATGGCATTGTATACTCTCTGTACATATAGGTACGGCCTCGATATGAGATTGAGATTACACATCTCATCTAATGCCCACTAGCCCTGACATTGCCCATCCCAACTCCGTAATCCTCCCCCAGCTCTTTTCCCCCCACCACAATCGGCCTCGCCTCCTGAAGCACATACATCATCCTAGCCCACTCCGTCTCACTCTTGTTCCTCCACATATGCATCGTCCCGCGCTGGACACTGCAATCCCCGCGCCTCATCAGCCTCTTCTCCCCGCTGTCCAGCTCCAGCTCAACCTCCCCCTCAATCACAACACCGTAATCCAGACTCACGGTCCGGTGCATCGGACTCTCGCCCCCGGGCCGGATGTCCACGAACCGCAGGACGGTGCCGCCGGGTATCATCACGCCCGGGAGGTCGGAGAGGTAGGCGTTGTAGGTGGGCAGATCCGAGTCGAAATCCACGGGCGTCTGGTTGGTCGCGTAGCCGAGGATGAACTTGTCGCCGTTCTCGATGACCTTGGCTGGCGGGGACTCCGGGATCGTGGTGTCGAAGACGGCGACGCCCGAGGCGTCGTGGGTGGTTATGAAGCGCTGGATGTCCCGGAGGGGGCTGGCCTTTGGTTGCAAAGACATGGCTGGCGTTGGGAAGGTTGATAGATAGGTAAGTGTTGTTGGTGCGGTTATCACTGATTTATCGTCCAAGATGAGAAGACGATCTCTTGGTCTAACGAGTGCTTCTGGAGACGTTTACTTCGTGTTGGGTTTAAGAGGAGAGATATGGTTGTCAACAAAGATTGGCATATAGAAGTAGCGGTTGACCAATGAAGATTACTCGCTGCTTCGCCTTTACTTTGTAACGGTAAGATATCTGTTCACGGTAACCATCATGTCTGCTGTCTCCCCTGATTCGTCCTCCTCGCGGCCAGACCTTTCGGCAATCACTGAATAGCTTCACAGCTTCCCCAGGTTTCGGAAAGTGGCGGGCACACGCTAGTGGAGCCGGCGGGGGATGCACTCGCTCTCCTATACCGGACAGGGGGGTGGGGTGTATGGTCATCCCCTCCTGACAATGGCGCTTTGAAGTTCAAACCCAATATGGTACAGACATGTCGACCACTATCGCCAGTGAAGACGGCAGAGTGTTACGCACATGGGATATGGCGAACAGACAGCACTGGAAGTTGTAAAGTCACGTCACTTAGTCTCTGTCGTCATGGTACCAAGAGGTAGTAGAATTCAACATGCACGCCAAATCTTTGTGAGTGGGTTCTAATGTGTATAGTCAAGAGCGGCGGGGAGTTCAGCATTCAAGTCTATATCGCCGGATATCTTATCAATGAGAAGAAATGCCCTAAGCCTATGAGAAGACCTCAACCAAACCCCCGGACAGCACCTGCACCCACCCTCTTGCGTTCTCATCCTACTCAATCCTCCTAGCAGCCATCACATCCGGCACTCCCCGTCCCTCAACAACCTTGGCCGCCAGCACCTCATACACCGGAATTTGCGCAAGGACATCAGTGACATGATGCAGCGTCGGCAGCGCATCCCAGTCCAACCCCTTGATATCCACACTCGCCTTCTCGGGCCTCGCCCGCCACACCTTCTCCACCGTGGCCTTCTGCACCTTGGCCTCCTCCTCGTGGGGCACCACGCAGGCATATTCCGCGTCCGCCTTGCCCGGTTCGCCCACGGCGGGTATGTACCGATACACCAAGATCCCGTAGTCCGCCTCTCCGCCGATGGTACCGTGCTCCGTCGCCGGGTCGTCCTCGGCCAGATCCGAGAGGGACAGGTTGGCGAACGTCGCCCCGCGCCAGGAGGCCGCGATGTGGCACGAGCGGGAGCGGTTGTGCATCTCGATGTCGCAGAAGAGCTTCGGCATGCCCAGTTCCTCCCGGCCGGAGACGATCGGGTCCGTCAGGCTCTCGAACAGGATGGGCAGGTAGGTTCCGGTGATGGTGCTGCCGTCTTTCTTGGTGTACTGCACCCCGTGGACGTACAGGCCGAGATGGGTGTAGCCCTGCCCGCCCAGCCAGGCCATCTTGTCCAGGCGCGTGACGGAGAAGGAGGCTGTTGCGACCGTGTCGGCCGACGCAAAGCTGAATTGCGAGGTTGGCAGGATGGTTTCCAAAAAGGTCCGCGAGGTCTTGAATTTGATGGAGGTGGTGGTGAAGCGCCTGGTTGGCCCGTCGGCTAGGCGGCGGCGGCCGTAGGCATCCATGCGAGGACCAGGGAAAGGTCCGAAGGCGATCGGCATGCGCCAGTACATGTCTGGTTTCTTGGCCCACTTCCAGCGCTTGAAGATGTTGGAGGCGTGGTCAAACTCGTCGTGGCCAAAGTTGTGGTTTGTGTATTGCATCACTGAGTTTTGTCAACCTTGGCTGATTCAGGGGCTTGGGGTGGGAGTGGGCTTACTATCGATTGCGGGCTTTCCTGCCACCATGTTCTGGCCTGCTTTGCGAGAGTAATCTTGGATGGCGTGTGCTCGCTCGTACCTGATCTCCTCGTAGAGTTTCAGCCGCTCAGGAATAGCTTCAGGTGCTGTGCCGCGTGGTAGCACCACCGTCAGAGCTGCAGCATCTTCCATTGCCTGCCCGGCACCTTGACCCTGGTCTTGAGGTCATTAGCAAACAATGGAACTCCTCTGATCGGATGCTCACTTACGAGGCGTGAACGGATGAGCGGCATCACCGAGCAGAACCAGCTTCCCCTTGGTCCACGTCTCCAGCGTCTCCATATCCAACAGCTGCCAAACCTTGATCGACGATGGCTCGACCTTGCTGATCAGAGCCTTGATGGCGGGATCAAAGTTCTCATAAACCTTCAGAACCTGCTCAATGGACGCCTGCTTGTTCCATTCTGCTGTCTGTTAGCCTCTTTTCCGGACTTCACATTGCAGTCGCACGTACCATCGCACTTAGTTGCATGGGACTCTGTGTCCGGGTGAATACACACGAAATTCAGCATCTCGTTGTCGTTGCAAGGGTACATGACTATCCGCCTGTCGTCCGAATACCACATTAGAAGGGCGCCCTTGTCCGCTACAAGCGGCTGTGTCACCGGGTCCGCCTCGGCGACGGAGCGTGGAATAAGGAAGCGGAAGGCCGCCTTTCCGGAGCTGAAGGGCTTCGTGTCCTTGATGTACTTTCTCGTCAAGGACTATTCGACATTAGTGGAAGTCTGCACACTCGGATCAGGGGTTCGACATACATATACGCCGTCAGCGCCCACTATGATGTCCGCAGTGCTAGTTTCGCCATTTTCTAGAGTCAGAGTGCCCTCCTCAGGATTGATCTGGACGACCTTGCTTGCTGTATGTAGCTTTGCAGGGATGCCGGCACCGTCCTCTGATGTAGCTAGTTTCTTAAGTTGGTCGTGCAGACTGACACGGTGAACGAGGAGCCACGGATGTTGCCAACGTTGATTGGGTCCCGTCAAATCAGCCTTTTTCATCACTTGGCCATCCATCGAGAACTCGACGAGGTGGCTCATTGGGTTGCCGCCGAACTCCTCGGCGTATATGCCCCATCTCCGTAGTATACCGTTCGAATTTGGTGCTAGATGGACCGCTGCGCCGACTTCGTTTGCGAACCGTGATTGTTCGTACAGCTTCACTTCGAGTTAGGTACGAGTTTCCTCTACTGGGCCTCAGATGGAGAAAGCACGGAACCAACCTCGACTTCATGGCCGTTGCGGCGCAGACCGATGGCAGCGCTGAGACCCCCGATCCCAGCTCCAACGATAGCAATCTTCAGCGGTGTCTCGCACTCGTCTACTAGAGGGCTGAACCCATCCTTTGGGCCTTCATGGTCACCGTTGGTGAGCGGCACATGGCCGTTCACGACCGCTTTCACAGTGTCCATCAAGTTGGCAAGGAGTAGAAGAAGAGTCTAAGATTGGACAACGTCAAGCAACTGAAGGACAAGACTTACTGTAACCACACAGCAGAGGAAGTAGAAGAATATGTGTGAATGGTTACGCAAAAATCGACAACAAGTTAAATCAGGAGAGGAAGCAAGAGGTGTCATATTGGCTGACCAACTCCCTTCCTTGTCCGTACTCAGTTCCCATCTAATCGTCCCGGCTCCGAGAGCAACGCTTGTCCATCTCGGATATCTTCCGGTGGTCCCAGACAGCCAGAAGAGAGGCAGTCCAATCGTGGTGACTCTCTCTGGGTTTATTCCGGCTTGGGGATCGCGGGCTGCCCACATTGACACGAAGGGTCGTGGTGCAAGGGTGCGGTAACAGCTAGCGTTGCAGGAAGAACCCTGTCACCTCGCACGACATGTCGCATGCATAGTATTGCCAAACAATACGAACCACGAGTCTAGTGTCCGTTGTAGGCAACAGCCTCGCCTATCTTTGGTTCATCGAGGTCCAAATGGTGGGGAGGGGAGTGAAGTTGGAGTGAGGTGGAGGAGAAAGGTGGAGGAGGGGTCCGGTGGTGACAAGGTATGCGCTACTATCATACAGCTTTGCTGGGGAACGAGGGGTGTTCAGCGTCGGGACGTGGGGGAAGCACTCCCGAAACGAGCTACTCTAGCACCGGTAGCCACTGTATCTAGCGTGCTGGACTTGGGTGCCGAAGCTTATTTCATCCATTCTATCCGAGATCAAGAAGCGTAAACATTAGAAGCCGGAAACTTGTGCGCTGGTGTTGTGTATTCGGCATTCTTTCCGGGTCCCTGGACTGAGTCTCGAGTCTCAACCAGCACATGGTCCAACACAGTCGACCATGTATCCCGGGAAGGTAAATAGCGTTGTGGTACCGACAAGAACTCCGTAGCGCGGAACTAATTGGTAAGCTCGGCGTAGTATCCTTGACCGATGTCTTGAAGGGACATCCGAGGCATTGTTTGTAGTCGGTCGTTATGACCACCCAAGTCAGGCGAAGTTGCGAATTGAAGATTGCAAAAAGACCTCAGTAAACGATAATGTCAACTCCTCTCGTGGCCCTGATAACAGCAGGCACTGCGGGTCTTGGTGCAACAACGGCGCGACTCTTTGCAAAGAACGGCATCCGCGTCGTGGTGAACTACGCCAGTAACGCTGAGAGAGCCCAGACCCTGGTGAAGGAACTGCAGTCCATCTCAACTGTCGCGAGTGGTGATACAAGTAGGGTCGACTATCATGCCGTCCAGGCCGACCTCTCCAAGAGGGGTGACATCCGCCGGCTCGTTGAGGAGTCTGTAGCCACCATGGGTCAACTTGACATTGTCTTCTCGAACGGTGGGTGGACAAGAATGAGGAACATCAACGACTTGGATGATAATGTCGACGAGGAGGACTGGGATTTGTGCTTCAACATGAACGTCAAGTCGCATCTGTGGCTGATGCATGCTGCCAAGAAGTATCTTGACGAGACCGAGGGTGCTTTCATCACGACCGCCTCATTGGCTGGCGTCAAGTTCAGCGGTAGTTCTATGGTGAGTTCACCCAAATCGAGGATGTGATGCGCTACAGCTGGGTGCTAACAGATACGGTAGGCATATGCCGTAACGAAAGCGGCTCAGATTCACCTAGTCAAGGGCCTGGCAATCGCAGCAAGCCCCAAGATACGGGTGAACAGCGTGGCTCCAGGACTGATGCTGACGGTAAGTACTCCCTTTTGTTGCAAGTGAGATATCTGATGCTAAAATAAACAGGAATGGGGACTCAAGTTCCCGCTCGAAAAGCAAGAAGAGATGAAGCAGCGCACCAAATTGAAGCGTCTTGCCACTGTCGAGGTAAGTATTTGTTCGCTCCAATTGCAGGCGGACACCATGGCTAACATCACCGAAAGGATGTCGCTGAGCAGGTTCTTTGTTTTGCGCGGAGTCGGAGTGTGACCGGAGTGAATGCCGTTATCGACGGCGGCATGGCATTGTAATTCGAAAGTAGAAAGTAAATACAAAAAGAGTGATCAGACTACCACATTTGACTCTGCGTGGTGTCTTCTACGGCCCCCCAGTTTCGTACTTGCCTTTTGGCTTTGCAACCTGGTCTGACATGGCTGTCAGTTCGTTCGGGGACACGAACATCTGCCCCAAGGGACCAACAGATCTGTATATCCCGAGGTAGTTAAGTAGTCTGGCGTTCTGCCAAATAGACCACTATAACACGCGCATTTCACAGTATGAAGGGACGTGATTTAACCTGAGTACCGGTGCAGGGAGGAGCCTAGCGGTACTGATGCGACCTTAGTGAAGAATGAAAATGTCATATCTATGGTGACAAGTATGGTGCCGTCCACAGCACAGTGTTAAAGAGAGAACATGTCAATTTCTGGGCCTTCCTGTGAATCGGATGTTTCCAAACTAGCTGCAAGGAAGATACACGAGCTGCTGAGCACTAACCAAACCGCTTCAGAACAGACCGCCATGATAGAACACATTTCCTGTCCAGATCACTCGCCCACCTCCCGATCATCGTCCCAGTGGATGTAAGAGATAACAGGCCACGACCAGGTGACGTGGCGGATCTTCTTCCCCCACCAGTACAGCGGCAAAAACATAAGGATCACGGCGGCAGCGATAGCAGCCATGACTCCGTAGGCGTTCTGGTATCCCGACGAGGCCACCCACTGATTCGTGTAAAAGGAGAGGAGGAACCCAAACATCGACTTGAAGCCCATGACGGCGAGTGTGACCTCACCAGCCACAGGTCGGTATGCGTCGATAACGTAAACTAGGCAAATATTGGTGCCTTGGACGATGGAGAAGTTCACTGAAACCGAGTTAGTCTAACGGATTATTCGAGGGTCTCGGGGTAAGGGGGAGTCTCACAAAGCCCAAGTCCGATAGTCGGACAGATCCAGTGCAGCTTGTGCTCGATACCAACACCGTAGAGAACAAGCGCCAAGGGCGTGGTGATAAGACAAGGAATCATGGCTGGCAGACGCATCTCGGGATCGCGAATCCCGCCGTTCCGCTTCGTAAAGAAGTCCGCCGTCATGTCCCCCAAGTGGCCACCGGCCGGGATGCCGATGATCGACCCGATGATGGCAGCAATGAAGCAGAGACCGACCTGCCAAGATTCGAAGCCGTACGCAGCCTCGAAGGCTACGTCAACGTTGGACGTCACGGCGACAAGGAAACCGATGGTCACAGACTCAACTAGGGCAGCCCATAGGACAGGCGGTAAGCAGATGAGGCCCAGGGGTCGGAGGACAAGCTTGAGGAAGCTTTCGTCCGTTAGGGTGCGGTGAAAAATCTTGAGTGACTCCCAGTACGACTGCTTCGGGGGCACGGGACGGGCGGCATGTTCGACGTCGCTAGTGGCCGAGACATCCGGTTTCTCGCCCACGGAAGATGGTTGGCGGCGGATATCCTCCAGAAGCGGCTCGCGTTCACGGATGTATGCCGTCTCTGGGAAGGTGAAGAAGGCAAGAAGCAAGACGAAGCCAATCAGCGCCGAGGCTACTTGGTAGATCACTCTCCAGTCGTGGTTGATGGTGATCAGGCCGCAGATGATCATGCCGAAGCCGACACCGACGGAAAGGAATGATGTGTAGAGAGCCATGACGGCGCCGCGCTCGTGGAGGAAGAAGATGTCCGCAATGGTGACCGGGGCTTATGAAGCGATATGTCAGCGAACGAACCTTGAGCGCCCTGCAGGACTTGTAACTCGCCGCTTTCCTAACTTACCGATTGTTTCAGCCGCTCCAGCGCCAAAGCCCATAAGGATGCGACCGGCAAGGAAGCCATTGAAGGAATGTTCAAAGATAAGCCAGATGGCACAGGCCTAGTGTTGCTCTGGTCAGCATGCTATCTGTGACACCAGGTCCTGGCCAAGACTTACTGTATATATAACGTAGCTAATCACGTAGGTCGGACGACGACCGAACTTGTTGGCAACAGGCACCCAGAAGAAGTTTCCGACTCCTTGCAAGAGCGCCGTAGACGTGAAGAAGTAAGCCACTTTGCCGACCGAGGAGGCGAAGAACGCCGGGTCAGTCATCGGATTGGCACCGGGGAAGAAGCTCATGGTAGTTGAGACGATGGCAATGGTCGGTCCGGCCGCGAGGAAGTTGCACATCATCATGGCAATACAGATGACTATTCCGTGCCATGTTAGTGACTACGACTCTGACCCAGAACTACTCAGTAGAGGGAGCATACCCGTCGCGATGTACCACTTGTACCATTGTGGCCTGTGAAGCTATGTAAGAATATGGCATCGAGTATCCATGGAACAAACATATGCATACCAGTTCAACGGGTCATTGGGATCATTGGAAGGGGTGGGAATCTGAATGATCTCGTTCGTCTGGTGGTGGCGAAGGCGGACATTGCCCAAGGTCCTCTTGCGCACAACCTCAAGACTCTCGTCTTCCTGGTCGGCCTTCAATGCGGGAGCAACGGCGTCCGGGTCGGCCATGGTGTGAATGGTGATCTGATGAAACTACAGCGGTGAGTAATTGTCTAAGGGAGGTTGATACAAGATTTGTCGGAGGTCGTAGCGTGGTACAACTCTAGCCTTATCATAGATAATGACCAGGCTGCTCGAGGATAGCTGAGATCTCGAGCAACTCGAAGAGAAGAGGTCGCGGGCCTATTATGGCAGTTTGAATATCAGAAGACAGGGGTGGTCTGCAGTCAAGTCGAAACCAATCGCCAACACTTTGGTATTGCAACGCTGTCTCCAGCAATCCGCAACCCTTGCCGGCCGTCGACACAACCCTCAACGTGGCCCCCCTTTCCGGTTGACTTGACCGTTTAGCCTCGCCTTTCCCAACAATAAGCGTGTGTTTACAACAACCGAGAATGCATCAAGGCCCAGGCGCAAAGACTCTTTTGGGCCCAGTGGGGTCGTCGACTTCCGGGGAGGCCAAGCGTCTGCGAGACTCGACCTTGGGGTAAACCTGGGGATGGTGGACACTAAGACGCAAATGGTGGGTTGGCGCCCACTTTCCGGGGACGACCTGCGTCTCCAAGCTTGTGAGAGGTTGAGCACTCGCGATGTTCGAGCAAGCTTCTTTAGATCGTTCTACCCCGCAAGTTGTTTTCCCCAGACTGGCACAGGGTCATAAGGATTGCAGACGGCGTGGTCTTCCGGTGGCTGCGGCTAGTGTGAGCGGCTCCGACCCTGTGAACGTCAAGGAGGAATGAGACTAACAGCAAGGTACAGTCGAATATGCCTTGAAACAGAACCGCGCCATGTGTGGACGATGAAGATGAAGTGGTTCAGAAGCTGTCGGAGGAAGAATCACATATTCTGCTAGCAGCGTGTTGGGACGCATCATTTCAAGTGCCCAGGGCGACAATCATTCATGAACGCCACATGGGTCTGATCATGTCCAAGAAGAAGAGTTGTGAGATTAGCAGTGACTTTAACTGACAGCTGATCAGAACTCCGGTCTTGGCAAAATGGACAGCACTTGCTGACACAGCAGCATGAGATTAGACTTAAAGTCTAGACTCCGGGGGCTCACCCACTTCAATAACGCGAAGCGTAAAGGACCGCGAAAGGTAATCATGATATCACATTGATGTTTTGAAGCTTCTATACAGTTTCGTTGCAGGGCCAGTTCTGAAGTACAGATATGTACGTCCGCGTTCCCGACTGCTCACAGAGCTGCGCTGTGCATGTGGTAGCCAAAAGAAGCCATGCGGGAGCTCCCCTGGGGCAGATAAAGTGCTGCACTGCTGCACTGTGCCGCGCTGGCGCCGAAGATTGGATGCACGCGCGGTGGAAATGTGCATATTCGTCCGAGACGACTGTGACGACGCACAATCACGAATCCCTGGTGTCCCTATATATGCCGCCAACGCACTTGGCCTAGAAGTACCTACACACTACGCAGTAAGAGAGCGCCAGTGAAACTCGAAGCTGCGTCAGCGCCCAGTGCGCAAAGGCCAAATTGAGTGTTACGCGTCCTCGGTCGCTTAGTCCCAGATTCAGGGTCCGGATGTGGCAAGACTGCATGGAATTGCCCATTCCTCGGAGATCATGTCCAGACTGGACAATATCGCGCTTCAGGAACAACAAGTCACCGTTGACACGGGCTGGCCCAGAACTCGAGGTTCTGAGTAATCCGCAAGCCAGTCCTTTACTTCAGTGGCTTGAACAAGAGAAGTACTTGTATGAAGTACAGATTTTGTCGTGAAGCCGACGGGAGTTCTGCGTGAAATACACCGGCAACTCCCGTAATACGGAAGTGCATATAGCTTACTGCGGAAATGCAACATCGAGCTCCACTTGTTGGATTCAGTCGCTCTAGGCGTACACCAGGGGAGGGCATCTGACTTGCTATGGTATACGACCTAATTGGAGCGGCGTCCCAACCAGCAAGCCTTTCAACTACTTAACAGTAGTGTACACCAAACGCCTCGGGGGTTATTGTAGACAGCACCGATGCTGAAGGTGGGCCATAACCTTGTTGAGTCTTAATGAGCCTTGTGCACCTCTGTATCGCGGAAATCCAGAATTTCTTGTCCCCCAGATCAAAAGATTGGACACCGGCTGTCTTGGCGGCCTTCAGCTCTCTCCACGTAATTGTGAACTGAAGGTACCTTAGCCTGCTTAGCTTTAACTGACGGCATTGCCCACACCCCCAGTCTAAGTTGGCGCTACCTACGTGTAGCCACTTGGGAATCAACTGCCAGAAATCCTCGTGCACGACATCGTTCGAACCACCTTCCGACATCCTCCCACTATCCGAAGACGCGGCTATCAGATCTACCAATGCACTGGGTGCAGATCACGAGAGACTAGTAACCAAATGGCAGAGCCTCAATAGCGGACGGCAATTGACCTGTTTCTGACATAATTGGGTGCACTTTCAGTTGAGCACCAGCCACGGCTCACTACTCCCGTCGACGCAGACCCGGTAGTGTCCTCGCTGCCGCGAGCTCGTGTTGGCCACCCGGACCGTTGCCCCCCTTACCGAGACCCTGAGCACACCTGGTCACCGGGGACGGACAACACAATGGCCAGCCCACTAGCTAATCTCATCCACCATACCGATGCTACTCGTTCCGTCTTCACCCCGGCAACACCAGCACTCGGTGCACAAGTGGCACTCGGACCGCCTCCGTCAAACAGAGGCCCACTGGCACCGATGGCAGCCTCACCCCCTCTCACCATCCCTAACAGCACCGGGTCGCCAGCTCCTGGCTCCCAAGGCCCTCGTAATCACTCATCGACGCAGTCACTCTACCAATGCGCCGACTGTCTAAGTGCGTCGGTCCAACCCCTTTTTCCTCGGCACCAATGTCACTGACTCGTGCTAGAACGCTATTCTCGCCCAGAGCATCTACAGGTATGGTCTGCTGGCGCTTGTATATACAATACCCTAACATGAAGTAGAGGCACATCGCGACTCATACTCTCGGAAAGCGCTTCCAATGCGATGTAAAGTCAACCCTCGCTCCCGTGGATGCAGACCTTGTGGCTCATATGTTATATGCCTAGATATGCTCAAAAGCATTCTCTCGTGCGGATCTCCTCAAGAGGCACCGTACGAACCACTCGGACGACAACGGTACCAAGCGAAGACGCATCAGCGCCTCTCCTGGCGCTGGCCGTGTGGCTCATGCTTGTCAGGCATGTGCTAAGGCCCGAGTCAAGTGCGAAGAGACGAAACCGTAAGTCTATTGCCTCTGTCGATGTCAATCCGGAAAATCACTGACGCGGAGCCCAGTTGCACTCGATGTAAAAACAGGGGCTTGAACTGCGAGTATGGCTCCTCGGAAGATGCGGCGATGCATCTGCTCCACCTCTCGGCCAAAGCTCGTACTGCCGAACCTCAGTCCCAGCAGTCCCAGCAGCCTCAGACACTTCAGCATGCAAGCCCAGATGTAGCGTACTACAATGTTGCTCCAACCTCCCAAGTACCAGTGCCCATCGGAGTGCCGTCGACGGTATATGATCAATCTAACGCACAGCTCCTGGCTCAGACCCCGTCTTTGACGAACAACCAACCATTGAAAGACGAGCCGCAATTATTAACGCCGGAGACCATGATGGATCACAGCAACTCGGACACCTTTCAGCAACCATTCCCAAGTCAAGCTATGGTCGAAGTGGCAAAACTTCCCTTCTCTGACTTCTTACGCGATGTGCTGTATGAGCAGTCACTTGGTGAACAGACCAGATATGCGGAAGCCCAAGGACTTGCGGTCCTGGACTTCTGCGACGACGCAAACCTGGAGCTCAACGACATAGACTTTGGTCTTCTGGACCACTGGAACATCGACGCCAACATGTTTGGTCAAGACCCTAACACAGCAGGACTCCAGTCGAAAGCGCAAGACCCAGCCCCAGACATGGACAAGATGCGACAGCGGCTGGTGCAAATATGGACCAAGTCGCCGTGGCGTTTCAATCCCGAAAAGACGGACACCGGGTTCAACGAGCAGGGTAACTTGCCGTTGCCTTCCCGGGACGCTGGCGCTGCGCGACTACACTGTCGACAGTTGAGAAAAGATCCCGTTGTCAGCGAGACCTTGTATTCGGCTGGCCGCGACAAGATCTTGGCTATCGTGCTGAGCACCTGTCGCAATGACAATATGATGTCCCGTGTCGCATCGTCGTTTCCATCCACTGAGGTCATGGACTCCTGGGTCCATATCTTCCTGGCATCCCACATGTGCCAGGTCTCGTCTTTTATCCACTACCCGACATTCTCCCTAAATAACCAGTGGCCAGAGTGGCTCGCGATGGCAGCTTCTGCTGGTGCCGTACTGGCTCCGATTCCGACGCTTCGCCGCTTTGGGTTTGCACTTCAGGAGGCAGTCCGTAAGTGGTTCAAGACCATGACCGCAGAGGCATATACACTGACATCTGGTACATAGGCGTAACGGTTCCTACAAGAGTGAGTGCGCGGTCTATGCACTTTCGTCTGGTTCAATATCATTCTCGCGGGTGTCAAGCGAACAAGACTACTAATACATGTTACTAGTTCGAGGAGAACAACAAGACCATTGCCGATATCAGTCTTGTCCAGGCACTGATTATGGTCCAGGACGTCGGACTCTGGAGCGGTAACAGACGGAAGATGGAGATTGCAGAGTGCCGTAAGTCGCGCCAGAGCATATGAGACTAGACCGGAAGCTAACCAGTCATGTAGATCTGAACATACCAATTGCGGTAAGCTCTACGTGAATGGCAATTGCTGTGGCTCTCATACTGACCACATAAAGATGATGAGGTATCGGGGCAAGTTTCAGCGATCTCACTACCCACAATTGGTGATAGAGCCTACAGATGAGGGCAAGGTCTTGGAGGAGAAATGGAGGAAGTGGAGCGAACTTGAGGCGTGGAAGAGGTTTGTTTCCTATCTGTTCTTCATGTTGTGAACAGGATGCTTATGCGCTCTAGATTGGTTTACCACGCCTACCTCCGGGACGCCCAGGTGTCGATGACGCAGTTCAACAACATGTCGATGTCGTACGCAGAACTAACGCTGCCGTTACCGTGCTCGAAAGAACTCTGGTTCGCGAAGACGGCGCAAGAGTTTAAGATGCGATACCTTGAGGCGGGTGCCGGGGAGGGCAAGCGGGCGCCGTCTCTGGGCGATCTTCTGCGAGATATCAACTTGCTAACAGCCAACCACCAGAGGCTTGATATGCAGTTTGCCATCTCTGTCTATCTTCACGGCTTCTGGGCGCTGATTTGGGAATACCGGCAGCTAAACTCGGTTTTCCGTGTCAAGGCAGACAGGCCGAACTACTCCAGCAACCCGAACCTCCTCCTCAGCTCGCGACATCAGGAATTGTGCCAACTGCTGCAGAACTTCCAATTAGTCGTCTCGGCGTGGCGTGATGCCATGTCGGCGCAGGAGAGCCTGGTACTCCATCTTTTGCAGCTGAATCTACACGTCTCTCTGGATGACTTGCAACTGTTTGCCGGCAAGGAGGGCGACGATCAAGCACGCAGGATCTATCCGACGTTGCAAAAGTGGTCGGACAGCGCAGAAGCACGCCAAGCGCTCTGGCACGCCGGCCAGATCCTCCGACAAGCCAAGTTATTCCCGCCAGGCCACCTGAAAGACTTTTACGCCGTCGCCGTCCACCACGCAGCACTCTGTCTCTGGGCGCACGGGGTCGTGACCAAGGCGGCGCGGCGCAGCTCGCTGCCGGGCTTGATGAAATACGAGGTGGTGTATCTCGACGGCGAGGACTCGGCGCCGGTGCAGCGCTTCATCGGGTTCGGACAGGGCCGGGCGGCGGTCTGCGGTCCTCAGAGTCTGGATACGTCGGCGCCGGTGTCGGAAAGCCTCGTCACGGACCCGAAGAGCTGCATGGAGGTCGCGCAAGAGATCCTGCGGGCCAACTTTATCGATGGGCAGGAGGGGCTGCCGCCTATTAGCGATAACATCATTCATTTGCTCAAGCAGCTGGGGAATGCGGCTTGGGCGGTTGGACTTGGGTAGGACGAGATGTGTGTGAAAATGGTGTCTGTTATATGGAATCATTCTGGATTATGGGAGCATGGGCGGAGGGCATTTCCTATATTTATACCCCCTGTTGTCTGCGAACTCGTGTTTAGATAGGTGTTTCAGTGGTCTGTACGTCTCTGCAGCATGCGGCATGTGAATGGTTGCCATAGTAGGTCATTATAGCTTGTCGGATTGCATCGAAGTGTTGGATTGTTGAGGCTGTGCCAGCCGCTGCCTTCGTGAGGGCCAAGATTGCAGTGCACCTGTGTAACGTCCGGCGGCTCTCAACAAAAGTGCCCTGGTCGCCGAACTCTGTTGCTTCACCAATCAGTCGCGCATCGCCACGTGGGCTGCTCTCAGCGCTGATTTGTGACAATCAGCAAGTGGCCGCATCACACCTCACCTCACCTTGTCGAGGTCACGACCCGGAGACACAGTCACACTGTTCATTCACGTTCATCATCCTTATCAGCCTCGGAGGCCTGTTCTTCTCTTTTCTTGCGCTGTAAGCACTGGTATAAATGTGGAGGTTTTGCGCCGATAAGCTGACACGGACTTAAACGCGCTTGTTCTTCATCGGATCCCTTCAACCGTCAATCCCACCATACATACACTCACTCACTCACTCACAAGATGGCGTCGTCGCCAACTCCAGGCCTCAACACCGCCGCCATTATAGCCTCCACAGCCGTAGCGACCATAGCAACTCTGTCCCTCCTGCGCTTCACCCTGTACCCTCGCCATCCCAAAATCCTCAAGAGTCCCCTGCGCACGGTGATCCCCAGCCTCACGCCCGCAGAACTCGAGGCTCTAGAGTACAAGCCCGACGCCTTCCCCGGCGCACGAGACGTCGAGACTCCGGTTTGTCCCCCCACGTCATATTTTACTTAGGAGGAGGATTTCACTTTTGCTAACAGAGAGCATGACAAGTACGGCTCCATCAGAGTCTACGAATGGGGACCCACCTCCGGCAAAAAGGCCCTCCTCCTGCACGGCATATCCACCTCGTGCCAGACCCTGACGCACATCGCGCACGCCCTCGTGGCCTCGGGCCATCGCGTCTTGCTGTTCGATCTCTTCGGCCGGGGGTTCTCCGACACCCCGTCCGACCTCCCCCACGATGCGAGGCTGTACGTCTCTCAGGCGCTGATGGCGCTCGCGTCGTCCCCGCTCTCCTGGACGGGAGGGCAGGCCCGGGTCAGGGTGGTCGGGTACTCCATGGGCGGCGGGGTGGCGACGCACTTCGTGGCGGCCTTCCCGGGCATGGTGGAGAGCCTGGTGTTGCTCGCGCCGGCTGGACTGATCAGGCCGGAGAGGTTTGGGAAGTTGCCGAACTTCGTGTATAGGAGCGGGTTTGTGCCGGAGCGGGTGCTGGGCGCTCTGACGAGGAAGAGGCTTCAGAGGCCTATTGCTAGCGGTGTCAAGGGTGGCAAGGAGGGTGGGGAGACCGGGGAGGAGGAGTTGTTGCTTGGGAGTGAGGAGGGAAGGCAGAGAGATCCGCTGGACGCGGCGCTGGCCGAGGCTGCGGACGACGAGACGACGGGGGAACTTCGCCCTGCGACGAGGTTGGAGGTACGGGTGCTGAGGTATGTGCAGTGGATGGTCAAGCATCACGCGGGGTTCATTCCGGCGTTTATGGCGAGCCTGAGAGACGCGCCGCTCATGGGCCAGCATGAGGCCTATGCCAAGCTGGCGAAGACGGAGGTGCCCATAGCTTTGTTGTTTGGGCGCAAAGACACGGTCGTGGATGAGAAGGGGTATCGTGAGGATGGCCTTGGGCTCTTGGGCGGGGAGGAGAGGGTCATGTGGAGGGTGGTCGAGGGTGGGCATGATTTCCCCATGACGCATGCTCGGGAGGCTGTTCAGGTCATGGAGGAGTTTTGGAATGGGATAGATGCCTGACGAGTAAAGAGGTGCGTGTATGTGGAGAAGGACTACTAGATTGTTGATTGGGACGAGGATGCAAATCCAGGTTAGAGGAGTATAGGATATAGAGGTATTGTTACTTGGAGACAGCAGGAAGTAGAGTTAGTTGGTTGAGAGGCATGGACTTCTTTTCTACGAGCTTGCAGTAGCCCGAATTGGTGGTCCACTCAGGTAGATCACAAGTCACGTCAAGGGTCAGGTGAAAGAGACGAGGCTGGTTATAGACGCAGGATGAGAGTGTGATATCCTATTTATCTCGCTGAAAGACTTACAATATCCTGATCCTGTTGATGGTGTGGAGAATGGAACCCTGCAATACACAGCTAGGTTGCCTAATATGTGCCCTACCTTTCCACCCATGTTCGGCCGAACCGATGCCGTATTCTACCGTCTAAGTCCCGTGCTATATGCTCTACCTGTCGAGTGCCTGGTTGTGACACTGCGTGTTGTTAGCTTTGCCGCTGGCCAGACGTCGTAAGGAGTAAAGAGCGAAATACCATGTGATAATACACTCCCTTGTGCCTGAGAAGCTCAGAATGGCTTCCACTCTCAAGCACTTTGCCCTCGCCAAGGACGTAGATGATGTCGGCATTTTGGATCGTAGCCAGCCGATGTGCCACAGCAACGGTCGTCCGCCCCTTAGCGACTCTTTCAAACGCTGCCTGGACGAGCTTTTCGCTTTCTGTTGGGTATGGCGTCATTAGTACAAACGAACAGCTTCTCAAGGATCGGCGGAACCGAGTATCTTACCAGAGTCGAGCGAGCTGGTCGCTTCATCCAAAAGCAAGACACGCGGGTCCCTGATCAAAGCACGGGCAATCGAAACTCTCTGCTTCTGCCCGCCACTCAAGCTTACGCCTTTATTACCGATGTTAGTGTTGTAGCCGTCCGGCAGTGACATGATGAACTCATGGATATTGGCGTCCTTGCAAACTTGGTAGAGTTGCTCGTCCGTGACGCTTGCGGGGTCCACGCCAAGCAGGATATTTTCCTTGATAGTTCCCTGGAAGAGACTCGGTTCCTGAGCGACGAGAGAGAGGAGTTTGCGGTACTCGTACAGGTTCATGTGAGTGATGTCTTTGCCGTTGAAGAGGATGCTTCCCTTATTGACGTCGTAAAACCGCTCTAGCAGGCTCACGATGGACGTCTTTCCGGATCCGGAGGCGCCGACTAGTGCGGCGAATTGGCCTTTTTCGATGGTGAGGTTGAGACCCTTGAAGATGGAGATGTCCCTGGTAGGGTACTTGAAGTGAACATCCCGAAATTCGATCTTCACACCGCCGTCAGTGTCGGGAACCTGCTCATTGGCCGAGATGCTGTCGAGATTCTTGGTGTCGCGAATGCTCAGAATACGGTTGGCCGCCGCGGAAGCCTGGGCCGCATTAGGGCCAAAGCTGAGCCATGTACCGGCCGACTCCGCTCCCTGAATCACCGCCATGTAGGTGACGAAGAACGCAGTGACATTGTATTCGCCCGACATCAGCAGCTGACCTCCGTACCAGAACACCAGAGCTTGACAGCCCAAACTTACGCTGTCGGAGAGCGCAAAGATGATGGTCGTCCACCGTGCTTTCTTGTACGCGGCCGTGACATGGCCGTCGAGCAGATTCTGATACCTTCTGATGATACTGTCTTCCATTACGAGCGAGCTGACGGTCCTGAAGGCACCAATCGACTCGGCGGCAAACTTGGAGCTCTCGGAGAAGACGGCCTCGTTCATGGCGTTGAACTGGAGCTCGTACCTGACACGGAAGTAGCCCGACGCAACACCAAGCGGGATGGTGACAAAAAGAGCTACAAGAGCTAGCTTCCACCCGTACGCAAAAGAGATGGCTAGCGCTCCCACAAGGGTAAACATGCCAACGAGCATGATCATCATGTTGAGTCCGAGAAGTTCCTTTAAAGCCGTAGGATCGCCAGAAAGCCTGGCCGAGAGTTGGCCCGTCGAATTGTCTTCCTGGTCGAAGTAGGAAGTCTTCTGAAATAGTAGAGACTCAAAGTACTGCTGTCGATATACGGCCGCTATCGAGTGTTCGCAGTTCGTAGAGGCAATACTAGTTGTGAAGTAGCTTAGGCCGACGCCAGCAGCGAGCACAGCCCACCATTTGGACCAGTAGGCACCTTCGTCGAGAAACTGTTGACCCGTCAGGGAGAACACATTAATGATCTAGATAAGTCTTGTTAGCACTGGGCAACGGCAACATTACCGTAGCTCGTGTATGATTCCGGGAAACACACCTTTGCAAACAAGTAAGCTTGAAGCGGCACCGCAGCCGCAGCACCAGCCGCGCCGAGAAGAGCAATGATATACAATGGTATCTTGGTCTTCTGCTCGCCGAGTAGCTTTCCGAAACCGTTGATGAGATTCCGCTCTTTCCACATCGCAGGTTTTTTCTCCTCGGCCGCTTCTGACCTTGCAGCACTCTTTTCGCGTTCGAGAATATCACCAATGTCTTCTTCGTGCATGGGCCCGTCATCTTCGCCGTCACCGAGCGACAATTTCTGAGCATAGACGAGACCATAGTAGACGCCATCAGGGTTTGAGAGAAGGCTCTCATGCGTGCCTTCTTCGGCAACCTTGCCATTCTGAAGCACCACAATCCTGTCCGCGTCCTTGATGGTCGACAGCCGGTGGGCAATGGTGATTGTCGTCCGACCTTTGGAAGCTCTCTCTAGCGCTTGTTGGACGATACGTTCTCCTCGGACGTCAATCGCCGACGTGGCCTCATCGAGAATGAGTATCTTCGGCTTGGCAATGATGCTCCTTGCGATCGCAATACGCTGCCTCTGTCCACCACTGAGCTTGGTGCCCTGGTCACCAACTTGCGTGTCGTACCCATCCGGGAGGCGGTCGATGAACTCATCAGCGAAGGACTCGGTGCACGCAGTCTTCACTAGCTGTCTCTTTTCCTCTTCTGAGGCATTCTCCATGTCGGTGCCAATCAGCCCAGCTGATACGTTGTTGTAGATCGAGTCATTGAATAGGAATGGCTCTTGTTGGACCAACCCAATCTGCGACCTCCACCACTTGATGTTGATCTCATCCAACCGATGGCCAGAGGTCGAGATGGTACCCTTGAGTTCGACTGGAGGCCCGACTTCCTCAATGCTGTGAGGCAGGCTTTCGCCTTCCTCCTCCTCCTCGGTCTCATCACCCTTGCCCTTCTTCTTCTTCTTCTTCTTCTTGTCCTTCTTCCTGTCCTTCTCAACGGTCTTGGCAATGACGTATTGGTCGTGTAGGGTGTACCACCCTTGGATGAGTCCGACAATGGTACTCTTCCCTGAGCCACTAGGACCGACGATGGCGGTGTTCTTGTTGGCCTCGATACGCAAGTTCAGACCATCCAGAACTTTCTTCGAGGCGCGGCTGGGGTAAGCAAACGTCACATCGGTGAAGACGATATCGTCACTGGCGCTGACATCTGGGTCTTCGAGCTTGCCAATCTCAGGCCGTGGTGCGTCAATGATGGTGAAGAATTCGGCCGCAGCAACCATGGCCTTAGACACGGCAATCAGCGGCGTCGAGGTCCGCTCAAGCGACATAACCATCATCATGACAGACATCAGAACCACAATGATGTCTCCAATGCTTCCAAGATGACCCTCGGCGTAGGACTTGGTGCCGTACCAAAAGGCCAGGGCAAACATCGCATACATGGAGAAGAATATCATTCCAAACTGAATGGCCGTCAGCGGCGACGTAGTCAGTCCGTAATACTCCGCCTTTCGTACCCATTCAGAGTACCGGCTGGCGACACGAGCTTCTGCCCCACAAGAAGACACCATACGGATACCACTGAATGCCTCCGTAGCAATGGAGTTTGCCTTCGATTCGGCCTTGGTGACGTTGGACATGCCCTTGATGATGAAAGGAAGTAGAATGGACAGCACGAGGACGATGAAGAGTATCACAGAAGCGGTGACAAGAGTCAGTGACCAGCTGTATGTGAAAGCGATGATAATGGCCGAGACGATGGTGGCGGTGAATTCGATGAATGTCCCCAGCTTCTCAGATATGCCGAGCTGAAGCGTATTAGCCGTTGCGGTGATGGTGCTGGCCGCAGCGCCCGAGGGCATCGAGTCGAGGACGTGAATCGTCTGACCGAATAGGGACTGCAGGTAATGCAGCCTGATACCCGCCGACATGCGGATCCCGATCAGGCGGAAGCAGAACTTGTTGATGTAGTTCAGACCGAAGCGCGCGATAAAGAGCCCAAATATGTAGAGGGCCTGCTTGTTGAGAGTCGTCCGGAACGCATCTAGATCCGGAGTGCCTCCAGGAGTTCCAAAGCTGCTAAAGTTGCCAACCAACTTGCCAAAGACAACGTTCATTAATGGGAGGGTTATGCCAGCACCGATGCTGGCGATGGCACCAGCCAGCATCAAGGCATAGTCGAACTTATTCGCATAGCTGAAGATCCTCAGGTAGTCCTTGAAGTTTGCCTCTCTCTCAGGCCTCGCCTTCACCTCGATGGTCTTGTCCCCGTCCTTGGACGAAGGAGTACTTGTCGGCTCTGATTCCTTCGATTGGTGCAATCCCTCGCCAGCTGTCTTTTCTGGATTGGACTCCATTGCAGCGATGAACTTCGATTATGGTGGTGGACCTTCTCAGAGCAATTCAAGATACCGCACCGAGGAGAACGGGGGTGGGGGCGACTCCTTTGCGCCCAGTCGTCAGATCTTAAAAGTATAGAATACAGATAATAAATGGAAGTTGAAGGAGCGTATGAATTCAAGACGTGAAGAACGCTATATAGCTAACCTGCCATCACGCTTTCATATTAAATAGAGAGGATACAGAGAACAGTAGAAAAAGATTGAGGTTGTCAATTAGGCCACCACAATTCAAGCCGTCACCTGTGTTTGGTACAGGAGTACGCGCCTTTGACCAAATAGGTAAACGGGTGTCTCGATGTACCCAAGGGACACTTGGCGGCTTTAGATCTCGCTAACCAACGACAACATGAGACTGCAGAACATCGGCGCCAAACCAGATAGCGTATGGTATGCCGAGGAGGCGGCAACAAGGCAGTTGGGGACCTACACATCTTCGCTGCAACGCCGCCACGGCCGCCCAATTGAAACCTTCGATAACGCCAGGGTAAGCTCGGGGTGGTCATTCACTCCGGGCTCCGCTAATTTGCTGGCAATACTACCTGCCGGAGTCCGTCCCGGGAGATCGTGGCGACTGGCCTTGACAACATCAAATTCAGCCTCTGGGTCTGCCCGTCTGACTCACCATCGGACCGGCAGCGTGATTGATGCGTGTCGGATTGGATCCGATGTCGACCGGTTTCGTTTACTCGAAAAAACCCGAAGGGGCATGAATGGCATCCGGCCCACGACAACTATGGTAAACGAGGCGCTCTGGAATGCCTAGTGTAGCTCCTGGAGACATTGCGGATGTCGCCAACAATTACCCGTGCCACAGTAAAATAGGCATCCAAATTACCATCATAAGGACTCGACGGAGGCAGAAAATGATGGGGAAAAGAAACTACCTTACCCCTGAGACATGGAAGTCGGTGACGTTGACATGGGACGATGCACGCACTTTCTGTGGGGTGTTTGCTCGTCTGGACTTAAGCATACCTCAAGGCAGACTGCGTACATTAAACATTTTTCTGAGCCAATGGAATAAGCAACTCTTTCCAGACTTAATTAGGACGATGCCTATTAGCTAGAACTTAGTCTCTGTTTCTTGGCGTTGCACGTCTATCTACATAGTATGCCTCGTCGATATCTCGAAGTCCGGAGAATTGATTTTCACAAGGCCATTCATTCTCCTGCCACTAAAATGTTCCTCGCCAGGACATGTCGAGGGACGGAACACCAGTTGTCCCCAGAGTTCGCATTCGATTTGCAAAGGTCATCCCTGAAGACTTGTCCCCGGATATCCTGTGTTGTGTTGACGTATGAAAAATGGATCATTGAGGAAGCCTCGAGATCCCGCCATCACATATTTCACCACCCTGAACCATCATTTCGTCTTTGCCGCGGGACACTCGCCCCTCCCCGCACACTAGGCAATGCAGCTTCAGGCAAGCGATGTTCTTTTCTTTCTTTTTCTGTCAAGAATAGCGCACTTATTGCAGCTGCTCGATACATGTAGATGCAGTTACCACGTCCAGTTCCGATGTTGCAGGGTTAGCTCTGAGCTAGGACCTGTCTGATCACAGCAAAGAGACTTTCACCAAGTCGCATGTGGGACCTGGCTGCCAAATAGACTCTACCCGGTCCGCAATGAGGGCAGTGACATCGAATATACAGGCCACGGACTTCGATGGACTAAGTCCCGGGACTCGGCAACGCGAGTGCTTGACAAGATATAGCAACAGCAACGCCAAAGAGGGCTTCCACCACTCTTTCCTAAATATTTACTGCATTGGCTACCTCACGCATACACCTGTGCTACACTTGCGTGGCAACAAGTCTTACAGAGGGGCGTGACCACCCTCTCGGGTGCAGCTATTGGGGGTTTATATCTGGTCGTCTGGCAAGTATGGAGCTCGCAGGCTCCCTGATATGATTCCCCTAGAATGGATCAACGAAACCGACACATGGCTATGGCAGAGGTCAGGTAAGGAGCTATCTGTGATCTTACCCTTGCTGATTTGGTGAGGCGATCCGTGCCGTTGCAATCACACAAGGACGGGGGCAGCCAATTCAATGAAGCATGGAGTCACAACCATTTCTACGACGTCAATCCTGCGGCCAGATCGTTCTTCAATGAGTCCAAACTTCGAGAGTACGATAGACATTTTGCAGTTGGATTTGGACCGGCCACCTCACCACTCATCATAGATATGATTTCTGGACGATCGCGGGGGAAGCTCGTCACAAACATCCAATGACTGGCCAACTTGCCGCTCAACAATTGAGCCCCGGATTTCGACAGACTATACGTTCAAACTACGTATCTGTGTCCCTTCCGTAAGGTAGTATATGGTGGGGGATAAGGTCTGTGATAAGGAGGGGCGGTGACCAGTAGCAGGTACAGTTGTACATCTATTGCATTGCCATGCCTGTCACCAAGCTGCTCCCAGGAGTTGCCGCATGAAACATTGAAGTTCTATGATTGCGGCCATCTTACGGTTATTGCGGCGTTTTGCACGAGCCACTGTTCAAATATTGTGGGAGTCTATTTCCCGGCTACAACCATAATGCCATATCCAATGGGCTCTGCTTGACTCAAAAGAGAGAAGTTGCACGTGGAGGGAGCCTGGCTACGAACAAAGGCTACCTTATGCACTGTACAACCTTCTTGGATTGTGCAAGTACATCCTCAACGGTGAACAGCAGGTATCACACGGACGTCAGATGGTCGTACCGTTGTGACAGTGACTCGGACCTAGCAGACGGCGAAGGGTTCACAAACTGCAGTGTGAATATCTGTGCGTCACCTTGAGAAGTTGTTTCACGAACTGAGCGTTCTGAAATCAAGCCAAAGCTCCCGAGACCACATGGTGATGGAAGACTCCTTGCAGCGAAAGCGCCTCCCGTCGGCCTCACTAGAGCGATCTTCTGCAGGGATTGTGCAAGCGCGCCCCAAGCGTGGCAGGGGGCTATCAGTTAGACCCGTCAGATTTGGCGTCCCCTGCAGTGGTTCGGGCCCTCATCAGCTCAATTTCGGTACGTACCGCGCAATAGTTTGCTTGACGTGGCTTTGGCCCATCTCCACAACCCACAGCTTTCTCCTTCTGCAACCTCTCACGGACTGCATTGACGCGACAAAATTGGATCTCTCGAGCAGCCAAAGCAAAATTTGGCCCACGTACGCGGTGTTGAAGCGCGATGGACATGGACCGAAAGGGAAAAACACGCTGATATGGATGGGTCTAGTAAGGTGGACAATGCGCCTCAACTCGTGTCTGCACAGCTGCACTGATCAGTGGAAAGGGGAAGAAGGACGGTCAGAAGGATAGAGAAAACCGTCCTTCCTCCCCTTCAGGATATGTTCTTTTTCTGAAACAATGTTTCTCTCTCTCTTTCTCACTCTAGCTATCTATATCCCTCTTATTAAGTCTCTTATAACATTGCCTGGATGATCTGTCTAGTCTAGAGTCTCCTTGCCGCAGATTCGTGGCCGTCAATCGCTATCCCTCGAGCCAGTCTTTACCGAAGAGGCTAACACCGCCTTGTTACACTCTCCTTACCCTCATTCGGCATCCCTCTTCTAATAAGAACCCTCCCTGCCTTCTATCTGACACAGTTGTACAGTCTACGTCAGGACCTAGCCACAGGGTTCAGCTACAGTGGTGTCTGCCCTGTGATTCCTTGCCATTTACGCTCGTTGTCGTTTCCCGGCTCAGCATTGTGTCTCCCTGTGCTTCCTGTGTCTCAAGATACTCACATCACCCGGCCCGTGTTTTGCCAATCATATTGCCGGGCTTCATCCTCGAGTTACCAACCTGCGGACGTTTTGTCTCGCAAATCCGAATCTTTGCTGTCGTCAACATACCTATCAGCCTAATATCTTAATACTGTCAGTTCTCCTGACCCAGAGTTCGCTTCCCGGGTTGCTGCACGACCAGCCTCATCGTCACAGCGTCGGCGATCATATCGACCACTTATACCTCCGTCTTCAGTTCCAGAACGTTGTGTCTGGGTACTTTGTATCTTCTGGAAGGCATCTGTCAAACAAAGAAAAAGGCCCTTGTCTGCCGCCAGTTCTATCGTTCTAGCTTCGGAAGTCCCTGCTCGACAACACCCTCAGGATTTAGCGAGTTCCAGGCGAGGCAGCTCTTGGGGATCGTCGGCTAGCAGAGAACGGCAGCGTGCATGCTGATGGAGAGCACCGCTTGAGGCGGTATCACATTGGCACGACAAAGTTCACCTCCGAGACGACCGAGCTTCCACGTGCTGTGGTTATACCACCAGAATTTCTTCCCATTGTGGACTTAGACCAGTGATTGTCACCAATCTCAACCATGCCTGGCTTAATACCATTGATGCTCAGGCCTTCAGAGCCGGCGAAACGCACGAGTCCAAGCACCAGCACAAGCTTCCAGCCAAGCCATCTGCGTAGTGCAAGCACAGGAACCGTACAGACACCGAGGCCAAACCTACCCAAACGATATTCGCAACTGCCACCAGCGAATCTACCAGTCATTCCTTACACACAGGCAGAATGGAGGAAGGCCATCTCGGAGGTCAAGAGACAGCACATGAGCAGGAGATACCGGGCATGCTCGGCAAGGTGTGCTGAGATCCTAGACAACCTCAAGGATGCATCGCAAGTGGAGCCCGCATACCTCATCTACCTTCACTTCTACGCCGCCGCGTCAATGGAGATGTGCACCCGGCCACTACCCCTGACATCTCCGTACCGAGCCGCTCTCCTACAACAAGCACGAACCCACTACGACCGCGCAACGTCCCTCATCCGAGCCGCCGAGGACTCGGTAGCCATCAAGACCCGATCAGGCTCCGTAAGCTCTTCGTCCCCCCCAAGCCTCCACTCACCCTCGGACTCCGTCGGCTCCCTCAGCTCCGTGAGCTCGGGGCGCACCTGGACGGCAGAAACCAGCGCTCCCTCACCCACGACATCAATCTACTCCTTCGACGAGCTATCCACACCGCAGTCATCACCACGCCGCCTGCCCCAGAAAAGAGGCAAAAAGGTCTCCTTCTCCCTGCCCCTCTGTGCCAAGGAACTCGAGGAACAGGAACGGGAGGCGGCCGCCAACTTTCGATTTCCGGAGCCCATCATCAGACCCGACTCGCCCACCCTCGGCTTCGACGACGAGTACTTCCAAGCCGGTGCTAGCTTGCGCGACCTGCCCGCACCACCCCCGCCGCCCAAGTCCAGCTTGCGGCCCCCTCCCGTGGCGACAGACCTGCCTCTGCTTCCTGAGAGGGAGGAGGGAGACGATCTCTTCCGCGTCGAGCGCAGCGTGCACCGGTACAACGAGACGCTCTCGGATCTCCGCTCTCAGCTGGCCAGCCACTCGCAGAACCTCGGAGCGCAACTGGTCCTAGCGGCAGACATGGGCAGCCGACCGAGCAGCCCGGCCAGTCCCAAGAGTCCCACCTTCGAGAAGGCCAATGCCGATGCACGTGCCGCCGAGAAGCAGGCGCGCATCGAGCGGTTGCGGAAGAACGGGTGGGTGAGGAAGCGGTTCGATAGCCGGCGGTACGAGGAGCTTGCGCGGGAGGTGTTGGCTGAGCTGGAGCCGTAGGCTGGAGCTTTGCATGTGGATGACTTGTACTTTTTATATCGGCTGGCATACTATGATGTACGCTACGACGCTTTTATGTTTTGATCAAATGAGGGACAGGGATATGGATGGTATCATATCTACTAGGAGTTCTTGGAAGGATGGGTAGGAATCTGTTATTATTGGGATGGACATGGTGTTCCGGCGAGAACAAAGGTGATGGTATCCTGTACACATACCTGGTTGTTGGCCAGACAGTCACTGGACTGGGATTTGCGAAGCGATTCGGCTTCTTGTATGTGTGTCATGGGGCTAAAAGCATGGCGGTTGTTCTGACACTGTTATTCTATGATCTGTACATAGTCTGCTTCGTCACTTACCGTCAAGACGAAACCAACGTATAATGATCTGCCTTCGCTCGTGTTTCCTCTCTTCAGCTGAAGCCATAGCCGTCAGCTAAGATCTGGATCCTGAGACCTCGTACCACCGCCCCCGCAAGTGCGTCATTGACCCCCATAAGCGTAGTCCGCAGTATTCCCAGCTCATCGGCGGACCGGTGTCCGAGTGACAAAGACGGTGAAAATATTGCGCGAACGTGGTCGTAAGGGTATCCTGGGCTTAGGCCGCATGGGTTGCCCCATCGATACGAATGCTGTTGGACTACGTCAGGTACATACAGTATGATGTTTGTATTGATTTTTTGTTGAGGCTGGGCAGACCTTGCGAGTGATTCCTCAGGTCTCCGCAAACGCGTCTCCTCAAACACGCCAGAGAGGGCTTTTCGCTCGGATGTGGGCCAGGTCTGGAGATCTGCGAAGCAAAGATTGCAGGACCTGGACTGAATTGAGGGTGCCGAAGGGTTGGGAGCCCCGGGGGTTTGTCATATTTACGCTTCTTTAGGCGCGATATAAATATATCTCTGAGCGCGTCCGCTGTTGATAGTGGTAGCGCGTGTTCTCCGCATAGTGTGTTGCTTGAGTCGTGTGTGCCGTCTACTTGCATAGGACGTAACGCTATGCAGCGGCGATGTTGCGTTGATCGAGGTGCCAGAGAATGATGAGAGAGCTTTGTCGACTTTCGGAGAAGACTTGTTACATGGTACACTGGTCTCAAGGCGCAAGCCGCACGAGCAACCACAGAGAGGCACATACAAAGGTAGTCGATACGGTGACATCGCACATATGCACTGCAATATTGGGAGGTGATGGCACGGCAAGTCAGCAGCCATATGTGTCCATATACCGACGAGAGCCAAATCCTATAATGGGCGTGCCGAATTGTTTCCCACTTATCTGAATCGCTGTTACTTCAAACAGCAGTATCTTCTCTCGATGGAGAAGTGAAAGAAATAAAATTTGCACAAATCCTGTGCTTGAGAAGTCAACAGGCACCCTGGCTGGAGCTGCCGTGGCTTCCAATTCGCGTTCACATCCAAATTGACACTCCTCCCGTCCTCCAGTCCAACACATGGCCTGCCACATCTTGTTCCTGCACGGCTTAAATTCGCACTCTGTTCCTCGGTTGTTTAACCGCTGAAACTCTTCCTCTTTGCTTCCTTCTCAGCGTCTTCGGTAACCTTGAGTGCCTGCTCCTGTTGCTTCATCTCACGAACCTTTGCAAGCACAACCTCACGGAATATGGCGCCCTTGACTGCCTTGGACAGTGTGCGTTTCTCTCCGGTCTGAGTTTGGCTTGGGGTGCTACTGCTCGCAGTGCTGTGTGAATTGTCACTCGTCCCGTAGAAAGATCTATGCGACTGGTCGGCAGCCGCCTGCGCATCGGCTGGCATATCCGTGTTCTCGGGGTCGTCCTCCTGCATCTTGAGCGCTTCGATACGGTTTGCGAGCTTGACGCGCTCGATACCGCGACGCAGCCGCGCCTTGGCCATGTATTGCTTGATCTCCGGGAGCAAGTTGTGATCCGTGGCGTTCTCGCCGCTCAGCCATGGGTGAGCTAGTGCTTGCTGTTGTGGTAAGGAGGTTAGTCTGAATCCAACTTTCTGCATCTAGCTAGACGGGGTACCTTACCTGACTGGTCCACCGAGCCTCTGGCTTCGGTTGCAACAGTCCTCTGATAAAGTCTTTGGCATCTTCGCTGACATCCTTCCAGTATTGTTTGTGGAAGACTACATCGGCTGTGCTGCACTCGTCAATGAGCTCCTGTAAGGTCTCGGAGCGGAAAGGCGAATAGCCGCATAGCAGAGTGTAGGTGATGACGCCCATGGACCACATGTCGACGGCCTTGCCATGTCCTTGCTTCAACATGACTTCGGGTGCCGCATACCCAAACGATCCAGCCATTGTCGTCAGTACTTCATCTTTACTATCCAGCATCTTCGCAATGCCGAAATCGGCGAGGACAAGGTCGGAATCGGGCGCCCGTGTCCTGTAGAGCAGGTTTTCTGGCTTCAGATCTACGTGGACTGTCAGAAAACAAGCAATTATCTATGAAGGGTACCAGGTACAAACCTCTGTGGACGACATTGTTCCGATGAAGGTAGTCGACTGCCTCGAGCACTTGCTTGATAGTTTGAGACGCATCCTTTTCGGTAAAACGTCCTTGATCGCAGATACGGTCGAACAGCTCTCCACCAGTAGCCAGCTCCGTGACAATATAGTATTTGTCCTAAGCAAAGTTAGTGCCGGTCGGCGTTTAGAGATGTGGTGCCTGAGCAAGCTTACCCTCGACTCGAACCAATCCACGAACTTGACGATATGGGGGTGCTTCAGCCGCTGCAGCATATCCAACTCGTCTAGTACCATCCGCTCGTTGCCCTTGACATTCTTCTTCAGAATGATCTTGATGGCCACCTGCCCGGTTGGCCCATCAGCTTCTCGGACGATGCCATATGTACCTGCACCCAGTGTCCTGCCGAACCGGTACCGCGACCTACAACGTCGACGTCAGTATGGCTGCGATTTAGCAATCAGGGCTGTAAGCGGGCGTACTTCTTGTCATAACTCTCGGGTTGGCCATGGAGGCGGTTTAGCATGTTGGAAACTGGATGACATGTAGCCGTGGTTAGTAATGTAGACATACGGTACTAGTAATGCATGCATGGAAGAATACGATATGCTTGTTGTTGTTCGACATATCCGAAACGGGGCAAGGGGAAGCACTTACAGCTCATCTCGTCGAGCTGTTAGAGAAACACAAAGAAGATACTCGAAGGGGAACAATAGAGTCGATGGTCCTGCCCTGCACTTAGGGCGGAGATATCACACGGGGAGGAGGTGTCACGGGTGGATGGACCCCTGTTGCGATCAGGAAGAAGAGAAGAAGCGGCTGAGGACCAAGCGCCGACAGGTGAGGACGGGAGGTAGGAAGTGCGAGGAAGTATGCCCCGAGCTGGCTGGACAGATAAGATAAGGGTACGAACGGACGAGCAGCCTTACGAGAAGCGTTGTCAGTCCAGCGACGGATAGAGCGCAGTGACGGGAGACGGCGAACGAAGAGTACCTGGGAAGGGTAATTGGCCAAAGAAGATATGAGGGAGATGCGTTGCTTGGGATGCGAAGTGGCTTCTTGTAAAGCAAGTTCAGGTTCCACCAGCACAACAGATCCAGTGTCTGATATTTGTGAGCTCTTCCAAATTTAAGTTTGAGAGGGAGCAGGATAGCGAGGCCCTTAGGTAAGTAGGCTGTGCGAAAGGTGGAGAGAGCGCAACAAACTACCAAGTGAGATATGTGGAAGAAGCCTTGTGATCGACCTAACAAATGCGGCTGGGCTGAAGCTCGTGAGAGGGGTGTTGGAGCTCAGCCCTCTCGCTTCAAGAAGGAGGGGCGCGAGGTGGAGGGGCACGCAGTCAGGGACCAAGTTGCCCCGCTTTTAATTGGGTCAACGACTCAACGTCACCATAAAAAGGCAAGCACGATGACAGGGTACTTCGGTATCCGACTCTAAAAAGCTACCAGTAAGCTTCGAAGGCTGCCTTGAAATAGCAAGATAGGTACACACATCTACTATGGTAGACCTGCTGTAGGATTCCCCATGTTACCCTGGTCTGGTACGCAGAACTGACGGGGCTCTACAATGCGGCGAGGCGGCAAGACTACTAAATGACTCCTATGGTAACCACAGCAAGGTACCGGTAGTTGACAGGTAAGTGAAGAGGTGGCAGAGCCATCAATTCACTAACATGCGTAAGTCTACCAAAAGGGGTACCTCGTCCTTCAGGCCATTTGAGGTAGATAACACTCCTGCAGCGAAAAGCGAGACGTCACTCAAATTTGGATTCATTTAGCATGAAATATGTAATGAGCCCAAATACAGCACCTAAGCAGTCATTAGGTAGAGCTCCATCTTCCTGTTCTCATCCCCTGAATCCTCGTTTTGGTATTTGAGCCACAGACAGAGCCACTTTTCGTCAGAGCACTGCCACATCGCCCCAGGTGCAGGAGAGCAGACTGGAGCACCGGCCTTGATGAAAGGAGACCTGAGTCCGCTCCTTTGACTTTGAATACTCTTCTTTCGCGTGTTGAGGTCGGTATGTCCATAAGATCTCGCTTAGGGCAAGTTTTAGGGTAACTAAGACTTGATTACTCTCATTGCGATTCATGCTTGGAGGAAGCAGCAACAAGCGCCGCACAGGGCGAACAGCCCATATGAATTACCGGGCAGGCTTGTCTGATCTGAATTGAGAGATTCTATGGGACGTCCTTTCCCCTGTGAAACCTCATGGAACAGTAATGGTCGTGAATAGCTCTCGGCGTCTATTTCATCTTCCAGTCTGCAAGTAGTAAGTGTATCCAGTTGAAGTGAGGTAACCAATCGACGCAGCACTTAGGTACTGCAGTAAGGTATGTATACAGCTCCTTCCCGCTTTACCTGCAGGCTACAAACGCTTGTCGCAAGGCCGCTTCCAGTTGGCGTCAATCTGACGGAGTGACTTCAACTACGTACCTAAGGTAGGCAGTCCTTGATTGGGGGCCCATACCCGCCCGATGTAGAGAGAGAGGTACGTGCATTGCAGTCTCCTACACGTGTAAACCTTGCTCCCTGCAAACGCTTTCCTCAGCGGTTCTTAACTTCACCCATCGACTTCAAACTTCACTTCCCAGTTCGCGCATTATAAGGCTGCCATACTCAAGATACAAATGGCTTTGGTAGACCTCACAGCTACGACCTGACCTCTTTAACACATGCCAACCCCACACTAAACCACCCCCACATTCAACGATCATCGCGAGACCCCGCCGTCCCCGACATCCCGGTCCGGCTGCCTGCCTCGATTCATCTCTCAGCCTTGAGGCTCTTATCACTTTTGGTCTCTCGCCCAACACGTCAACATGGTCGCCAATTTCGCGTCGAAGCGCCTTGGCAAGGAATTACAGAAAGTGAGCTATGCTGAGTGACAACCACCTCGCCCACGCGAACCTATGTGTTCAGCTACTGATTCTGGCGCATCTAGATCAACAGCAGCTTACCGCCGGGCATCACCCTGGTCTCGGCCGACAATTTCGAAGAGTGGCTTCTCGACATCCGAGTTCTCGACAAGAACCCGCTCTACCAAGACCAGACCTACCGATTAAAGTTCAAATTCGGCAGCTCATATCCCATCGGTACGTTTGCCCATACACCCACAACTCAATATCCTGTTGCACGCGCACGGGCGGCAGCTGATGGCATGTTGCCAGAACCCCCAGAAGTGACCTTTGTTAAGAAAGACGACCGTCCGATCCCCATGCATCCTCACATATATTCCAATGGCATTATATGTCTGGACCTCCTGGGAACGCAGGGCTGGAGTCCGGTGCAGAACGTCGAGAGCGTGTGCATGAGTATCCAGAGCATGTTGACGGGTAACAACAAAAACGAGCGCCCTCCGGGAGACGAGGAGTTTGTCAGGGGCAACCGACAGAGGCCGAAGGACATCGATTTCTATTACCACGATAACACCGTGTAGTCATGGCCATCGCCAGGTGCCTCCGTCGGTGTCTGGCCTTGGAGTCTAGGGTATGGCGTCGAGTTTTTATCGCGTGGATTGGATTGGATGAATATACGGATTTGCATCGAAGAAGCTGAGGCTTTTCGGTTTGGAGTTGGTTGCAGGATCATGCTTTCTGCGTTGCCGGAGAGCTCATCATTGTGTTCTTCAGGCTGGCTATTTTCCGGCTGACAGGGTTGAGGCATTGCTTATAAGACTCGTTTGATTTTGTAAGACTTACATAGCAAGACGGTTGATAAAGCGTCAAAAAAACCTTGACAGCCCTCTTTCCATCACATTGCCAACGTCTTTGACATATCAGAGTTGTCGACAAACATCGGGCGGCGAGGGACGTATCGCCGATGTTGAATGAAGTACTGGACGGTAAGGGCTAGTCTTTGTTGAGGCGATCCCCTCAGAGCTGTGAAGTTGTTCAAGAAAAAGCTGAACAGTGTTTGTAGTCATAAGTCTTGTCGATAAGACAACGTAACTGTTGATGAATCTGGAATGGCGACGGGACTTAATCAATCAACATCGGACAGATTTTATGCGATTATCCAATATGAAGAACCCCAAACCTCGGTGTTGAAGCACACCGACTGCCGATCCGACGCTCGAGCTTTGACTCCACAGGAATGAGCTCCTACATGTACCCTCACGCGTCATTACCTTTCTTCCTACACACGAAATCTGACCAACAGCTCCAATCCCTCCCCCACAGCTCTGTCAAGTTCAGCATATAATTCTGAGCGAGGGCACTGATCGCTCAGAACACCGTATGGAGAGCTCGGCGCCATGGCTCCTCATGTCGGATTCGACACGGAACAGATAAGGGACAAGGCCCGCAAGGACCTGCTCTATCTCCTCGAGGGAGTAAGTAAGGCTTCCCTGTCGGTCCCTGCGTGTACCATGAGGTAGTTCAGCTAACCCAAGTGTTAGGTCCGGGGAAAGAAGAACCTGGTGATTGAAATGAACCTGGCTGGCCCTGTCGGCGCAATAGTCACGGCCTCGACACTGCGAGACTACGGGGTCGAGAAGTTCTTCTTTCTGGACAGCAACAATGCGGATACCAGCCAGCGAAACGTCGTCTTCATTGCTCGGGGCGATTCTGAGCGAAATGTTCAGGCCATAGCAGGTTAGCATGCGTTCCCCTCACCCATTCCCTGAAACTCCCCCGAAGGGCTCACGAAGTAGGCTGCGTTGGGATCGCCTCACTCTTCGCTGTCAGTCAACGAGCCAATATGGATGATATGAGAGTTGCACGGCCCATAGCGTCTATCTCGGTTGCCAGACCTGTCGTAGGCGCCAACATAACGTGCTGACAACCTTGTCCAGATCACATGAAACGCCTACAACGCGAGAGTAAAACCGGCCACGAGTTCTACATCTTCTGGGTTCCCAGGCGCACACTGGTCTCCGACAAACTCCTCGAGGAACTGGGTGTACTCGGTGATGCAGAGATTGCCGAACTCCCTCTTTACTTTTTCCCGTTGGATAAAGATGTCTTGTCTTTGGAGCTGGACGATTCATTCAAAGATCTGTATTTGTCAAAGGATCCGACATCCATTTTCATGCTTGCTCGTGCCTTGATGGGCATCCAACAAAAGCATGGCCTCTTCCCTCGAATAATAGGTAAAGGCGACAACGCCAAGCGAGTTGCTGAGCTGCTTTCCCGAATGCGCCAGGAGCTACTTGCCGGTGAAGGTGCAAACGAAGCCGGCAAGATCGGACTCACGCCTAGCACAACAACGGAGAGTCTCATAATTATTGATCGTGAGGTTGACTTCGTCACACCGTTACTAACGCAGCTCACGTACGAAGGGCTGATAGACGAGGTATTTGGGATCCAGAATAATCAGACAGATGTCGACTCGACTATCATTGGCGCTCCAGCCCAACAACAGCCACAGCAGCAGCAACAAGGCGCCGCCGCAACGGCGGCAGCAAATCCGCAAGGAAGGACGCGAAAGATCCAACTTGACTCTTCCGACAAGCTATTCGAACAAATCCGCGATACCAATTTCGCTGTTGTCGGAAACATACTCGGCAAGGTGGCTCGCCGCTTAAAGACAGACCTGGATAGCAGGCATAATTCACACACCACGGCGGAGCTTAGGGAATTCGTCACCAAGCTTCCTGCACTGCAAACCGAGCAACAGAGCCTCAAGACCCACATCGCCTTGGCCGAAGAGATCAAGAAGAAGACACAGTCGGAAGAGTTTGGTCGAATCCTGGAGGTGCAGCAAAATCTGGCAGCAGGGGCAGACCCGTCAACTCAGTTCGATATCATCGAAGAGCTTATTGCGCGCAATACACCCTTATCGGAGGTCTTGCGCCTTTTATGCTTATATTCGACTATATCCGGCGGAATCAAAGCGAAAGAGTTTGACCTCTTTAGGCGCCTCATCTTGGAGGGGTACGGATACCAACACATCCTGACGTTGCACAGCCTTGAGAAACTGCAGTTGTTCCTCTCCAGGTCCTCACCTTTGGCCTCCATGATACCGATGACTGCTGCGGCCGGAGCGACAGGCACCAAAACCAACTACACTTACCTCCGGAAGCAGCTCCGGCTTATCAACGACGAGGTCAAGGAGCACGATCCCAACGATATTGCCTACGTGTACAGCGGATATGCTCCGCTGTCGATCCGCCTCGTCCAGTGCATATTGCAGAAGCAGTACCTCCTCCGGATCACCAAGGGCAACGGTGTCACGAGCTCGGTGGCCGCTGCTGGAGGCGCACAGGGATGGCGGGGGTTCGATGATGCGGTGAAGCATGCTCGAGGTCAGACATTCGACGAGTTGCAGAAAGGCGAGGATAAGGCGGTGAAGGCGAGAGCGCTCTTGTCTGGAGGAAGCGATAAGAAGACGGTCTTTGTTGTATTCGTCGGTGGCATAACATTTACTGAGATTGCAGCTCTTCGGTTCATTGCGAAAGAGGAAGCAGGTGTGTCACCTAACCGAACTCTCTGGAGATATTGTCCTCAATTTCCTACACGTATGAGTACTGATCTTGGATATTGATACAGCGCGAAGAAACATCGTTATCTGCACGACGTCGATCATTAGCGGAAATCGCATGATGGAGGCAGCCATAGAGAAGGAGGCGTTTGGGAAAGCTGGTACCTAATCAAACAAACCGGTGGACGCACTCAGACCTGGTCGGATGATGAATGCCAGGAAGATACAAGCACAAGATTGGGGCTGCCGTTTGCCGAGCCAACACACAAATCGATCTCCGTCATGCGATGCTGTGATGATCAGGATTGACACGAGAGAGGAGAGGAGCAATACCTGGGCTGGCAAACTACTACTGAATGCGCCCAAAGGCAGGAGATACAAACTGCAGTGATATATCTTCGAACTTGCAAGGAAATGGGTCTCAATTGTCCTATGCTAATTCTTTTGTTAACCTGCAACTGCGACGGTCAAGCGATGTCCAGGGCTGATGTAGAAAGACCGGATCAGGAGGTGTCCCTGAGGGGATCCTCACGTGATGACCGTACTATTCAGAGCGCTAAAACGCTAAAATCCGGACCCATGTCGCTCGCTCTTGGCCGAACGTCCCCCAAGAGCGAACATCAGCGTCTCAAGAGAGCCCAATCTGTCTCAATATCAAAATCCCATAGCCCATTTGATACTCAATCAATGATATATGACATCTGCCTGTCGGTTTAGAGTCTCCTTAAGCCCAAACTCGTCAAACTCATACCGAATGGAGACGATATGCGAACCCGAGGTACATACTAGTTCCTTCCCCGTCATCTCCATTTCTTATATTGTACCACAAGCCTACTGAGCCATGTCAGACACAATGCTGATGTCTGTGAATCAGATAACCAAGTCCTGCTAGTTATATAGCGACCAGGGATCCAGCTTCTCACGACCGTCTGTCTCCGGCTTGTGGTGTGCCACTTACAAGCGAAACGATGGTCCTGCTGGAGGACGGCCATGAACACCCCTTGACCATCCTCCTATATTCGATATATTGCAACCAAGATCGTCAAATTGGCCCTCAGAGTCATGGAAATTGGTTCACGGGCCCTGCTTGGACAAGAGACTGGGCTAGGAAAACAAATGGCAGAGGGTTTACAGGGGCTCAATTCACAACTTGCAACAACACCCTCCACAGCTGACCTTAAAGAGGTCTCCGCCACAGCACAAGGTATATTTTCTCTCCAGCCTTCATTGGAAGTCTCACTAACAAGTCTCTAGCAGGCGTTGAGGAAGAGATTGCCGCCGAAATCATCGTTTGGACAGATCAAATGGATATCACCGACAGTGAGACCCCGGTTGACACACCGGGGTCGACCCCAATGCCTAGTGATGTTGTCAGGTATGTACCTATTATTGCCCTTCACCGCGATGTTTGTTGCTCCTCCGGAATCCGTTCTTTTAGAGCACCTTTCTTGGCTGGCCGCCTCTAATACGCTGGGAACAGTCCTCCGACTCCAACACCACAACCAAGTGCGCTTACATCACAACCGGACCCAGTGGTGACTGAAGATGCCAGGAACTCGTCTTTCGGGTCGTCAATGTCGGTCCTTTCGGACCACTCTGGACTCTCGTCCCCATTATCAACCTTGTCGAGCAAGGCTACTACCCCAGTCGACAACGATAGCTCAAGAGAGCTCCCCAACCAACCTCCTCCACCTTTGCCTATTGCCAGAGCTCGAGAAATACCGAGAAGGAAATATGATGTCCGGCCAAAGGTATCCATACCTTCTGATCTGGCGCCACACGAGTACGCAATGCAGTGCATTGCCGCCGCCGAATCATCGAGGCTGAACCCATATGCTCTACATGAGGAAGAATATACGATTCTCCGCGATCATATTAGCCATGCTCAAGTCACAACGTATCTCAACATCCGGAACGGGATACTGCGATTGTGGGTGAGGAACCCGCAGATTCCCGTTACGAGAGAGGAAGCCATCGGCTGCGCAAAAGACAGTCGGTGGTTTGACGTAGCTAACGTCAGTTTCGATTGGCTGGTGCGGAGGGGGTTCATCAACTTTGGCTGCCTCGAAATCAAGTCTGCCCGGCGGCCGAAGAACCAGGCCTCCCCAAAGAAGGAGAAACGGAAGACGATTGTGGTCGTCGGTGCCGGAATGTCCGGTCTAAGCTGTGCCAGGCAGCTTGAAGGTCTGGGTAAACACTATCACAAGAGATTTCGCGACATGGGAGAAGAGCTTCCGGAAGTAATTGTTCTAGAGGGTAGAGACAGGATAGGAGGCCGAGTGTACTCACGGGCCTTCAAAACTAAGCCGAACAAACACTCGTCCGGACTTAAAGGCAAGCGTTTTACCGCTGAGATGGGAGGCATGATTATTACCGGGTTCGACAGAGGCAACCCGTTGAATATCATTGTCAGAGGACAGCTGAGCCTCCCTTACCACAACCTGCTTTCGGAAACGACAATCTATGATTCAAATGGCAAACCGGTCGACCAGGCACGGGACTTACTGGTTGAGAAGCTCTTCAACGACTGCCTCGACCGTGTGAGCGAGTTCAAGTTCAAGTCAACTCCCTCCAAACTCATCGAGGGTAACAGAGACCTGATCGACGAAGGCAAAGATAGTTCAGCAGAAGGAAACAAGACGATAGCGATCGTCGAAGAGACCACAGCTGCGCAGCCTCACGCGCCACCCGTATCAGAGCAAAACATTGCTCCACAAGTCGATCTTGTCCCTGTCTCTTCAGACAGACTAACAGGAAAAGTCCACGTCGAGCCAGGCACACCTGGCACGCTCAAGGCATCCTACAAGGCGAAACTGATGGGCTGGGCCTTGAAGCCTGGTGTAACTGATGACCGGGATATCGATCTAGAACTCCCAACCAAGATGCCAGGTGCGACACTGGGATCTGTCACTGATGATGTTATTTCCCAGTTTAAGGAGATCGTCGACCTGAATCCACAAGATTTCAGGTTGATAAACTGGCACGTCGCAAACCTAGAGTACAGCAATGCAACCAACTACAACCAACTGAGCCTTCCTGGCTGGGATATCGACGCCGGCAACGAATGGGAGGGCAAGCACAGTATGATCGTCGGTGGCTACCAGAGCGTACCGCGTGGTCTCATGCTCTGCCCCACGCCTCTAGACGTACGACGAAAGTCACCCGTCAAGAGGATAAGATATACCCCAGACAACTCCGGCCGCGCAACAGTAGAGTGCGAAGACGGCTTCAGCATCGAAGCAGACTACGTCGTCAGTACCATTCCCCTTGGCGTTCTCAAGCACGGCAACGTCGCGTTTGACCCGCCGCTACCATCTTGGAAGACCGATGCCATCACCCGCCTCGGTTTCGGCGTCCTCAACAAGGTCATCCTCGTCTACGAAGAGCCCTTCTGGAACCAAGACCGCGACATCTTCGGCGTCCTACGCGACCCGCCCAGCCGCCACAGCCTCAACCAGACCGACTACGCCTCCCAGCGAGGCCGCTTCTTCCAGTGGTTCAACGTGTCCAACACCAGCGGCCTGCCCTGTCTCCTGGCGCTCATGGCCGGCGACGCCGGCTTCGACACGGAGCAGACCTGCAACGACGACCTCGTGGCCGAAGCGACCCGAGTCCTCCGCAGCGTCTTCGGGCCTGCCGTGCCAGACCCGATCGAAACGGTCGTCACGCGCTGGGCGTCCGACAAGTTCGCAAGGGGCAGCTACTCCTCCGCAGGTCCAGACATGCACGCAGACGACTACGATATCATGGCCCGACCGGTAGGCAACCTCTTCTTCGCAGGCGAGCACACAACAGGCGCGCACCCGGCCACCGTGCACGGCGCATACCTGACCGGCCTACGCGCCGCATCCGAAGTGCTCGACCGCATACTCGGCCCCATCGACGTACCCATCCCGCTCGTCCTCCCCCGCGAATCAGCCAGCCTCAAGCGCAAAGCAGCAGCGGACAAAGACCCCGCGCAGGCGCGCGTCGAAGCCTACGAGATCGCCATGTGGGACCATATCGTGGCCCAGATCGGGCTGCGGCCGCTCAAACCCGCCAAGCCGGCCATGAACGCCTATCTCTTCTACTCCAAGCAGCACTTCGACGCCGCGAGGAAGAAGTGCGAAGAAGGTCGCCGCCCGGGCAAGGGTAAAGCCAGCGCGAATGAGGTGAGGGTCATGTCTGCCAAGATGTGGCGGGACTGCCCTCCCGACGAGAGGAAGCCGTACGAGGCGCTGGCGGCGGAGCAGAAGGCCGCGTACGCGAAGACGCTGGAGGAGTTCAATGCCAGGGCCGGGGAGTGGGACAAGCGCGCCCTGGAGCTGAAGGCGGAGTATGAGAGGGATCATCCGTTTGTGCCTGGTCCGAGCGACCAAGGGGAGGTGGGGAGGAGGAGTAAGGCGCGGGTTGAGAGTTATGCTGAGAGCGAGGGGAGTGATGTTGATATGAAGGGGTGAGATGAGGAATGCGATAGAGGGTGGATGGGTTTGCTTAGTGGGGTCTGTTCATTATATATGCTTCGCGTGGCTGCTTGCTTTATACATAGTCATTGCTTGCTGCACTTGAGGCGTTTGTTGTTGCGGCGGAACGGGATCCTTGGTTCTCGCGGTCTTGCATGTATGTTGCTTGCTAGGTACGGGGTGTTTGGTGGCGCATATAGCATCGAGGGTTCCTGCATAAGGATATGTACTTCTTGCTAGAGAGTCCTCACATATGCAGGTTAGAAGCCGGCGTAAGATAATCACTTACACATGAGGTATATATGAAACCTGCGGTATGCCCAGCATGACGAAACTGATGTTGAGCGGGTTCAAACATCAGCGACTGTAGCTACCAAGTAACCTCGGACAGGTGTTTCTGTCGGTAACCCCAACACAGAGTCTGGTATGTCGGGTCGAGGGAAAATAGTCAACAGTATCCATTCCGGTGGCCATGGCGAAATGGAAGCAGAGTAAAGTGGCACACCGGTATATGAACAACTCACAACTATTTCAAGGCTTTGGTACATTGAGGGTCTCGGCTACTTTGATACAAAGGGAAGTCTTTTCGACGAAAACTCCTCCATCCTCCTGTCTTTCGACCTTCGCTGCGCTGGCTATATTTACATGTCCTCCGAGGCGGTAGCACCAGTGATAATCTCGACCAGCTCGCCAGTAATGACGGCTTGGCGGGTACGGTTGAACAGGATCTGGTACTTGTTGATCATCTCTCCGGCGTTCTTGGAGGCGTTCTGTTTGACGTGAGTTAGCTTTCACCTTCTACTTGGAATGTTATATTTTGCAATGAAACTTACATCCATGGCATTTCGGCGGGCAGAGATCTCGCAGGCGTGGCCCTCGCACAGAGCCCAGTAGAGAGAGTTGGCGAGAGCATATTCACGGAGGTTGCCGAGGAGCTCCTCATCGACCTCGAAAGCGGCGAAGTTGGCTGTTTCAAAATAGTAAGCACACGGAGCATGATATGTAGCATCTATTCCGCAGATATGAACATACCAGAAGCAACGATGGCCTCCTCGGAAAATGCCGCAACAGTGGTGGGCTCGTAGCTGGTGGCGTTAACGAACTTGTTGTAGACGATCTCGACGTCAGCGTAGTCGCCGGGGAGCAGCACGATCTGGTCGGCAATGGCCTGGGAGTCGGAGAAGGTGGGGACGTCCTTGCCGGCGCCGGAGAAGCTGAGCTTGATGTTCTGGGCGTTGGTACGGCTGAGCTGGGCCTTGCACTTCTCGCCGATGATGACAAGGTCGAAGTTAGGGTCCTCGAGCGCGCGGCGACGGATGTAACGGCTGAGGCCAGAGTGGACACCACCGCAGAGACCCTTGTCGGAGCTGCAGACGACGAGGAGCTTCTTCTTGCCCTCGCCCTCGAGAGGCTTGGTCTCGGCCGACTCGAAGACCTTGTTCGAGGTGTTGCCGTAGACGCGCGAGTCCTGCATGGCACGCTGGGCACGGTTGAGCTTGGTCGAGGCAACGATCTTCATGGTGTTGGTGATCTTCTCGATGTTGCGGATGGACTTCAACCTGCCCTCGATCTCTCGGAGCGTCGCGAAGGTTGCGGCATTAGGGGCGACGGGTCTAGCTCGCGGCAGTCTCGGTTAGTCCCAGCCTCGATAGATATAGGCAACGCAATCCATCTCTCATCAATATCGAGGTACTGTCTCCCTCCCTCTCCTCCGGTTCTTGTCCTCGTGGGTCCGCAATCGAGACCTGTGAAGCTGCGGTGGTGACGGTGAAAACATACCGGGTCGCAACGGCCCTCAGAGCCGGCCTGGCAGCTCTTGACAGCATCTTGTCGAGGGTGGATGTGGTTTCGAGGGAGTGCCTGAATGGCTGACCACAATTAAGATCAAGGACCAATTGACCGGACGTGGATCAATTGGGTTGGTGGAAATGTCAATTGAAGGCGGCAAGAGGTTTCGAGGTTTCGTTCCTGCTCTGCGGCATTCAAGCTCCGCAAAGTATTCTCGTCACTTTTCCGGCTATTCCCACCTAGCCGGGTCACGTGCTTTGGGCGAGACGGTAGGTACCACACCACATACCTTCCAACTCTGACTTACATAAGTTACCTTAGCTGTACTCGAGGCAATCGAATGGATTGGAACGATCGCACTGGACTTACGCCAGTGGGGCAGCGCTAGGTTGCAAATAGAAATAACTTCGTTCCCCCCAGGCTTACAGTAGTGATTGCCCTTCTTTCCATCGTTTAGACGGCCCTATTTACCGCTCTCGATCCTTTCACATTCCCTTTCTGCCTCGTTCACTACAGCGGGCTGGGTTTCTCACCCGTTGCTCCCCCAATCCATTACCCTACATCCTCAGAGTTAGACCTGAAATCTTCAGAAAACCGCATATTTTGCCGCGTCCCACGGCCGTCCCCTTCGCACGTTCCCTTTGTTCTTCAACTTTGTCGCGACTTTCGCCCTGTGCACCCTTGGCCACCATGTCCTCCGTCAGCTCGGACGACGATATGCCTCTGGCAAAGTCCAACGGACACAGTAAGCATCATCCAAACCCCCTCTCCACCTCTCACCCTCTGTATCACACGAGGGGGCGCGCCTCGCCAGGTTGACGTGTCGTCTCGGTTCTCAGCAACTACCCGATACCCTCTGCACTAGTTGACAATACAATGGTCTTACTCCTACATCCACTAATGCTCCTGTTAGTCTCAAACGCAAAGATCTCCAAGGACGATGATCGAGCCCTCGACAAGTCCGCTTCTAGGGCACGACCTGCCCCGCCCGGTCTTTCGATTCGTAATGGCCCCATTGATGACGATTCTATGGATATCGATGCCGCGACAAACGGGACTAAGCGGAAGTCGCGCTCTTCAATCGGAAAAGCTGTGAACTACAAGGATGACTCCGATGATAGTGATGGTGCTCCTCTGGTATGCCAGTCACCGCCTGGATATGCAGAACGCTTGAGGACAGTAAGCTGACTAGGATGACCAGGCCAAACGCCAAAAATCAAACAAGAAAAAAGAGGTCGATAGTGATGACGAGCCGATTAGCAAGAAGAAGCACGGAAAACTGCCTCCGTCGATCAAGGACACCTCCGTTATCGACGAATCCGACGATGACGAACCCCTAGGAACCAAACTGGCGCAAAGGAAGGCCAGCATCGAGAAGTCTGCTGCCAAGGAAGCGAAAGCACTCCAGGCCAAAACGAAGAAGTCGACACCTAAGAAGGCGATCAAGAATGAGTCTGATGACGAACCTCTTGCCAAGCCGAAAAAGCGACTGTCGAACGGAGCCGGTGCAAGTGCAGGCAAGAAAACAAACGGAATCAAAAAGGCAGAGTCGGACTCGGACTCGGACGCGCCCATTGCCAAGAAGGCGAAGAAGGCCGCCCCGGCGACCAAGACAAAGGCCGCTCCGGCCAAGAGCGCATCTGTCAAGAGGGGTTCCGCGACACCAAAGAAAGGGAAGAGCGAGGAGCCCGGCGAAGGCGATGAAGAAGAGGAGGAATACCGATGGTGGGATGCGCCAAAGAAGGAAGATGACTCCATCAAATGGACGACACTTGAACACAACGGTGTCATCTTCGCCGATCCATATAAGCCGCTTCCCAAGAACGTCAAACTCTATTACGACGGCAAGCCTCTCGAGCTCCATGTTGAGGCCGAGGAAGTTGCGACGTACTTTGGCTCCATGCTCAACTCCACCCACAACGTGGAGAATCCCGTGTTCCAGAAGAATTTCTTCAACGACTTCAAGGATGTCCTCAAGAAGACAGGTGGCGCGAAGGATCAGAACGGCAACAAGGTCGATATCAAGGAGTTCTCCAAACTCGACTTCAAGCCCATCTTCGAGTACTATGATGCAATGAGGGAGGCCAAGAAGAACCGCCCTGCTGCAGAGAAGAAGGCTGAGAAGGCCGAGAAGGATGCGCGCGAGGCCCCTTACATGTACTGTAAGTGGGACGGACGGAAAGAGAAAGTCGGCAATATGAGAGTCGAACCTCCAGGACTGTTCCGTGGCCGCGGCGACCATCCGAAGACAGGCAAAGTCAAGAAGCGAGTCATGCCAGAACAGGTCACGATCAACATTGGCAAGGAGGCTAAGGTACCCGAGCCACCAGCGGGCCACAAGTGGAAGGCGGTTCAACATGACAACAAAGCGACGTGGCTGGCTATGTGGCAAGAGAACGTCAACGGCAACTACAAATACGTCATGCTCTCCGCGAACAGCTCAACGAAGCAGGAGGCCGACTTCAAGAAGTTTGAGAAGGCTCGTAACCTCAAGAAGCACATCGATCGGATCCGCAAGGATTACGAGAGGGATCTGAAGAGCGACGTCATGGCAGATCGGCAGAGAGCTACTGCCATGTATCTCATTGACAAGTTTGCCCTCAGAGCTGGCAATGAGAAGGACACGGACAACGAAGCCGAGACTGTTGGTTGCTGCTCTCTCAAGTATGAGCACGTCACTTTAAAGGAACCGAACACCGTCATCTTTGACTTCCTCGGTAAAGACAGTATTCGTTTCTACAATGAGTTCACAGTAGATCGACAAGTCTTCAAGAACCTCAAGATGTTCAAGAAGCCGCCAAAGGAGGATGGCGACGACATCTTCGATAGGCTGACGGTGAGTGATAAGTTCCACTGGTCCTTAGAGGTGAGCGAGAAACTGACAGTACCTAGACTACCCAACTGAACAAGCATCTTTCGAGCTACATGGAAGGCTTGACCGCAAAGGTCTTCCGTACTTACAACGCCTCATATACCATGTCCCAACTTCTTCAGAAGCTCCCTGTGGACAAAAAGCTCAGTGATGCGGAGAAGATCAAGCTGTATAACGACTGCAATCGCGAGGTAGCTATTCTCTGCAACCACAAGCGGACAGTCGGAGCAGCCCACGAAACTCAGATGGAGAAACTCAACGATCGTATCAAGGGCCTCAAGTACCAGAAGTGGCGGACCAAGATGATGATGCTCGACGTTGACCCGAAGATGAAGAAGAAGAAGGGCGCCGAGTTCTTCGAGCTCGACCCGGACCTGGACGAGACCTGGATCCATGAACACCAAGCGTTCCTGGTGGAGGAGGAGCGCAAGAAGATCACGAAGAAGTTTGAGAAGGAGAACGAGAAGCGGGTTGCGGAGAAGGAGAGGCCTCTGCCTGAGAAGGAGCTCAAGGAGCGTCTCAAGGCCGCCAACGAGCTGGAGGCCAAGTTCAAGAAGGAGAACAAGTCCAAGAAGGTCGAGGCGGAGGGCAAGAGCCCGACAATCGAGAAGTTGGAGAACAGCGTGAAGAAGCTTGAGGAGCGCATCCAGACTCTGCAGCTGCAGTCCGCCGATCGTGAGGGTAACAAGGAGGTCGCTTTGGGTACCTCCAAGATTGTGAGTACATCCCCGACCAAGGCTTTGCTGACTTTTACTAACTTGGGCAGAACTACATCGACCCTCGTCTCAGCGTTGTCTTTTGCGCTAAGTTCAAGATTGGCATTGAGAAGATCTTCTCCAAGACGCTGCGTGACAAGTTCAAGTGGGCCATCGAGTCGGTCGGCGACGATACCACTTGGGAGTTCTAAGCTTTCAGACGCCAACCACACACTCAAGACATAGACTGTCCTTCGGCGGCGACCAGATCTGGGGCAAGGATGCAACTGTGTAACATATTCAACACTACTTCCGTTGCTTTTGCGGAGCACATGCTCTGCTTTATCAGCATCCGGGTGGCATTTGTGTTTGTTTCTTCGACAACAGCGCTGACTATGCAGTTGAGGGGTTTCCCGGGGGGGGACTAGAGTTGGCATCCGCTGGGAGATGGGTTAAAGGTCATTGGCGAGTCGGCATGCTGGAGACACTCGGGTATCTCCTGTACATAGACATAGCGATAAATGAGTCATCATCAAGAGATGCTTGCTGCGCGCTGTTTTCCTCTACCTGCTGACTGATAAATGCTCGGCATATCTAATGACAGGGTTTTCTGTGTGCGTCTTCAGGTCCCATGTTCGTGATCACGAACGTCTGGAACTACCACTTTCGCGATGGCACGTGAGGCTGCGCCAATACATTGAACATATTATGGCTTGCTGGCAGTTTGGTATAGCCCTCTTGCGTTCGGCGATGAGGCAGTATATCCTCTGAGCGACGCACCTTGGAGGAAAAGAGGCAAGATCCAAGGGGGCACCATCTTATGTAGGCCTCTGTGAGCATTTTCCTTTCCAAATTCAGCATTGGTTTGCCGCGCAAGGAGACACATCTGGCGGGAGCTCAAAGTCGCGAGGCACTTCACGAAAGCTACAGGTTGGCTTCTGCTTTGGAGAATGGCAAGTAGTGTGTAGTATGTGGTATGTAGTAATTAATGTCCCGGTATTATGCCCATCGTAATATGTAGTCCATCCTCGTGAAGCGTGAGGTCAATCTATCTAGTCAGCTAGCCGTGTAAATGCCACCCATGTATCCCTAACCCATCTAAAACGCCTGTTTGAGCGTCGCTCAATGCTTGATACTATCCTAACCAACAGAATGCCGGAATGCTTTTCCTTCGCTTTGGTATCCGCGTAATATCACTTGTGTATGTACAGCAACCGCCATGATAGAGACAACAAAAGCACCATCTCGCTAGGTCATTTCAGTCACCATCGACCAGCGAAGGCAGCAGACAACGCCAGCATAACCGGGCCAACCAGTAAGATCAAATGTGGCGACCGCACAGAGTACGCTGCACTCTGCACAATCGGCACGATTTTCCCCTCGGGCGTTATTCTCCAGCCACTGGGCACAGCAGCGTTGGCCGTCGCAGTCCCGCTCGAGACCCAGGGCCACCCGGTCTGGGTGGCCGTGTTCCCCTTGCCGATACCGCCGACCGGTACCGTGGGCGCAGACTGGCCGGCCGTGTTCGTAGCAGCGGCCGCAGTAGCGGTAACGGTCTGGATGCCCGCGTTGCCGACGTTGCCGTTGATTTTGCCGTCCACGGCGACGATGGACTGCCACGTCCCGCTTGTGTCGCCGTAGCGGTAGGCTTTGCCGGTGGAGTAGTCGGTCACCACGAGGGACTTGACGGACATGCTAAAGGGGCCCTTGCTGTAGTCGGTGGGCCCGCGGGCCCAGCTAATCGTCCCTGCCGGGTTCGACGAGTCGCCGCCGGACCAAGAGCCGAACTTGACTTGCATGGGAGTCTGCGGGTACTGCCCGTTCGCATCGTTGTAGCTGAGCGTCCGTACGACCGTACCGCCGACAGACCAGACAATACGGTCTGCCGTCCAGTCGATCGTATATGTGATGTAGCTCCCCTGATTGTTGGCGGCCGGGTTGAACTGACCCCTGTTGTACGAGCCCGTCTGGCCTTTACCGAAATAGTTTGTCTGGACCTCTGTGTCGTCCGCACCGAGCCATTCCATGTCGATCTCGTCGAGGTCGTCGGATTGGAGGACTAGAGACGAGACGATGCCGGCGCCGGGGGCGGATTTCATGGTGAACTCGACGCGGCCGAACATGATGTAGAATAGGGAGGTAAGCTGGGGTGCGTCGCCGGACTTGGCGACTGTGAATTTTACACCGCTGCTGTCATATGTCGGGGTGCCGCCTGAGGCGACGAAGGAGTTCACTGCGCCTTTGGTGAAGTCGACGTGGATTGACATGCCGAGGGCTGTGTCGTCTGCACAGCTTGCTATAAGGATTGTTAGCTTGGTAAGGGGGGCCGTTGAGCTTTGGACAGGGTACTTGACTTACATGAGGTTAAGGGATTACATGATGACCATGTTTGTGCGGATGTTATGGTTGTGAGGAGAGCGGTGGCAGCCAGCCGTAGTAACCTTGCGGTTACCATGTTGTGCGGTGGCTTGTGGATGGACGGCGGACAAAGGACACAATGGACACAATGGATAGGATTGGATTTGGAGACAACACAAGCCTTGGTGTTGGTTGGGGCTCAGGCTTCGACTCGACGGACTCGAGGGATGCGAAGTGCTCCAGGAATAGTGGTGGTGTAGGCTAAAAGCAGAATAGAAACATGTGATGTAACAGAAGAGACGGGAAGAAGAAGACTGTTTCCTGCAGCGACCCTGGAGTATACCTTATCTTCTACCACTTATTCCAGCCCCCAAGCATCGTCATCAGTTACGAGTACAAGGGTCCGTTAGACCAAGAGCTGGGTCTCTACGAGCGAATAGCGTGTGTACGCGTTGCCATGGTTGGTCTAATTGGCCCGTCGTTGCTTGAGGGGATGGTGTTTTGTACGAGGTTGGGCCTCACGACATGCGTTTCTTCATCTTGGCCGACTGCATTGGGAGAGCAAAAGAGTGGCTGGTAGTGGGGCCAATCCATGTTGGATGGCTCATAAGTGGCTGGCTTTGGCGTTGTGGTGGCTGGTGTAGCGGAAGTCAAGCCACAGCCGCCCGCTTCCAACGCTTGCAATTTCATCAGTGACGTCGTCATATCAACAACCAAACCTTTGACCTGGACAGGCGGGTGCTTGATGATGCCTACCTCAGGGAGATTGTGTCTTTAAGCATCTCCGACGTCACAATAATTCGACGTTTGGTCCTATGTCGCTGTGCTGGCGATCAAACGCAGTACTGCGACCATTATCTTCAACTTGGGCAAGGCGACATTTTTCATGTGAAGCGACAACTCGTGTCGGAGACGCAACCTTTCTGCGACGTTCGGTGTGTCCACGACAGCAATACTTCGGTTCTCCGATTGCCAAGGAACAAACATTGCATCTTTGTCACATTATTCTCCCTCGTCACTGGCGCTTCCTGAGGGCCAAGCCCTGTCTGAACAGCTGTTCAGAACACCGGAGATCCTAAACGAGGCTGAATACCTCGATAACACTGAGTCTGAATCGAACATATAGATGACCGGTCACCAAGTGGGGGCCAGACGAGACCTCTAGGGCCTAACGTTTATAAAAGAAAGGCCTGTTTCGACATGTCGGCATGACGTTGTGTACTTATGGCCGCCTTAGGGAAAACACGTCCTTAAATATGAATGTAACACCGCTCAAGTCCTCTCTGCCTCGCGGGCGACATATGGATCAGAGCAGCTGAGGTTTCTCCTGACATTCAATCTTGCTCCTTTTCTCGGACCTTGTCCACCTGAACATGGCATGGCCACCAATGCTGGAGACCATGGCCGCACACGTTGCAAACGGCAAATAGCCCAGGAGAATCATGTCGGGACTTTCGCCTAACCCGTAGGCAACGGTAGCCACCGTCCCGACAAAGAGAGCAAAGACCACGACCTGGAATGGATTCTCTCTTTGCCGCCTGTACCCGAATGACGACACACAGCACCCGAATCCCAGAGCTGAGATGAGCACCAGTTTAGGTGCGGGATGACGTGGCACGTCTATGAATACATGGCCAGTGACCTGGCTGTGATCGATCTGTGATGGCAGGTCAGCTTGGGGAAATACAATGTTCCGACAGGTGCAAACAAACATATCTAGAGTCGGGTGGTGTTTCGACTTGTCCTGCATACTGCCATAATATCAACGAACATAAGCTCGCCGGTCCAATTTCAACGATCTCGAGCACCCGTTCCCACCGATACTTCTGTGGGGATGCCTGTTCTGGCGGTTTAAAAGGGAAAGAGAACTGCGAGTTCATTTGAGATGCGAATAACTCAACGCAAGGGCGACCGACGTCAGTCGAGGAGAGATATCAATCAGTATGAGGCCACCATATCTCTCCCACAGAGTTTAGGGCCAGCGGGAGTACTTGCAGCGGCTCTGAGGGGGATCAAATACTTTCTCCCAACCACCATACCGATACGGCTTTCACCTTGCACAGTAATGCGCGCTTTGTTGTTACAGCCGGCTGAGCAGCCGGCTGATCTCATGATAGCTATCTATCTCGGCGCTAGGCCTCTTGTGGGATGCACAAACAACGGCAGGGCGTACGAGAACACGAGAGTTACCACTGGGTGGGCTGCATAAATTATCTACTGGCTGGTGCGAGGTGGTGCGTTGCTGAATCACTGGAGCAGGGCGTAGCATCGCAGTCACTCTCATCAAGCGCAAGTGTGTGACCCTTATCAACGTCCAATGGTGACTTGAATGGCGATTCTTACGATCAACGCGCAAAGAAGGCATCCAAGGCGGACGGGGCGGAGACATGCAGACTGATCTGAGCTCTCGTCTCTTCCCCTCTGAGGGACGGGACCGAGGCGGAGCAAGTACTTGCCGTTTCCTGTGTCTCTAGGACATTATCGACTGGCCAAACTGGGGAAGTTCGTCGCACTTCTATCTATCGATTACTTTATCTGTTCTTCCACTGGAGACGCTGTGTGCCCCCTAGTGACTCACTCCTCTCTCATATCATCCCAGCGTCCCTTCCATTAACCTGATCTCCCGGCATCTTCAGTTTATGCCTGACCTGTCTGTTCACATCATCTTCGCTAGTGTCTAATCAGCTTCTCAAACCAACAACGGGTTGACACATCATTTCTTCACTTCGGGCCGGCTCTCTGTTTATTATTATTCGCTTTATGCGCCGGGCGGCTACGCTGTTGGTGACTGGACCTTGACGGACGCCGTTTCAGAGGCACAGCAACGACCCTGGCAATGGCTGGCAACGAAAGCATGGAGGTGTTAGAGTCATTTCGTCGACTTGAAAGCCGCTGCCCCCATGCCTGCCAGGTCGGAAAGATTCTGTCCGCCGGCGGCATGATTGGGCCTGCTTTGCTCTTCCCAATTGCTCACGCTGAAGGACTACCATTCCGCGCTTTGTTAGTCGTTGCCTTCTGCTCCGTCTCACTGTCGCTGACTGTATTTCAGAACTCTTGCCATCTTGGTTTTAAGCCTAATCACATTCCTTGCTCTGCACCCCAAGCCTTTCGTAAGGTGAGCGAGACGCATGTACTGGCTACACATCAGCTGTGCTAACATCCTTTTAGGTTTGGTCGATATACGGCTGCAGTGGGTCTCTTTATACTCCTCGTTGTCGTTCTTGCCGGTGCTCCTTCAAACAAAAGCGACATGATACCTTGGCTTCCGTTATACGTTGTTTTTGCTTGTCTTCTCACCGTTGTCATTGACGATATCCCGTTTTGTATTCCTCGAAACCAGTATCCTGTCGGCACCCAGGTGTATGGCGGCTCGGATGCCGCGCTCCCGTCCGCACCCTTTCGGAGCAGCAGAGCCTCATTGGCATGGTCCGAACCTAGGCCTCCATCGCAGTCATATCGCAATGACCCCAGCAACTTTCAACATATGGGTCCTGGATCTGGATCCCCACCCTCTGTGCAGAGTGGTTCCGGTGCCACGGAATACACCCTTAGAAACCTCGATGGCGCCAGTCGTCACCCTCAGGCTGCTATCATCTTTGGCAACTCGGGCTTTGGTCTGGGCCGATTTACACCTGAACGCTACCAATCCATGACCACGCGCGGAGCAGATGCGTATGGTGCAGCAGCCGACATGGAGCTTGGCCAGGTCCGCCCGTCGTTAGATGGGGCCTTGGAATCACGCGCCCCTTTACTTGGGTCGCACGATTAACACTCCACGACTCGCATCTACTTGTACTATTATACAAAGTCTCACTATGTGCCACAGTCTTTGGCGATGGCCACTTTTGGGGTGACCGAGACTTGGCTTTCATTTGTGATCGACGTTATCGGTTGTTACTGCCTCGGGACTGTCCTTTTGGTCCTCAGGACGACTGTGTTTCTCATGCACGCCATCAGCCAGCATCCAGTGTCTCTAGAAAGGAGACAACTTACGTCTGATATGGTAACCTGATGGTCGACCTTATTGAGCTCTGTGCTCGTGCTGCGGGTCTTTCCTCGGGATCCGTCGATAAATCGTGGTCGATTTCACCCTGCCGTCATAATACTATTCCGGAACGACTAAACCTCTCCGGCGTCGTGGCCCATAACTAGATAAGGGCTAGATTCAGACGGCGGAAGCGGCCTCGTTTTACCTTGACTGGCATTTTGTTTCCTGGCCGCTGCATGTTTTCCAGCATAAAAGCGACGGGGGTATTTGACGACTAGACGAGCGACAAGTCACGTTTGTGACCAATCAAGAGAGAGCTTCAAGCTACATTTTCCTATAGAAGTCGGTGTCCAGCCATCAATGGCTTTCTTTCTAACATTTATGAGCACGACCATACGAACGAGAAGTTTAGGGGCACAAACATGGAACTCGAGTCGAGGAGCTAGCAACTGATGATCTGCCCGGACACACCTCTTGTTTGAGACAACCAGGTGGACATGACAAAAACAGCTACTCCATCAGGTTCAAGGGATGCACGCTAGATCTATCGTGATGGGAGCAAAAGCGTAGAGGTCGACAATACTCAGACACTGAGAGAGGTGTTACCGGCAATGAAGTGCACTCGGAGCAATGACATCCTTCGCGGATCTTCATGCTTTAACTGGTACTCTATCATCCGGTCGGTCAAAAGGGTTGACTGCCAAGTGATGATTTCAGGAATGGTACGACGGCTTTGCAAGTGGAGAAGGGACAACGATCCGTCGCTCAACTCCGTTTACTGTTGCGGGCATTTGGCCTCAAATTTTCGTCTCCGGCAAGCGTCTATTGGATGCATGGTTTCTGTACAGCCGACGCTGTTTTTTACAGTGCCTACGAGGTCATTGTTGGACCTCATACGTGGTCGAAGAATCGATGCCAGCCACTACTGATATGCGCAAGGGCATCGCATCTGGAGTTTGGGCACACTTCCATCACACCTACTGTACATTACATAACCTTTCGTGCAATAGGGAGCATTTTAAGATCGCGGATCTTATACCTGTGTACACAATTTATGCAGCACTATCCAGCGGTGAATAATCAAGTGACACAGTCCAGACTGCTGACTAAGCCTTGATGAGCACTTCGCCGGACATCGCTCGCGAACAGTCAAGTATTACAGCATATATCTTGATCGAGTAGAAGCTCAAGCCCTTTGTTTTGTCATTTTTACGTACAATGCCCGGGTCCTTTGAACCCATGATCTGGTGAACTGCTCCTCCCAGCAGCTGCGGTTACCTACGGTTGATGCACCGCGGGCCCCGCCATCGGAGCTCTTATCTTATCTTGTTATTTAGGGGTCCAAAGGGCGTACCTTCCTCACTCCAATCAACCTATCTTTGACTCACACTTGCCCGTGTCTTGGACTGCATATATCTTGACTCTTGTTTACTCATTCTCTTGTTAGAGCTTCTTCACCTGTTCAAGTTCCAACCCAAGCTATTCTGGTATCTCCTTTTCCCCAAACAGCCAGGCAACATGAGGCGCGTCACGGGCTCGCAGACGTCCCTGCGGCGTCTAAGCCGGAGCTTACAGACCCCCCCATCAGAGGTGGCATGCGTCACCGCCAAAAGTCGCCGATTCCACAGCAAGAACAAAGACTCGTCGGAAGCAATTGGGACGGCAGCTAAGCTCCCCAATGCTGAACCTATACCAGTAAATAATGCCAAGCACTCGACGAGCCTCGGCGATATCCTCGAGCGGCGCGCCAAGGCCGGGAAGCTGGTTGCCGGCACGGCTGCATACTCTGATAGTGATATGTTCAAAGCACCGGTATGTTAGCTTTTTTTCTCAGATTCCACGTAAAGCTTGTGTTGATGAGTATACTCTAGTCAATCGGCAAACCGAAGGCAAAAAGATGGGACCGTATGTTTTCTTCCCCCTATCCGCAGACAAAACCGTCCCGTGCTGACGTAGGACAGACCACCTCACAAAAGAGTCTCTGCTCCGGGAACCCTGTGTCCTGAAACAAGCAGCAAAGCACCTCAAGAAGCCCGGCCTTATCTCCCTGGGTGGCGGGCTCCCCTGCGCAGAAAACTTCCCCTTCGAGTCCATCAGCGTGAAGGTCCCCCCGATTGGCCACTTTTCCGAGGAAGAGACGTTCGCGCACGGGCAGACGGTGACCATGGGCAAATACGACGTCGCCGAGCAAAAGGACCGTCCTGACGGCGCGGAGTACGATTTGTCGATAGCTCTCAATTATGGTCAGGCGACGGGCTCCGCGCAGATGATGCGCTGGGTGACGGAGCACACCGAGCTCGTCTGCGATCCGCCGTATAAGGACTGGCGGAGCTGTTTGACGGTGGGGAGTACGGCGGCGCTGGAGCAGGCGCTCAGGATGTTTCTTGACAAGGAGCGGGGTGACAGCATGTTGACGGAGGAGTACAGCTTTGCTACCGCGCTGGAAACGGTTGCGCCGCTCGGGGCGAAGGTGTTTGGAATCCGAATGGACGAACAGGGACTGTTGCCGGAGAGCATGGACGAGATCCTGACTAACTGGGACGCAAAGGCCAGAGGGGCGAGAAAGCCACATTTGCTCTATACTGTGCCGAGTGGGCAGAACCCGACGGGGGCTACGATGGGAGAACAGAGGAGGAAGGACGTTTATGCTGTTTGCCAGAAGCATGATGTCTTTATCATTGAGGACGAGCCATATTATTTCCTGCAGATGCAGCCTTATACCGGCGCTGGTACGAAAGGTGTACCGCCGCCGAAGTCGGTGGACGATTTTCTTGAGGGGCTTATCCCCTCGCTACTCAGCTTGGATGTGGATGGACGAGTGCTGAGGATGGATTCCTTCTCCAAGGTTGTCGTGCCGGGCTCGAGGCTGGGCTGGGTCACAGCCTCGGAGCAGATTATTGAGCGGTATATCCGACACAGCGAGGTGTGCAATCAGGGGCCAAGCGGGTTCTCGCAGGCGATATTGTTCAAGTTGCTCGATGAGCAGTGGGGCCATGAAGGGTATCTCAAGTGGCTTATGAACTTGAGGCTCGAGTACACGAGGAGAAGAGATACGCTTATGGCGGCGTGTGAGCAGTATTTGCCTGGGGACGTGGTCAGCTGGACGCCGCCTGCAGCGGGAATGTTTGTGAGTGCCCCTTCTTTGCCCCTATTTTGCCTGCGGTTATGCGAAAATGAAGCTAACAATTTTGTAGCACTGGCTAAAGGTCGACCACACTCGCCATCCTGACGCTGCGAAGCGCAGTATTCTGGAAATCGAGGAGGAGATTTTCAACCTTTGCATCAAGAAAGGTGTGCTCGTTGGGCGCGGGTCCTGGTTCAGGGCGGAGCACGGCACCGTCCCAACTGATTTGTTCTTCCGCGCGACCTATGCTGCCGCCACTCCGGAGAACATGACGGAGGCTATTCGTAGGTTCGGCGAGGCTGTTCGGGAGAGCTTTTGTATGGGTTGATTTGATTGTCTTTGCGTGGTGTTGTAGTATGGACGGTCTCGATTGCCCTCACGGAGTTTGTTCGGTCCTTTCACGAACCACCTAGACTTCGATCATGATGAAGAAGAAAAATAAACATGATAGTGCCCTAGAGTTTGCAAGAGCTCGCCCGGCTTCTCTAGTATCGTCAATATCACGGTGGCAAATGGCCACATGAACACCCGCCGTATACGATACGTCCCAACTAGTCAGAACGACAGGCATGCAAGCATTGTATAGGTTTCTTTATCCTCAGCTATACCAGGTTAAGACTAATGATAGTGCATACGCCAGTATTGGTGAACAAGGAATTGCCTTGATCGCTTGGTAGTTGTGTGAAGTTGTCGAAGTAGTCCCTAATTCATCCCTTTTGCTCCTCCCGCCTGGATCCCAGTGCGTCTTTTGGGCATATACTTCACGATATTCTTGGCCGGGCTCTTCCATGGCATATCGGGCGCGCCTGGCTGTTCTTTGCGGTCCGGAGGTGCACTAAGACATGAAGAGTAGATCTCTTTGGAGCCAATTCCCATCGGCTATTTAGGCTTACCAAAAAATAAAGTAGAATAGACTTAGGGTTTACTTCAATATGAGCTACATTGCGCTTGGATGTCTATGAAAAGACGCTATGTATCTCACGTCTGGACAACATGAATGTAGCCCCGTGAGAGTGTTTAACTGCCTTGACAGGAGCCATCTCCATAAAGACAAGAAGACTATGCTCATTTTTTGGACTTCAACCTCTTGTAGATAGACGATACAGGCAACTTCAATTCTAGCAGAGGTCGTTTGGAGCCAGCTGGCTTCTTGTCCTCCAGATCGGTTGACGTCTCGCTTACCGGCCGTTGCACACCGTCACCAGGTGCTAAGAGTTCCGCTGAGGGTATGCTAGAAGGCGTCGTGTCACTTCTCAAGAACTTGTCGCTGCTTGACCGACTTCCGTCCACCCCGCTACTCGATGACGGCTCCTGGCTCGACTCTAGAATCGACCCAACACTGCTGTCGCTGGTTGATACAGCGGCAGGCTCAACCAGAGGAGGGTCACCCTTGACGGGACCGTCATGATCTCTCCAGTGCCAGTGAAGATTCATATTGTGGCCAAAAATGACTGCGCCTCGATCCTTTAGGCCGACTTGAGGTTTCGGCTTAAGCAGCGAGGTAAAGGCTTTGGGAAAAAGCACTTGGACCGGGTCATGATGCTTGGACGTAGCGTCTTTCGTGCAAGGGCATGCTTGGAACATGGTCTGCTTCATATGCCAGAGCATGCCGTCGCAGATCTTCATCGGATTGGCGGCGCCGTCCCCGTCGCTGTCGATAATCTCCTTAATATCCGAAACGCAGGCCGCCAGGTAGTACCTATCGACGGGGAGCCGGCTCCAGCGAGTGCAGACATTCGTGAACTTCTGTCTGGGCTGTATCATCTCGCCGAATCCCCGACCGAACAAGCATACGGCGTGGATGGCTCGGGTCAGGTCAACCCAGCCCTTACCTATGGTTTGCAGTGTTGAGACTTTTGGGAAGAAGGGATCGCCATCGGTGACCAAGTCTCTGAAGTCCCAGCCCTCTAGTTGCCTCCTCGGTCTGGGCTTCATCTGCAGTCCGCTTCGTCGTTCAATATCAGCTTGATGGTCGATAAGTTTTTCCATCACATTGTAGATGTGTTCTACCCGGTCCTCCAAACGATAGTGCCGCGTGTGCCGCTTGGTAACCACTTCGACCGTCGATACTCCTGCAATCTTGCTTCTGGTCTCTTCCTCGTAGACCTCGGTCTTATCCACGTATAGCGGAAGTGTTCGGTTTTTCTGGTCCAATAGAGCATCCAAGGCGGACTGCGAGCCAGTCGCGGAAGCAATGTCCGCCAAGTCCTTCGGATCCAGGAGGAAAGCCGACTTGAACTTGGCTTTGCTATATTCCAGGGATGCCCGAAGTAGGTGCAGTAGGGCTCTCGCCCCGTTGACAAGCCATCCTCGCTTCTCCGCTTCGTCCCAGAAAATGACATGCTTCGAGGATATCCACTGCATCTTATTCATGTATCCGGATCGGGAAATGTGGACCGGTTTCTCCCTGTTGCCAACGCTGAACGACGCTGTCCCCATGATGAACTGGCCCCCCTGAATCTCGACCTTCTCTAGGGCGCAGCCGGAGTACGTTCCTGGAAGCCCTGACTTTTTCACGGAATAGTTGGCTGACCGAGTGCCTAGGATAAGATCGTCAAATTAGCGCCATGAACCCAGACTAAACTTGTTGGAAATGTAATGTACTAGCTACTATACTCCTAAGTGATCGGAGTGTATAACAGAATAGAGACGTCTTACCGATGTTGCAGTCTGCCTCGGGACACCATCCGACAATGTGACGTGCACTTTCTAGCTCGGGCAGCTGTATATCCTGATGCTTTACAGGACAGTCTAAATATGAGATCCGATCATGCGGGCCTGGGTTGTAAACAAGATGCCAGATGATTGTGGTGCCCAGCCTTTTAGTCGGCACCAGCATCGTCGAGAAGCCTTTGATAAAAACCTTGGAATGGAAGACATCCACGGAACGGGCGTCTGCGAGTGCAGCCATCATCTCGAGAGATATCTCCAGGCCGGTGTTCCCTTCTGGTCGCCGGGGAATCGGGAATCCTTCAGCAATAACAGGCCTGTTGAACATGGCATGCCAGCATTGTCCTGCGACATTCTGGGGTGTCTTTGCGGCTTGTCTGAGGGAAAATCCAATGGAGCATGTGAGATAGTCCTGTCCATTGTCGTTGGCGATGTGGTTGATCTCATGAATGAGAGGAACACAGCATACTAGACCGGCAGAGAACTCAGGATCCGACGGCCGAAGCGCAGCGCCGATCCACGCGAGTTGTCCTCCTATCTCCGCGACAAAAGCTGGAACGCCCGACGCCTCCACTAAAAGGCAGGATCGGTCAAGACAAGCCAACAGTCTCGTCCCATTTCGGGTTTGACCTTGACGCTCAGAGGTTAGCATCGATGAATTGATATCAACATTGTTCCAGGGATAGCGACGCAGACGTAAGAAACGACTCACATTCGTACTTCACGCCATCTTCGCGGTTGCGAACCAATTTCTTGATGAGCTGCAGGAGAAGTGGTCCGGACAGCGGCCAGGTTTGAGCAAGATACTCCTGACAAGTGAGCGCCTGAGCGTCTCTCCAGAGCCCTGTCACGGTGATGGCTTTAGCTAGGGCCTCATGATCCGGGTCTTCATAACCTTGATCAGCGAGGAAAGCAAACGGGTCCCAATCGATGGTGTAGGTCACTGTGCACCCCCTTGTCGGAGTCTTCCGACTCACGTAGCGTGACTTGGGGATCGCTTGGAGAATGCCATTCTGTATTGCCCGCATGTTGTCCGTAAGTGGTCGTTCAAGAATTGAATCCCTTCGGAGACAATTCAGAAGCCAGTCGTAGCCTGGGTCGCTTGAGACCAATCTGTGGTATTCCTCGAGGCCGGGGATACTCAATTCGGTTTCAACACCATCGTCCAAGACACAGACCTGCTCATTCACCGTTACCTCGTCAATATCTTCGTACTCCTGCGTGTCTGGGGCACTTAGCCATCTGTCCATGACTTCCGTGGCAGGTGGCTCTCTAAATGTTACATCCGCTTCGACATGCAGAGTCTCGTGGTTTTGTGAACAGGTGTTTCGGAATGACTTAGCGATAAAACTGTCAAGTGACAAACGTCAGTAAGTAGCGTGCATTACTTCACCAAGTGTTCGTTCCATTCGGGCTTACTCTCGATTTCTGTAGAGAAAGACCATAACATCTCGATGCATCTGCGATGGTGCATGATGCCCTATCTTGGAAGCCAACGCTTGAAGCAGGGCCGGGAGAGATTCAGCCAACTTGTCTAGAATCGCCTCGTCCGCGTTTGTTAGATCGAGTCTCGCTACCAGGTCGTCCACGAACTTAGAGCTATAGCTCTCAACTCTGCGGTCAGATAGACTGGAAGTGTCCGAGTAGACAGTTTCGTTATCATCTAGCTCGAGCTCCACCTTTTGCCCATAGGACTCCCCTTGGCCCAAGGTGGTGAACTTGTTAGGGGGGCCCGGCTGAGCCCTGCTCGACGCTGTACCATAGCCCGAGTCCGATAAAGGAGCAACTAATTCGAGAACTTCTGGGATAGCTGAGCGCTCGGGTCCACGTTCCGATAGTGTATAACAGACTTGAACCTTACCATCAGACACCTCCTCTGGTGGTGCTGGTAGATCAGGTAGTCTTGAAGGATCCAAGCCAATGACCCATGGATGGCCCTGAAGGCTATCGACTGTTGCACGGTTCTCGGGTCGCCTTTGCAGCATCTGGGAAATGACATGGATGCAGTCTTTAGAATGATCTCTTGCGGATAACGGACTGGTATCCAGTGGATTGGTCATAATTCGGTGGAGTAATCCAGGATAGGACATGCCGCTCGTGATTTGGAACGGGGGTTTTCCAGTGAGAGCAAAGAATAGCGAAGCACCTAGCGACCAAACGTCGATAGCATGGTCATACGACGGATCAGACCGCTTGACAACAGCATGACGGCTCTGGTGAAATCGGCTACGTGGAGTCCTCCCGTCGTGCGAGTTATATTCGCTGAACTCTGGATATACCTCTGGAGCACAATAAAGAAGAGTGCCTGCAAAGGTCCGCAAGCGTGCTTGGTCGTTTTCCCTTAGTTCAGATAAGTCAAAGCCGGTAAGTCTGATAGCAAACGGTTGGTGGGAATATATGAGGATGTTGGAGGGCTGGACATTTCGATGCACTATCAGATTTCGATGTAGACAGCCAAGTGCATCCAGCAGTTGTCTTGCCATGGTCCTGGCGTCTGTTTCGAGGAGACTTCCGTTGCTATGGACATAGCCATCTAAATCGCCACCAGGGACGAATTCCATGACGGTCATAGCATTCCGGCCGCTCCACTCGTAGAGTTCGATAAATCGCACAATGTTGGGCTATCGGACCTTCAGCAAAGAGACACGGAGCGGACAACCAAGACATCTTCTCACATGCTGTGTTTTCCGTATAACCCTTAGCACCGCGATATTTTTCTGGGCCAGTGTTCCATTTCTCATGAATCGACGGTCGTCCCATTCCTTTGCAGCGTAAAGTTGTCCGTCAATCTTGGACACGACCTGATAGACGGTTGCGAAGGCACTTTTTCCAAGTATGCCGGTTTTCTGATACCTGGCTTGCCCACACCACTCGGAGGAAGGAATATCCACGGACCGCTGGGTCATTTTGTCGCGAAGCTAAAGTGTCATCGTCAGCCCAAGTTGATGCGCTTGTTGATGAACAACTTACATGTTGAGGAGGAGCTCCGTCGTTTAGAAGCTCTTCTTGCTTCTCAGGCAGTACAGCTAAGCGCTCCTGATACGCCTTCAGATTGGCCCTATACATTTTTTCGTACTCGTCTTCACGCTGAGGAACAAAGACCCGAAACGAAATGTCGCTAGGCGCAGATGAGAGAACGATTGTTATTTTAGATCCAGTTTTGAGACTCGTCATGGCCTGACTTGGTCTTGCTGCTCTGCTTTGAAGGAGCACATCGTCGACAAGAGTTCCGTTGGTAGACAGGTCCTGGATCGTGAGGACACCATATTCATTGATTAGTATGCAAAAGTGTACATTGCTCATGCGCCTCAATGGATCATTGGCAAAATAAACGTCACAGTGTTTCCTGTTGCGACCAAACCTGAAGCCTTGGAGAGGAATCTTCACTTGTGCTGATAGTCTCAGGGCTATTGCATGAGCACCGTGGTCGTTCAAGTCGTCTGGTGGTCGAACGGACCTCCCTTGTCCACTCCTCTCAGCATCGTCATCGAGATCTCTCGCATGCACGTCCACCGCCTGGACTATATGTAGGGCACAGGATGTGTCTGACGCAAGCTGGGCAACTTCTCGCTTAGCAGCATCTGAGATGGGTATGAGGAAGCAGATTATGTCGGACAGATCCTCTGCGGAAACGGTCCAGTTATGTATCCCCAAATGCCTTGGATCGGCAATATCATGGGTAGCGGCTAGGGATTATGTCAGAAATGGTAATAAGAGGATAGTAGCGAAGGGTGAAATAGAATCGAGAACCTTGTGTAGATTGCGCGCCTTCGTCGAGGTTCATTGTGGCCATATGCGCAGAGTCTCCTCTAAGCTTCGAAGCCACGCCAGAAGGTTGCCTTTGATACAGTTGAGCCAAATGCCAAGGGACACAGAACACAGTCTACATCAAAACCTGTGTTGAATCTCGACTCGTTAGATAAGTGGAAAGTCATTCACATCGCAGGTTCGACAAACAATGGACTGTCGTGTGTACGTAGGCTATCTTGAAAGCTGACTCGGAAGAGCACCGAGACAGTTTCAACCTGTTGCAGGTTTTTCCCCCTCGAGCGTGGGGTTGGGAAACTTCTCAACCCAAAAGACGACATGCCAGCCTCATTCAGGTGATTGTTGCCTAGCGCATGGGTGGTACTGTGCACAGCCTGACTGCCTGATCAATGGCAATGTGGCTGAGCTTCTTGTCCCATCACAGCGCAGAAAGCAGGCATGAGATCGAGCCAACACGGAATTCGTCCTACTTCAGGGCCAGGGGGCCTACCCATTCATTGCAGCAGAGCCCCTGTCTCCCAATCATGTGCGTGAGTAAATGATACAAGTTGCCTGGCATTGAGACGGATGGGCGACAGTTTTTCAAAAAGCTCTTCGTCCCCGAAAGTGATCGACAAGGCTGTCAAGACAAGTAAGTCCCTAGACCCATAACTCCAGCCAAAGTCAACAAGCCACAGATGGCACATTCAAACTTCTTTCCGCGGCTCCCAAAAAGCAACCCGAACCCCGTCACCAGGCTGCAGCACAATCTCCGCCTTCAGCGTCGGACTGCCGCCATCAACCTCATCCATGTAACTCTCCACCCTCTCAAACCGCTGAAACAGCCTCACCAAGACATACGCCATCTCCGTCAACGCAAACTGCTGTCCTATACAGATACGCGGCCCGCCGTTGAAGGGGATATACTGCCACGGCTTGGGCTGCCAGACGTACCACCTCTCCGGGCTGAAGATATCCGGGTGAGCGAAATTCTCAGAGGGAGGCGGGTACAAGTCCGCGCGGCGCTGCATGACGAGGGGGCTGTAACCGATGGGGGTGTCCTTGAGGATGGCCACGGGTTGGGACCCGTCTGGGCCGCCGCCGAAGGGGAGGGTGGTGTCCTTAAGGGCTAGGCGGACGTTGAAGGGCACGGAGGGGTAGAGGCGCAGGGTCTCGTTCATGACGTTTTGGAGATACTTCATGCCCTTAAGATCGGCATAGGTCGGTGTCCTGTCCGGCCCGACGACGGAGAGGATTTCTTGACGTAGACGGGCTACGCATGCCGGCTGCTTGGAAAGCTCGTAAATGGTCCAGCTCAGGGTACTAGCCGTCGTGTCGCGGCCTGCTAGGAGAACGGCAACAAGCTGGTCCCGCAGGACTTTGCGGTCGTGCGTGAAGCCGGCCAGGGCGTGGAGGAACGTGTAGCCGGCGTCGCCCTTGGATTTGGACTCGAGCTCGGCTGGGGATAGACGTAAAGTGCGCTCGATATAGACGTTAACAAACTCGTTGATTGTCTTTATGCCGGCCCAGAAGGTTCTGCGTGGTACGAAGCGGTTGAGCGGCCCGGCCCGGCTGATGATATTTTGGACGCGTTGGACTTCACCAAAAGCCTCGGCGAATGGTTCCCTAGGCGTGCTGAGGGACTTGACGTCCTTGCCAAGCAGGAAATCGGTCGCCACGTCGAGGGTGTAGCGGAAGAACAGCTCGCTGATGTCAATCACGCGGCCGTTACCGGCCTTCATGTCGACGGGTTGGTCCTCGCCATTGAGGGCGCCGCCGTTAGCGATTGCGCGGAAGAGGGTCTCAATGTGGGACTCGAAGCAGTGCAGATCGCTGACGCGGTCCTTGATGAACTGCGGCCGGATTAGGTGGCGGCTGTTGTGCCAGAGGTCGCCGTCGGTGGTGAAGATGCTGTCTCCCAGGAAATCTTTCCATTCTTCGTGGAAGGGTTGCCCTTTGCCGTAGTCGCCGAACTGGGTTGCCAGGATGGCCTTGATGTTCTCTGGATCCGCGGTGAAAATGATGCGGCGTCCGATGATGTTGGTCTCGCCTGTCCAGCCGCCGAATTTGGTGAAGTTCTCGCGCCAGAATTCCAGGTTCTTGTGCTCCATTGTCGAGTTGACGGCGCGGCGGACGAAGTCGAAGCCTGTGTGTGTGTAAGAAGTACATCTCCTGAGACAGGTGATAACGGCTTACCATATGGTAGTTTGTGACGAATTCGAGGGGCACGAGAACCAAGACGCTTTAATCTGTAGTGCTTGTCGAGGCTCACGTATATTTTGTACAAGATATATCCGGCTACTGCCACGAGCAATGCCGTCGACGTCGAGAGTACGGAGACGCGCTCCAATAACACTTCAATGAGACCCATGTTGGCGTGAGCGTTACCAAAAGGATAGAATAGTAGTAACTTAAATCTCTTCAGTTAAAAGAAGAAGAGAAAGAAGAAGCAAGAAGCGAGCAGGCTGCAGGTCAAAGGCGGAGGTAGGAAAGGGGTATCAGAAGCACTGGCCAGACGACCAGCTCCTGCGACGGTGTGTTTGGGCTGGTCAACCAGTACGTATTCATGAAGGGTTAATCGTGACGAGACCTTCTCATGAGATTGGAGGCGCCAGCACCTTCTTAGACCATGTCTGGGAGTCACAGTGCTGTAGCTGACAAGCGCAATCGAGCACAAGATACAAACATGACACGACTATGAGTGCCCAGGAGTTACAAGATAGTGTGCAGTTCCACAAAGCGGCATCGTCCCATTAAGTATCCGCTTGCGTTGCCGCGCTGGGGTATGAGTAGGATCCCCACAGTTGACAGGAACCCGCGGAGCATGACAGAGAAAGTGACGTCCGGTCCCGTCGTCCCGCCTCAGTATATATTAGCACCCCTTGTTCTTCGTGCTGAAGATCGACCATACCGCAGAACGTAGTTGGTACGTGCTATGAGTAGATTGAATGCGCAAAGGTACCTCGTATCTGGTGTGGCTAAGGGTGGATGACAAGACGTAAGTGGTTCAATGCTAGCGACACGTGTAGTGATCGAAACATCGCATGCCGGCAGCAGCTCAATCGCTAGAGCCTAGTTCTCAACTAGGCAGTACCGAGGCCAACGGGCGCGGGGAAAGCAACGGCCATGGAATATCTCCTGATGAGAGCTTGGCGTGGTATTTGTACGTGGTATCGTGCCGCAGATCCATTGTCGGTTGGCGTCGTGGCAGGCGTGGGTGGAAGCGAGCATGGGATAGAGAATCAGCTCTGTTTCAAGAGACGCTTCTGTCCAGAACCTGTCGCTTATCTCATCTCGTCTCTCTCTAGCTATGATGACAGGCGCAATCTGAGGTTGAAGAACATCGTCAGCTAGTAAGTCAAGTAGTTTATGCATCTCAAACTTTCACGTGTTGGAAGACACCACCATCTTGAAAAAGCCAAGTCTTCCCCGCATTCTACTGTGGTATGTATCACGAACATCTCTAGTGTGATTGGACCGTCTGCTGCTCATGATCGCATGCAAGCCCTTGCTCAACGTGCAAAAGTGGACACAATAAGCACTCAATCTCTGAGCATAGTGCCGGAGGGAGCATTAAGGAAGCGGAGTATAGAAAGGGGAACACATCCGCCGGAGAGACGGACGACGCAAGCTGTCCGCGGACCGTGACCGGGTCTCCTGTCTCTCCGTTGTTGCACTTGTGTGACACGGCACCGCAAGTTCTTGAATCCTGCTTGGTGACAATTATGGTTTAAAATTATGCGACTCCAGGCTATGTATATGTGCCAGTACCATGCAAGAGAAGCTATATGCACAAAAAGTCTACGCGGCGTCTAATAACCCGGCTTCATGGGGTACGAGCACTCAGTCCCGTTGCCAGCTTCAGTGCACCACAGCATGGTGATAGGCGACGCACCCACACCGCGCGCAACCATGAGTTGTCTAAGCTCGCTCAGCCGCGGCGCGGCCTCGATCTGGCTTCTGTTCTGGCCAGACAAGTCTTGTCTTCCCGACCACAGAACCTCGCCGGCTGCGCTAGCTCGCGGCCAGATGATTTGATCCATGTTCACTGGGTCGATCGTCTCGGACCAGACGGCTACCTCACCGCCGAGGACAAGCTTGGCCTCGTCAGCAGTCAGGTTAGCTGCAGGGTCATGCTGGTAGATCAGCGCCCAGCTCTTGGTCGGTCCACACCAGTCGCTGAAGGGGTAGAAAGCGTCGAAGGCCTCGCCATTATCGAAGTTCAGCCATGCGCCTCGGCCGCAGTCAAGATACTGTTACAGTTAGGGCATACTCAGAAATGGGATTTTCGTCCGGTCAAACACTCACCCAGTAAGTGTAATCACTGTCAATGACTTGTTGGCCCTTGCTCGTCAAGGTCTTGACAGAGGCAGCTCCGAGCCAAGTCTGCACAACGACGTCTTTGCCGAGGGTGACATTCCAGTCAATGGGAATTTCTTCCCAGACCATAGGCGTCAGGCCAGCCTTCCTCACGCGAGCATGCTGGCTATCGATGAATTTCTGAAGCAGTGGCTGCAGGACCGCACTCGAATTGCTCTTGACACCCGGATCAAGCATCGAGTCATTGGCGTTAAGCTCATCACCGCCGGTATGGAAGTAGGATGTGTAGGGAGCAAGTCGCGGGAACAAGTCGTCAAACACAGTGCCCAGGAACTTATCTACCGCAGTGTCGTTGAGCCTGAAAGCTCCGCATGGCGGCTCAGCGCACCACCAGTAATACGGAAATGCGTCGTACGCAGTGATCAGCTCTGGGTGTGACTTGGCTACCGATCCAATGTGGCCAGGCATATCGATCTCGATGATGGGCTCAATACCACGGTGAATGGCATACTCCTGAATCAACTTGATGTCGGCTGGAGAATAGGTCAGATCCGGCCGATATGCGCCCTTCTTCGAAAGTTCGGGAATCGCTGGGATATCGAGAGGCCAAGACTGCGAGTCCGTGATGTGGATGTGAATCTTGTTGAGTTTGCTCCAGCTCATGGCGTCAATGGTGCGGAGAATATCCTTGACCGGGTACCAGTTTCTCGCGACGTCCAGAAGAATACCACGATGGGGATACCGCGGGTAGTCCTGGATGGAGATCGGCGCATACGGGGTATACCAGAACGGTCCCTCGGAATGCTTGTAGAAGAGCTGTGAGAAGGTTTCCAGGCCTCGGAGCACACCGGTGGACGACACAGCTGTAAGCTTTGCCGCCCCATCTGCGCTCAGGGTGAAGTTATACGACTCGTCAACGGCACCATCCACTGGCTTGAAGTTGTCCTTGCCGGTCTGGACGATTTGGAGACTCTTGACCCACGTCTGGCCCTTGTACAGATCCGGCTCGAAGTCAGAGAGATCGCCATCCTTATGGAACTGCCACGGGACGAAGTCGCTGGAGAAGATCCATCCCAGCGCTCTCGACACGCCACCTTGCACAATTTGCTTGCTGTCAAATGGGTTGAATGGCACAAAACCATATGTATAAGGCAGCTGTTGGTCCATTACATACTCAGTATCCGTATCATCTGGGGGGCAGGCATTCTCGGGAGAGGGAGGCCAGCATACAAATCCGCCATTATAAGTTATATGAAGGTTCTGGTGCAGATACAGCGTTGAACTGCCCTTCGTGTATGTCTGCGGGGCAGGCCATAGTGCGGATACAGGATTGAGGACGAGACAGAGCACAAAGAGAGAGCAAGAAATCGGGGAGAACATGGTGCCGACAGGGACAATGAGCATTCCCCTGAGCGTTAGACGGCGTTGAGAAGCAGTGACGAAGAGCGCCGTTGCAGAAAAGCCAGTCCCACGACGAAGACGGAAGCAACCCCAAAGATATATATGAACTTTTTAATGGAGCACGTGGATGACCATCCCAATCTCCAAATTGACACTCTGCCGGGGTGGGTATATGAAGGGAGGTGATCAATAACACGACCGGTGACGGTGAGGTGCAGAGCGACAATGCAGTGAATATTACCCCAGAGAGCTTGGTCCACACCAGGTTGGTTCACCAAGGTGTCGGTCCACCTGGTTGCAACGCCTCCCCGGCGATGATGGACACAGACCTGGCTGAAGCCTGCACGATGACAGGATGGTTGACCGTGGCGCGCCTCTCTTGCAATTCACTCAGGTACGTCGTCGCGCAGTTCCTGGATCGGTGGCCGTGGGCGCGTTGAGGCGCAACGTTACGTCAAGGCCTTATAAGGCACCGTGAAGCGAATGTACCGTTGAGCCGCAAAAGTGATAAGAAATGATGCGCTAGCTCTGGTAACGACCATCCCAATGTTCCTAAGAATGACTAACTATCGTCAAGATCCATGGGCTGTGAAGCACAAAGTGCGTTTGCAGCTTTCGTAAAGTTGCGAGCTTTGGTTGGTTGTGGAATGATGATAGTTCTGCCAATATCATGGGATCATCGGCGAAGCGGTAAGATTGATGCTTGTAGTGGGGTGAACCCTCATAAAGTTGGGCAAGGGAGACGGCTCTGATGATTGATTGAACCACAAGGATGCACAGTACAGAGTCTAGGGTGGCCCATTCCAGCACAATATCATACCCTGTCTCGGCCAAAGAGGGTGGTTTAAGCAAGAACTGAAGAGTTCGAGCTCGTTGCAGTGCAGGTGCCACGATGTTGACAAGGCCAATCCAAACAGTTGGGTAGGGCAGTGTAACGCCGCAGTGCTACTGGGCCAAGACGCAGCTGGCGCGATGGTATCCCAGAGATTGTAAGGATGGACATGAGATTGCTCCGCTGGCATGTGGAGGAGTTGAAGAGAGGAGACTCCCGCAATCGCTCGTCCTGGCGGCCATGGCAGGTTGGAGAGACGGACGGCGGCCGTGATCAATGCAGGCCCACAGGAACTCGGAGCATCGCAGAGGTATGCAAAGTAAGCTCGGAACAAGGCAGCTGATAGCCGTTTAAATAGGCTGTGTGGAACATGCTGGCAAGGCGGGACATTGCATTTTGGATCACCTTAGATCTGAATGCGATGGTACTTGGAGTGGTGCTGGGTTTGATACTAACTGACCCTGTCTGCTCCTCACCCATCCGCACAACTTCTCTTGGCGGCAACAAGTTACCATGTATAAAGAACCAAACATCTACCACGACACTTGCGAGGCAATGAGACATCCGACCATGGGAATGACAAGGAGTTTATGATGGCTGGCCGGAGTTGGAGATGGAAAATGGAGTGGGCGGAGATGAGGGGGATCCCCCGCACTCAACCAGATGGCTCGTGCTCCCTTTAAGGCCAAGTGTACCTTACCCGCTCTGCCGCTGTGTTCACTAACGCCATAGGGCTAGAATAACGGCCCTGTCCGCAGGGTTGCTGTGCCGACTGGAGGTTTACCAGTTGGGATATGTCCAGTGTGGGTAGTGCTGTCGAAGCTGGGTGACATCAGTCGGCATACAACTCATACTGAAAAATTGAGAGGATTATATTGCAGATTTGCAGCGAGACGAATTGGTTGGCGGCTGTCAAAGCTTAGCAAACCTATTGATTGAAGTCGAAATCCTGATTGTTGTAGGTGCATGTTGTCATGCATATCTTGGCCTCATCCTAACTGGACAGTAGTCCTTTGGTCGAACAGTAGCTCGCAAACCCTCATCCCAACTTCCTGTGCGACAGAAAGTAACTCGTGGAGTTCAACACTCAAATAACAAGATTTCCCTATCCGTCCATATCCAAAAATCGGACAGCATTGGGAATCAGACACTCCGAGCTTTATATTTGTCCATTGGGCGAATTAACGATCACGATCGAAGCTGGCATTGGAATGAAAGATAGCAGTCTGAAGATCGCTGCCCGAGACAGCACAATGAAGCCAAGGAAACAGCGAACCTCATTCCTCTTCCTCCTCGCCCTGTCATCACTGGCCTCCGCCTCCCAACTCCCCTTCCAACCAGCCGAAACGGCACATCCTCTCGCAAGACGCCAGCAACAAGGTTGTCTAACAAACTTCTACTCGTGCGCCAGCCAAGGCGCAGCCTTCGCCAACATCTGCTGTGCCAACGGCCAAGTATGTCGTCTCGACGCAAGCAATAACCCTGCTTGCTGTCCGGCAAAGTAAGCTTTTGCTCTTTCCGTTTTTTCTTCTCGACATGAGGCACCTGCTGTCCGACGTGCTAACCATCACTCTCGGTAATCTAGCGCGGTCTGCACAGGCACAGCCCCCTCAACCTTCGTACCCCCATCCACAACCGTCTCCTACGTACCAAACGCCTACTTCTCCTTCCCCTATGCCCCGACCTCCTTCGCCGACCCGGGCGCTTGCTCCAGCGCCGTCAGCCAGTGCGGCGCCAACTACGACTCCTGTACATCTCGCTTGGAAGGTGTCGGCGGAGGCGGCGGGGTGGGCGTCACGGTTGTCGTGCCTGGTCCGGGGGGAACGACGGTGGTGGGTGGCGGACAGGCCGGTGTCACCCTTCCGACGGCGAGTGCGACGAGTATATGCTCAAGCTTGAGTAGTGTGGCCTGTGGCGGGCTGCAGAGCGGGATGTGCAATGCGGCGGGTGTGACGACCGGCGGTTTTATCATTGGAACCGGGACGGGGAACCTTGCGGCTAGACAGACGGGCTGCGGGGTCGGTATGATGGTTGCTGCGGGGGTTGGTTTGGGAATCATGAATGGGTTGTAAGGATGTATGTTGATGATGAGGCGTGTTTGTGATGATGTTAGTTTATCACGATGGCGCAAATACCCGTGGTAGCCTGGTGTGATGTCAAACTGCTCTTTAGTGTTGTGCGCTGTTATGAGTCTAGATGAGTTGTATCATGAGGGATGACTGATGAGCTCTCTGTCAGGAAGTGGTATGAGAAACATGACTGTATTACAAGAGATGTGCTGATGTCTGTTGGTTCGGGCATGTCATGGTTTCTTGGTCAAGTAATTGCCCGTCTTTCTAACGGTCTGTGATATTGTCCGTCTGGTCCTTCATGGAACTGTACCTCCGCCTTCGGGCCATGTTGTCTCGTGTTCTGCCAACAGCAAAAAATATCATGGGCTATTGACGAAGTGTGTCTGTGTCTTCCAGCCTCCTACACCGGAGACTCAATGAGGCGATATCAGAGGCACAAGTTCGATCTTCAACGTTGCAGATCGACTTATGCTACCGGATGGGTGAATTGGCAATAGCTGCCTCCGTTTTGTAGGAGTGCAGAAGCCTTACGTTATTAACAAGTCGAGCTTTGCCTAGCGGACATGGGCTTCCTCTACAAGTCTGAACTGGGTTTCCTGTTCAGTCCTGGCTATGCAATAACGCCTGACTCCGGTTCGTTTACTGTCTTCATTACAACTCAACCGTTCCTATCACTCATTCCTCTTTCTCATGCTTCCTATTCCTCCCAAATGTCTTGCCAACTTTCCGGCTGAGTACGTCCGCGACCTCGTCCAACGTGTCAATGACGAACATTAGCAGCTTACTAAAGAAGAAGAGACTTATAAAAGAGACCGTCGCAACGACGGCAAAGGTGTACCAATATGTCTTGGCCGTATACGCGTTGTTGAGCTCCGTGATCTGGACCGAGAAGTAGCTGGTGATGAAGCTGATGGGAAGGAAGAAAACGCTCAGTTTAGCCAGCAGCGTTGCGCTACGAGTCAGCCGCGCCGTTGCTTGCGAGTCCTTTTGTGCGGTGAGGTTGAAGTACTGAGCGAGAACGTCGTTAATATTACCCAGATTGACGGCGTGGCAATGATGCGAAGAGAGACTTACTGTAGTAGATAACTCCTTCTTCTCGTCTATGTACTCCCCAATCGTGTTCAGCATGAGCAGCTGTAGTCGGTCTTTCAACCGGTTGAATCGATCCCGCGCTTGTCCTTCCAGCTTGACAATTCGGGCGTCCTCGAGTTCTGGCGGTTTGAGTATGGATTCGAAAAGATTCTTATAACTCTCAAAAAGATGCTGTAGCTGCCGCAGGTCTCGGCCGAGTTTGTGTAGTTTCGGAATCACATCAGCAGTGTCCGAGTTGTCTCCCTTCTTTGCGCTCGATAAGACCCGATTTGTAAGGTCTTTGATCATGTGGCCCGAATCATTGAGCACGGGCATGGCGGCCTGGTAGTCTTCGAAAAGATAGTAGAACAGATTGCTGGCGGCCGTCTCGATGATCTTGTCTGGAGCAATCATGGTCGGCGAGCGTGTCGAGCTGTCTTTCTTCTCAGCTTCACGAATGGCCTTCAACTGGAATATATCCCCATCGTATTTCTCGACACCTCTGTACGAAAGCTGCTCCAACACTGCGATCGTGTTTCTCCGGATTTCTAAGAGTTCCTTTGCCTGCCACGTCGCCTCATCCGCTCCCTTAGGTGGTACGTCGTAGTTTGGAGCCTCATGAATAGAGATCACAGTGTTTGTGACCTTGTTGTCATCTGCGCAAAGCGCCAGCCATGACCAGTGCCGCGGAGGAACCAGTCGGGAATCTCGTACATTTTTGACCTTTGGCCGCACGTGAAGCCAATTTGCACCAAAACAAAAGACTAAGAGACAATGTTAGTAGGTCTTGGTGCGCAAGTCGTTGCGCCGACTTACAGTGGGTACCGTAGTCAGTCGTGGTGTAGTTCAGTGAGCTCTGTAGTACTCTGAAGTTTTGACTTGCTAAAGATACGGCAAGCCTGTTGTCTTCGGGTTCCTTGTCCGACGGCTCTGCAATCCTTTCGCCGAGGCCTGATTCTAGATCCATCTTTTCGGCGTGAGGCTTCCCTTGCTCCTTCGCGAGTCTCAATTGTTCCTTCAGCTCGCTTTTCTCGGTATCAGTTTTTTTGTTGTCCTGTCTGAACTTGTCCCAGTCGACGATAGAAGCACGTAGGCGTCGAGTGAAACCGTACTTATCTCCGATGTTGTTAATCGCGTGGCCTTGTGGCGTTGTATTCCAAAAATTGATCCAGCGGACGGGATACTTGTCATCTTTCCAGAAAAAGAGGTCTTTGAAGTCGTCCGGCCCGAGATCAACGGCTACCTTAGCATGATGTGGTCCGAACAAGACGACGAAGTTCTGTGCTTCGGGTCTCTTGGCCCCTTCACATACTGCCTTATAGACGTCCGGCTCATCAAAGTCATGGAACTTCTTCTCAAGTCCACGAACATTGCGCTGACGAGGAGGCTCCGACATTGCTCTGGTTTGACAGGTGTGAAACTGATTGGGTCAGCAACAACTCTACCTAAACATGGGTTGAGAGTGCGATGGAAGAATGGTCCCAAGAATGGCTGGCTCCAGGCATCCTTAAGAAGGTCATCGCAATGGCGAGGCTGTGGTCGCTGTTGGCCAGACCTCAGGCTGCGCTTGGCCCCCCGTTGCATCAGGTCGCAGCCGCAGCTGATCTCAACATGTCACGATACGCTACTTCAACAGGCCTCTTACACCAGGTTCCTCTGCTGCGCCGAATAGGGACCCCTGTTCTTTTTTAGGTTCAGAGTGGGAGAGGCTTGGGCCAACAGGCCAACAGTCGCTGACCAGGGCAGCATGACCCCTGCGTTTTATTAGCGCCTTCGTTTCGGCAAACTGTGGGGGCTCTGTCCCCTTGTCAGATCTGTCATCCCATCTGTTGCCGCCCCTGCAAGCTGAAAGCTACCTGTGTTGCTGTCGAGCAGGCCGTTTTCTGATTGCTCCAAATCTGGACACGTGTGGGGTTGCGCCAGCGTCCTGGTTCAGGGCGACCCCTACCTCTCCCCACGACAACATGCCCGCAGTTTCTCGATCATTACAGGTACTTCAAATGCCCGCCGCGCCTTTGTATCCTGTGCATTGGACATCCAGCCTTTCAATTTCGGAAACTCGTACTATGTATGATGGGTAACTGAATTGGCCCTGCCAGGTCAATGCGCTAAGGGTGTCAGGGTCAGTCTGCTTGCTTGTGCAAAGTTATGCTCATGTGGGGTTACGCCACAAATACCTGACATTGTGATTTTACTTTGGCTCGCAACCGTACATAATCGAATTGTAGAGTTTCTTGCTCGTGACTTTTGGCGCGCCACTGTCATGTGTCAGACGAAAAATTTGAGCTATAAAGTCCGCGTCCTCTCTCTCCGCACCTTTCGACATGAATTTTCCCGCATCGCTGGGAGGGTCACCGAATCTATCTAAAGATTAGGTCGTTACAAGATCATCTTGTTTCTCGTTCATGAAGCGTTGGTCATGATCAAACTTACTGATTGCCTGCTCCCACTTGAAGGGCAGGCGCATTGTTTTGTCGGTCCTGGTTCGAGAGTGATGATGATAAAATTTCTGAACTCACATACGCGTTACGGTAGTATGTCTACCTTACCTCCCCCAGCCTCTATCGGCCGAAATCTATAGTAGCTTTAATTTGCCGTTTGTTTTTATGACTGCCCTATACCCTTCTGCCGATCGCTAGAGTGCTTTGCCGACCAGCCAAGTAAACCATGGGGAATTGAGCGTGGGGTCTAAGAGAATTGGCAGGGCAGATTCCAGCGGCAACATGGGATCATAACGTGCGACAGTTGTTCGGAAAGACACCGACGAGATGCGGGCGCCTGACTCTAGGACTTTTCGAGAATAATATGTCAATGACTATCAGGCGCGTTGACTGGGAGGGAGAAATTGAAATCGAGCCGAGTACTCTGGAGAGCTAGACAATGTACAATCTACGTCGCAACAGTGCCGTCTGGATCATTCTTCAAGATGGAGGCACAATGGGATAGGACGTCTTCTTAATCTACTGCCCAGTTCCCGGATTCTGGTGTTTGACCCTAGCTTGGGGCAATCTTTTGAAGCGGTGAAATTGCTACCGTATAAACTCAACAAGCTGATCCTTTGAGCTAATGCGACTGAAGTGGCGGCGTTCGATAGTACTAATGAGCGCCTTGGGCAAGATATCTGGCCCCTGGTTGGCTAGATTGACGTCTGTCGGGTTGTCCTTGGCTGATTCCACTGGCCTCCCACTGGCTCGCTTGCCCTGCCTAGACTGCGCTAGTAAGGGTTTCTGCATTAGCTCAAAGGATCAGTTTGTTGAGTTTAGTGTATACGGTACATACACCGGTGTCCTTGGTATGCAAAATGGACTTCGAAGGGTACATTGCGATCGGCTGGCCAAGGGTGCTGAAATCAGCGGGTCGTAGCTAGCCAAAAATGGCGTCCCCGACAGCAAAACATTCACTAAATCTGCAAGTACAATGTCGACCTCCTAAACTCGAACTCACTAAGAACGGACTGACTCACTACACTGTGAATCACCTACCTATGATTCTGAAGTGATACCTTATGTCGGGTTTCGCTGTATATATAACGGTGCTCCTCATCGGCGGCTCGCAGTCGCATCTGTGTCAGATGGCCGACTTCGAACCAACAACAGCTATATCGGCTCAGTTTTGACACGCCGTTGGTCGTTACGACTGCCGTCAGTGCATACCGCAGGATTCTCACCTGCATTCAGCCTTGGTGACGGAACAGAGACGTTTCAGTCATGGAGTACACAGTCGATATCATCCGTCCTGACGACGAAGGCATTCAGTTCTATCTAGACTCATACAAGCCCTTCCGGTTATTGGCACTGCAGCTCAACCCCGAGGGTAAGTGTTTATGTATTCTTTTGTATGCTTGTCGTTTGGATCGAACGAGAAGCACATATCGAACCTGCAGTTGATGCTGTGCTTGCCTAACCGTCTCACCGCCAACTGCACAGCATTCACTTCGACTCACGCACAGTGGTCGGCATTTGGCGACGATGCCTGGCTATCGCGACTCACAAACCCGAGAGCAACAACGTTCGTCGCGACGCAGCAAGATGGCTCTGCGAAGCGGGTATTGTCGTCCCTCACGCTTTTCGCTTTCGAGGGCAATGAGCAGCCAGCACATTCTGGGCCGATGGCTTGGCACGTAACCGCCGTCTTCACGCTGACAGAAGCCCGTCGGAAAGGTGTCGCTTCTGCCGTTATGGCTACTGCCAAGCAATTTGCTCGTGAGCAGGCTGAGGCTCGGAGGAGAGACTTCTTTCTGGTTGTCACGGCCCTTACAGCCAACCCGGGCGCAAAGATGTTGTACGAAAAAATGGGGTTCAAGGTGAAATGCGTTACGGAGACCGAGATCGAGATGATTTTCGAGGCGTCATAATCTCGGCAGTCACGGTCGCGGTGCACGCGCATCACCAGAATGTGAACCCACCAGTGAGAAATGATGATGGACGGCTTCTAGCGTGATCCGGCTGTGATGGCCGCCCTCATGTTACCAGCTAGGTTCTCCGCTGTGGCTGGTCGCGCCTTAGCGGCCCTTGGCCAACGTCGACCGGCGCTTGGGACGATCTGATTGGATGGCGTGTGCTGCCGCAGATTTAAGGAGTGGCACCAACGAAGCTAAACAGGCTGAAGACCCCTGCCCGCCATGTTTCAACTATCAACAGACGAGAAATCTAGGTGACCCTCCGTCAGCCACAGCCGTCCCTTTTAACACATTCTCACTGCCTGCCCTAAACCGCGCGACCAGCTTTTTCTTTCCCTGGAATGTGTTCCTTCTTGACTCCCTTCTTGAATCTCAATTGCCATGGTTCTAGTCTTCATATACTACCTTCAATAAGATGTCCTCGTTATAGCAGGCTCTAAATTGCAAGTTTCCGGGTAGTCGACCTCTTCACTCTCACCTTGCTTCTCGACGTCATCCCTCTTTCGCACCGGTTGATTTTTGACACACACAATGGTCGTCGCGAGACATATACGGCCCGCCCTTTTCGCGGTCGTTGTCACACTCTCCTTCTTTACGCAAGTCAAGGCAACATCTTCCACCACGTTATCCCTTTCCACCTGCGTAACAAGCTGTGTAAAGGCAGAGTCCTGTGAGACAAGCGATGCCAAGTGCGTCTGCAAAGGGGCAAAATCATACTTGCTCGACCATGTCGCCGTCTGCATGTACTATAAATGCCCGGACGAGATCAGGACATTTGACGCATCCTTCACCACCCCCCTAGTATCTGTGTGCAAGGCTATCGGCAAAGCGATTCCGCAGTCTAAGATCGACGAGGCGGACGAGACGGCCCAGACCTTTGCCGATAAACTTCCGCCCTTGAGCACGTCGAAGGCGGTGACGACGTCGACGACATCGGCGAAAGCGACGCCAAAGACCACGCTTACTACTTCTGAGAGCAAGAAGACCTCTGCCGCAACAACATCAACGTCAAGTGAAGCAGCAGAGACAGAGAGCTCGACTACATCGTCAGTAGATGATGAGCCCACCAGCACTACCACCACAGACAGCACACCCACCTCCACCACTCTGGCGATAGCAACAAATTCTCCCACCCGCGCTGCAACTCAGTCTTCTACCTCGACACAAGGAGCAGCAAAGTCTGATCCCACAGACTCGAGTCCCTTTGCCTTGCCACCAAACGCAGCTGGGCGAAGTACGACTTCGTGGGTCTTGGCCAGCTTGCCCCTGGCTCTCGCGGTCATGATGAGATGACCCCAAGGGAAGGGATGAAAAGGGTTCCGGTATCTAATGACTAAGCTAATGACTAATCTTCTGGTTGGACCCAGGATGGTCTCTTTTGTATAAACACAATATGTAGGGGGTTTTTGGGATGGACATGGGCATAGGGCATAGCGTTGCGCTGGTTAGGGTGTGCACAACAGGAGCAGAGTGAGAAGATCGACTCGGCTGAACGACCGTTGGAATCGTCCGGTCGAGGCGGACAGGGGCATGTACAAGGGATACCATATGACGGCCGTAGCATACGAGGGAAGCAATTGAACAATGTTGTCCTCATACGGCCTCTTGACTTTGAACGATGCCATAGTGACCCCTTGGGGCACTATCCTTCACGCTTCTGCCTTTTTTACGCCATCAGCATTCCTTCATCTCCCATATCCCTCTGCATGAACATCTAGAATGACCGCATAGCTAACCTTCATCACAGGCTCACACCTCCGAAGCCTTGAGTTACGGACTCGAAACCAAAACACAAGCACACCTGTGGACCGTCCATCATAATGTCTCAAGAGCGAAACATCGTCAACATCAGGTCCCCGAGACTGTACAGTGTTGTGATTGGTTTCACTGCAATTTTAGCCTCAACAAATTCTGCGGTGCAAGCATTTGGGACAAGCCCGGATGAAGAGCTGCGCCTTGCGCACGGGTGTATCGCCACGGGGAGTCCGTCGGTCTCATCACTCCTTCCACATTCATATCAACACAGCATCAGTGCCAGCATCAACCTTCCACACCCCCACCACTGGCAAGCAACTCCTTCAACATCGCCCTCACAGACCCAACCTCAGTCGCCCTCACTCCAGCCCGCCGAGGTTGCGGCACCACAATATCCATCTCAACGAATCGTCTAGCAATGAGCTCCGCCTCCTCCAGCCTTCGCTCTTCCGCCGGAGCCAGCTTCGCACACGCAGCTTGCAGGTCCTCGTTCCGTGCCAGCAGAAGGGTCAGAGCCTCCGCTCTCTCGACCACTGCCTCGTCGACGCCGTTCATGGCTGCACATCTGCACCCGTAACTGGATGTACTCCTCCCCGGCATCAGCCGGAAGAGGTACGTCACCTGGTCATCGGTGTCAACAGCTTCTGTGTCGACGCGGACTTCCATGTGCGCGAAGGCGAGGCCTCTGTCATCGGCTAGAAAGTTGTTCTCGAAGATCTCGTGGAAGTGGGTGGCGACGATGACTTTGGGTCGGTCTTCAGCGAGGTTGAGAAAGTGGTCCAGCAGGGCGGTCATCAGTCCGGCACCGTCAGCGGCATTGGTGCCTTTGCCGAATTCGTCGACTAACACGAGACTCCGCCGGGTTGTGTGGTTGATCGAGAAGGCGGCTTGCCTGAGGTCGATTGCGAATGCGCTCTCGCTTCGAGCCATGCTCTCCCGGGTCGAAATTCGTGTCAGGATCTTGTCAGTCAGGCCGATCACTGCGTGGTCCGCTGGAACATAGCTGCCGACGTGGGCGAGGTAGACGATGAGGGCAACCTGTTTGAGGTATACACTCTTGCCTGAGTGGTTTGGACCCGTTAAGATGAGCATGCTGGGACCTAGTCCCTCTTGCTCCTCAGGAGATGGGACTTCCTCATTTGCTTCCGAGTCTAATCCAAGACCGCCAGATATCTGGCAGTCATTGGCAATAAAAGAAGGTGTGACAAGTTCTTGGAGGGGATGGCGTCCCTCTCGGATGTCGATTGTGTTCGACAATGTCATCTTTGGTGCTGTCCACTGGTACTTCTCCGCTACCATTGCCAGGGCGATGAGACTGTCGAGCTCGCCGAACAAGTCTGATGCTGTGGTCAGACTTTCCGCATGCTCTAGCACTCTAACACCCAGCTGATGTACAATTTCGATCTCCCTGTCTTTTGGCTGTTAACTCGAGGTCGAAAGAAGGATCATGTGTGCACACGTACCAACCAGCCGCCCATACGGATCGCCATATGTGGCATCCAACTCGCTCATCATACGCGTCTTGTAGAGAACGAGACCACCGTTCGTGAACATCATTACCCAGTCATCGTCGGGGAGGCCTTCGCCTTGATACACGCCCTTCCCGGTTTGTGGGTCCAAATTCACGGCGACGAGAAAGCCAAGCTGAGGATAGAAGATGCAGTTGACAAGGTGCTCACGAGCCCAGTCGGGCATGACTTGCACTAACCTGACTCTGACTTGTGCGAGTATGTCCTCGAGTCCGTCGAATAGATGCTTCATGTCGTCGAGCCCGGCGTCAATGCCCCATTTGACGGTCGTCCGCTGAGCTTCGACAGACTTTTCGAAGTCAATGTGTGTGGATATCATCTCTCCGACATCACGGATTCCGCGAGGATCTGTCCCAGTTAGGATCTGCATTACGTTAGCAGAGGACGATTAAGACATCCTTGGAAGGAGAGGGACGCTTGCCCTTGAGATGATATCAAGAGATTGCGCCCTAGCCAGGTCATGAATCAAACTGCAAAGTTCGATCACAGCATGAGCGAACTGCAACAAAGTCAGCCATACACCGCTCTTCACTCCTTGAGCCCCTGTCGTCTGATGCACACCCTTCCTGAGATTGGCGATGGGCCCCTTGATGTCCTTGACTTTCCTCAGCATTCTTGTGATATCTTCGAGAACAGCCCTATTCTCGGGCCGAAGGAAGACTGAGGTGCTGCGATGCCGTTCGCGGATCAGCACGAGGTCATTGCTCGGGCGAATGAACATCTGTCTGAGCCTCGCCTTTCCCTGGGAAGTGCAAGCCAGAGCCTTGACCAGCCCGTAGACTGACAAGTCCTCTTTGTCTCCCTGCTTTGACTTGTCGGGTCCCTGCATCTGGCTGTTCGGGTGGTGTTCAGAGCCGAGAATCTGCAGGGAGACCAGAGTATCGGCGTTGACGAACATTGAGTTACCCGGTCTGAACATTGTGATACGCTTGACACAGAATGCGAACTCTCCGCCTGGGTCGTCCGGGAGAAACTCGACGACTCTTCGTCGCTGGAGCTCGTTGAGCACCGCTCCAGCACAGCCAATCTGTCAACCATGTTAGGACCACAATGTCAGGACGGCGAGGAATGGTGAGGTCAGCTTACTGAAAGACGGCTCTCGAGATTGATGACGGTAGACAGACGTATGAGCTTGCTCTGGTTGGTGGTATCCATCTCTCCGACCTCGTCGTCAGCCCCTGGCTCAGCAACAGCAGTGAGTATGGTTGACTGCTCTCCAAATATCTTGGAGTCGAGACCGGCCAGCTTCTGCTGCCCGTTGTTGGGATTGAAGTCCGAAGCGCCGACAGTTCGCAGGATGTAGACACCGTTCAGTCCTCCTCCAGCTATACGCCATATGTCGTCAGTATCTTACATCGAATCAAACTTGTCGCCGAGGCTTCTCTTACCTTGGCTTCCTTCTAGATCTTGTGCATGAGCCTCTAGATAGTCAGCCATCCTGGTAGCAGCACGATTATTGATGATGACGGTTGTCGGCTGCGCCTGGATGAGGAGCGTCTCGACGATCTCGATGCCCGCCATGGGAATGTCTTCTTGGAGGAAGAGGGTCTCCTCAACCGTGGTGTAGTATGCACAGCCAATGGTGTTGTTATCCTTCATCTCGATGGCCATGATTACCTCGCTCACTATGTCTTCTTTATCCTGATTCTCTGCCGGGGACAGTCCGCCATGGCGAGACGACGGTAGAGATGACATTGCACGTAGATTTCATGCAGTTATCTTGGATCTAATGGCTGACTATTGCCTAAGATCATGGCTGAGACGAACGACAAGTTAAGGAGAGTTGTATTGGGGACAAGCCTCTGCTGATGAACACCTCAATGGGGATACTCTAGTCCCAGGAATCTGCCTAAATCGAAATGGAGCGCTCCTGCCATCTCAACGAAGTTTTGTTGACTACGGAGATCCAGATTTGTAAAACGCAAGAGCGAGAAGGTACGAGTCAGAGAAATAAGGAAGGAACAGCCGAAGCATCACCTGAACAAGTACATGCCGTGTCTCTGCTCGGAAGCTCATTGAATTCCCAATACAAGGTAGATGTTACCCAAACGCCACAACTCCGAAGTACATATACAAGGGTTCCCAGTATCACACCCAAGGGAAAGAAGCATCCGTTGACCTCAGCAAGCTCGACACCAGGTACCCGAGAAGAAAGCCGCCAGCAGCAATCCCAAGAGCAGCGGTCGCCGTCAGAGACGGACTGACCTCACGATCAACCCACCGCTGCCGAAACCGCAGAGTGCCGATGCGCATGTAGAACAGCTCTACCACCTCAACAACCCCGCCCAGGCTAGGTTTCAGCTCAGTCGACATCCGAGGCGTCTTTTTCTTCTCGACTCTGTTTATTCATTGGCTGTGTGAGCCGGCCATTGTCAGCCACCTGTCGCCCACCAATCGACTTTGGGGGGTGTAGGAGGAGGAGGGGGGTCTGGACACTCACAGCAGGGTGAGCGAAACATCGCCTTGAAGCCTGGCCTTGAGCTCGAGCTCGACATCGAGGTTCAGCCCGAGCTGGAGTCGCACCGGCTTGGTTTCCGCCAGTCTGGGCAGGATGGCCGGCTGGGCCAGCCCGCCTGTCGCGGCGAGAGCCTTGTTGTTCCGCCTGCGCCTGCGACGGCCGCCGCGGGAGCTGACGGATGAGCCGACGTCTGAGGCTGAGTCGTCGAGCTTTTAGAGGATAGGTATTAGCGGATGTGAGAGCCATGCTTTGCAGAAGTTATGGGAGTCTCGTAGTGGGTGGAAATTATCATGTCTGTGGACGGACAGGTCCAAAGAATAAGAGAGCACTTACCTGGCGTCTCAGATCAGCGAGGATCTCATCCTTGGACGGAGAGGAGGCACCTCCGGGCCGCGGGCCGCTGGGAAGGGTGGGCGCAACCTTTGGCATGGCTGGTACGGTAGACATATTGGTGGGTGAGCTGCTACTTAGTGCTGTTGATGAGCCGGAGGTATCCTCGAGTGTTATATAGGTAGTGCTTTGAAAGAGGGTCCGGGAGTTATGAGAGTAAAAGACCGGCGGTTTCTTCTTTCGTGAGGTTCGAACTAGACGAAGAGGCTTGGGCTTGAGTGTGTCGACGAGAGAATGTTGCTTGGTGAGACCTGGGTAATAAGGCGGTGGTTCGAACCCGGGAGGGTCGAGGGTGACAAAGTTGACGGAGTAATTGACTGGAAGATTGGCTGGTAGGTATCTAGGTACGGCGAGGTCTGGGTGGTAATGAGCGTCCTTCTCCGGGTCTAGTTCAGGTCCGGTGTAGGCTGGAAGGTCGCGAGAGGAAGAGTATTCAGGGGCAAGATCCTGAACGCTTTCCCGAGGCCGGCTTGCGGGAAAGCTGGAGAAACAACAGAAAATGGAAGCTAGTCGATTATCCACGCCGGCGCTGCTGGCTAACAAGTCTATAAGAGGTCGCTGAACCTGCAGGCAAGAAGTGAAGACTGGCACCCGATGTTTGGCTGTTGCTTGATGGCGAGGAGAGAACTGAGAACGAGGACAACGGACAACGTGTTTATATACTTGGACGCCTCGCTACTCCGACGCGAAATGAGTATAGATACCATCCTTGCCTAACGTCTATAAAACACAACAGAGCTTTTGTCTTGTAAGTGACGATGTCACGTGAAGAACATGGGTTGTCGATCCCGCAACAGTCGATTTTCGACGCTCTGATACAGCCAAACAGACCCCCTCGTACGATCTCGATTGAGTGAAACTCAACGTAATCCTCAAAGCTGCGCATCCAGCGAAACAAATCGTTCCATCGTCCCATTCTGTAGTGCTGATACCATACAAGACCTGGGGACAATCTGCCATGCTCGCTGTTCGATATAATGGTTCACATATCCATCGCGAAACCGCTCTTCCGGGTCCCCTGCCCATCGTGCTAAAAGCTGACAATAGGCCCATAAACGTAGATCATCGTGCGAAGTTCTGCCGCCAGATGTTTTGTCTGTCCCAGCTCGCGCGTGGTCCAGATGGGAGCCGGTCAAAAAACCCCAACGGCAGTTTTGCTGCTCGAGCCATTGCCTTTGATGATGGCCAGTAAGATGAGGCCACTTCCAGAGATGCATTTTCTTGCTATGATGTGTACTCGCTTTGGCCTCTTGGCTTAGCCATGTCAGTGTGGGCCAAGTGAGGCCAGGGCTGGATAGCACAATTCGCGGATGGGACAGCATGTAGATGTTCATCCTGACGTAGCTTGGGATGTGAAAGTCATGTCATGACTTCAAGTTGCAATTGTTCCACAGCAATCTTTCAAGTCGATAGCAGATCACGCACGCTCATACCCCGTCCCGCGGAGCTTCCATTCGTTCCTCTCCGATCGCTCTGATTTAACATCAGAAGCGCGGCAGTAGCTTCTTGATCCATATCTCCTTGAGGAGCTAGAGCCGGACTAGTCAGTGTCGACCCAGAAGCAGAGTGCACGCTGTGAGCGTAGTGGTATGCCTGTGGTCCGAATGCCGGCGACGTCGATGCGGACACGTTATAATCATAGTAACGATAGTCCGTCGACGCGGACGATTGCGAGTTATTGCGCGACTGCGTATCCTGGGCCAGTATTACAGGCGAGACGGAGGGTTGCTGCGAGCGAGAGTGAGTCGCCGTGAGTGCTGGTGAGGGTATGTCTGATCCCTCCATCTCAACGTCAGGCGACGTCTCCTCTTCTAGGTCCTGGAGATTTTGCTGATGACGGAAAGGCTCGTCAGTATATCGAGAAGGCACGTCACCGTCGTCTTGGCTGAGATCTGACTCCGTATGTCGGGCCTTCAGTTTGGCAACGCAGTCCTCCAGATATCGGACATATTCTATGGACGCCTGTCGAAAGTCAGTTTTCCATCCAGTTGTAGATGGCCAGGGCCGTCATTGGCATGACTAACCTGCAGGATAGCGAGCTTATGCATCTCTCCCGAGCAAGCAGGGATCATGCTCTTCAGCAGCGCAAACTCCTCGTTCATCTTGGACCTGCGGCGTCGCTCGATAAGGCTGTGCGCTGTCTTTCTGGCGATTTTCCGGCCCGCGGCACTCGAAGAAGAGGGCTGTTTCCTCTTGTTCCCGGCAGAGGCAGCAGCCGGGGTCCCGGCACTCCCAGCATTAGCTTTGGAGGCGGTAGCATTCCTGGCGGTGTTGGAGCTCGGGTCTTCCTGTGGACGGGGCTTCATCTGTATGATCTTGCGTGAGCGCGTAGGCGGTGGTGGAAGGGCGAATTGGTCCTTGGGCGGCTGTGTGGCCGAGGACCGCCTCCGGGACTTAACGGTCTCGCTCGGTTGCGTGTATGCGGGTTTGGCAGGCGTGATCTCCTCCGTAGGTGTGTGCTGTTGGCTGGTGTCCGCTACCGCTAGGGCAGGCTCCGGCAGCACGAACGTCATCTGTAATGTGTCGAGCTGCTTGATCCCGTCTGCACCTTTGATGTCCGTCGAAGATCCCGGCGTAGGCGGAAAAACTGGTCGAGGCATACCGGCTATGCTGTAGAACTCCGCTCAAGAGAAACAGATAAGCGTGGTGGCGTATTGCAATTGTGATTAGAGGCTGAATTGCGTGATGCGGTCCCTAACCTTGGGAATCGAAGCCAGAGTATAGCCTCGCAAGAACACAAATCAAGCAATAGCGCAGATTGATAACACTTGTTGATGATAGAAACAGTGGTAGACAGCAGAGACTGAAAGCAACACGACAGAAGAAGTGTGAAGAGGGAAGAGCTGAGGTCGAGACCAGGCCCTCGAAGCTCCTGATATCTAACGAGAATCTGGTGGGGGAACTGTCACTTCCTCCCGCTCGCCAGGGAAAGTCGAGCAGGGGTAGGGATCTTTTCTGCATTTCTGTCGCGTGCACATTGCGCAGGCTGGTGGCAGGCCTTGGGAAACACTTGAGCACACATGGTCGTGAACTCGGGGTGGTGTAAGGAAGAGGCACGCGACCACGTGCGCCTTTCATTGGACAGCTTCGATTTGGCTAAGAGTTCCCCTTCCCGGAAAGATCGTGTCCAAGAAATTCTCAGGGTTAGGGGTATCAGTGTGTTGATGGCAAAGCGACTCAGCCTCCTCGACCCTTCACGAATCAAAGCTAACACGCACGTCGATCATTGGATCAACAACGTCGACTCGCACGTACACACACCTGACACGCCGGCGGGTTCGGTCCGAGGATGTATCTAGATGAAGGCGGATATCGTTGGGTAAATACTTATGTAACGTGGACGGCTAACCAGACAGTCCACTGTAGTGGCAGATCGCCTCAAGAGAATTATATAGGGTTGTGACCGATTGAGCTTACTAAATAGGTATCTAACTCGTAGGTTGCCAACTTTAAAAACGAGATACTTCATTATCGTGCTCGAACTTGCATGGTGATATCTTATCGTCACCACGTTCCATGTGACCTCAAACAGCCACATCACATCACACCTCCTTGCTCTTTCTACCCCTACTCATTGCTAGGATAAAGCACCTTCGTGGTAGCATTAAACTCCTCCTTGATGCTCCTCATGCTCACAAACCTCCCAAGCAAGTTGATACTTCCGGCCTTATCGTTCGTCCCGCTCGCCCGTCCTCCACCAAACGGCTGCTGGCCGACCACGGCACCCGTGCTCTTACAGTTGATGTAAAAGTTACCCGCCGAGTTCCTCAGCTTGTCCTCCGCAAACCGCACCGCCGCCCGGTCAGCCGCGAATATCGAGCCCGTAAGCCCGTACTCGCCGGTCTTGTCGATCAGCTCGCATGTAGACGAGAAAGCGCCGACGGGGTCGGTGCTGTCGTCGTAGACATAGACAGTCAGGATGGGGCCGAAGAGCTCGGTTGATAGCAGCTTGTGCTGCGGGTTAGTCGTCTGGTAGATGGTGGGATGAATGAAGTAGCCCTTCGAGCCGTCGTATTTGCCTCCCGTGAGGAGCTCGAGCTCAGAGTCGTCCTTGGCGGCGTCGATGACGCCGGACAGTTTCTTGAATGACGGCTCGTGAATGACAGGTCCAATGAAGTTCTGGTGATCCCATGGCGCGCCGACGCGGAGTTTCTCCGTCTCCTCGACGAGACGGGTCTTGAACTTCGGCCAGATCGAGGCTGGGACGTATACCCTCGACGTGGCGCTACACTTCTGTCCTTGGTATTCGAATGCGCCTCGCACGGTTTGGATCACCGCGTTCTCGAGATCCGCGGATGAGTGGATGAGATGGAAGTTCTTGCCGCCCGTCTCGCCGACGATGCGCGGGTAGCCGATGTATCGGCCCTCGCCGACGCCGGCGCCGATCTGGCTGAATAGTTTTCGGAACACGGCTGTGCTACCTGTGTAGTGCAGAGCGGCGAATTGCCTGTGGGCTAGGACTGCCTTGGTCACTTCTTTTGGGTTGCCTGGTACGAACTGGATGACGTTCTTGGGCAGACCGGCCTCGATCAAGATGTTGTAGAGCAGCCAGTTGCTTGCTATGGCAGAGTCGCTTGGCTTCCAGACCACCACGTTTCCTAGCAGTGCCGGGGCGCCAGGGAGATTGCCAGCAATAGCCGTGAAGTTGAACGGTGAGACGGCGTAGACAAATCCCTCCAGCGGCCGGTACTCAACCCGGTTCCATACGCCGGGAGAGTTATGGGCAGGCTGTTGTGCGTAGAGCTCCTCAGCGTACTGGACGTTGAACCGCAGGAAGTCGCAAAGCTCCGCGGCGGTGTCGATCTCGGCCTGCCATGCGTTCTTGCCCTGGCCCAGCATCGTGGCCGCCATTATGTCGTAGCGGTATTTCGTGCTGATCAGGTCAGCTGCCTTGAGAAAGATGGCGGCCCGGTCTGCGAAGGGGAGAGACTCCCACTCCGGCTTGGCAGCGAGAGCCGCATCGATAGCATTGTTGATGTCTTGTGGGCTCGCCTGTGAATATTTCGCAACCGGAGTCTTGTGGTCGGCCGGATTGAACTGTGTTCCTGTCGAAGAGGTCTTGATCTCCCTTCCGCCAATGACGAGTGGCACCTCCAACGCCCCTCTCTTCTGGAAGGCTTCTATTGCTGCCGTGAGGCCTTCTCGCTGTGCTGACCCCTTTGCGTAATGATGCTATGCCAGATGTTAACATTGTTACCGTTATCTATGCTTATCAGGCGGGCTCACGTTTGGCTCATTAGCCACCTTGGGCACCTTGAAGGTAGCGATAGTAGACATCCTAGCGGATCGTGGTATGTGTCTGTATGATTTCGATAGTTGTGATGTCTGGGAGATGAGACTGGGTTGAGTTCGTCTGAGGAGGAGGAGGTTGGCAACTCTTCGAGAAGCCATTGTGATGGTTGTGAGACAAGACGTGGCGTGGAGGCGTTGCTTATAAGTAAAAATATAGCGAGTGTGAGATCAAATCAAGTGATATCCTTCACCACCTGTTCATGTGTCACTTTTGAAGGGATCAAGCCATTTACTAAAGCTTAAAGAAGTGGAAGTACAATCTGTTACTTAACTTTATGTAAAGAGAATCAGATGTGAGGTTGGCTGTTGCTGGATCGCTTTGTTGCGGCTTTATGAATTGGAGGCGATGAGGGGTCCTTCCCCACGATGCTGTCACTTATGCATTGACCAATCGCCGAGCTGCTTCGGTTTCGACGCCGATAACGATGGAATTCCAGCTGAACCTTAAGCCGAATTGGCTTTACTCACCCTGCTGCCGATTACGGAGGTGCAGAAGTTCCCGCTGCTGGCCGCTGGGACTTGGTATCGATGGTGTCAGTGGTGTCAATTATTTGCATCTCCTTGCCATTATTGCAGCGCATCTGGCCATCATACTCATCCTGAGCGTCAAAAATGCAACAAACCATGCTCCATCGCCGTCCACACGACGCGATATCCCTGTCACACAATCTCCCAAGACATGGTATTGATACACAGAAGAAGACCGTCACTAACCTATCCACTGACCCGCACTTGCGCCGCCAGGTACAACCGGCACAGGCAATCCACATAACCACCCCTTTAGGCTTCTTCCAGAAGACCGATCCGCCTCCGAGCTCTCCACAGACGACGCATAGTCGATGGCCCCCTACGCCGCCGTATGCACCGGAACCTGTGAGTGGACGCTCGCCGGCGCCGGAGGCCGGTAGTCCAGCGCAGGGATCGTCAGGCCGTAAGCCTCCGTCCGGCCTTCCCGATCGTGCTGATTGATCTCGACCCTTATGCAGACGTCGAGGCTGCCGTCGTTGCCGCGGCCGTGGTCCGTCGGCGAAGCGGCTTTGTGTTTTGTCCCTGCACCGGCTTCGCCAGCATGGAGCGCATAGTGGCCGTCCTTGCCAGGGAATCCAGATGAGGACTTGCTGCGGATGCTGGTGCCTGCGCTCCGATTGCCATTGGTTATCGAGGCGTTGCCATTTCGGCTTGGGGGAACTTGTAATGCGTCGACTTGTCGAGGTGGCGCAGGAATGTTGTTCGGTGAGTTCTCTGTGATCACGGCGAAATTGCGGCTCGGCATCGTGACTTTGTTGTGGTTTGCGGTCTTGGTGGAATCGCCCGGGTCCTTGTTGAAGAGCTTGAGCAGGGTCTCGTCTGTCTCATGATTTAGGTGATGGATCTTGTTTCTCCGCGCGAGAAGATTGGCGATGGCCTGCGGCGGGGGCTTGTTTACGATAGCTGAGGAGACGACGTTGACCATGTAGCGGTGGTCGTTCTCGGCCGGGATGTTGAGATGTGGATTCGAGTAGAACCTGCCCAGAGCAGCAAGATGAACATCTCCACCCAGGATCGTAATCCGGATCGAAAACTCGGCACATATGGTCTGCAGCCGCTCGACAAAAGCATTCCTCTCCTTCTTGTGCGTCCTCGCAGTGTAGTGATCGTCCAAATCATCAAGTAAATCAACGCTTCCGTCGAAAGCGTTGAACACACCACCACCGAGCCCGAATCTTCGGTTCAGAAACTTAACTGGACCGATTAACGGACTGGCAAAAATGTTCTCGAGCCATGTAAGGCGCTATTCTTCGGTCAGCAAAAGTATCAAGACGAAGACCGGACTGGACCCACAGGATATGCTATGGGGATACCAAGTAGCAAGATGAGATGCTTGTATGGCTGGCCGGACTTCGCTTCCGAGGATAACTCTTGGCGCAATCTGTCAAAGATCTGGTCGTAAGTCTCGGGATAGTTGACTTGGTGACGTGTGCGCTCTGTTCTTGCATCAATGCCCAGGAATGCAATTCTAGCGCCCAGTTTCGCAAACATGTTGTGGGAATGCTCGGCAACGTACGGCCCCGGCTTGACACCCACAATGTAGTTCGACTCCGTCATCGTGGGATGGACGTAGACCTCGGCCAGCTGGTTGGGATCGATTCCTTGACCCTGCTCCTCGTGTGCGGCCGCGACCATCGTGGACGTGTAAGTCGACTGAGGAGGCGGGAGGTGATGCTGGAATAACATATAGTATTTATGCGCAGTTCCTCCGATGCCCCTGAAGACATCGCACATCATGAAGTCATTGACGTACGAGCCGAAACCGTCAATAATGTCATGATCATCCCAGATATTCAGCTGCGGAATCTGTCCATTGGCCGTCGCGAATGGCTCGGTGCTGTACCAGCGGAGGTAGTTCTGAAGGTAGAAGTCGTCGCACTGCTGCCTCAATTTCTCCGGAAAGGGGTACTCTCTCCTTTTCTTCGGATTGCCGATCATGGTCCATTCTCTCAACGGACCCGTCACACGGATGCTGTCATTGTAGATCTGATCACCTCCTCCGATCCTGAGGCACGTTATTAGCTAGACCGTCTCCCAGCCATCTCCGGTCCTCTGTAGTACAAACTTACATGACGTGAAAAGGCGCCTCAGCATGTCGCCTGAGCACGTCGTTCCACAGCGCAGGGCCGCTCCAGGCTTCCTCGTCCGTCCCAACACTGAAACCATTGCAAGAATGGAACATGATCCTGAACGCCTCCGTCTTGGCGGGAACGTGGAACACGTTTCGCTGTGGCTTCTTCTTGCTCCCGAAGCGTAAGCCCGGCAAGGTGTACTCCCATCTGGACTCGGCGTCTTGGACATCCACTGCCAGGTCGAATCGCCAGAACGTGTTCCTTGGGTCCGAGTACAGACAGACACTCTTGACCTCCACGCTGCCATTGTCAGATGTGCCTCCACTGGCATTGACATCCGTATACGCTCCGCTCGGCGCATTCTCATCCTGTGATGCGGCAGGGCGCAAGACCAAAGTCGGCTCAAAAGGCTGCGTCTTGCCCCCGCCCTTGACGACAACCAAGACACTCCCAAACCACCTATTACCCTCCATCCGCCTGTAGTTCAGCAGAGGCCCACAGACAATGTCCTTCCCGTCATGCGGCGGCCCCTGCTGCAGCGCGCTGCTCTCGGAAGGCGGATCACTGCCCGCGGCTTTCTGGATGTCGGCGCTGGCGGCTATGACGGGCTTGAAGCGCGGTGCGTTGGGCGCGGACCTTCCCCGCCGCCTCAGCTCGTGCTCGACCTCGGAGTCGGAGATGCGCGACGAGTTGAGGAAGTCGGCTAGGTCGTTTACGCGACCGCGGGCTTCGGGCTCGCGGGCGACGGCGTGGCTGGACTGGGCCCGTTCGCGGGACTCGTCGGCGGCTTTGCGGAAGGAGGACGACTCTTCGTGACGCCAACGCGAGGCTGAGGCGTAGGGGTTGCGAGGGTTAGGTTGGAGGAGGTCATCGTCGTCGTCGTCGATGAGGTCTGCGTCATCTGCTCTTGCGCGATGGGAAGACATGACGACTAGTGACTAGCGGGGATGTGTGTGGTAGTTTCTGAATAATGAGGTCACCGTGTTGTTGTCTGGGCTTGCAGTACGTGTACCTAAGGTGGAACTGTAGATCCGACTCGTCTCTCAAGCCCTACAAGTTCAAGATATGGCAGGGAGGCAGCCGAGGTCGACAGGGAAAGCGCGTACGTGGGGGTGTTTATGTCTGTCTCAGTTGAACTTCCCAGCTGGTCGCGACGGTTCAATTTGGTGACACCAGCTCAGGTAACAATCCTGAATGGAAGTCGCACTGCTTTCAACACAGAGTAATGGATGACGCGAAGGAAGAACTAAACGGAACGCGACTGAGTGGCACAGGGTCAGGCAGGACAAAACGCAGGGATCCTTGGATTTATCTATCTGAGGGCAGGAGATGCGCAGAGGACGCGGCCGTTGGCCGTGCAGCTTCTTGCTTTGCTGGTCTTGTATTACAACGCCAAGACCCTTGGAATCAAGTATTCATTTTTGCCCAGAAGAGTAGCGCGCAACAAGACACTCCGATCTTAGTTAAATCTTAGTTGGAGATGAGATATTTGGTGCAAGTGTTGCTAGGTTTACCTCGAGGTATGCATGATGATGAACCGCATTTTCACTGGCGCTGTCTCTTTATACGTGTACACTGTACGGTACCTAACGGAAAGCACATGTCGCATCGGAAAACTGATGCTTCGACATCCCAAAAGTCGAAGCTCAGTAAGCGCTCTGGGGGAAATTGGGGGACCACAGGGCTAAGAGTGCAGGGTGTTACGTCACCAGGGTCTCAATCCTCCAATTTAGCATGTGGGTCAGTCATGTGATGTATACATAGAACTGTACATAGGTACTGTCTATAGACTGGTACACAGTAATTTCACGTTCAAGTGTTTCAGGAAAGAGCGATGGCTTCATTTACACTTATTGAGGTTTGACTTGGTGCACACTATTGACGAAATCCACGACGCAAACTAACTACCTGTAGAGCAAGGATTGAAGATTGTAGAATTCTAGTATACACCGTCGTGAAGTATCATGCCTACGCTAACAGGAGGCGTCTATCGAAGCTCTATTTCTTCTCGACAATCTTCCCCATAACCCCCAAATCAGTCTTTGTATGAAGCGGCATCTGCCGTGCCGCTGGCGTCTTATGCCTCTTCTCTAGCACAGCGCCAGCCGCCAGCCCAACAGCCATACCCATAAGATGCGACATGACATCTATCCTATGCGCATTCTTCGAAAACACCGCCGTCAAGTTGAGCGCCAGCATCAGCCCGATGAATCCCAGCCCCTGTATCCCCGTCGCCGGGTCGGGCGGCAGCCCAAAGATCTTGAACCCGTCGAACCGATGCAGCCAGAAATACGCCGTGGCCACTCCGTAGAACGCACCCGACGCGCCGAGAGTGGTGAGGTGAAGCTGGTTCCGCAGCACGAGGCTGTACAGCGTCGCCAGGAAGCCGATCGACCCGGACGCCATGTATGTCGCGAGGAAATCGCCCCGGCCGACCTCGTCGTGCAGCCGTATGCCCACGAACCAGATGAAGAGCATGTTCAAGAGTAGATGGCTGGCTGCCTGGTGCGAGAACATGGCGCCTAGTATACTAACCGGCTTCGGCGTGGCAGCGACGAGCATGAAGTACCTGTTCATCAGCGGCCATGCGGGCGGGAGCTTCCACAGTGCGTAGCCGGCCAGGTTTAGTAATATCAAAGCGCCAACCGTCGCCGTGGCCGGGGAGTAGTCTGGCCAGAGGCGCCATTCGGGCGGCTGGTAGTATTGCGCATAGACAGCAAACCCTGCCACTAGGAAGGCGACAAAGATGGTGGAAGGGAGGAGGCGCTTTGAGGCCGGCATCTGGGGAGGCTCCTTCATGTCGGAGAGGACGGCCTTTTGCTTCCATTCCTCCATGCGCGGACTGACGGCACGGGGTTGGCGCTGCTCGATCGTCTGCAATCCGCCTGGGTGGGCTTTGGCCTCTTCTTCCTCGCGTTGGCGCCTCTCTTCTTCTTGCTGCCTGAGTTGCTCCTTATACTTGGCAATATTTCTGGCTCGGATCTTGTCCAGCGCCCCCTCGCCGTAGACGTCGTCTCCGGACTGGTCCTTGTACATCTTGAAGCGGCTTGTGTAGCCTGTACTCTCCGTCGCCTCAGCGTTATCAGCACCTTCGGTAGCAGTTTCGCCCGCTTCCAGAGCTCGAAGCTCGTCCTCTGCCCTCAGTCCTGCATTCATGACCTCGTCGACTGGCGCGGCATGGCGGAGGTACTTCAGCGCGGCGTCTATTGACGCTTTGCTGTAATGTGACGTGTTGATCTTGACACTTGGATCGTCCAGAGTGCCCGCAACTCTCCGGCCATGGAGAATCCGCAAAAGCTTGTTCGCCTCGATGGTACTTAAGTGTGGCCCGAAGATCCTAAGCACCTCGTAGGTTTCCAGCGGATCTCTTCTGAATGGTAAGCCGACGTCATCCTTGTAGTCTCGTGGAAGATCAGCATAGTCTCTATATATGGGACTGTAGGTAAAGATTGTCCGCCGCGCCGGTCGTTGTTGTAGAGGGCGTGACAGAGGCTTTGACGCCGAGGCTGGAAACCTAGCTCGTAATGACCGACTCGCTGGCCGACTGAAACAGCTAGGCTGTGTTGAAAAGCATCTCGAAGCGGAGCGAGGATTGAGCACCCTTATGGCTGGCCGAGCAACGACGTCGACGGCCAACTGGCAGCTCGATCGGATGGAACTGACGCCGAAAGAAAACGCCATCGAAAGTTTTCAAAGGACAGGATTGCGACAAGACCGCGCCGCGTCTTGCGACCAACGGCCCATCAAAATCGCCGCGGTTCGGCTGCGGCGTCAGACTGTATCGATCCTGGCGAAGGACTGGGGCGTGCAGTTGTTGAAGATACCTTAGGCTGTGCTTTCTTTCTTTCCTTTTACTACCGTAAATGCTTCCGAAGTACCGGCACCATTTTCGAAGCTGCAGCGGAACATGCCGCTGGAATGGAATGCAGTCGATGCACACCTTTGATTGTCCCCACAGCGGGTAAATGTGGGACTGCCCCGCGTGGAAGTTCCAAGTCGAAGCTCCATGTCGACTTCCCGTCATGTTTGCTTTCACAGGCAGCTCCAGCTTGCGACAACGCCAAATTCATTCCTCTCGAAGCATTTTAGCCTCCCGTTTCACTGCCCTCTTTTCGGTCAACAAGTTATTTATCACTCAACAACTATCTGGACCCTTTTCTCCGTGCTCAACCGACTCCTCAACAAAGCTCGAGAGACCTATCTGGCATTCCGCACCTTGACAACCCCAATCAGCATCAAATCTCGAGCCTTGTTCAAACAACACAAAATGTCCACCGACAACCCCATATCCCCGGCCCGCTTCGCCGCCGCCCTCAAAGACCTGTCTCTATCCATGTTACACCTCAAAGTCCTAGAGCTGCGCAACAGCATAGCGCACCTGGACTACTCGAACGAGCAGCTGCGCCCCTTTGCCGACGGCACCGAGCCCACCTTATCATCCGCCACTTCTCCACCACAACCGGATCAGGACTGCGTGGACGCCATACGCGAGAACGAAGAGGTTATCCGCCGGATGCAGGAGAGGATAGCGCTCGTGCGCGCTGAGGTCGAGGAGAGGGGATGCAGTTGGACGGAGTTTCAGAGTAAAGAGGAGGTCGAGGAGGAGGAGAGGCGGAGGCGAGAGGAACACGGGGAGGCGGCTGTCAATGGAAATGGGGTCAATGACGAAGCATCACCGGTCAATGGCGATGGTGCAAGGACGCATAACCCTTGGACAGATGGGACATTTCAGACAGGCACGATCTCGCATGGAGAGGTCAGGTTGGATCCGGTGCCAGGACAACAGACAACTGGTGGTGGAGGCTCTCTGACTGATGATGAGCTGAGGAGACGGGTAGAGGAACAGCTGCGGAGCTTGGATGACGATGATGAGGATGGCATGCATCTCTAGGTTGACACGACATGGCTTGAACTCGACTCTAATCAAATGAAGTCTACGACACTTGCCCCGTAGCAGTGGACCGTGTAACCCGACTGTGTTGGAGGTTTCTCTAGGCAAAAGTTTGCGGCTTCAAGTATCAGGTCTTGCCCATTCTGCGGTATAGCAAGTCGTTGAGGACCAGTGATTGGAAGTAAAATACAACGAATGTGACACAGAACAAACGCCAAGTTTTCCATGGAAGCCATCTTCCCCTTGTTGGATGCAAGTTCCCGTAAACGCCCCTCCTGTGCTAAACAAACAAAGAAAACAAACCTGCATGCTGACCAGACCCAATGCTATGCACAGTTCGAAGTAGGCCGTCCCCGACAAGGCTAAGGCGGCGTAATATAACAAACAGAAAGAGAGAGAAAAATGAGATACGGGGTTTTAAGTGGCAGTCTGGGTTAGTGGGGCAGGTCCAGCATCTGTCAAGACAGTCGCGGCAGGTTCCTCAGCAGCAGATTCCTTCATAGCAGAGTCATTGACAGCGGAGCCGGGAAGTGTTGCACTTGTCGTCTTGCTGTTGCTTACATCCAGCAGCGACGGTGCCACAGTCTTTGCACTTGCCTCGCTCCGCGTCTGATCCGAACTCAGAATAGTCGACAACCGGGGCCGCTGCGCCGCGTGAGGCGGCTGCGGTAGAGCATGGGCTTTGCTCAGCGACTCCAAGCTTCTAGAGACCCATTCGTCGTCATCGTCCGATTGTTTTGGAGGGGTAGCAATAGGTGACGGCCGTACTCTCGGTTTCCGCCTCTTAGTGCGCGGCCTGCTCTCTGTTATCCCCTCAGGTTCAGACTCGGTCGAGAGGCTGTGGCTTCTGCTCCTGACAGTCCGCTGACTCCTTGACCTCGCGGACGAACCGGCCGTCGTTCTCCGTGTCAGGGGCTTCGTTAAGGTCGAGGTAGACAGCGATCTTGCTTCGCGTGGTGTCTCGCCCTTCCGTATCTTGGCCTCGACTAGTCGTTCGCCGACTAGACGGCTAAGACCCGGTCCATCGCTCGTGGCCGCTGTTCTCCTGCTACTAGCCACACTGGCCAGGCTCGTACTCCGACTGACTGGAACTTTCCCCTCCATGACCTTGGCAGACGGCGGCGGTTGCAGCATCCATCGATGGCCGTCGCGATGCGCGGGTTTGCTGCTGACCACCGGAGGATGATAGTCGTTCACCGGTGGATTCTTCGGCGTGAAGTAGAAATTATACCGGTCATCGTCCGTCACCGTTCTTTCCTTCTCCTTCTCCATTCCCAGCTTCGCCTCCACGAAGCGCCCTGCCGATGTACCCGCCTGTTTTATGGCGTCCATTAGCTTTTGCCCTGTGCGCGAGAATTCGTGGCCCCAAAGCTCCTCGTCCTCACGCTGGTACCGTTGCCTATTCCAGTCATCTTTGGTCGACACCGAAGCTGTTTGTGTCAACGTAGGGCTTGATGGCTCCTCGCCCGATGACGCTACCGCCGTCGGCTCGCTCTGCGGCGTCTGGCTCCTCGGCTGGTTGCCCGTCGGCGTATTGTTGGCGCTAGTACTCGTACCCGCATTGCTGATGGCCAGGCTACTTCTCGTGCCTATACCGCTATCTATTCCTGCGCTAGTCAGGCCTCTCTCGCTCTGGTTGTTGTTCGCATCGTTTCTCGCTTTCCCTTTCTTCGGCAGGCTCGGTCCCATCATAATCTCCTCGCCCCAGTAGGGATTCGTGTCGAACGGATCGGGGTGTCGGTATAGATCGGGCTGTTCGGCTTCGACCCTTGCCTTCTCCAAGCGTTCCTTCTTTGCTTGCACGCGAGCCTTCTGCCGGTGGCGGACCTTGGCACACGGGGTGCAGGCCACAACATAGAAGAGGACCGACTGGAGGGCGACTGGGAGCGACATGTTTGATAACGGTCTTGAATCCTATCCCAGGTATCCTTGTTTCCTCTATGGTAGTACCATGTAGCGGAACATCCGGAAGGTTAATGGCCTTCCGAAATCGCTCGTCGATGACGGTCCGTAGAATAAGGATTGAGTCCGAGGGCACGACGTAACGGTTGTGAGAGGGAATGGTGGCCTCGATTCTCGAGGACAATGCATAAAGGACGAGTCGCTGCGGCTGCTTTATGTAGAGATTCAGTCCCACTTTGTCCGTCTCCAAGGTCGGACGACAAATGGCGAAGAAGAAGCAGGCCGTCTGAAAAGTGCTGTTGGGGCTGGCGGATGTGTCTTGAACAGCAACTGTCTTAGTCAGGGTCGCCTAGCGATTGTCTACCTAGTTTGGCAACTTGTTGAGTAAGTGAAAGAGTCCTCCGGCCGGTACAGAACGAGGAATACTCCGGTCAGTTGCATACGGTGGTCTTGGCGAGGATGAATGAGACTGGAATGGATTGAAAGAATGGCATGAGATCAATTGAGTAGAAGCATCCGCTGACCCTACTTCGTACAATCACGGTGAGCGGTGGATGGGTAGAAACGAAGCCATGCTGGCCTGGGTGATCCGAACGAAACAAACGTGGGATGCCTCGACGGGGTTGGAAGAAGGAAGGCGAACAGACTCGTGTGGAGTACAACTTGGGAGGGCACTGGGGGCACTGGCTGGAGGCACTGGAGATGGAGAGCAACAAGGGAGGGGCTTGGACGTTGAAGAGGCGTTCCATTGGCGCACTGCCATTCGCTGTTTCGTTTCAGCCCAAGGGGTTCCCCGAATAGAAGCTTCACCCACGCACACGCGCAGTCAGGGCAGGGGGCTATGTACACTACACTAAGGTACCTTAGGTAAGGTAAGTCATCAGCACTGTAACATTGCGGTCCGTGCTGACGATCGTCAAGGCCCCTAACCTCATGGGGTCAAGTACCTGGTAGTGTACCTTACGGGACCTTTGTTATCGAACTTCCAACGGTCGAATTTCAAGACGATTATGACGGTGACAGGACATTTCCAAAGACTAATGATCGACTCCATATGTAAGAGCAAGGGAGTCTTTTAATATGACATCAGTAGTAACATGGTGTCATTGTGGTTTGGATTCATGTATCTGTAGCCTCCCTCTTTGAGCATCAAGGTCGAGTTGCTGTTGCTGCTCGGCAATAAGGGATCCCAAGAACCTTTCAATACCACAATGTGGTCATTGAGCGTTTTCCAATGATCCCAATTGAAATCCTTGAACCTCTCAGAGGCCTGATCACTGTTCAAGTTTTGTCTTCCTGGCCCGAATATGGTACAGCGTGACCTCTGGCTGGTATGTCACCTGCCCTATCGTCAAACCTCCCTCGTGGCACTGGGTCATCGTTTCAGAAATGGTTGCGTTACGGTTGGAATCTTTCTTAGATCTCAAGAGTCTACCATCACAGTAGAATCGCAGATTCATGCTGCGCAAGTTAAAGATGGGGGAATATGCTGTCCAGAGCACCAACGAAACAGCCAAATCTTGACCTTGATGAGCTCCCTGGAAGGTCGTTTGATTATCCCGTAAAGTTTGACCCAACCGTCGATCAGGCACCTGTCGGCACTGCCTTGGTCAAAAGACAGCATCACCACACTGAAGCTCATGGAACAAACAGATAGGTCATTCAGGATCGTTCATTTCATGTTGCAACTTGGTCATGCTTACAGATCAACTTAACGATGGCAGCTTCCAGGTCTTAGGCTAATCACTCGAGCAGATGTATGGAGATGTTGTTAGATGCTCAGCTAACTAGCGGTAACACAATTCTTCCATCTACCATACAATTCCCTTGGCACAAAGCCTGGTTTGGCGGTATGCCGTGACCACTCTTGCTCGCACCTGAGCACGAGCCACAAAGGCTAGAGAAGCTAGAACGGCGAGAAAAAAGAAAGAGTAAAGCCTGCAATGCCGTTCTGGCCAGTTTCCGTTTCCCTTTTGATGATGGTACAAGCAGCGCGCGTCAACTCCTTGCCCTAACCATGAATGAAAATGACAGGTGATGTAAAGTGAACGGAGGAATATCGTCGCACGGATCGATCGAGGTGTTTGGGACTGAATGTGGGCTTCGTTGTTTGGTTGCGCGAATAGAGGCGACGAGGACTGTTCATATGGTAATAGTGAGCCCAGCAGAGCGAGTGAGATGTTCCTCTGCGTCTTGAGTAGGATGGCGAGGAGTAACTCTTAAACGTCCCACTCCTGCTCTTGCTCCTCGTCGTCATTGCTGAGCGCGGCGAAGGAAGATTGCTGCGCGAAGGTCGATGGTCGGCCATTGGCGCGGGCGGCCTGCGGCTTTGTCTGCGCGGCGGGAGCGACGGGTTGCTGAGTGACAGGTGCGACCTTCTGAGGCTTGTGGACGCTCGATGTAACGCTCGAAGTATCGTTACTGACACTGTTGCTATCGCTCGTGATATTCTCCTTGGTCTTACGGCGAGCCTTCTTGGATGTGACGGTGTTCCAGTTGTCCTCGTCCTGAAGTAGTGACAGCTGCTCTTCCTCTGATGGAAGCGAGGAAACCCAGTTGTCCGAAGACTTGCCGACGGATGGAGCCGAGGCCTTGGAGGCGTCTGTCTGGTTGGCCGTGTCAAAGGTGTCCAGAGGCTGGACAGGAACGAACTCGCTGGCACCGATGCTCGAGGCACCATTGGTGCCATTGGCAGCCCATGCGTTATTCTTCGGCGCAGCCGCATTGGTGAAAGCAGAGCCGTCCTTCGCAGCCCGGCCTTCCGCTATTCTAGCAGTACGGCGCTGCTGCTCCATCTTCACTTTCCGCTCGGCCTCTTCCGCCTCCCGAAGAAGTCGTGCGGCCTCCGCCTTTTGCCTGTTCTGGCGTTGCTTCTTGGTCTCCTTGGTCTCAGGGGCCTTTGTCTTTTTGTTGTTCGGCTTGACAGCCTTGTCAGTGTCGGTCAATCGAAGGACAGAGGGGCCGGAGCTGGTCGGTTGCTCGAGCATATCGCTGACGTCACGAGAGTTGACAGGTGTAAACTCGGGCGAAGCGATGGGGGATTGATCGTCGTCCGCATCAGCTCCGGTGGTCGAGGACGGTGCCGAAACCTTGGCCGTGGCCTGGGGAGTGGTGTCGGTCTCCTGTGCGCGAGACTGCTTCACAGACTTCGCCTTCTTTTCCTCGCCCTTCTTCGGACCGGTAAAGCTGGTACCTTGCTTGATACTGGCCAGCTGCTTGGCAAATTCTCGATTATCGGCACCATCATCAGAGCTATAACCTGCATTCTGGTTGGTTGCAGTGGCCAAAGGCTGCTGGGTGGCAGGCCGTTGCTTCGGTTTGCTCGATTTGTCCGACTTCTCAACCTCCTTGGCATTGGACTCTCCACGTTGCCGCTTTGCCTTGGCTTTGTTCTCCTTCTGGTTCGGCGGAGCGTATCGATCCTCCAGACGCTTCTTTTGCTGGGCTGCGGCTCGAGCTATCTCACGCTTCTTGCCACCGTCCAGGTATCGGAAGGCATAGTAGCCGGCGATGCAGAGGACGATGGTCCATCCGCCGAGGGTCGACAAGGAGGCGCCCATGATGATGGATGCGGGGCTGAGTGAATTGAGTCGCGGGTGTTATGCGGGGAGATGGTTGACGATGAGGAATGTCGAAGGGGTGGAAGTGGAAGTGGGATTCGAATGACGGAGACAAGCTTAATCACAAGCTTTGACGACTCGCGGATATCTGAGGTTCAACTTGCGACAGTGCAACGAGCTGCCCGACTAGGGAAGTGGCTTTTTTGAAATGATAAGTTCAGTTGAAGTTTGAACAGAGCGATGATGGATTGATCCAAACTTCAACTTGAAGCTGTCCTTTCAATACGGAAGAAAGACGGAAAGGTGCTGCTTTCCCTTAATCTCAATTAATTTTTGGCGGCGTCAAATAACAGGTGGCTTCAGCAAGGTCGACTTTCCGTTCTGGTGCACCAAAGGTGTCTCCACGCGGCCGAAGACACTCGGACCAGAGATGCCGCGTTATTACTACCACAGTTACTGTCTCCATCTTGCGGACAATTTCCCCCCTGCGAACTTTACCCCTGGTGGTGTTGCGGGGCACGTTCTCAGGAGAGTTAGGCGGAGCGAACCAATGAGAAGTGATTTTAGGATTCGAAACTGGCTTCACTCTTCATAACGATGGCAGTTTTAATGCTCAGCATTCACACTTTACCGCCTTACCACAGTATGTTTTGCGGGTGTCAATCCCTGGAAGTGAAAGACAAGTCAGGTATACGACAGAATACACTGTAGGGTCGATGTGTTCGGTCAATTTGGGATGATAGGCACATACTTCGCAAGCACTAGTGATTGCATCATAAGGTATCTCAATGTCTGATGGCTCAAGTCCACACCCTGTGGCTTCGATATAAAAGTCTCGGCCATCGTTTACCACACCAATGAAGCCGGCAAAGAACTAGCTTCATATGAATGGCGCGGCTCTGTCAGTTTCTTCAACAAATAGAAGTCCCACTTTGCGTTAGAGCATCTGGACCTAACGAGCTGAACTGCAATATACCACTGCCAATCTCGCACAAGTTGTCTCATCTTGGCCGCAACTAATCGTGTATGCCCAGTCCCTGGGGGCTCCACTGCGCGCAAGACTGCTCACGTAAACGACTGACTACCTCTAGGAGAGGCTCGCTCTCATAACAACCCTCGCTGTGCTTGTCATGATATAGCACTGAAGAGGTTGGTTGCTCTGTCACACCGAAGCAAACCATGTATTCGTCCACGCGTCTATTGACGTTGAAGTAGTTTCCCTTCTGGGACAAGTCATGATCGGAGGTCTCCACCAAACCTGAACCCTCCTGCCGCCGTAAGCCGCCGCTCCGAAGATGGTCCGGACTGCGAAGAGGAAATGGGGCTCATTGTACCTGCCACAGTCAGGCGAACGAGCGACTCACGGCTTGACGTTGCTGGTTTGAGTAGAACCTGTTCTCTATCTTGGAATCCTTCAATATATATCTTAGCTCTTTGCCAGAAGCATCCCAAGAAGATCATCATTATATCGATTGCTGTAGCTATACTCACACTTACATCCATATACCGGAATAATCATGGCTCCCAAAAACCGCATCATTATAGATACCGACCCAGGTGAGACACGCAGCTGGCGTCACACAGCACCGCTCATCCGTGCACTGCTAACGACTGAGACTAGGTGTGGACGATGTCATTGCTATGCTCCTGGCCTTGAGTGCCTCGCCCGAGGAACTCGAGGTCCTCCTGATCTCTGTCACTTACGGCAATGTCGAGCTTCACAACTGCCTGCGGAATGTTGTTGCTCTCTTCCATGTGCTCGAGAAAGAAATGGAGTGGAGGAAGTCCGCTGGAAAGGCTACCTACGGAGCGTTGGAAGCTTACAAGCCTATCGTCGCTGTAGGCGCCGAGCATCCTTTGGAGGACGAGATACTGATGGCGGACCATTTCCGTAAGTGGCTCCAGTTCAGGGGCTAGTTCAGCATGTTTCCATTCTCGGTACTAACGATAACTCTGCAGATGGCATCGACGGGCTACACGGTGTTCACGAGGAGGTGGGTTGACTTCGCAGTGTAGGGCTGAACACATTTCTCTAACCAGTTCTAGCACCCGCATTTGACACCCGCAGATACCTGGCGGTCACTGTTCCTGGACTCGACTAGTGGACCGACGCAGTCGGCCGAGCCTCCAAGCTACTCTTCTTACTTCACGCCATCCAAGACAGTTGCTCATAAGGAAATCCTTCGCATCCTGAAGGAGGAGCCAGAAGACAGCGTTACAATCGTAGTGCTGGGACCTATGACCAATGTCGCCTTAGCCGCCTCTGAGGATCCAGAGACCTTCCTACGCGTCAAGGAGCTAGTGGTGATGGGCGGCGCAGTGCACACTTCGGGCAACATCACCCCCTGCGCTGAGTTCAACACGTACGCCGACGCCGTGGCAGCGGCCAGGGTTTTTGCACTGACGTCGCCGACTCCGGCATCGACGATGCCGCCTGTGCCCAGCAGCATGTCAACTCTGCCTCCCTACCCGGCCAAGCTCTCGCGCCGGCTGAAACTGACCCTCTTCCCGCTCGACATCACCACGCCGCACGAGCTGCGACGGAATGCATTCACCAAGGAAATCGAGAAGCACAAGGCTGCTGGAAGCCCATTGGCCCAATGGACCGGCACCTTCATCCTACGTACCTTTGACAAGATCGACTCCATCGTCGGTGATGGTAGCGAAGCCGGTCTCTCGCTGCATGATCCACTTTGCCTATGGTATATGTTGAAGCGAGACGATCCGGCGTGGAAGGCTGTCTCTAGACCTGAGGACATCCGTATCGAGACCTCTGGTCAGTGGACCAGGGGAATGCACGTTATCGACCGCCGCGCAATCGCCAGGGAGGATGAGATCGAGGACCCAGCCATCAAGATCAACCCTGACGATCCTTTGGACGCCGTCACCTTCGACAACAACCGCCCGGGCGACCATTTCGGCTGGCTGAGCGCTAAGAGGGGGAACAGGGTCAATAGGATGCTCGAATCGCCTGGCACGGAACTCTTTCCGCAGGACTTGATGAAGAGGATTTTTGGATAGGTTATTTTTGGACTTCAAATTTTTGGGTATCTTGGCTACCGAATTGGTTCAAGCGGAATCCCAGCTCTCTTGCGTTTCGCGTTAGCAACAAGATAGAACTTGACGGGCAGTAAAGCGTAGATAGCATACCCTGTGTATAGCCAGCGCACATATTTGCCCAACGCCCATCCCTCCTACCAAATGTGCGAATGGATTTTCCTATGCGATCCAAATGCTTGTGCTCACATCCCACGTGGCGCTAGTTCAGGGCTTCCCGCGGTCCTTTCAATAGGTCATCTGCATGCTTGCTCCTGTGAATTTCTTCTCATGAGTGCTTTGTTCCTCCTATTGCCGCGCCCTTGACCTTGGTCCAGTCTATGCTATCGTCGAGGTCCTCGTCTACTAAGCCGACAGTGCACACATTGTCTCCCCGCACAATGTAGAGACCGAGAGGCTCCTCGGCTGATGGCTCGGGATCGTCTGGGTCGCGGATTATTCGCTCAATAGTTGACTGGAGGACCTACGAGGCAGGTGTGTAAGCAAAGGTAACGCAGGCAAGAAAGCAAATACCCAGATCCAACATACCAGGTTTGTCTGATTGTCGCATGACACAAGCTTCCCGACCAGGGTACGTCCATCAGCCGTGATGACACATATCTTCTCTGTCTAACGCGTTAGAGGAGCTGCTTCGGTCACCAAGCGCGCCACAGCTGGACAAACATACTCTCCAGATACGGATTGAGACCAGACATCGTGACGAAGGAAGCGAGCGGAAACCCCAAGCACAAGGATACTTGCAGGAGAGCCGATCAGATTAACCTCAGTAAAGAGAATCCGGTCATTCGCGGGGTAGGCGGCCAACTTGTGTCAACGTCGGCACAGGAAAGCAAACATAAAAGAATCGTGGTGTTTGTCTTGAAAGATCTCGAATGACTTCAAAAGAGCTTGGGCCAACAGCTTGGAGGTAAACGCTAATCCGGTTACATCAATATCTACGGCCGTACTCGATATAAGCATACAAGCTTTCAGCCTCTATGCCCGGGAGTTTACACGAGTGTTTGCACGGATCCAGCAGACATAAAAACAATAACATAGATGCTAGCCTTGCTGTGCTGTACCAAATCTAACGTTTCTTCTAGGGGATACTGACCATAAGATCAAGCACTTTGGGCAACTCGGACTCTCCTCAGCTTGAAGCCCTCTACAGACCACCTACCAGTAGATCTGGCACTGCTTTCGATGAACCTCTGCTCGATAGCTTCCAGACTATGACCCCTCGTCTCTTGCATAAACAGTGCAACAAAAATGGTGCAGAAGAGCGTGCATCCGGCGAAGAAGTAGTACGCACCGAAGCTTGATGACGCAATCAGCGCCGGAGTCGTCAGCGCCACGATGAAGTTGGCAGTCTGTAAATAACCATGTCAGCGGTGGTACCCTCGAAATAGTGGCGCGGTAAAACATACCCAGTTCGCACTCTGCGCCAGGCTACTCGCGCTGCTCCTCGTCTTCCTCGGCATGCTCTCGACCAAGAAAGTCCTAAACGAGATCGCCCATGTGCCAACAAAGACGACAGCAAACAGGTAGATACACACAATCACCACCCACCTCCCCGCGCCGGAATCAGCATGCACCTCGCCCGCCGCATACAGACTCCCCATAAGCAGCATGAGGAACGTAATGAGGGACCCGCCGAGCAGACTCGACGTCCGCCGCCCCCAATGGTCCGCAAGCAGCGTGGCCGGCACAACCACGACAAGCATCACCAGCGCCGAGACACCAGAGGCCAGAAAACTCGCCTGCTCGCTCGACAGCCCGGCCTGCGCGAAGAGTATTGGCGCGTAGTACAGCACGCCGTCGATGCCGCTGAACTGCTGCATGCCCATGATAAAACACCCAAACGCCGTGCGTCCCCTGAACGGCGCGCTGAACGCCTCGCGGAAGTCGGCAAACGTGGCCTTCAGACTGGCCGCGAAGCTCAGGTCGGGCGGGTGCTCCAGCCCGGAGGAGCTCTGCTCCAGCAGCTCCCTCTGCTCGTCCTCGCCGAGCCCCAGCTGCGCGATGATGGTGCGCGCCTCGTCCACCCGTCCCTGGGCGAGCAGCCACCTCGGCGAGTTGGGGATCAGCAGCGTCGTGGCGCTGAAGGCGAAGCCGAAGAAGCTCGCCAGGGCGAGCGGCAGCCGCCAGGACAGGGACGAGTCCTCGATGCGGCTCGTGCCGTAGCAGACGAAGTAGCCGATTACGAGCCCGAACGAGACGCCCACCTGCGGGATGGAGGTCATGATGCCCCTGACCCGCGTGGGCGATATCTCGCTGACCTGGACGTAGCAGGCGGAGATGAAGAGACCCTCGCCGACGCCCTGGATCAGGCGGCCGAGGATGAAGACGCCGAGGAGGGTGCTGCCGCACTCGACGGCCGTGCCGATGCCGTAGATGAAGGAGCCGATGGCGATGATGCGGGTCCTGCCGTGGCGGTCGGCCAGGATGCCGGCCACCATTGCCGCGATGGCGCCGGTTAGCAGCACCGAGGAGACGACTGTGCCGTGCAGGCTTGGGGTGAGTTCGCCGAAGGTGGATTTGAAGGAGGACATGGTCGTTACGGGGCCGATCATGCCGGTGTCGTAGCTGGAGGGTTTATTGTGAATGGATGGTCAGCGGGCCGGATGGGGAGAAAGAGTGCGTACCCGAAGCACATGGCGACGCATGATGCTAGTATGCTCGCCCGGATGTACAGGGGAACTGTGGCTGTGATGTACGCAGATGCCATGTTGACGACGGTACGAGGAGTGAGATTGGTGGGTTGAGCATTGGCGGCCCGGTCGTCGCGGACCATTTATCGGGATCTCTGGTATCTGGCCGTGTAAGTGAAATATCGTCTTCAATGATGTCGAGATGATAGGGATGCGAAGTTATCTTATAAAAGTAGGCACCATCACCTCCGCTCGCTGCGGGCGGTATCAGCAGCAGCAGAAGGCTGACAAACTCAACGGCGCCCTTTGAATTATCGCGAGTATGACTCCAGACTCTCAGGGCAGACTACCTTAGCCTTCTGAGTAGGCTCTAGTAGTACGTCAGGATTGTGGAACACGCCTTTTCGGTACTGGGCTCGCGGTATTGCCCATGTCCTGGCCAATTGGAAGGGCCGGTATTCGATTAGCTCCGCCGGACAGTTGTTATACCACAGCAAAAGAAAGTCTAGAATCCTATGCGGAGTTGCTCTTTTGAGCGATGCCGGTTCCAATTCGTATTTATCTTGAGCTAGCCCCATCTCCATGCATTGAAGCTTGTCACGAGGACGTCCAGAGTCTTCGCAAGAAACTTCGTTGTCACCTCTGATTCTGAGAAACTCACGAAGCAGCTTGCTTGCAATGCAAGTCAAATCCGTTCGAGGCTCAGAGCTGGCCGACGAGATTGGAGATTGACACGGGCAAGTGAATCGGGAAGAACGCCGCTCGTACTTATGTCTGCTTGTTTCTTGTATGCCAGCCCTTTTGACACTCGGTCTACCTCTACACTTCGAGCTATCAACAACAGTGAGATCAGGTTCGAAGCTGACCGCTATGGCTACTTGTAGCAGCGATGTGTCATCTTACGTTGCAGCGCTGACGACGGTCTTAAATACTTTCCTGATGTTCATCATCTAGTAGTACCTTGTGGTATGGCACCTGTTCCAGTCACAAGATGCGATGTTGACAGTCTCGAGGCTGATTTTCCAACGCTTAATAAAGGTTCCGTCTCGCCAGCAGCCATCTTATGGATACGTCCGTGCCTCACCATTAGCCAGAGCAAGACCCCTTGCGCATCCGCAAAGGCAGCATTGTGAACGGGCACGAAGCATACCAGCTGGTACCGCGCCTTCAGCAGGTGTAGCAGAAATTGTATAAGGGCGAACGTAACCCAAGAGACGATCACTGCCCAGCCCACGTAATGGCGAGGACGAAGAAGACGATAGCCTGCATGGCAAAGCTCATAAGGCTCAGCGCCCCCGTCCGCATCCGAGACGACGTGTATATCAAGTAGGAGCAGGATTGGAGATCAAAGATGATATGATAACTTCCCAGTTGTTGTACTGTGGAGTTTCACTGGCAATAAATTTGGCTCCCTTCCCTCGAACCTGACTTCTAACTATCCGAGTACAGGGCCGTTCTTTGGCAACAAGTCGATACGTCATGTCGATAGTCAAGTAAATAGCCCAGATATCGATCTACTTGTGGCGCTCTCAGATCATGTTTCTACCGTTTGCATTTGTCCCTGGAACGAGTGAGAGTGAAGCTGGAGAGAACTCCGGACAACCCCGCACTCCAGCGGACGACACCGGCGTCCGTACCCCTGGTATCATAGTGGGGGTAGTCGCCCAGCCCGACCTCGCGTGCTCTTTCCAAGGTTTGTACTTATTATGTGGCAGATGTACGCTGTCATTGACTGTCCGCAGGTCTCTTGCAGGAGGCAGTAAGGGCACTAAGCGGTCGTCCATTGACACATTCCGTGCTTAGCGCGCTTCCAGACCGGACCGTGATCCGACTCTGAATCTCACTGGTCACGTCCGAACCCGGGGAAGTGGACCGTGTCGCTCTCTCTTATAAAGCCGGTTGACGACACAATGTCTCCCTCGTCGTCTTTCCGCATTGTTTCCTCCTTTTCGGGTCGTTTGGGCGCTTGTAATCCTTATCTGACTTTCACATCCCCTGCACTCGGCCAGGCCCGCAGAAGCTTCGCGATGGCAGTGGAGACCAAGATGATACAGGCCAACAGGCTGAAGAAGGTCTTTACTGAGAACAAGGGGCCGGCCATGGGATTCTGGCAAATGTTACCAGGAGCCAACATAAGCCGAGCACTTGCAAGAGCAGGTGCTGACTGGGTCATGGTCGACTGTGAACACGGATGCATGGACGGTGAGGATGTTCTGGTCAATTTCGCTGGAAGACGTAGTTCTCTTGTCTTTCTGGGGACACGGTAACTGACAGCCTGACAGACAGATCAATGCACGAGGCGGTGTCAGCAATCGCGGCCGTTGGCGTCTCCCCGATTGTGAGGATACCGGACATGCAATCTTGGATGATAAAGCGTAAGCCAGTTGCCACACACTTGGTCGAACCAGCGCTCACAGTTTACCAGGTGCACTTGACAGTGGTGCTCATGGTGTAAGACCTTCACAACACCAATGGATCGTACATGCAATTCTAACTGCGCCCAGATACTTGTCCCCCTCATACGAACGGCCGAGGAGGTCAAGGGCATAGTACGCAACTCCAAATTCCCTCCGGAGGGACAACGTGGATTCGGGTCCCCCTTTTCAATGCAGAACTTCGACCCTATGCCGACAATGACCGAGTATCTCCAACAAGCCAACTCCAGCCTATTGACCATGGTCCAGATCGAGACTCAGGAGGCGCTGAACGTTGTTGACGAAATAGCACCACTGGTGGACGTGCTATTCGTCGGACCGTTCGACCTAGGCAATAACATCGGGCATCCGGTCATCAACGGCATCATTGATCCGGAACTGGAAGACGCCATCAGAAAGGTTCTTGAGGCGACGAAGAAAGCGGACAAGAGAGCGGGGATCTATTGTACCAGCGGAGAACAGGCCAAGTACTTTGCTGATATGGGATACCATATGATCCACGTTGCGACGGATATCACAGCTTTACAGGCTGTGCTGGCCGACACACTCGCCATAGCGAAAGGCCAGGCGAAACCACAGGCAGCTGGGTCCTATTGAGCATGATAGCCCTCCCTGGGTTCAACTAATGTTGAGACGTTGGGCCGGGGTCGATAATGGATCACGCTCTCTATAGATTCTCAGCCGCATCCATCTTCGCTTTCACTTCTTCTGGCGTGAAGCGATGCATCAACTTGATAGCTTTTGATGATTGGATCGGATCTTCTTCCGGCGACTTTGCTTTGCTGATGTGAATCTGACCACTGTTCAGCAGGATGCACTCACAGTCCGAGCATAATACGACGTAACTCACCACAGGCACGTCAAAGTCGTAGATATCTCGCCATCCCTTGGCTTCGGGCTTCATGATGTCGACCTCCTTGTACTGGAAGGGCCGGGTATCCCAGACATCGGACAGGACAGACTTGGCTTGAGTGCAGAGTCCACAGGTCTCACGAGTGAACAATGTGATGCGGCAGGATTGCAGAAGCCGGCTGGTGAGTCTCATCTTTGGTGGAGCAGCCAAGAGGCCTTGATATATTTATACAATATGTGTATAGTTTGAGATGCACAACGGAGGAAAGGAGATCGAGCGTCTAGATGCAATGTATTCTCAAGATGCGCAGTCAGGGTCTGGCAGTACGCTTAAATGAAGCAAGAAGCAGCCTTCTCGATGTAACACACCAGCTTTCGAGAGCCAAGAGCCGGGAGATCTGATGACGCTATTCCCAACCGAGCTAGCCACTAACCACCCCTGGCAGCTCGTAAACTCCTACTGCACTGCACACCTTACCCGCATAAGTATACCTAGCACAGTTAGTACCGGTATGTATACCTCACACAGTAGGACCACCCTGGCTCCCCCGCCCCCACCAAGAATTTCCACGCTCTTCGAAGCTCCTCCAAGAGCTCCGAGCTGCCTCGCATAACGTCAAAGCTTCATATATCGTCGCCCAGGCCCTGCTTTACTTATAGAGTCACATTTACTGTAAAGACGACCTGGAACCTAACACAGTCCCTGTCTCGAGCTCGTCTGATTAAAACAAACTACGTGATCCACAGCGCTTACTACCCTCGCAATGGCGCAGAAGTGCGTTCATCAAGGTTGCGGAAAGACGTTTACGGATGCCGACGAGGTCTGCAAATACCATCCCGGACCACCAATCTTCCACGAGGGCCAGAAAGGTATGTCGCTCTCTTGCAGCTCGAGCCGAGCCAACAGGTTATACCTTCCAATGCCAGTCCCACGCAGTCCAATCTTGCTAACATTGTCCCTCCGTTCCCCCCCTGCAGGATGGAAATGCTGCAAGCCTCGCGTCCTGACCTTTGAGGAGTTCATGTCAATTCCGCCCTGCACGGAAGGGAAGCACAGCACGACCGACCTGCCGCCAAAGGTCGAGAAGAGAGAGTCCGAGCAGCTACCAGACCAAACACCGCCGCCCCCTCCCCGCGGGCCCATCACCGTCGGACAGGTGGCCTCGACCCCACCCCCGCCCCAACCGGAGTCCGAAGACGACGATCCCGCGCTCGAGATACCGGACGGCAGGACGTGTCGGAGGAGGGGTTGTGGAGCTACCTACGACAAGAGTAAAGGCAGGAGCGGGGAGGAGAAGTGCGTCCACCACCCCGGCGCGCCCATCTTTCATGAGGGGAGCAAGGGGTACAGCTGCTGCAAGAGGAGGGTGCTGGAGTTTGACCAATTTATGAAGATTGAGGGGTGCAAAACTAAGGACCGACATTTATTTGTCGGCAGCGGCAAGGAGGATGCTGAGAAGGCCAAGAGGCTGGCTGAGAATGGCGGGGAGGATGTCTTGGAGACGGTTAGGTACGTCATACCCTTTTGTCCGTGCGCCTGTGCTGGCATAGAGACTACGGGAGAGCAACCCGCAGATCTGAAGGGGGTTCGAGATCGATCTGTGGCTGCCCTAGGCCAGGCTAGGCTGGACCCGGATCCAAGATCTACGAATGCCGAACTGTACTTCACCAGCCAAGCAACTCCCGAATGGATACATACAGCCCATGGCTAGCCAGCTCGGCGCACCACCGCGGTTGAGGCGGCCAATGATCGAACCAGCTACTGACACGTGTCTTCGTTCAAACAGGCACGACTTCTACCAGACACCTTCGTCAGTCATCGCCTCCTTCTTCCTGAAAAAGATCGACAAGGACCGCGCCAAGGTCGCCTTTGAGTCCCAGAAGCTGGACCTCGACCTCCCGACCACGGACGCACCGACGCCGAAGCGGTACAAGAAGGTGGTGTCCCTGTGGGGGCCCATAGACCCCGCGAAGTCCTCGTTCAAGATCCTGGGCACCAAGCTCGAGGTCACGCTGGTCAAGGCGGACGGCAGCTCTTGGCCGGTACTACGGAGCGAGGACAGGGTGACGGGCGAGATATTGCAGGTCGGGAGGGCCGGGAGGGTGCAGTAGAATTAGGCCGAGATCTTTGCTGCAAGATAGAGGACAGAGAGTTGAAAGAGATAATGGGGTATGATGATGACGATGACGAACTGTGCATAGATATAGGAGAGGCTTTGGACGAGCCTGAATGTCTGCCAGTCGGAGGCCACACCAGGGCCAAGGCCTGGAAGCCAAGCATGGGACGGGAGAACGGCCAAGAGATCACGGAAGGACAGCCAAGGAAGACGATGTGTCGGCCTGTAACCGAAATGCTGTATGTATATCAACTGAGGAGACGGCAGATAAAAAGGTTGTTAGGTTACACTCCGCTCCTGCGGATATCCTGTATGTGCGAGTAGTTTGAGCACATTGTTTGACTTAGATGCAGGCGATGTGCTCAGCCACACGGCTACATGCGTCCTTTGATTGTGCTTGTGCTCAGCTTGGCAGAGCCTCAAGTTTGAAGTGACTTCACACTCCGTCTTGGCTGTAGAACGGTAAGCTCAACACCGCTGGGGCAGGCTTGATTGTTTATCAGTGCCTTCCGCTTATTCCGCCCCTGGGCATGCAAGCCGAGACAACGCTAGCTTTTAGTTTCAGTTGGTCTTCCCTCAACTTCCTTGGAAGGTCTCTGTTGCAGTGGAGTTCTGAATATAAACAATATGAAGCGGCGTGGTGGGCTTCTCTGTCGAGATCAAAGGTCGGAGACAACAGATAGACATAAATCTGGCAGTTGGGGGCCAAGGAAAACAATATAGTCGTACTACGAACGAGGGAATTTCATGCCGACGTGTCTCAGCAAAGGAAATGTCTTCCAACAGAGGAGAACGGGCGATGACTGGAGAAGAGAGATGGTGACTTAGCCTGCTCGTCCCAGTCATCATCGCCCATTCACCACTACGGACGTAATCTCCCGAGGGAGTGATGGAAACACCCCGAAGGTCACACTACCGGCAGTCAAAGACAATTGTAATACTTCTCTAAGTCTACTACCAAAAGTGATGCTAATGCCATTCGCGATAAACCATGCAGGTGCAGAACCGCTAGAACGGTGATAGATAAATCCGCAACCTACAGACCGCCCGGACAAGAGGCTGCGGCCAAAGGGGAAACGCAGACAACCAAACCCTCCTAAGCAACCCCGGCCGTTCTCAATCTCCAAGGAAAGGGAAGGGGAACCCATCCCGAAATTTTCAGTAGGTACCTTAGTCTAGACTCCAAGGCACGTTTCCAAGTCTCGCGAACGATCTGCCCTCGTACGGACACCAACTCCGTCGCTCGCAGTCCTATCAATCGTGAAACACCGTAAGCCAATGCAGATAACACCTGCTTGTTACTATCTTGTTCCACACAAGGGAGAGACCACCGCGATGTCTAGAAATCACGCAGAACTCGCTCCCCTGGGCAGAGGAGAAGCATGACTTGAGCCGTCCGTACTGAGCGGACCGGGCGCGCTCCGCGTCCCAGCGAAAGCCGCAGGCGAAGTTCCCGTCTCGGGCGAAGAACTGCCCGCCACAGTCGGGCTCCGGAGGTTCGGCGGCGTGGGGCTGGGTTCTCCGGGAGAAAGCCGTTCCTCGAGCCCGACGGATGGCTTGCTCCGACGGGGGGTGGGAGTCTCCAGGGTTGGTGGTCTTTCCGCGTCGTTGGCCCCCGCGGTTATGGTGGCTTTGCCGTTGCGGAAGGCGACGATCACCTGCCCGTGAGTATTGGTGCCTATGATGCGTGCTTGGGCTGAGGGGGTGACCATGGGGCTGAGGGAGGATGTGGTTTGGCAGAATTGTAGGATTGTGGCGCCGTCGGGGGTGTAGCCTAGGAGTGTGGCTTTGTAGTGGTACTCGGAATCGTCCTTTTCAGAGTCTTCAGCGAGGATGGTGTCTCTGGTGGAAGGTTAGATGGCGATCACAAGGGTAGGAAAGGAAAGGAGAAAGGTTGAAGGGGAGGACGGAGCTCGTACGTTGTGCTCATGTCTACGTCTTCGCTGCGCCCTTGTTGTCTAGTCCGGCTAATGCTGCTACGCCCTCGGGCGGATTTGACTTTCTTGTGGAGGGCGCCTTGGATGATGTGGCCGAGACCGGCGACGACGAGGACTGGTGTGCCTAGTGCTAGCGCCCAGGGACTATGACAGACAATGTAGTTAGATGTAGCTCCGCTCGCAGTGTGAACGAAGAGGAGGAGACGAAGAGCACTCACGGATGCTTCCGTCCGCGAATGGTATGAAAGACGGCAAGCAGGACGCCAAAGATGGCGATCAGCGACCCGATCTGCATCACGGTCCAGGTCGACCAGTACAGCGCCATGAGGTCCTCGCCGTCACAGAACTGCAATGCCATGAGCGCAAACACCTCCATCACCACGGCCACAACCGAGATGAGCGCGTAGATGCCGCACACGAGCATGCACTGCTTCATCATGCGCTTGTGCTCGGCAGATCCAGCCGCGAACCTTTCGACCGCATCTATGGCCCTAGTACCGTCTTAGTCTCCGCAGATCAGGGTTCATGAGGAGGGAAGGGGGAAGGGGAGGTTGCAACTTACCTGCCGTAACGCCACGAGGCGGCGAAGAGCATGCAGATGACTATGAAGAACAAGACCCAATATATGACATCGAAGTGAGCCCGGTCAAGATGCGCTGCGAACCTAGCGTAGTGTCGACATTTGACCGGGTTGATGTCATCTGAACCAGCCATTGGCAGCAATGGTTGTATGGGCGGACCTCTACGAAGTCCAGGAGGATAGTAGGTGGGTAAGAATAGTCGATAGGGGAGTGGTATCATGACAAAGAGTGGCCTGACGAGGGCACTTGGCCGGTGGCTATACCCAGTGTTATAGATGACCCTGTGGGGGACCTTTGACGGTTCACGGCCCAGAGACATGTGTCACGATGTGTCGTAGGCGGCCTTGGGATGTCATTGTGCACCCGGATGGAGGGGAGGGCGAGCACAGATGGAATCACGATCAGGGTCGGGTAGTGACAGGGCCAAGGCACGCAGTGGCCAGCACTATGAAACCGAAGAGAGAGTGTAAACAATCTGGACGGCGGCAGAGGAAAGGCAGCGGAACGTGGATCCTTGCTGGCCGCCATGGAACTCTCAGCTGCAGGTCACAAGAGTGGACCAAGAGAGGGTAAGAACGTTGCAATGGGTTGGACATCAGATCTTGAGTCCAATTTCTCTGTGGATCAACAATCGCACAGCAGTATATTTGCTTATAACTGCTCAACATTTCTTCTCCTTGGCAGCTTCGACACTCTTAGATAGAGACGGCACTACTGGTAATACTAAGTTAGTAATACTGCCGAATGTCTGACTTGGCGACTGAGCAAGCTGGCCAAGAGCGTTTGTCGGTTCCGAGCTTGATATGGACAGTTCCCGCAACTGTACAACCCTTGGCTGCCTTGCCAGATCCCAATGCCAGTGCCAGTGCCAGTGCCAGTGTCTTTCTCGTCTTGTTAAGGTTGAGAGAGTTTGCATAGTGCGCAAACTATGATGCAAGCCAGCAGCTGGCCACTAAGCTGCTGAGCTGCTGAACTCTATCTCCGCACATTGCTAGTTCATGCCTTCCATAAGCTCGACTGCGTCCAGCACCATGCCCCTGCTGAAAATATAATTTCTAAGTGCCTGGAACTCGGGCCCATTTTCCTCCCCGTACCGATGCTGTTCCTGAAAGCCAAACGCGCAGGCAACCTTGTCTAGGGCGGCGCGCTCTTCTTCGCGCAACCACCTCTGTCTCAAAGGCAGCCCAGGCAGCCAGGTGACTCGTCTCATCTGGTCATTTGAAGTGGTTATGACTACAACCCCAATGGTGCCTGTGAAGGCGACGTAGGCGAGAATGGCCGCAAAAGCGATGCCGGTAGCCGAGCTCTGGTCCATCGAGTCCTGCAGCAAGGACATTCTGGACGCCAAGCCGTAGGCGACAGCAGGCACGAGCCCGAGCGCCATGCCCGGTATCACTGCCTTGTTCAATAGTTTTGACCGTAGGAATGGCTGTGCCGCATATGTGTTTGCGATGATCCCAATGGCAGAGTCGAGATCTTTGGCTGCGATAGCCGCATCCAGGGCTCTGTCTGCAATTCGGGCAGGGACCGCATTCTGCACCTTATCTGGGTTACGGTTGTCAAATCGGATCGTGCCTTTGGCATTCCGTGGGAGGGGCTTGAGGCGGTAGAGAGAGAATATCTCAGTCAGAGACTGTGGTTTGCCCAGACGAGCCTGTATCTTCACATATTCATCCAGGAGACGCGGTGTCAGGATCACAGTCGGATGCGTGACGATGGTATACGCGGCATCTGATATCTTCCTGACCAGTTCCTGTCTGCTGAGTGGTGAGCGCGCTGCTGGCGCGGGTACTGTGGTTCTAGCTTTCCTCTTCTGCTTCCTCCCATCTAGGTCTAGTAGATGTGTCGTCTCCGAGTGGCCGTCCGCGTCGAGCTCCGACAGGGGTTCAACTTCGTCTAGTGCGTCCACATCAATCTGTCCGATTGCGCGCAGAGCGTCATAGGTGGTCTTCTCCGAGGGGATGCCCTGCTGCGCCAGGAAGGCGCTCGTGACGCGGTCGACAAGCGCGGCAAGGCTCGCGGGGTCCGTAACCTGCTGCCCCTGGGATCGAGTTGTAATGTGGTTGTCTGTCGCGGAGCTGCTTTTTGCCTGCTGTGCTTGCCTCTGCCGTGATGTTGTAATGGTCCTTGTCAACGGCCGCATGGATACCGATTGTGACGGTAGTTGCCTCCATGTGCCAGGCCTAAGCTTGCTGACGGTGAGACTTGCAAGTGTACGCTTGACTGTCCGCGTATGACTGTAATGGAACTCGCAGATCTGGCAGATATTGGCTCTAGGAGCGCTTGGAAGTGCTCGGCGCATCATCGCGTCGACGAAGTGCTGCTGATGACAAATGCCAACGATATTCTGGTTCTCTGCGGCAGTTCGTGGTCCGATTAGCAGACTGGAAACGAGACTCTGCAGGGAGGTCGAGTCGCAGGAACCTGAAGCGACCTTGAGTAGCGTCGCGGTCTTGGTTGAGGGGGCCGTTGAAGCTTCAGATCATGATCATGGTGCTTGATAGAGCGACAAAATATTTGGAGCTTAATGGTACGTACCAAAATTGGCCCGGTTTGCAGATGGACAGGGGTGACACGGGGGAACTGTGGTACGTATCCAACCCCCCTTGCTCAGTCTCCAGCTGGCGAACAACCCCCCCAGCTGAGCCACCACCTGGCGGTTCTGATTCGGTGTGACGACACGCGGCTTCCCGTTTAGACTTGACGGCAGCCTTCTATCTTCTACCGTCTTCACTTCCTTTATTACTTGATAATAACTTCAAACTGACTGTTCACTGCGAAATCAACTCTGCGCATTGTGTATTTGCCGATACGGGCTCAAAACTGCTCGATCGTTACTATCATTATAGAACTATCAGCATTTCTGCTGCTAGACACGCTAGCTCCCGAGCTCCGGCCTTAGCGAGGAGGAGGCAGTGAATCTCCGCTGATCTCGACAATACAGATTCACTCCCCGAAGACATACCACAGCACATACCATACAAACGAAGCTTCAACTCGGCCAAGCTCTTCACACAACCATGCCGCCACCACCTCCACCGCCGCCCCCGCCCCCGATGCCCGGCCGGGGCGGTCCGCCTCCACCTCCTCCCCCTCCGCCGCCTGGAGGAGCTCCGGGAGGAGCCGCGCTACCAGCCAGGCCGCCGCCAGGTCGCGTAAGATCCCCTGAACAATATGCCACCGTCTGTCTATAGACCAAGTTTTATGTTACTTACACTACCGACAGGGCGCGCTCCTACAAGACATCACCAAAGGCAAAGCTCTTAAGAAGGCAGTAACCAACGACCGATCCGCCCCGATAATAGCACCAACGTCCGGTGGCCCAGGTCCGTCACCATTGGGAGGCGCACCGCCAGTACCGGGGATGGCAAAGGCGCCTAGCAGTCTGGCACCGCCTCCGCCTGGTAACAGAGCTAGGAGCAACAGCGACCAGAGCGACAGGCAGCAGTCGACGGGCTCGGCAATGAGCGCCGCCCCTCAGCTAGCTGGCTTATTTGCCGGTGGGATGCCAAAGTTGAGGAAGACGGGAGCTGGAGTCGATACTGGAGGTAAGTGCTGGATCACGATAGGATTGGTTGACTTACGTTACTGACCATGCACCTCAGCAAACCGGGACTCTTCCTATCTTTCAGATCCAGAATCCTCCCAGAGATCGGTTCCAAAACCGCCGGCAGTGTCGGCACCAAGACCTCCAGCAGGGGCAGCACCTTCGATACCTAGTCGCCCGAGTGTCCCAAGTGCGGCTAGTACTCCCACCTTCCACCCCTCGATCGCCAATTTGAGGAAAACGGCAAACAGTGACAGGCCCCGACCCTTTTCATCTGCTTCTATGAAGGGACCGCCCCCGCCAATTGGCAAGAAACCACCTCCGCCGCCCGTCAACCGCAAGCCGTCGTCGACTGCTCCTTCAGTTCCTCCGCCGTTACCAGGTGCACCGGCACCACCTCCTCCGCCTCCACCATCCTCGGCGCCGTCAGCCCCGCCGGCACCACCTCCACCACCACCAATGATGTCGGCACCGAAACTCCCTCCCGCACCGGCTCGCTCGCCTGCTCCTCCTCCACCACCTCCGCCTCCTCCCTCTGGCCCTAGCAGCCTGTCAAACAACATAGCCGTCCAAGCTGCCGTCCGCGCGGCAGCAGCAGCCATAAGCTCACCACACTCAGCCGCTCCTCCCGCACCACCACCACCGCCTCCTCCATCATCAGCCCTGCCACCACCCCGCGCAAGCGCCCCGAGCCCACCTCGCACCGCACCAGCTCCGCCTCCGCCCCCACCCCCACCACCATCCTCAGCACCAGCACCGCCGCCGCCACCTCCCCTTTCGCACACTTCCTCCAGCGCCTCGGTGCGCTCCAACATCCCGCCAGCTATTCGCTCCTCCCTGCTGGACCCGAGCAATTTCGTGCTCTCGTCCAACGGAGCAGGTGGGGGCTCGACAAGTCCAAGCCCGACACGAAACGTATCCAGCCCTCCCGGGACCGGCATCATGGGCAACCTCACCGGCGGGCACACTGGACGATACGTTGTCAGTGACCCGCGATGGAAGTTTGTCAGCGAGGACAAGTTCCCCAAGCCTAGGGACTTCGTCGGTGGGCCCAAGAAGTACCGTGCGGGACGCGGGAGTAGTGTGCCTCTTGATTTGAGTGCGCTGTAAGAGGCTAGTTGTGGTGAGGAATCAGAATCATGGGTCCGATGACGAGTGGTGCTCTGGTTTGTCTCTTGGAACTAAGGGCTACGAACACCCAGTCACAATCGACAACGGCACTGCAAGGTACGGATCATGGTTGTATGATGGGTCAAGGAGGCCGGCCTTTGGTCCCCCGGCCGCTTGGCCTTCCGACTCGTATGTATGGGAGGCATTCCCTGGCTAGCCTAACCCATCTAGCAGGTTTGCCTGATATAGCTTATCAAGAGAATGACATTATCTCACTGTAGCTTTAACCGCATGTCCTCACATTATCGTTCTGGAGAGAGACGGCTAAGAACTCATGATTTATATTTGTGACCGTGATGCAGGACAATCAAAATCAAACTCCCCAATGCAACCTCACCCAGACCAAAAGCACCATTTGACGGACTGGCCGGTCGACCACTTACTCAGCGGTAGGCATAACAGCCAAGAAGAACACAAAAATACCAACCAACGCCTGCGTGCCCTACCAAGACTATTCCCTGTCGACAGAGTCCGTGTATATCTCGTCAACAGTGGCAAAGACTGCTAGACCAGACTCCCTCTGGACCTCGTCATAACCATTACCTGCCCTATCCATCATCGTGTCTTGATTCGATAGAGCTGCCCAACAAAGTCCAGTTTCGTTCCCACAGTCATGCAATCAAATCCTCGTACCTAATGGTATATAACCATCATCATAACACCCCTGAAATCATGGTCTTGGAAGGAAAAAAAAAAAGACACTTCATCTTCCCGTCTCCTCTTCGTACAGACCACCAACAGCCATCTCCAAGGTCCCCATAAAAACCTAAGCAACAACACTCCTCCCAACCCCCCACTTAAACCGCCTCAGCGTGCCCCCAGACGAACTCTTGATGACCTCCCGACCGCACGACGTCGCGTTCTGCGCAGCAGCAGCAGCAGCAGAAGCAGAGCCATCACCCCCAAACCCCATGCCGCCGAGCGAGGCGGCCGCGCCCTCCTGCCGCCCCACCTCGCGCCCGATGACGTAGCCGGCGCCGAAGCCCACGACGGAGACGAGCACCAGCACGCCCGCGCTGACGACCCAGGTGAGCACCGAGGGGGAGATGCTGGTTGTGGCAGCACCCGTATCGCCGGCGGCGGCGACCCCGGTGGGGGAGGCGGTGCGCTTCTTCTTGGCGGCGCGGGGGGATTTGGCGCGGGCTGTGGTCGTGGTGGGCGTGGCGGCGCGTTTGGTCTTTTCCGCCGTCGGCTCGCGGGAGTGCGAGGAGGTCGAGGACGGGGCGCTCGGGGCGGAGGAGTTGGAGGCCGTGCGCGGGGCGGGGTGGCGGAGGTGTGGGGGGAGGGCTTGTGGGTGCTGCTGCTGCTGCTGCTGCTCGGCTGAGGGGGCGGCGGGGGGGCCTCCCTCGCCCATGAGCTCGGACTCTGGGGCGAAGCGCAGGTTCATCGGTTGCGTGGACGTGCCGGCTTGGGGAGCCAGGTCGGCTTCTTTCTTTGGTAGGGCCCGGGCGCAGGAGAGCAGGGTGGTTAGCGAGGCGCGGAGGGCGGCGTCGTTGTCGGCTTGGTAGGAGGGGGACATGAAATTTGGGCCGCCGCGGTTGGGGCGCGTGTGAGCGCGTTGGGCCATGGATGGCCGGGAGGAGGAGGGTTGTTGAGGGACGGCGGAGCTGGTGGAGTTCCGGTGGAGGTGGGATGGGGGGTGGGAGAAGGCGTTGGGCTGCGGTCGGAAGGTGGGCGATGTTGAAGGGCGGCCGACCCCGAGAGCGGTCGAGTTCTCGTCGTCGGAGCCGTCGTCGGTGTCGGAGGAAGCGGCGGCGGCGGCAGGGCCCAGTGCGGTTTGCTGGCGTGGAAGTGGGGCAGAGGGACTGAGCTGCTCGTTTGAACTGCTCAGGATGTGGTCCTCTTCGCTTTCGGTCTCGTCGTATTCCTCTTGGCTGCTGGTGCCGGCCTGGGCGGCGGCGTGGCTGACGATGTAGGTCGATGGCATATGGGTCTGAGGCTGCTGTAGACGTCTCCGTCTGGGAGGATAGGAGTTATTGCCTACGCGGAGGCCGGTGGTGACGATCTCGTCGCCTATGGAGGATAGAGAGGATGACGATGGCTGGGATGCCAACTCGACCCATGATTCTGATATTGTCAGATCGTGACCTTGGAGAGGCTCTGTAAGTACGTGTAATGTTGGGGACTGACCGTCATTTCGGCGATGGTGAGAGGCTGCAATCTCGGACACTCTGCTTTGTCGTTGCTGCCAGGACTGCTGCTGGGCTGCGTTTCCGTCACCGCCAGAGCGGCTCTGGGAGTTGGAGGCCATGGTCCGTAATACGGACGACGTCACTGTACAATCGTTGTCGAAACCGGGACGGTAAGACCGAAGCAGATAGTAGTGGAAGTTGCCGTTGGCGGGAGGGTTGGAAGCAGTGTACAGAGTCGATGTATCAGAGCGACTCTCGTCTCGGCCTTGACCCGACCGGTGGTTGCTTGTCGTTCACCGGACGTTCTCCACGACACCGCTGAGACCACTGACACCACTGACACCAACTGAGACCACCGACACCTCACCTTGAATGCTGTGGCAGCTGATGTAATGTCGGTCCCACCTCCGATGGCGGGCGCAGCGGTGATTGCGCGATAAGCCAGGGGTGGAGCGGTGGAGCAGCCTTACTGTGGTATGATAACGACGGTGTAACACGATGTAAACGAGGGCAGAGCGGCGTTGGACTTGGCTGTCCTTTGGTAGTTTTGAAGGGAGATAGATCTTTGGGGTGGGATGTCTGAGGCCCTGTTGTTGTTGTTCTTGTCTGTAGCGTATGTTGTGCCTTGCTTGGACACTGTGTTAAGGCAGGGCTTAACTGGTGAAATCTGGATCTGTTCTAGAATCTCGGTGTCCTTTGACATGATTTGGTGAATGTGGATGGGCCAGCAAATCACGGTGCAATACCACTCAATACCACCCAATACCACATCTTCTTTGGGTTTGGCTGTGCAAGAAAGGCGGTGGGCGTGCGTGATGCGCCTCCCTGCATATGACCGCAAGACTTCCCCCCTCCTCTTCTGCTGAGACACCACCGGACACCACTAGATCCCTTCTTTGTTGGGGCAAAAGATAAACTAGCATCTGCAGTCGGTTGGACCCTGGAATTCTGTTCTTTTTTCTGAGAATAGAATAGAATAACAGCATGTACCACAATAACCTGCATGTACGTGTAGTAAGACGGTATGTGTGATCAGTGTGTATAAACTTGCTACTGTCTGTCTATCGAGGTATTTGTCTTTGAGGAACAGCAACTCATCGATTCGATTTCCAAGCTGGAACTTTAATCAAGTGGCTAACACAGTATATACACGTGTAGACTAGTGTACATAACTCCCAGGGAGGAACGCCAACAAAGTTGACTCGTGGCCAGGCTGATCGTTCCCTTCGCTGGCACGCTGCGCCGATCAGCCGGGCAGTCAGTGGCTGCGCGTGATCAGTCACCGACCCCGACTCTGATGACGTCTCATCTCCCAGCCCTAACCCTCGCAACTTCATTGCTACCTTACGCAGGGTTAGGGGTACCTAGCTGTGTAAGTCAAAAGCATCTGAGACGATAGACAAGTACTTCAACAAGGTAAGTATACACCTTGGTCCTAGGTGGACAAATGGGTTTCTTCTGTCATTAGAGACTACAATCTGGAAGCTATTATATTACAGTACACCATGCCATCATTGAATAGGACCACCCACAATCTTCAACGATTTGTACTTCACCTCCCTCCTCTCGTCCCTGTCCCGAGGGTCCTTCATATATATCTCCTTCTGCTTCTTTTCACCATTCGTCCCTACGCAGGGTCTTTTCCCTCTGCCATGGTGTCCTCGCGAGGTCCCTCTCATGACCGATCTCTCATCTTGAAAGATCTGTAGTTCCCCCTGTCGTAGCAGTCGCCGTTTCCGCGAGGGTTATACTCGTTGCCCCCACAGCCTAAGAAGCGATTTAGAACATGGCCCTCTCAACGTCAACAGGAGATGACAGGCGTTGAGATACTCACCCCTCTCAGGATACACATAGGGGTCATACCTGCCTCCCGAGGAGTAGTAGAAAGCCCCGGCCTCGTCGTCCATGTCGTAGCATCTGTCCGGCGAGGGCTCGTAGTAGCGCAAGATATCCCTGCGTTCATTGCTACACCCGACGTCATCAGCTCACGGTCCTATATCCGAAGGAGAGAGTAGTACGGTCTTTTCGGGAAGGACTTGCCAGTCATTCATGTTTCTGTACTGGTTCAGCTGCGGCTTGGACGCCACGGCAGCCCCAAACACAGGAGCCAGGAAGGCGGCTGCGGCGAGAAGCATGCATGTCTTCATGTTCGGGACTGTGCGGTGAGTATCTGCGTTGGTCGAGCTTGTGAGATATGAATGTATGACGTTGATATCAAGTGTCAGTGACGAGCTATGTTGGTTTGAGCGACCCAGGCTTGAAGAAGGCCTCATATTTATATTGGTTTCGAAGCCTCAGTATCTATGCCCGAACAAGATCCCTCCGGTCCCTCCGGTCTCTTTCCTCGTGCAATTTGCAATCTCTCCATCGTCCCTCCTGATCCAGAACCTTCTCAGAGTGAATACTGAATGCGTTCCTCGGTAGCGCTGACCTCGATGACAGGTATCACCATGTTGGCCCCGGGTAGAAAGTCCGTTGCATGGTTCCCTCGAGTGGTCTTCACGGCACTCGGGCACCTTTTAGGGGTCCTTCTCGGCCGACAGCCCTCCCACGAAGGATAATAAATGGGTTCCTCCTGATTGATAATCTCCCGATGACTGATACTGGTACCATGGTCCCGGATAGATCGTCCGTTATATAGGCCCCTGCGAACACTTCTTCATCGGTACTCGTGCACGCGATGAGAGTCGATCTCGGCCGAGTTCTCGGCCGGTTTTCCAGTTCACGTTGTCCGATGGATCTTTCACATGGTGATTGACAACCAACTGGAAGGCCCGGATCCGTGGTCATGGTCTCTCTTGGGTAATGAGATCCATATAACTGGTAATGCTGACACTGGCCCGATATTCGAGGGAAGCTTGACATCAGATGATGGTCGGTATGTATCTACGCTGGCACAGCTAGAGGGGAAGCGGCACACATACCGGTATCTGACGTTGAGGATTTCGGGGATCAAGGTGGCGACGAAACATCCCCAAAAAGCATACCTGCAGACGATGACCAAAGCATAAGGCTGTTGATGAAGTCTTATGCAGCGGTATGATATCATGATTTGCTCTTTAGCCAGACTGGTCTACCTACCCATTTTGTATGTATCGAGGCTCGCCAAGCACGTCACTCATCTTGAGGGTCTGGTTCATAAGGTTTGAGATTACCTAATGGAAGGGTTGACTGCATCTACTATGTAGGTCATACCGTCCCCAAGGATCGAGAAGAAAGTTAAGTGCCGGCACCCCGAACGTTGCCTGCGACGACCATCACAATGCAACTATACAAGTGTACTAAAGGGCTGGCATCAGCATACTTCCCGGAAGGATCGCGTCGCTGCATAGTCGTGACGTCAGGTGAATATAGTGCTTACAGATGAACTGAATAACTGACATCGAGTCTTCCTTGACACTCGAGAGCGCATATAATCCCAGGTATACAGTGCGGGAGGTAGGATAGTCATTGTGGGAAAGGAAAAGGGAGAGAGAGGGATAACTAGAGAGCGTCATAATCATAGAAAGCAACAGTAAGCCTCCTATAGCCGCAAAGCGAGCCAATGAATAAGGTAATCCGATCTTGCGATCCTGGAGAGACGGACAGTAGTCCACAACTCCAATGCACAGTATGCTACCCAGACGCCCCTTATCCAACAAATGCCAAAGCAAATCAGAACACCACCCAATGACACCAGCCAATGCACCTCAAAACCGTATATGCAACAAATCAATACAAAGCCCATCCATGCATCTCTAATCCAATGCCTCCCCACTCAAGATGCTCCTCAAAATGTCGGCCCCAAGCCCCTCGACGGCCTGCTCAATCTCCTTGTCGCCCACACAGCTGGCAATCCGCTTCTCGTCCCCCAGTCCATTCCCAGCCCCAAAGGCCGGCTTCCGGCCCCTCTTGCTCGGCGTTTGCGGAACGGCAAAAGAACCAGTCTTGCCGTCCACCGGAGCAACGAGAGAGAGCGTCTCCAGACTGCCCACAACCTCGCGAAACTCCGAGCTCGACAGCGGGTGCAGCACCGAGTCCTGCTTGCAGAGGAGGCAGTACGTGTCGAAAAGCGTCTTGATCGTCGGCGCCGTGATCTGAGATTTCGACTGTGTCGCGCCAATGGCAGAAGCCTTTGCGGCCTTGTTCCGCTTCTCGAGGGCCATCAGGGCACAGAGTGCCGCCTTTTGTTGGAGGTTGAGCGTCTTCAGTCTTTGGTTCGTGCCATTACTGAACGCTGCTGCAGTGACCTTGTTTAGGTGCCCGATGCTGACTCTGGGTGCCGTCTCGACCGTCAAGCTCTGCAGTGACCGGATGAGAGACGTTGTGACGTTCTGTGCGCCCGACTTCTTTGGTGACGACGCGAGGTTCGAGTTCTCTCCAAGAACTTTCCTTGAGGGGCTCATCTGTAGAAGTTGCTCCTTGACCTCGTTCTCGCATTTCATCCGGGTTTCGCTCTCTACCAGGTCGATTGCTCGTCGGCAGATCTCGAATGCACGGCGTAGGTCTCCAGTCTGTGTCGAGACTTTCCTTGAGCAGAGCTCAATGGCTGCTGGATGGAAGATGGGGACGTAGTTCTTGTTCTCGCTGTCCTCTGGCATCAGACCTTTAAGCTTCGATGTGATGACTTCCTTGATCTGGGTAGAAGTGTAGGGAAGAAATGGCAGGAGCTCAGGTTTCAGGTTCCTCGACTTCAGCCGAGGAAGGAAGCGATCAGTCAGGTCGAGGGCATTCGCTATTCCAACTAGAGCCAAACGGGAGGTCTTTTGAAGAGACCACTCGAAGAGCCGGTAGAGACTCTCCAGATCCAGCGTGACGATGTGGTCGATCTCGTCCAACACGATCAGAAACACCTCTTCCGACTTCTTTTTGGGGGCGAAGATCTTCTGCAGCGAAGAAATGGCGTCGTCCTCAGAAACATCCGCCTCGAGGTTGAGCTGGCCCAGGAGGGTTATGTAGAGTTCCTTCGACGACTTGATGCTCATGCAGTTGATGTATGCCTTTCGGATTCGGGGAGAAGCAGCAGCAGCCACTTCTTCCGTCACTGCATTGACCATGGCACTCTTTCCTGTCCCGGGCGGTCCACTAACGTAGAGGCAGCCGCTCGGCCGAGAGGTAGAACACCGATCGAGAAACTTGTTGAGCTGAGCACGTTCGTCCTGCCGCCCAACCAATTGCCCGGGGTCGGAACTCCGTGAAAATAATTGTCTAGCGACGTGGTAAATGGTTTGGCATGACGACGGCGTGAGAGGAGTCTGCGGTGTCAACCTCCTCGAGACCTTTCCAACAGACATGACCCTATGCCGAGGGGTGACGCTGCCTTTGGCGAAGACATCGTAGTGGCGCGGTGTTGACGGGGTGACTGGTATGCTGGCTTTGCGAGGCCGCGTTGTTGTCTTTGCGACATCTTCGGAGTCCGGCTTTGGAGTTGTGCCGAGTTCGCTGAGAGGTCGTTGGTTTTCCTTGTCTTGGACAAGGTCGACCGCAATTGCCGTTGCAGGTTCCTGGTTCTCGTCATTGAAGATCGGGGAGCTGCGAGTAGACCGTCTTGGACGCTTGGTGGAGAGTTCTGGGTCTAGAGGTAGCAGAAGAAGGTCAGTCGCCTGCTTCTATTCCAATGTCACGTCGAGTTGTTCCTACCAGACTCTTGACTTCCTCTCGTCCTCTTTCCCAAGGTAGTGGCCGGCATAACTGATGGAAAATTAAGGTAATCGTAACCAGTACAATATAACACAAGACGAGGTGATGACTGGAGGGAAAGGGCGTTTGTATGCCAAAAGTTGCAACTGCTCGTTGAGGATTAAGGTGAGAGCTTTGCATGTGGAAAGGGAAGTTGCGATAGTCACTTTATCGAGAATCACTTAACGCGGTCGCGCTTGAGTGGGCCAAAGGCGCGTCGCGGTTTCCATGTGCTCTCTCGCGTCCGAATTCACTACAGTCTACCCCACTGATACAAGCTGGCGCGCCCCACAGTCTATACTGAAGTGTGCTAGTGCGGTGTGCCGCACGGGCCATAGCTGGGTGAACACTCAGGCCGGCGGCAGCCGATCTCCGCATTGGGGCCAATCACTCCGGCTCCACAGTGCTCCAGTCCGACCTTTGGTGGCGCCGCCCGAGGAGGGACACACGTCTTTAGCTCCGGCTAGTCCTATCTTTGAGGATGTAATGTAGGTCCTCACCTCTGCTGTTGTCTTTCAAACTCCCATCCAATGTCAGTTTCATTTCGAAGGTCGTGGGGATATGGTCGTGGACCTTGTCTACAGAGTTACCAGTCACCATGACGGACGTTGCACAGAAGAAAGCCGGTGACATGCCTTACAATGAGTATGTGGAGCGATTAAGACCTGAAGAGTATCCTATGCTGGAAGGGTCCATCTATCTTGACCATGCGGGGACCACGCCTTATCCAAAGTCTCTGATGGACTTGTTCGCGAAGGACATGACGGCGAACCTTTTCGGCAACCCTCACTCAGCATCGAGCTCCTCTCAGTTATCAACATCTCGCATCGAGGACACCCGTCTGCACGTGCTCCAGTGGTTCAAGGCCGACCCTGCCGAGTTCGATGTCATCTTCGTCGCTAATGCCACTGCGGGTATCAAGTTGGTCGTTGAGGCTCTACGGGCTGTTCCTGGCGGCTTCGACTATGCGTATCATCAGACATGTCACACCAGTCTTGTCGGAGTCAGGCAGGAGGCGCGTAGTGCTACGTGTTTCGATGATACGGATATCAAAGACTTATTTGCGGAGCCAAGAACCACTGATCATACCCTCATCGCATATCCCGCGCAGTCAAATATGGATGGTCGGCGGTTACCTCTGTCTTGGTCACATCAGTTTCGGCAGAGTTGGCCAGCCTCCAGGGGCAACGTGTACACTCTCCTGGACGCAGCTGCTTCGGCCGCCACCTCGCCCCTAGATCTGAGCGACTCAATGGTAGCACCAGACTTCACAGTGGTCAGCTTCTACAAGATATTCGGATTCCCCGATCTCGGTGGTCTTATCGTACGGCGTCAAGCTGAGCCCGTCTTTGATGCCAGGAGATATTTCGGTGGTGGTACAGTCGACATGGTCGTCTGCCGAAAGGAGCAGTGGCATGCGCCGAAGAGGCAGTTCCTGCATGAGCGCCTTGAAGATGGCACCTTGCCGGTGCATAGCATAGTCGCCCTTGATCTGGCGATGAAAGTTCATCGCAGCCTCTTCGGCTCTATGGACAAAGTGGCAGCGCATACATCATATCTCGTTGCAAGACTTGACCGCGGACTACGACACTTACGACATGGAAATGGCACGAGTGTATGTACCATATATTCGCTGGATCGGAGCGGTAAAGACGGTTCACCCGGAGCTGGTCCGGTCGTCGCGTTCAATATTCGCAATCAATACGGTGCTTGGGTATCCTTGGCCGAATTCGAGAAGCTGGCTACGCTTAAAGGCTTCCACGTCCGCACGGGTGGAGTATGCAACCCTGGAGGGATCGCCTCCGCCCTTGGCCTGGAGCCCTGGGAGATGAAGCAGAATTTCTCGTCCGGGTTCCGCTGCGGAACTGACAACGACATCATGGCTGGAAAGCCGACTGGTATTATTCGGGCAAGCCTTGGAGCGATGAGCACGCTGGCAGACGTGGACCAGTTTGTAGCATTCGTTGACGAGTTCTACAGTGAGGCAGCGCCGGCGCCTATACTACAGCAACCGGTGCGCCACGCCCTTACAACATCAGGACATTATTACCTTGACAGAATCATCGTGTATCCGATCAAGAGCTGCGGGGGCTACACGATACCAGTGGGGACGGAATGGGAAGTTCGTTCTGAAGGACTTGCCTGGGATAGGGAGTGGTGTCTGCTACACCGCGGGTCAGGCCAGGCACTGAGCCAGAAGAGACACCCGAAAATGGCTCTTTTGCGTCCGAACCTAGACTTTGAGCGGGGAGAGTTACGTGTTAGCTTCGCCGGTTTGGTGCCTCCGGACACCGCAAAGGAGATATCAGTGCCCCTATCCAACAATCCGGCCATGTTTGAACACTCCCATTGCCGTCCGCTGCCATCCCGAGTGTGTGGAGACGAGATATCCATGCAGACCTACACCTCCGACGCGATCAACAATTTCTTCTCGGGTGTACTTGGAGTACCTTGTGTCTTGGCTCGTTTCCCGCCTGGCGGTCAGGGAAAGAGTATGCGGCATTCCAAAGCGCACCTGCAAAAGCACCAGATGTTAAGGAAATCGCTTAACTCGTCCTTACCTGGGTCATACCCTGCACCGCCATCGCCACCAGACTCGGATACGGAGAACACACAGCGGCGCATCTTGTTATCAAACGAAAGTCCTATCTTGGCGATCAACCTGTCAAGTCTAGCAGCTCTAAACAAAGAGATTGTTGCGAAGGGTGGTCAAGAGGTGTCACCCGCCGTGTTTAGAGCCAATGTGGTGGTTGGATCGAAAAGCAGTGCTTTGGACTGGGCAGCACCATATGCTGAAGACAACTGGTCGACGCTGAGGATCGGGCGACAGAACTTCAAGATGCTCGGAGCTTGTCGCAGATGTCACATGGTGTCCATCAATCAGGACACAGCAGAGAAGAGTGAGGAACCGTTTGTCACGTTGTCGAAGACGCGGCGGTTCGACGGCAAGGTGTTCTTCGGGTCACACATGGGTCATGCACCGTCGAGCAGCGGTGGGAGAGAGACACAATACCCGACCATCAAGGTCGGCGACAGCGTTCACCCAGATGCTGATGAGGAGGAACTGTGGTAGGTAGCATTGGCATCTTATGGCATATAGCGACTGCAAAATGATACCCTGCATTCTTTGTTGTCTCTGACTTTCTCCTTGAATCGATTCCGTCCGCCCAGGAAAACCGCCCAGGAAAATTACTAGGTCTAATTCCACGTACTGTACTGGGTTTGGTGGTTAATTTAAGCTCGGACTGCATTCACCCTAGGCAAGTCAGTACCTTTTGGTGACGTCAAGACCTTAATTTCCAGGACATGAGAGCTGCTTACCTCTACCTACGGTACCTTGGTAGCTGAACCAGAAACCAGACGAGATCCGGCTTGCTTACGCCAATCATGGATACGTGAGATACGCGAGAACAGATTGTGAGTCGATACAAGGCTGCCTATTGTACGACTGTCGTATTTCACACACACTTTCCTGCGAAATCCCTGTAGTCAGTAGTCGAGTCTTACATGGGAAAACCAGCGCCACCAACAAACAGACCGCTCCTTCGTTTCTTTGTCTTGCCAAAAGAGCACATCTCACTCGAAAGCAGCGACTGCTCGAAGATGCGCAGGGAAACTCACAAGAGCTGACGTTGTGCTGCCGAGCTGAGTTTTAAATTCAGCTATACTCGCCAAGCTGCATATGTCAAACCCCCCAACCCGCCAACCCGCAGCAGAGATCGACGCCCAACAAGGCGGGAGAAAAAGGCTAAATGGCCGCTGCTCACATCACCCCTGAGACGAACCTCGGCCTATACCACCGCGAATATCTCAAGGCACAGTTCAAAGCAGACCTAGCAGCAGGCAGGGCACGGCCACTGGTAGTACCGCTCGACCTACTCGGAACCTTCCTCATACCGCTCATCTACCTCTGCATACCGCACGCGCGACGGCCATGGCTGTACCGGATGCGGTTCGCCGTCATGGCGCTCATGACATGGCTGAACCTAAATATGATGGCTCGAGCTTCAAGCACCAATATGGCTGCTGCTTATGCAACGGGTCTAGCAGCAGCTTGGGGCACGTTATGGGGGATGACCCTGCTTATATGGACACGGCCACAGTTCGAGGCCGAGAGGGTCGAGAGGAGACTAAAGAGAAAGACGGCGGAAGGTAACGGCACTGCGACTAGGCAGAATGGTCACGCCAATGGACGGCTGGTACAGAGGCATTCAAACGGTGCACTCTCGAAAGGTGAAGACCCAGCCGAACCACAGACTACGTCTGCCGCCCCGGACGAAACAGTCGCCTCCGCCCTCTCCGCCGGCTACGAGTATTATTGGCAGTCCTACCCCTCCGCCAGCCCGCTCAGTACGCGCCTAAACTGGGTCCTTGACCACGTAACTTCCTTCCGCGGTGTAGGCTGGACGACCGGAATCTCCTCCATCCCGTCCTTCCGCCGTCCCTCCAAGCCCCTGTCCGAGTCCCTCGTGGAGCTCTCCTCCATCCCCCGCCGCACAAAAACAGGCTACGCCCGGTGCACAACCCGCAGATCCTTCCTCCGCAACCGTCTCGGCCGCATGGCAACGGCCTATGTACTCTTGGATGTCTGCACCGTCCTCATGCTTCGAGATCCATACTTCATTCTAGGACCGGACTACGCCCCTCACCCCTTACCACCGTACCTATCCCCCCTCTCTCCCCACCCCCTCTCATTCCTCCGCAGTCTCATAGCCCTGACAGCAATAATCTCCGCCCTCTACCTCGTCTTCTCCCTCGACCAGGTAGTCCAATTCCTCCTCTCCCACTCCCACCCCTCCCTCCTCCGCCTATGCGGTCCAAGGGCAGACCTCTGGCAGTACCCGGACACCTTCGGCTCCTTCGCCGCCAACGTCCTCGACAACGGCCTGGCCGGCTTCTGGGGCGGCTGGTGGCACCAGACCTTCCGCGGCGCCTTCGTCGCGCCCACGGACTGGATGGTGCGGAACGGGTACCTGCCGAGAGACAGGAGGCATCCGACGACCAGACTCGTGGGGGCGGCTGTGGCCTTTGTCCAGTCGGGCGTGTTGCATGCGGCCGGGAGCTTCACGGCGGTTTCCCGGACGGCGAGGCCGGGGAGCCCGCCGCTTTTCTTCCTGGGCAGCTTGGTCGGGGTGGGTGTCCAGGCAGGGTGGGATGCTGTGCTTGGGAGAGTGGTGAGGGAGAGATGTCCGCGGTGGGTTAGGAGGGGGGTGAATCTGGGGTTTGTTGTGGTCTGGCTGCATGTTACTAGTGGGTGGTTTGTGGATGACTTGTGTCGGGCTGGAGTGTGGCTCTATGAACCACTGCCCTTCTCGCTGCTGAGGGCTGTAGGGTTGGGATTGCCCGGGGACGAGGCGGCGTGGCGGTGGGACGGGGACGTGATGCCTCGACTGTGGGCGGGGAGGCGGTGGTGGGAGAGTGGGATTGCGTTCTGATAGGTGTGGTGAAGGAGGTTGGTGTTGGTTGCATGAGAGCTTCGTTGTATGGCAAGCGTGTCCCTTCGGTGGTTCGGATAGAACAACGGCATGCATAAAGCTTGGTACATAGAGAACATATAGATAAGAGGACCAGAGGCGTGCAATACACTTCCTGCGAGCAACATTGGTTGAACTTGCGATCTATTTCTAAGCTGAGCAACTCTCGATGTTTCAATATCACGAAGCTTGGGCAACCTGCATCAGAGCCCTCAGGTCAACCCGCTTTTCAATCGACAACCGCCTCACCTCGTCCTCCAACCACTCGACGACTTCCCTATACCCAGCCTGCTTTCTCCCCAAGACTTGTCTGAACGCAACCATCGCCAGCCACGCCATCTGCGGCTTCTTGACCTCGCACACGTATCCCGGGTACCTCGCCGCCCTGGACCTGCTTGCCAGCAGGAGGAACGCCACATCGATCAGCTCCTTGATGGCGTCAATGACAAGTCTCGCCGCAGGCCGTTTGGCCTTTGGCAGACACCGCGCGTACGCCCACGTCTTGCTGGCCGTCTCGACGAAGGCGGTGTAGATGTTGCCCAGCACGCGGGGCAGGGAGTTATGCGTCGTGTCGTAGAACATGAGGTGCGACTGGATCTTGAACGCGTTGATCACCTTCCTCTTGAAATTCTGGCCCGGGTAGCGGCCGTATTCGACGGTGAGGGAGTCAAAGACCACGGCGCCGTTGGCCGGGCCTTCGCGGTTCTTGGTCATTGCCAGAGTTGTCGTATCGATAAGGGTGCCGCAGTAAGGGAATAGTTGTCGGGGACCTAATTTGGCGAGGGGTTTGCCTCCAGTCGACATGTCGAAGTTGACGAGGGTCTTGGTGGGGTTCACAACCACGCCGTAGGCGGGCAAGCCGCGGTGCATGATAGTGACGAAGCGCATTGCTTTGGATCGGTCAGTGGTGATAAGGAGGAAGTCGTCTATAAGGCGTAGTAAGAGGCAGTCGTCATCTTGCAGGAAGGAGAGTTGTGTCTGCTCGAGGCCGGCGTAGAAGTAGCTGCACAGAGTTGAGGACAGAACGGAGCCCTGCGGGATGCCGTTCTTCTGTCTGTAGTACTTCTTACCGATCTTGACCAAGTTGTCTTGGATATGTGTTGCCATCATGGCCATCAGGGCCCGTGTTTTGTATGACCTGCTGGCGACGCTCTCAACGAATACGGTGTTCCTTTTGCTCTGGGCTAACTGGCTCTCAAGCATGTCCTTGAATGTCGTTCCGTCGTTGACAGTCTTGGCCATGGTCTGCCATTTCTTCAACGGCCTGCTCTTCGTCACTTTGCTCTGAACCAACTCGCTCGACTTGACTTCGACATGCTTGACGAGCTTGTACTCTGCCTCGCTAGGTATGCTGCCCATCAAGTCGATGATGGCTTGTTGCGGGATACTGTCGAAAGCTCCTTGGACATCAATCTTTGCGAAGTATAGGGGTGTTTCGGACGGTCCGAGCTTGGCCTTAAACTCCTTGATGCGCTTGTAGATGTCCCCGACCGAGAACATAGCAGAGCCAAGCCTTTCAGGGTTCAGTGTCTTTTCGAGTTTCAACATTGACCCTACCGGTCCTAGTATGGTGTTGATGCTTGGACCGAGCAGCTTCTTGCTCCCCTTCAACAGCGTCCGACGTCGTAGGTTCATGATCGGCCGCATGTTCAGTCCCTTTGGAAGTAACCTCACTTGACTGAATCCGAGACGCCGCGAGTCAAGTATCCTCAGAGCATCATCGAGCTTCACCTCCTCGAACATGGTGGTCTTAAGCGCCGCCATCGCCGGCTCCGCCACGTATCTCCATGTATCATGACGGAAAAAGAAAAGTCGATATTTGTGTATGTTCGACTCGGTGACGTAAAAATTACTGCGGACCAGGGGTATCAAAATGGAATCAATAACATAATACAGGAACTCGAGGAATATCTCGATGCGTTTTTCGGTTTCAGGTCGGGAGCACTTCTGCCCCTTCAAATTTGTCGGCATGAGCCATCCAATCTCGGTGATCTAGATGTTTCATGGTCAGCTCAGTTCTACCAGGACATGTTGTGAGATTTCCGAAATGGCACACCTTTAGGTCTTGTATGACTTCGTGAAGCGAAAGCTGCTCGAAGCGACGCATGCGAATGAAATGGTCGACTTTCTTCGAGAACGCTGTCCGGTTGTGAGTCTGTACCTCGTCGCCTCCCCAAAACTCGTTGGGAATGATCTTCGCCAGCACAGCTTGACAAAAGGCAGATACGCTCGTCATTGGAGTGGCTAGTTCGACCAGGGAAGAGTGATGAGGTAGGTGGACCGGTTGCGGCCCAGGCCGCGACTTTTTTCGATATTTTGTCTGCTTCTGTGTTCCAAGAGATGCGCGTGTCTGATATCTGCTCTGGATTTGGCCCTACGACGATGTCGTTAGCCAGACATGCAATATGAGAAATGAGGAGAAATGTACCGGGCAATAGTGTTCAAGTAGTTTAGAATATGAGCAGCGATCGTGTAATACTTGAAGTCTTTCGACCAAGGACTGTGGCGCGCCCCTGAGCCTCTTCGGAATGCGCGCTTGGAACTGCTGTGTGCCTTCACCGGCAGTACAGAACTTCCGCGTGATCTCCTCCTCGCGTAGCGTGTAGTCCTGAAATTTCTGCGCCGTCTGGGTGTGATTTACCTGCGAGGTGAAGACATTGTGGAGGTCGAACTGGCGAGGAAAGATGTACATCATAACACGGATGGTCGATTCATCGAAGTTGCGGGGATCGCGGTCTTGGACCACCCCGTCTTGGGTGCTACGCTTGAGGGGGAAGCGGTTGAGTACATCTGAGAAAGTGTTAGGCCAGGCTCTATGAGACCCAGGCGGATGACCTACGGATGTGCCTCAGTCCAAAGCGCACAAGACCTCGGGCATTCAGAGCAGCTCGTGCATAGAGCATCCTGCTTCGGACAAACGTGATCTCAGATGGACGGCGACCAATCTCCCTTTGAGGCTTCTCCTTGTTGGATGGGCCTGGGACTGCAGCAGGCGTAGGTTGAGCGGCATGGTAGTCCAGGTCTGACACCGGAATCCCACTGAGTTGTTGATAGTTTTCTCGTCCAGCTGTCACCCGGCTGAAGATGGAGCAGTCCAAAAGCAGGTCAATCATCACTCGCTCCCCAGCCTGTCCCAGAAGCAGAAGCAGCTGGGGCCATGGATCTTGCTTGAGAATCCGCACATGGTTGTTGGTGTAGACAGAGAATACACCAGGGATCTGGCCCTGAGCAGCGGAAGCTTTACCTTGATGTTTCCGGTCCAGATCTCTCCGGAAACCGTCGCAGAGTAGGTTTTTCGGCCGGTCGCCGCTCTTCTTGTTCCTTGAGAAGAGAAGCCAAATAGCAAAGTCGACTATCTACGACGTTGTCAGTACGCTGCCACATCAACCTGTCGTTGGAAGATCTCGTACTTCGGTCTGAGAAAAACAGGCACCGGCATAGCCATCAGAAAGAGTGACATACGACTCGTCTCCTTTCTGAGAGAAGCTATTCCACTTTTCCCAGCGGTCATCAGGTTGTAATTCTGACTGCGTCGAGTATGCAACAACTGTCGTATCCAGCAGACGAGCAAGATCGAGCTCGACTTTGGGCAGTGATGTTCCTGATGTGTTACTCTGGAGTCCCACCGAAGCAATCTTCTTCCGTCGCAGACGTGATGAAGCAGGAAGTCTGGACAGAACATATTCACGTAACGTCTGGAGATGGGGATACAGCTGCGACAGTAGGGGATGGCTGAGGCTGTCATCTGATGACTTTCTGGCCTTCTTAGCCGTCTTTGATGATTGTCCAATTAGGGAGGCGTCACCAGATGGTTGCTCGCTGTCTCGTTTTCTTTTATTCTTTGCCTGGCGCATATCCTCAACTGGCCGGGTGCTTAGGTCCAGGACCTTTCTCCACCCGGGAAGAAGTAGCTCTTCAAGGCCTCAGCATGTGTTGGACGAACGTCCATGTCCACGATCGAGATATATGCTGATCGCGGAAACTCAGAACGGTATGTTTTGAGCTAATTAGAGGGTAATTAGAGGGGTCTATTCGGGGAATGGAACAACGAAAGATAGCCCTTCAATTGAGCATCAAGACTGACTAGGTAAATGTCCACAGATGTTTCGTCGCCTTGGTCGAGAACCTCATCGTAAATGTACCTTAAGTAAGGTAGGTAGATCCTAGAGGTATACATGGCCATTGATACGCGCCTGGACCGCGTTTGTACGCGATGCGACCCGAGGTAGCCTTACCTTACCTTGCCTTACCTTAGTAATCGCGCGGCCCACTTACGTTAACCTGCCTTACTGTGGTAAGTACCGTAAGTTACTGGACGGCATTAGCGCGCGGGGAAGCGCGGCGGCGTTTGTTAGTCTGGGTGGTGGTAGGGCTCCATCCATCCCAAATGGTCACATCCCGCACTGCCACTTTCGCAACCTCAACCAACGACGAAGTGTGAGGAGGCATGTCCTGGTTGTTTCACCATCATCTGTGCAGGAAGGCCCAAATGAATTGGCCGCGGCCGAATCGACGCTTTCTAGCAAGATGCCGTGCCACCTTGGGCGAAAGAGAAAGGAATACTGGGAAGCATTCATGCCGTCCGAAGATCGCCACATCAGGTGCTCATGGGAACGATGCGTGGGGTTTCACGAAAAGTTGGAGCGGCTTGGAGCTTGTTGCGGTTGGGGAAGCTAGCAAGCCCAGTCTGGCTGTTTCCTGATACGAGGTCTTCCAGGTTGTCAAGCCTTTTCGATACGAAGCATCAGCAGCTCTGGGAACTGGGACTCAAACGTCAATGATAAAGTGGTGCCGGTAAAAGGTGGGCAAGGAGAGACAGGTGGCGTCTTAACATGCAGATGTCTGTGCGACTCCACTTAACTTTACCCAACGTCCTTGCTAGCAAGGCTGATCACTACAACAGGGAGCCCAGGGGAAGACGATCATCAAGCGTCGAAGTTCTGATGACACAAATGGATCGACTTGGCTCCGTTGCTACACTGTCCTGTAGCCGAAAGTCTATTTTATGGATCGCGTAGGGCAACCAGACACGTCGACGTAGAGTTTAAGGACGATTTGGGTATTCTTGCCTCAGGTACCGTACGACGGGGGAGGATTTAAGTTCGCCAGCCGTTCGAAGGCTGCTAGCTGGGGCCACTGGCCAGATAGGATCACTCGACGAATATTGGCGCTTGCTCGGCGATCCCTCGCGTACGACATTGAACTTTGCAGCCATAGACATGATTATGAGGAGAAATGGCAAGATAACAGGTGAAGGAGAAAGAGAACAGTAGGTAAGGTAGGTGATGTGACGATATCCGAACGGTAACACAGAAGCCACACCCCCTTGCGTTATGCTGCGCTGGAAATAGCCTTCCTCCCGCGCCTTAAGCTCGACGGCCCGCGTAAATCAAAGACAAAAAAGAAAAGCGGAACGAGAGACAACTTTGAGACAAGGAAGTAAGTAAAAAGATAAAAAAATAAAGTCAAGGAAAAACAAAAGAGCAACATTGAAAAATCGCTTATCTTGTGTTTTCCTGGGTGAGCAAGATATTCATTTGCTGGTACCCAGCTCGGTCAGTAGATCGGTCAATACCAATCCATGATTAAATATCCCGCTGTATCGTTCCAAGTTATAGCCCAGGTCCTCGGCCGTGTCTGCCACCTTGTCAGTCGTTGCGTAAGGTACACGTAGTCTTATCATTGCACACTTGGTGCTCGATTGAACTCCACGGCATTTCTGAGCTGTCCAGCTCTGCCAGCCCATCCGTACCGCTCCGTCTTACATGCATTTGAATGGAACCCCCATGCTTTGAGCATCAAAGTTTTCTCCTCGAGCTTCTTTCGGGAGGTTTGGCCAATTTCCTGCAGCTTAAATCATCCAGGTTTTGTACTTTATGAGCCCCCGACTAGGTATTTCATTAGGCAGCCCATCCCTGCTGGCTCAATCCCCCCCGCTGCACCAGGAAAACGCTCGTAGCAGAACAGGGCAGGAGTGGAGGATACTATGGTAAACTTCCATTGTCTTTGTTCGTATCGCATGTACCTAAAAGTACATGTAGACTCTGACACGTTTGCCCAGGTGAACAATAGTGAGAACTATATGCTCAGGTACATGTGTCCAACACATCTGCAGCCGCGAGTAATAAATGATTGAACAATCGTTGCTTATCCTCCTGAATGCTAGTAGGTACCTCAAGGTAGCATACCTGAGATTTGATTTGATGCATTGGGCAAATCGGTCCTCGGTCCGTCTTTGGGAGCAGCCAAGAGACAGAATCTCGAGTAGGTACCCGTCAAGCGATAGAGGCACGGACATTGGACCTCGTCAGGGCTTGTGCAGCCCCAAATGCAGATTGGCAGCAATCGGTACCTACACGTACTATATGGTAGAGTCTTACTGCGTAATAAGGCCCCGACCCGTTCAGGCCAACGCTCTCCAAACCACAATACGTTAAGCTGTGACCCCGGGAAAAAGCCTCCTCACGCGCGCCCCCCCCATCTTTCCGTCCTCTCCAGTTAGGTTGTTGTCATTCTTCCAGTTCCGGAACACCAACCAAACGGTTCACACCTGCAAAGCCACTCGTCCAACCAGCTTGCATTGATGTGCTGGCATGCCGACAAGCTCTGACGCCCAACCCAGCCAGTCGCCAGCGACCTTTGCAACCTGGCCAGGCCCTGCATGCATCTTCCTTTTGCTGTAATTGCTGGCCACTAGCTACTGGCAACGGCTCCTCCAAACAATCCCCGGCGTCTCATCGCCTCTCCTCCCGCAACCCAGTCCCACCAAACCCGACCATCTGTGCTTCGAGGGTAGCAGACGACAACGCCCACCCTGATGTGCAGGCCACCATGGACGGAGGAATTCATGGAGAGGAGGATCGCCTGGGCCCCGTATCTTTGTCGCCGCCCGAGCAAGCCCGACAGCACCATGTCTCTCGACAACATCTCTCCCACCACGGCCACCACCCCTTCGACCGCTCCACGCCAGTCTACCAGCAGCCCGAGTTCCATCCCCACGAGAGCTCCTACAAGATCGACTACGAGAACCATACCTCTTGGTCACAGCAAACGGCACCTACTGCTCGCGTCTCCGGCCCTTCGTATGCGCAGGCAAACTTTCAGGCGTTTGCCGCCAATGCAGCCGCCGCCGCGTCCAGGCCCCCCACCGACCGCTACGCCGACAGCAGCACTGTAGATCCCGACGACTTCTACCGCAATTATCGCGGCGTGCAAACTGCGAATGCTGGCCACCAGCCTTCATCACCTCCGATCGACGCTTCCTCCATGGCCTCAGCGATCCCGAGCGGTCGACAAATCCCTTCTCTACGGGCAACAACCAACGGAACGTCTCCGAAACACCCTCCGGTTTCCGCTGCTCGTGACAATGGAGTCCGCCCTTCATTCCGCTCCGCGTCCAACCCGGTGGACGGTAGAGTGGACGGTCCGAGAGGGAGGTCAACGGCGGCAGCAGTAGCAAGTGGTTATGGGGGGGTTGCGCACCAAAGTGTGAGGGACCTAAAGAAGAAGTTCGACCTACAAAATGCATCTCAAAATGGCCCGGCCGTGCGGAAGACGACACCTCGGAATCCTCCGTCTAGGGACACTTCTGTAGGGCCTTCGCCACGCACGACTGGTGGCGCAAATAGCAAGACACACTACTCGACCTTGAGGACAAGCACGACAACCACCACCGAGCCGCCTAGGACACCAGGATCACGCGCAACACAACGGCAGAAGTCCGTGCCGGAGGACCAGCTCTCCAGCAATTCCCAGTCTTTTGCAAGTCGGATAAGCAAACCGAGGAGTACCGTCACGGCGAATCCGCAAGCTTCGAAATCCACGTCATATCTTCTTGCTGACACCTCGCCCATTGATCTCACGACCTCACCCCCCCTCCCGCGGTCGAACCCTCTTTTATTCGGCGAGATCCTACCCGAGCAAAATGATTCACTCACCGCTGGATTTGGAATCGGTGTCGTGCGGCCGCGAAGGACATCCGACTCAAACCTGCCAAGTCCTTCACTAGCGACGCATCAAAGGAGCCTGTCCGATCCAGACGGCCTTGAGCCGTCTTCACCGACCGACTGGTATCGTACTGAGCCGCCGACCAAGCAGAGGAGCGAGCCGAACGGACAGCATGTGAAAACTACAAAGGGCCATGGTCGCGCACACAGCGATCTCGCCACGTCCGGGACAAAACCGACTATACCTCGCCTACATCATGTCCCAGTCCAACCTCGACGAGACCAGACACCGATATCGCAGCCAACATCGCCTTCTTCTCGCCTGCCTCGCTCGGTGAAGAAACTCAATACTTCCAGTAACAGTGCTAACTCAACGAGATCGAATTCACCTTCTGCGGCCAAAAGACAGCCGGCCAACGGCAGGACGGCACGAACAAACGGCCCCCTGCCTGTCGCGCGTGCGAAGACGCCGACAAGTCGATCGCATACTCCGACAACGATAACCAAAACCCCCACACATAATCCTAGCTCTACCAGAAGAACGCCAGCTCACATCAATACGGCCAACTCCAGTAGTGGTAATCGGCTGAACGCGTATGTCTCGATACCTCAACCAAAGCTATCACCCTCGCTCCGTAGTTCTCGCCCGAGGCAGTCCGTGGCATCAGCAACAACGGCTAGCTCAAGATCGAAGGCTATCGACCGAGCTCAGTCCCCCTCAAAGCCCCGGTCGAGGCCGCCATCGAGGGGGCCATCGAGGCAAGAGGAATCCGGGCTCAAGCGGCCACGCAAGATCTCTGTGGGTCCTATTGATTTTGCCCAGCGACGAGAGACGATCAAGCTGGCATACAGCAGGTCGATAAGAGAGTCCCGAGCTTTGGAAGCGAGACAGACTGCTGCTGAAAGGAGGAAAAAGGAACTGGAAACCGTTGCCCGCACCAAACTCGAGGCAGAGGCCGTCGTTACGGCAGCTTTGGCTCAATCGGACAATGAGGCAGCGAGTCAATCAACCCGAACTGCCCTACAGAGGAAAGATTCGAGGACGGAGGTGCCTTTAAAAATTGTTACGGACCTCTCGTCCGTCCAGGCGCCAAGCAAGGAAACCTCTAGGAATCTGGACTCACCTACCCTAGGGATGCCTGGAGGCTTCCCTCCAGGTTCAGGATCGCCTTCTCTGGACCGTGTTGAAGAGCATATCCCCCAATCTGCAGTATCAATTGCGTCCGTTGTCACCGAGTTTGACATAGAACCACAAACGGAACCTGCGACACAAGAAAGTACCACGACGATCGACGAGGATCTTGGATTCATGGTTCAAAAGCCTGCAGTGGAAGTCCAGCCTTCGCCACATTTTCCAAGGCTCCATCAAAGGGCATCTTATCATTACCCCTTCGAAGAGGAGGAAGGCATACATGACGACAATGCTTCCCGCCAAGGTGCCGCAAGGCCTCCTTCCAGTCAACCATCACGTCAACCAACGCCGACTCGCATCGAGTTTGAACCGCTGCCGACTGTTCCTGGCTCATTTGAAGAGCATGACTATGAAGTCCGGCCATATATTCAGCCATCTCCTGTCTATGAAACGAAGGTGACGATTCTGAGCCGCGATCGGGATTTTATACCTGTAGGACTGTCCACCGGAACCGACGACGGGGAAGATACATATCGTGCGCACATCGAGGAATATCCACCCACCGTTACGACTGATCCGCGGGAGACCGATGACCATGTAATCCATGGATTGGATAAAGAGCCTGGTGTGCCCAAGGACAGTCTAGAAAGCTTTTATGTCGCTCCTCGACTGCAAGATAACATCGCAGCTCTACGCCAGTCCACCTTGAGCTCATCTGATCGCGACGCCTCCCTCGATGGCAATCGCTCGGTCTCGGATAATCACAGGACCCCAGATACATCCCACAGTCTGACGGTTCCACCATTGCTTACACCAGCCAACCGGTTGAGCCACGCTTCAAACTGGACCGACTTCTCTTTTGGCAGCGCCGAAGACCCGGATGTGCCCACAAAGGGCTACAGTCTACCAGGGCACGTATCGGATTATCAAGGCCGGAAGTCCATGAACTCCTCGGAGGCGCCATCCCACCGAGGATTTCGGGATTCTAGTTATGAGGACATTACGCACAGCACGGAGATATCACCTAGAGACATCACCGCCCAACTCCCTTCCATACGGCCTGATTCAGTTCCAAACGAACCACAACTTCCGGAGCTTGACACCGGCGCTGGGTTTTCGATACCTTACCTGTCAGGAGAGCCCGCACACGTTGATGAGCTTCGTTCACCGCTGCCACCAGACCACAGCCCACCTCCGGTCCCTGATGAGTATGAGCTGGACGAGAATGCATATTACAATGACACTCGCCCCAGCAGCTATCTCCGGAACGATGAAGAAAGCGAAGGTGTACCACAACCGACATCCACCCCGCACTCGATCGAGAAACTGTCTCTCGATACCACAGACACGCAGAGCATGACACTTGTGCCCAGTCAAGCCTCTGTAAATGACCTGCCAGGCATGTCAGACAAGGAGAGCAGAAGGTTGAAGCAACGCCAACTGGTCATCAAGGAGCTCATCGATACAGAGGACACCTTTATCAGAGACATGAGTGTAGTTGAAGAGATATACAAGGGCACTGCTGAAGCATGCCCTAATCTTGACGCCCAGACGGTCAAGATCATCTTCAGGAACTCCGGGGAGATCATCGCGTTTCACACGGCATTTCTTGCTCAGCTGAAGGAAGGCGTTACGAGCGTCTACGTCGCCAAGGGCAGGCGGTCGCCACTCCTCAAGCAAGAATCCTCGAAAAACCTCAAGGACTCAGACGCAGTGACCGTCAACTCGGTCAATTCCAGCGGCGCTTCTTCTCTCAAGGCTCAGATCGACGACGGCCAAGACCGCAAAACATCTGTAGGCCCAGTCTTCTCGAAGAACATCGAGAAGCTCAAGACTGCACACGAGGGATTCTTGCGGACAAGCGACACTGCGACGAAGCGGCTAATCCAGATTCAGGAGGATACCGCAGTCAAGGTCTGGTTGAGCGAGTGCAACGAGGTTGCGAAGGAACTCACCACCGCATGGAACCTGGACTCGCTCCTCATCAAGCCTATGCAGCGGATCACAAAGTATCCGAACTTGATCGGCCAGTTGCTTGAACACACGCCCCATGATCATCCCGACCGGGAGGCCCTCGTCACCGCCAAGATCGCGCTTGAGAATGCCATTCTTGATATTAACAAGACCAAGAAGAATTTCGAGCTCGTCGGCCAGATCGTGGGCAGAAAACGCAAGGAGTCGGATGTGAAGGCCGGCATCGCACGAGCATTCGGCAAACGGGTGGACAAACTCCAGACCTCGGGCAGCAGAATTCCGGAAGATGCTGAGTACCTCAAACATCATGAGAAGTTCGGGGATGACTATCTCCGACTACAGGTCGTCCTCAGAGATGTCGAATACTACACGAGGACCGTATCGTCATATGTTCACGAGTTCTTGCAGTATCTTTCATCGATGGAACTTGTCATGAGGCTTCAGCCCTCCAAGCATCACGGCCACCTGGAGAGCAAATGGGTTCAGTTCAATGTCAGCATGCGGGACCTTGAAAAAGTGCTTGAACAACATGTAAGTCTTTCGTCCGCTTCCGCCATGGGCGCTCCGCTAACGCCCACCAAGCTCTTATCTGTCCGGAAGGATGTGATTGAGCCATTCGAGTCAGTGATCCGATGCTATGGAAATCCATCGCTTGCTATGAAGAAGCGGGCCAAGCGCCGTCTGGATTATGAGAAGTCCATGCAGCTGAAGAACGCGGGTAAGAAGGTCGACAAGCAGCTGGCTGAGCTAGTCGAGCAATACGAGGCTCTAAACGAGACCTTGAAGAAGGAGCTCCCCAGGCTCTCCAGCCTTACCGCCAAGGTCGGGAATATCTGCTTGGGCAAGTTCGTCGCAATCCAAGTCAACTGGTACTCGGTCTGGAAGGAGAAAGTCAAGGCGCCACTCCAAGACGCGTCCCGTGTTCCGGAATGGACCGAGATAATATCTGCGTTCCAGACGGACTTCAAGATGATGGAAGAAGAGGCCATGACGATCGGGATCCTCAACCCTGCCCTCCGGGTTCGCACTTCGCAATCGACAACTGACGATTCTGCATCGACCTACTCCAAGTCTAGGTCTCGTCCAGGAGATCTTACTCCTCGCAATCGTGGCCTCTCCATCAATAGCGATAGCATACCGAGCTTGCCGACGCCCGACTTCGTCAAGCGCAACAGCGGCAACAACTTTGCCATCTCGCCTAGCATGCCCAGCCCCAACCATTCCTACTATCGCGACTATTACTCCGGCATCAACAGCCACTCACGCGGCGCATCGTCGCCCATCACACCTATCATGCCTGCTCCCGTCTCAGCATCAATGGCTGCGCCACAACGGCCAAGCACCGGTCGCAGTTACGAACCTACCAGTGGCGCGCCATGGCCCAGCGTGGAGTCCCCCAACATGCAGATGGCTGGCGGACATAGCCGACGGGAGTCCAGCTCGACTTACAACTCTCCTTATCCGGCCCAAGAACAACGTCGCTTCTCTGGTCTCTTCCACTCGGCTCTGCCACTACCCGATAACGAGGAGAGGGATCGCTCTTCTCGTGCCTCCTCGCGAGAGCGCACCACGACCAGTGGTTACAACGTCTTGTGGCTAGCCGCCTCGCTTTTCGAGTTCAATATCGAGACAACCAAAATCGAAGCTGGATACCCCTACCTTACATATCAAGCTGGAGAGGTACGGTTCCCTCTTTTTCCCCCTCACGCTCCCTCCTCTGTCCCGTGTTAACCCGTTGCCCCCTTAGATCTTCGACGTAATAGCCGAGAAGGGCGAGCTATGGCTAGCCAAGAACCAAGATGACCCTCGCGACCAAGTCGGCTGGATCTGGTCCAAACACTTCGCCAAACTGGCGGATTCTTGACGCCTCTTCTATCCCTACCTTTTAACATTCTTGCAACCTACCTTGTTCTACTCCCCTTGTCTCCGGGAAGACATAACCCTTTTTTTTTTACGATACGCAACGTGCTTGACGCCCGGGTCGGGACCTTGCTTAGAGGCAGAGCATCGGCGTTTTTTGAGAAGCGAAAGAAAGCTTGTTTTGGCTTTTTTGAACTTTTGGGAATATCTATCTTGCGGAGATGGCCTTTTTTTTTATTGTGTAATATGGGATATAAAACGGACGATTCGGGCTTCGTCGCTGCGTTGGACGGAAAGCCGTCTGGTCCAAAAGGAGTGTTGGGTTAACTGACCGCTCTCCCTCTTGAATTTTCGTTTGTTTGTTTCAGCATGGACGATGAACGGCGATGGACTGGTTGAAGGCGTTCGATACTGCTCAGCGGGGTCCTTTGGTGTTGTTGCGGACGGGAGGGAAGCGGTAGCCTCTCGTCTGGCCATGGCGATTACTTTGGCGGATATGGGAAGGGTAAGCTGCGAGGCAGCTAGGGATGAGAATCATCAGATGGTTGGAATAAAGATGGGTTTCAGCAATGACCAAACTTACAATATTTTTTCTTGTGCTCCTTGGCCTGTTCACGCTGGCGGTGTGAGCCAACCATTTGCCTCGGCCATGACTCTGGCGGTCATGGTGGCTACGACGGGAGGATGAGGACAGCATGGCTGAAGGCTAAAGTGGTCGGAGGACGGTCTGATGGTTGACCTGTTGGTTCGTTCGTGGGACAACACTTCGATGATGAGCAATGATGCGACGGGGGAAAGGTTGGCCCGTCTGCCGGACATTTGTACTTATTATGCTGCAACAGAATATAGAGAACAATGTGGGAGTCCTCGATCTCCAACCCTTCCATCGTGAATAAAAGCAGTGCGCAGGGCTCCGACAGCCGTCCGTAGTGTACTTGGGTATTCCAAATTCCATCGATGCCTGCCGTGGCATCCAAGCAGCATCCGTGACAAGGGGCATTGGGGATCCTTCTAGAAGAAATCTGCAGAGATGAGATCCGTCCCAATCGCACATCAAACCGTGAACCACCCCTTGCCCGCCATGAGACATGAGAGACGTAGATCTACCACGCATTACCGCGCAAGGGGGCTGTCCCGGGGCTTGCCCCTGCTGCAGATCCCGAGTGGGAGGTTCCGCGAACCGCAACTGAATAATTGATGGTTATGGAAGTGAACAAGTAACGGCTCTATCAGCAAACTGTGAAGAGTTTGGTTGCGATGTTGCCGGCTTCCGCTTCCGCTTCCGCGCGAAGGGGGTTGGGTTAGGACGCTCACCGATTGTCTCGGGCGAGAGGCTTTCTGGCGATCACGGAGTGGATCAAAGGGGCTGTCTATCTTGTCGTGGCATTCTTCAGGTGCGTCGTGAGGATCGTATATTGGAACTTGAATGGCGAGTAACGATCTGAGACGAATGATATCACAATTTCTGGTGAATATTGTCCTTGGACGTGGGTAGAAGTAACCCCAAGATAGCTCGGTCCATCGACTGTTTTCTGGTGTAGGACCCGATCAGTCACTCGTGATACGGCACAGCGTGAAGCTCTTAGATACTAAATCGGCATTAGGTCATCCCCTGACTTGCTGCCAAAAACACTGTTTCTTGTTTGGGCGTCTGCTGGTTGGTCAGGGGCTAAGAGCATCGTAGTCGACCGGAGGGCCGATGAAGAGATGTGATTATGTCTGCTAAACTAAGGTTTACACAATGGTATTGTATAAGTGTAGGACGGATGAGCATAGGTAATGGCATTCGATGGTCTGGCCTAATTCTAGGCTCCTCTGCAGCACCGAGGTCGCGTGTATAGGGAGTGTAGAAATCGGCCAGATGTAAACGGTTTTGTATCTGCCAAGTCTAGTCTCTCGTGCCATGAAACAGGACTTCAGCTATGCATTTGATCCGTGGTAAACTAATGTGGTAAGAAGAGCATCTTACCCGGTTGTAATCACCTGGTTGGGCTGCTGTGCACATATCCCGCAACCCGCGGCTTACCAGTCTTTTCCCACAATGAGTACCCGCACATCATCCCGTGGACGAGTTGAATGGGACGAGGAGAATGTAGATTAGGGTTTGTATGCCCCGACACGTCAAAGTCGTGTAAGGGTACAAAGCCTCCGCTGCAAGACGTTCGGTCTTCCTCCCTCTGTGTATCACCTGAGATGCTCTGAGAGTGCTCTGACTCCCGCGTGTACCTTCCGCAAGTGACTACCATTCGCAAGCTGGTCCTCGGCACGAAAGCAGATGGCCGTCGGTGAGGGGCGACTCGTATCGCCTACGAACGTGATCTACGAAGTCGGACTAACTCACCCCCTCTTTCCACTTGGGCTCCAACCTGTGGGTGGTCAAGCTCGTCTTGTGATATAGGTACAAAGACAAGGGGGGTGGATATCTTGCCTCCGGGAAGCATCCATGCCACACCACAGTACTCAGATACCATTGGACGTGTCAGTCGGGCGTACCAGTGATGTGCCTCCCCGCTCAGACAACAACCAAAGATGGGGCCGTATCGGTAGCAGCTGCAAGTCTCTTGTCGCTGACACTGTCCCTGGGTATGATGTTTTGATTTGCTAAACTGATAACCCCCTCCTCCTCGCCAACGTGCGTAGTGGCAAGGGCTGAGCCGGGAGGGGTGCGATACAAGTAAATCCAGGGTGGACATCGCTCAAAGTAGTTGGGTGGACAACCCCCGTGTAGAAGCCCTGACTTCTGGATGAGCGCAAGAGCGACTGATCACGAAGGCAGGATGCTCGCTGGAAGCGAGAAGCCTTGTAGTCCACAAGGCTCGGGCAGGCACATCGCATGCCCGCAGCCGTGACTCCACGTGTGCCATGGACCTCCGCTGACCAGCACGCACACGCCCGCCGCTGTGGGCATGATTAATACCGAACAGATTGATGCTGTCTAAACCAGGTTCTCTCAGGGCCAAGACACCCAACGTAGGGCATCTAGTGTAGGAGTCGTTGGAAGGGAAGACACGATCCAGGAGATTAGAATGTTCGTTGGATCGATCGCCCCAACGTGAGGGTGCCATGCAACTCAATGAGCGAGTGAACATGCCATCTTTCGACGTCATGAAGTGTCCCTGGTGACTGCAATGCACCATGTTCGAATGTTTCCACAACCTTGCACCATATCGACAGTCGACCCGTAGCGACTCCAGCATTGACTCCTGTTTGCAACAGCACTTCCACGAGGGACTCTTCCGCCTGATGCGAGGTTTCCACAAGGAAAATAGGGGACGAGCTTACTGTAATCTGCTTGTATGTGGTCCCGGTAATGCACAACGGACGGCAAGCCTTGATCTGCAACCAACCTCATCTCGAACCGACTTGGTTGGATCCATGGGAAGGTTCCGTAACCGAGATACATCTCAAAAGTGCGCCAACGCCTGAAGTGCTACCGTCACCGATATCGTAGCTCCTACAAGTTTCCAAGCCGCAAAGATTTGCGACACGCATTTTTCGCCTCAGAATTCTGCGATGACACGTATTGGTGGGACGACCGTCGTTGAGTTTGAAAGCATCACGGCACGTTGCACAAGTCGACATCATTTGCTAACTAGGGTAGAGCGGGTCCCTCGATATGGAAGCCTTCCAGAATCGGCCGCCTCGGGTAGCGGAAGGCGATGACCAGGTTCAATTGCATGAATTTGCATGGAAAAGACCTGTTTGGGGCGATGAGAACGTCTGGAAGCCTTCCTTTTGAACAATGATTTGCGTCCTGGAGCTTGGCAGCCATGTACGCTCTGACCTCGGGCAATGCGAAGAGGGTAGGTGACGACATCTGTGTGGACAAAGTAGCTCCCTAGCGATAGGTGTGACCGAGAGAACCGTGACCCCAGTTGCGTATGAGAACGGCAAGGGAGATGTCCTTGAGGTTGTTATTGGCAGAACATTACTGTCCTGGTGGTTTTGGAGCGCAGGGGAAGGGTCCGCCTGGAGGTCAGCTTCCAACAAAGCTGTCACACATGGCCGAAAAGAATTTCGACATCAGGGTACCAAAGTACATGAGGCTGGAACGCATGAGCCTGGCAGGGCAAATGCCACTTTGACAGCACAGTGCGTCGCCGTGAGGCAGACTGGCAGCAATAGCACGAATACGTTCGTCCGACATACGACATATGCTTCTCAGACACAGGGTGGATATTGTCCGAACAACAATCACGGCTTTGTCATGGGTGCGAGCCGCTCATACGCCATGTCACGTCGAGAGTGGCATCAAATTTCAGAGCCGTTAGAGACCGTAGCAATTGGAGGCCAAGCCAATCCATGGATAATGTTGTGCAGAGTCGATCCATCGTCGGCGCCTTCAGATCAGTTCTCGACGCCTGAAACCATCTGAACTACTGCCCCTGGCTGCTTGTTCTTAATCGTCCTCTTCAGGCGAGATCCAACCTAGCATCGTCCCATCCGGAATGCTGCCGAAGGACAATCGTCAGCGTCCGGGAACCGGAAAGATCCCTGACGCCACCCAACCCATCTGTCTCTCCAGGCTGCAGTAGCGCGCTCTCGTGGGGCCACCCCCTCCCTGGACAGCCATCTCGTCTATGCCAAGGGTTTCATGTTGTGAGCTATGTCCACCTCAAGCCTCAACGACATCCTTCAATACACTGCCGTGTAAGCATCCAGTGCAGCTGGTTTGCCTTTCACGAATAGTGTCAACTTAACGTCCTTGCCCATGCGCAGTAGGTAGAGCTCGAATATCGATTGGATTTTAACGTTGGTTTATGATCGCTCTAACAAGTTGAACCGCTTCTATAATTGGAACTCGTCGTTAGATAGATGCCGCTCGTTGACGTACCTTAGTTGGGTCATTTGGTTGCCCGTGTACAGGTACAAATGACCTGCCGTTATGTACACCGTAGCGCGGTTGTACCAGTGACATGAACTGTACGGTAGCATGCGGGTTAAGACGAGACTGCGACTGCCCATTTTGATGTTGGTGAAGCTGCCAGTCGCCTCTATCAGCTGTGCTTCTGAGAGGCCACATTGTCAGTGGGCTCTTGGCTCCTTGTCCAGATGTGAAAGGTCAATTGTTTCCTAAAGCGTTATAGGCCACGTCCGCGGACGCGATGTGGACGGCTTGATTGGACGGGGAGCAGATGTCAAGCCATATAGTTACACGAGATATAACCTCTACAAGCAAGGGTAGTTCCAAAGTGGCCCAGCCGCTCTTGATCACTGACATGTGTCGGCGGGCCAAATACCAGGCACTTTATGCGCGGGACGGAGTTTGGTTTTGACCTTAATTGTCGAATAGGACCACAAGCTTCCGCTATAGCATTATCGAGCGAGTATGAGTTGACGCTCATCTGCTCCAACGGGGTACTCGCATGTCCGCAACAAGCACTCATACCACCTCATGCTCCTATTTATCGCCCCCCTAGAAGTTCTACAGCATGGCGGACCTAACCGTTGGCCCCCGCTTGCTTGGCCATGGTACCTAAGTATTGGGTTTTCTGCTAGACCACTGATGTGCTTGCTCTTCTCCAAAACGGAAGGTGTGACGGTTGGGCGGACATTGAGTCGAGTAACGTGTTTGAAGGGAATGTATCAAGCATACAAACCGGCGCAGGATCGCGACAGAAGCAGAGCTTGGTTGCAATATGGTCGGACACACCCTCTCGTCAGTCTCCACCGCGCGATCGCTGCATACGCCGGTGCTATGCTGCCCACACACATCCTTCAAGCCCATCGTCGTAGGGGAGTGATAATATAAGTCGATACCGGTGAGGCAGGTCCCTGGCCACTTCAGGGGTCCCCACACATCATGATCTACGCTGCCCGACATCCTCAAGGAGTTCCAGCTCCATGCGGGGATAATGCGAGCCGCGGCCATACGGATTGATGGAGGAGAGGTAGCTCATATCCGTATCCCTTGTGTAGGCTGGGTTGAGATTGAAGACAAAGAGAGGCATAGAGACCCTAGCTGGGGCAATATCAGAATGGCTATTTTGGTCTCGTGGTAATAACGCGAACGCAACTATGGGCAAGCTGTAGCGAGCATGGAGCCTTCCCGCGTCATGTGAAGTGCCCCGCAGCAAATACAGGTAAGGATACCTGAAGTGTGCTGTGTTCGCCTTTCCGTCGGACGAAGGAGCTTCCTGAATCGGTGAAGAATGACGATGCAAGGACGTGAGTGTCGGCATGACCATCGGACAAGTGAGCTTATTACCAGTCCTGGAAAAGCACTGTACATTCGCATGTATATCGGGAATAGAGGACTGTGCTGGTGAGCCCGGCAATCTCGCCGCCGGGATGTTGTAGCTTCGTACCTGACTACCACAGTATGTACTATGTAATGCACAGAGGTACAGAATGCACCAGGTTTCGTGACATCTACACGCCATCCGGGACCTGGGCCTGAAAAATGTCCGTGTGCACTCTGCGGCATTGGCGTCGTCTGATGGGACCCCCTTGCCAACATCCTCAATGGCTTGAAGGATGCTGCGAACGCCGGGGACGGAGCTCGCAGTGATCAGCTTCCAGCTGTCTGTGCACCGCCCTACCACAGTATTGGTGATGACCTGGAGACCCAGGCAGACCTGGCAGACTGTGATATATAGTGCATGGGTATCCCGATCCAGTTCAAGCTCTCAAGGCAATATGAGAAATAGGAAACTAGCAACCTCTGACGTTCGTCACAAGCAGTCCTGCTTATAGTTGCGGTGCATCCCGAGCCGTGTCCGTTAGCTGTCTTCCACTGGACACCCAATTTCGCCCAGTCCTTACAATCTCCAATTCCCAGTGCCCGATTTCCAACACCCATCTCCAATTCCGCTGCGGCCGACCTACCCTCCTTGGCCGCTCTCTGCAACGTTTCGATATTGCCTTGCACATCGCAAGTTTGGGCTCGCTTATGACCTGCGTATGCGGCTGACAACTGGAAGCTGGGACCAGTGAGACTTGTCGATACTCGGCACTGCAGTGTATACAGCGACAGTTGAGCAAGGCAGCGTTCTAAGGACAGCGAACAACTTGACTTGGCACCGACACACGAGGTACGGTGAAGGCACATTTGTGGTCAACTATCTGATTTCGTTACCTTTCTCCACCTGGAAGCTTGCCAAGAGCGACAAGACTGGGGATTAAGAAACAATACTGAAGAAAGGTAAGTCACGCTTTACTGTTTCAGTCCGAGTCATTGTCTCAATCTCCAACCGAAGTGCGGCGATGGCAGAAGCCTGCCAAGGGCCTCAGGGACCTTGAAAAGTCGAGATGTTGCAGCTGGAGTCGTTCCCAACTCGAGTTCCGTGCCGATGGTCAATTGCCCTGTGCAGGAGAAGCTTTATTGCAGGCAAACCTTGGAGCTAAAAGAAATAAAGTTCACGGCCGGCAGTGGCGTGCTCTTTCTCCTAAAATAACCACTGGCACCTCCCTTGCACCGGGCCTTTGCACTTGCCGGGATTGCAGAGACACGCCTGCACGCCAAAAGACGCGCCTGTTTCCTCTTGCCTTCTTTACTGAGTTGGATGAGGCCGAGATCACAGCTTGCGCTTGCACCTGCCTCCTTTTATTATTATTAATTTCGACTCTCGCTCAACTGACCTCAGTCCCCGAATCACCTCACTTGTCTATGAACGTCCCCTGCACGCCGGCCTCGAGCTCCACTTCAAGCTGAGAAGCTCTCCGCCCCCGCGAACCCCCCCCCCCCCCCCCCCCCCCCCCCCCCCCCCATCTCCAATATCCCACGTCCACCTCGAGCTTCGAGTCCCCCAGACTGTCCGTACTCCCATGACACGTTGTCGATACACACGCAAACAACGTAAACAAGCACACGTTCACTTGGTCATTTGTAACCTCTCTAACAAGCGAACTCTAGACTCCGCAGCACCGATATACGACGGTATTATCCCCTTGCGCGCAAATCCTCAGCATAAAACGGCGCCGCCACCTCGGCCGCTCCTGTCAACCTTTTCTACTTGCATCAATCCACTGCCATACCACGGGCATAACTGTTTCGGTGCTGCCAATTACTCCGCCGAATCAATTTCGACAACGAGCACGATAGCCCCGGGTAACGCTACATCCTCGACCTTTCTCGAACAACACAGCATACCAAGTTATCGACTCTTGTGTGTTGCGCCCGAGTGTGGGGTGAGGAAAGGAAGTTTGGCAACACATTATACACGAGGCGCACAAAATCGGTCTTCCTCACCTGAGAGTTCTAGCCGCGTCGTACTATGAATCACGGATATCCTCCCCCGGGGCAAGGAGGACATGGACTGCCACCCGAGCTCCATCACCACCACCAAATGCCTCTTCCGCCAACATCATATGCATCTGGTCACTCGGTAGCCCCACTGCCATCGTTACAAGGACAGCCCACAGCAGCATACGCCGATGCATATGGTCAGGTCGTGCCTAGCGCGGATACGCCTACGGCGCCGTCAAGCGCCACTACTGCGAGGGATACCGAGACTGAAGAGAGGTCACGCCAGAACCTCATACCATATTCCAGTGTTGAGAACGGTCGGAGATATGCGTAGGTGATCCCGTTGGTCCGCCGTGGTGATAAATGCACCCCAGACTTGTGCTAATCGCCAATCCCCGGACAGTCTTGATGTTGTGCAACAGCCACAACGTGCGCGCATGTGTGGCTTCGGGGACAAGGTGCGCCATGAATTCTGCTTCCAAGCGCGACGCACGGCGCACTCACTGAGAATCCTACTGACGCTCCGCAGGACCGGCGACCAATTACTCCGCCACCTTGTGTTCGACTAATCATAACCGATGTAGTTACTGGAAAGGAAGTTGACTGCAAGTAAGTGCCAATATGATCAAGCCGGTGGTGGGTACTCAGTTGACAGTATGGTTAGCGAGATCGAGCACACGATGTATGTCTTGAACGTCGACCTGTGGTCCGAGGATGCTACCAAGGAGGTCAACCTTGTTCGTCATACCACGGCCACCCCCTCGATATCCTCAACAACCCAGGCATCCTTTGGGTCGATTGAGAGTGTCACACCGGCATACGCGCATATTCTCCCTTCTAATCGACCTGAATACCCGCCTCAGGTGTCATATCCCCCCACGGTAAACCCCTACTCTGTACCACAGGGTTATGCAGGTATGTTTCAGTTGCCAAGTCTGGCATGGCGGCTTTCATGCCACAGCACCGGGTATCCGAGACGCGCACATTCTAACACCATCTCTTAGCACCGCAATACATGTCGCCTGACGGCTACTCGCCTGCGGGCAACTACTTTCCCAACGGTTATAGGCAGGACATGCAGCAGCTTCCTCCCCATATGGCGTCCCCTCTCGCCTCCCAGAGCGTGTCATATAGGCCGCCACAGCAAATCTATGATCCCATCGGCATGGCCCAACGCCTTTCTATGTCGGCTCCCCAGCCACAGGGCATGTTCACGAGGAACCTGATCGGCAGCCTGGCAGCCAGCGCGTTCCGCTTGACTGATCCAGCCGACAGGATCGGGATCTGGTTCATCCTGCAGGACCTTAGCGTTAGAACGGAAGGCCAATTTCGGTAAGCTACTTCAGGGACTAGTTCAAATTTATGTTAACCAAGCTGATCACTCATCCAAGGCTCCGGTTCTCATTCGTCAATGTTGGGGTGCCGACCATGGCCTCGAATGGACAGCAGGCAAACGCAAGCTCCATGGTCAACCAAGGAAAGGCGCCGGTGCTCGCATCCTGCTTCAGCGAGGTATTCTCGGTCTACTCAGCCAAGAAATTCCCCGGCGTCTGCGAGAGCACGCCCCTCAGCAAGTGTTTCGCAAGTCAGGGTATCAAGATCCCCATCCGCAAAGACGGCGCCAATGCAAAGGGTGGAAGAGACGACGATGATGACGATGATTGACTATACTTTTCCATCTTAAATCGATATACCAGAATTTGCTTGCTCTTCCTCGATATGTTATCTCGGCTTAGAATGGCGGCGGTCGTCTGCATTGTATTCTTTTTCCATCGTCGCGATTCCCCCTACACATATCGCTCTGTCTTTCCCCTGTCGACGGTGCAGCAAATGCAACCACCCATAGAACGGAGAGGAGCGACTCTTTGCATTTGAACCGGCAGGCGGACGGGTCGATGTACAGGATTTGGAGCGTTCCGCTACTACTACATATTTACTTTGTTCTTTCAAAATCCAGCACACGAAGATTTGATACCACTCGGGAACGTGCGAACTCGGTGTTCGTTGGGTCGGTTTCGGGATGAATGAGGCTCGCGTAACGGATTATACAAAGCTGCTCTTGAGCCAGACAGCTCCTAGACACGTTCTACCTAGGTAGCATGAGTCAACCCGCCATTAGCAAGGTCCCTAATCCGTCCGTCTTTCCAATAGAGCTCATATAGTAAAGATCAGCCATGGACATGGCAGGAGCCTTAGACCTCCTGGCAGGCAAGTGAGCAAAGGTCATGCCGTACTATTTCGTACCATACCACCTTTTGGCGACCACGTCCTTTGTCCGATCTTTCAACTTGCCACTATCTTAGGAAGGGACCTCCGATACTTCAACTCGTTCCGGGACCGTGAGTAACGGCGAGACCAGTGCGTGATGAAGCGGAATCGATCCTACTGGTCTGTGGGAGTAGCGCACAGCTCCATCCTCGCCTAATTGGGTAATTTCAGGTGCTTCCATTGGCGGTTGAGCTGAGACAAGCGGGAACGCCCTACGGGTTGACGGTTGCCCACCGTTCGGAGATTTCAAGGCTGTGCTATCCTGGTTCGGGTGCTCATTTGACGGACAGGGGTGCATTGCATCAGGGCAAAATTGGGAATCCGGGGTGCAGCTATCCTTCTGGCTCCACTTACTGCATCGTACCTTAGGTACCTTAGTGTAGTGTAGTGCCAGATGGGTCGACTGTCGTGTCTGTAACTCAGATCCATTGTCTCGTCAATGGTTTCTCTCGAGGGTTGTAGGGCTCTGAATTTGCGATATCAAGACGAATCAATGTCATTGAAGGCCCGAGACACTGGCCTTTACCTGTCTCACACCAGGATGTTGCCACTTGAGCTTCAAGCGCCTGGCGTATCAGTTGCGAAGCCCAGACATGAACACGCCTGTGATGGGATTACGATGTTGGCGCAGTGACCAAGTCCTCCCGAGCTTAGCGTAAGCGCGTTACTGGCACCTCAGATCTCCAGAGTGGCAGGTCAGTGGTCGTACACAATCATGTCGTCGTCTCATTGTCTTGTCTTCTACTTTCTGGTCTTACCCATTAAATGTCGTTTCGGAAGAGCTTATGACATTTTGGTAATTTTTTTTTTCGGGTTTCTCGCTAACACATGCAATCCTCCCCGCAAAGGTGCATCTGCCGCGCGACGCCTGATTCTCCCTCTTTTGCATATCAGGGGACTTCCCAAGTGAGATCGAGCTCGTGATCAGCAATTCTATTCTAGTAGAAGCTAAAAACCGGCGCCCGGAGGACACCAAGACTAATTAAGCCACGTGAGTCAGAACGAACCAGGGGCACATTGCTACACTTAGGCTTCTGGAAGAGTTCCCGATTCAGACGCGGAGCATCTGCCACTTGACACTTGAAGCAGCTGACAGGTTTAGGTACACGTGTACGTGTATGTGAGCTCAAATCTCCAGCTTCGCCATGACTGAGCTTTGCGCATCTCGCTCGGGGTCTCAGCTCGTCCAGACAACACCAGCCCCCATGTTGAGGCTTATCGACGCTTATCGCGCCTTTACTTGCTTCAGCTCTTGACCAAGCCACTGACGTACCATGCCCAGGGGTCGTCATGCAGCCTGCAAATCTTTGCACTTCCAACGACGACTGCTGAGATTTTATCATGGAGACTTGATTCCTTGCCTCAAGGTTTATTGCCAAGAGCCAAGCCCTGGCGAGCCAAGTGCCAGTGAAAAAGTAAAAGCGGAAAATGACACCATCGATGTCTGAGATCTTCCGCCGCCCATCGGTTAAGCCCGCATGCGGCTGGCTCAGGGCACAATGGTTTCCATTACGTTTGCATTCGTCAACCACTGGCTCACATTTTTCAACCCAAGGCGACACGAGTCTTGCGGAATCCGGCTGGCCAGTGACATCAGATATTTTCCCCCTTCGCTGGAATTCTTTCTAGCGGCTCGCCCGACCCGACAGCCTAAGGCTTTATCGGTTGATTCTTTTCCTGCCTTGTGATCATCCTGTGCTCCACCGATTCTGCTTGGTACCCCCCGGTTGCCAGCCCAGCGCTTGATGTTTGCCCGAATCTTGGGGAATGGTATGAGCCAAGGGTCTTGTGTAGTGGTGTGAAATATTTAAGTCCCCGGTCTGGCTCTCGCACTTTGTTCCAACCATCACGCACATCAACCTTCTGTACCAACTTCTTGAAAACAAGTTCGCCTCTCATCTGTCCTATCAAACCATCTTGATCTTACCTACTTCCATTCGATTGTTTTCATCGACTCATCAATCCGACAATGTCACACCACCTTCAATCCTCAGGCCGAGGCGGAGCCGGCAACATCGTCGACGCCAGCAAGTCGCCCAAACTCCAGCCCGAAGACTTGCAAACACCCACACTCAAGACAAATGTCATCACCACTGGCCGTGGCGGTTCCGGCAACATGGCCAAGAACACAGACCCCGCTGAGACCCGGGCACGTCAGGATGTTGAGCCGTAAGTCCATAGACTTCGCACATTTACTACACCTTCGGGCACGCCCATTAACAAAACTCGCAGAGTAACTCGCCGCCCCAGCCATGGCGCACAGCATGTCGGCCGCGGCGGTACTGGCAACGTCTTCAAGGGTGAGGAAGCTCAAGCCGCCAAGGACGAGGCCAAGAAGGCCGGATCTGCCATCTCTGACGACGCCGGCCGCGCATCACCCAAGCCCGATGACAAGGGCTGGGCCGAGAAGGGCAGGGACTTCCTCTTCGGTCACAAGAAGTGACTGCGCGGGTCAATTGATTGAACGGACCGTCTGCGGGCTGGACCTGGACCACTGAATTGTATTTTCTTTGTATGCGGATGGTCATGCATATACCACCCAGGATACGGTGCTCTTCTGTTGCGCACGGACTTGGGGGACAGGAGTTTTTGCAATGTATAATTCATACCCGATGGAGCAGGTTAGGCGTTGTAGGAATTCTATGCGGCTCAGGATCTTTATGAGATATCCAATCGACGAGACGCTACTCTTGGAATTTACGGGTACGGAAAAGTGCGCTTTAGGAATCTATACTACGGCTTAAATCAAAATTTATCACCACCATGTCCTTCCGCGTACGGATGCCGGCCGGTAGCATCCCACGTACTTCCAGGTTGGCTTAATTGCTGGTAACGCTGCCCGGACATAACACGGCCCGCCGTATACCTTGTTACGACCGATAATGGTATCATTGAATATTGCCTTGACATGAGTGACTCACGACTCACGACTTGAACATAATCACAAAAAGACAAAATTACAGACTGCACAGGCTTCCTATTCGGTAGTCCAACGCAGCATCATTACCTCGCGTCATGGCTCCAATAGTAGAAACCTTCTCAGCCGCCTCAATCCCGGCACAGCTCCTAACCCGCCTCAACTCGCACCTACCATTCTCCCTCACCGTCCTGCGCAGGCTGCAGGTCGCGTCTCGCAAGCAAGGTGGCTCGACTCCAAACTCACATATTCTCTACGTCCACGATGGGAGCTACACCGACGGCCCCTTCGCAGCCGCGTACATGGACCTCTCCCGCGGACCGGAAACGGAATGCTGGATATACTCTTCGCTCCAGGACTCCGTTCCTCCGAACCCATCCCCGACATCGTCGGAGGTGCTGCTGCCCACCGGCTTATCTCCGGACGAACAGGAAGTGTGCGTGCGGCAGTTGCTCTTCCTCCTCAGACGCGTGAGAACCATTGAGACATCCTACGCTTCCGTTCATGGAGAGGAGGGTTTCAACAAGGGTCACTCGAGGGGCCATGTGCGGATCGGTGCATTGCACGAGACTGTGCGCCGGCTGCTTATCGCCGCGGGGGTGAAGGTGAAAGCGACGAGTGTCGTGCCGGTGGGCAAGGAGTGGGAGTTTTACGCTACGTGGCTGATAAGAGTTGAAGATTTGAAGATTGAGGATGAGGTGGCCCTACCGACGGGGATGAGGTGGGATGTGTTGAGACAAGGTGATACGGAGTTGGTGAAGGGTAGGACCAATATTCCAAAGAGGGAGTACGTGTTTCCTGGAGACGGAGAGATGGTGAGGGTGGATATCTTGACTGACGACATCATAGTGATACGATGCTTATGGTACCTAGCACGGTCATTAGAGCTGAGGACGGTACGGCTGTTGCCTGGGGGTATCTTGGGGTCGATGGATCAGTGAGCACGTTGCATGTGGAGGTGAGCAACATTTCGGAGTGTTACAAGGGCCAGCAAATGCTAATATCGTCTAGGAACCATATCGCGGTCGTGGATTGGCCAAAGCGCTGACCGGCCGGCTATTGCGCGACCGCCTGCAGGAACTTGGAGATGATGGATGGTGCTCAACTGATATCTCCACGACCAACCTACAAAGTCAGGGCGTGTTCAAGAGTATAGGTGGCAAGCCGGCTTGGACGGTGTCATGGTGAGTAAATCTTGTGAGTTGAGATGCTTTTAATTTTGACTAAAATCGTACAGGATGTATCTGGACCTCGCAACGGTTGGAGAGCCTCTATAATGCAGTGCTTTTGACTTTGAACTATCCGTGCATGAGTTATCATAGATCATTTGGTGAGCCGATGCACCTCCTGGAAGTAGAACTTCAAGTCTTCCGGGTTGACAAACGGCGTTATACCTAGACAGCGAGCAGTTAGCATTCAAGCATAGGTAGTTTATAAACTTTTCAATGCACACTTACCGTGTCCGAGATTGCAAATCCAACCACTCTTCCTCTCGTGCCAGCCAAAACCGTCGACCATATTCTGCACAGCCTCCGTGATAGCAGAGTGTGAGCCGTACAACACACCTGGGTCGGCATTACCCTGGATAACAATAGGACGATCGCCAATAACCTTGACGGCCTCTGCTGGGTCATGCAACCAGTCGAGCCCGACAACGTTGTAACCCAGGTTTGATACCGAGTCAAGGGAGTACCAAGCTCCCTTTGGGAACACAATCATGGGTACCGGCTCTAGCCCGTACTCCTTTAACCTTCCGGGCAGGTGCTGCGAGATATATGCAAGGTATGGCTCAGAGAACTTCTTGAAGGCGGCGGGTGACAATTCACCTGCCCACGAGTCGAATACTTGGATCAGCTGATAGATAGTTAGTCTACCTTCTTCCAAAGCTTGCTTCGCGTGCTGCTTACCTGAGCTCCAGCCTTCACCTGCAACGCCAGATACTCAACGCAGAGTTCTGCAATCTTCTGCAGAAGGGCCTTGGTCTCCTCGGGATACTTGTATATCCACGTCTTACTCTCCTTGAACAGCTTCGTGCCGCCGCCCTCCGTCATGTAGCAGAACAGGGTCCAGGGGGCCCCACAGAAGCCAATGAGCGGCACACGGCCGTTCAACTTCGTCCTCGTCAGTGTAATGGCCTTGTATACGTAGTCCAGCTCCTTCGAAACGTCGCAGTGGCGATCCATCACCTCGCGGTACTGGCCGTCATCCGGGCTCTTCAGAGGGTTCGGGAAGTGCGGTCCCTTCTTGTCGACCATCTCTACCGTCATGCCCATCGCCTGCGGGATCACGAGGATGTCAGAGAAGATAATGGCTGCGTCTATGAGGCCGGCATAGCGCTCAATTGGCTGGAGGGTCAGGGTCGATGCGATCCCGGGCGTCCGGCAGCACTCGAAGAAGTCCTTGTTGCCCTTGGCTTCGTGGTACTCGGGTAGGTATCGACCAGCTGAGCAGATATATGTATTAACAACATGCCCGGCCTGAATATAGAAGTCTGTCGGGATCGACGGCAAGAAGCGTACCCTGTCGCATCACCCATATTGGCGGCCGTTCAACCTTCTTTCCTACATCATTGTCAGTCAAGTCAAACCCGGCGCAATAAGATACTGATAATCTTTAACTAACCCCAGGCTGCCCTGATGATCAAGTCATTCTGTAGAGGGGCGAATGAGTGCTCCATTGCAGCACTCTTGTGTTTGTCGTGTTGTAGGCAGATTCTCATAATTCCATGTTTGGACATTTATCCTGACAATCTGCATCTGCATTTCCCCACCATGTCAGCCGATGAAGGAAATGGAGCTTCATCCGAGAATCGTGACCCACTGCGGGGAGAACTCAATTGCATGAGGTACACTCGTGCCTGAAGAGGTACTGGAGCAAGCCACAGCTACACGTGTACTTCGTAGTGGGCATCATTGTGGCTAGGGCTACCTTAGTCTGTCTACTGTGGTAAGCGCTCATGCCTCAATTAAACCCCTTGCATTAACGCGAAAAGTCGCGCCTCGCGTGTTCAACCCCTGGCGCGTTTCCCAGCCTCCACTTCGACATTTGCTTGGAGCTGAATTGTTCTTGTTGCTTCGCATCCCGAACATCACAGACTCGTCAATCGTCAACGTCAAGATCTGGTATCTCATTTCCGTAACACTCTGATCTGCCACCGAGATACCCTTCTGTTGACATTACGATCGGGCATCGGCCAACGTAAACATGGCGCTCTTACGGTATAAAGCGCCGGTCGACTACGCGATCCAGCAGAGTATGTTGCGCGCAACCCCTCTGATTGCGACGCACCGTACTGACATGTCACAGCCGCCTTCGAGAACTTCCTCAGCGAGTTCAAGACATCACCAGAGAAGCAACTCACCGAGGCTTTGAGCAACATCGGCATCGATGACGACGACCTTAGCGACGAATATGATTTCATGGACGACGACGATGACGCCCAGAGCCGCCGGCAGCGGGAGAAGGCGCGGAGTCGGTTACCACAATACAAGTACAAAGACGTACTGCAAAAGCTGGCAGACAGGCAAGCGGACGAAATAGTTATCGACCTTGATGACCTGGCCACCGTAAGCAACTCATTCTTGCGCCGTTGCAATCGTTCCATTTAGCGACTAACCCTCTGTGTAGTACGAGCAGCAAGTCGACGAGGGCCTTCGACTAGTGGAGTCAGTCGAGAACAACACAAAGCACTATGTCGAGATAATGGCGAGGGCTATTGACAAGCTGATGCCCCAACCAAGCAGCGACGTGACCTTCAAGGATGACGTGCTGGACGTCCTGATGGCCAGGAGACAGCAGCGCAACCGGGAGCTGGCAGAAGCCGCGGAGAGGATGGCCGACCCAACCATAGTCCAGGATCAGTTTCCATCCGAGCTGACTCGTCGGTACACATTGGTGTTCAAGCCGAGAGAATCGACCTTAGATGGCCCTGTCAAAGCGTTGGCAGTCCGGCAAGTCCGCGGCGACCACCTGGGCCACCTCATCACAGTCCGAGGTATCGCAACCAGGGTCTCTGATGTCAAGCCTGTGGTGCAAGTCAGCGCTTACACTTGTGACCGGTGTGGTTGCGAAATCTTCCAGCCCATTACAGACAAGCAGTTCGGTCCCTTGACCATCTGTCCGTCGGAGGACTGTAGAAAGAACCAAGCCAAGGGACAATTGCACCCTTCGACGAGAGCATCCAAGTTCCTCCCCTTCCAGGAGGTCAAGATCCAAGAACAAGCCGAACAAGTTCCTATCGGCCAAATCCCGAGAACCTTGACCATCCTCTGCTACGGCAGTCTCGTGCGCAAGATCAACCCAGGCGACGTCGTCGACGTGGCGGGCATCTTCCTGCCAACACCCTACACTGGCTTCAAGGCGATGCGTGCTGGTCTACTGACTGACACATACCTGGAAGCCCATCATATCAAGCAACACAAGAAGGCCTACGATGAAATGACGATCGACCCGCAGGTAGTGCGCAGAATCGATCAATTCCGACAGTCAGGGCACGTCTACGAGTACCTGGCCAAGTCGATCGCTCCGGAAATCTTCGGTCATCTCGACGTCAAGAAAGCCCTCCTCCTCCTGCTTGTCGGTGGTGTCACCAAGGAAATGGGCGACGGTATGCGCATCCGTGGCGACATCAACATATGCCTGATGGGTGATCCCGGTGTGGCCAAGTCTCAGCTCCTCAAGTACATTTCCAAAGTCGCCCCTCGCGGTGTCTACACCTCCGGCCGCGGCAGCAGCGGCGTCGGTCTTACCGCTGCCGTCATGCGCGATCCCGTAACGGACGAGATGGTTCTCGAAGGCGGTGCCCTTGTTCTCGCCGATAACGGTATCTGCTGCATCGACGAGTTCGACAAGATGGACGACAACGACCGCACCGCCATCCACGAGGTTATGGAGCAGCAGACCATCTCCATCTCCAAAGCCGGCATTTCCACCACCCTCAACGCCCGCACCTCGATTTTGGCAGCTGCCAATCCTATTTATGGCAGGTACAACCCTCGCATCTCCCCAGTCGAGAACATCAACCTTCCCGCAGCTCTACTATCGCGTTTCGACATCCTCTTCCTCCTCCTCGACACGCCAACCCGCGACACGGACGCCATGCTCGCCAAGCACGTTGCCTACGTGCACATGCACGGCCGGCACCCGGACCTCAACGCCCGCGGCGACGACCAGGAGGATGTCGTCTTCTCCCCGCACGAGGTCCGCTCCTACGTGGCGACGGCACGCACCTACCGCCCCGTCGTGCCCGAGGCCGTATCAGAATACCTAGTCAAGACCTACGTCAAACTGCGCGAGTCCCAACGCCGCGCCGAGAAGCGCGGCAAGCAGTTCGCCCACACCACGCCCCGTACCCTCCTCGGCGTCGTGCGGCTGGCGCAGGCCCTCGCTCGCCTGCGCTTCAGCAACACGGTCGTGCAGGACGACGTCGACGAGGCCCTGCGGCTGGTCGAAGCCAGCAAGGACAGCCTCAACACCGATCCGCAGGGCGGCCGGCGCGCGCTGAACGCCAGCAGCAGGATTTACAACCTCGTCAAGGCGCTGGCCGACACGGGCGCCTGTCGCGCGGATGACGCCGAGGAGGACGAGTTTGGCGGGGTGGAGATGAGTATGCGCAAGGTGAAGGAGAGGGTTATCGCTAAGGGTTTCACGGAGGACCAGTGGCTGAATGCGCTTGAGGAGTATACTACGCTTGATGTAAGTTTCCCACGCGCTGTGGGGTGAAAAGACATGAAACTGACTGATTGATTTAGGTCTGGCAAACGGCGGGGAATAATACCCGCTTGGTCTTTGTTACCTCGAACAATGGTGAGGTGGATAGTGATATGGAGGTATAGGGTGTATAGGGCTGATGTTCTGTTACTGCGATTGTCTGGTCTGTCTTGGGCTGTCTGGCGTTTTGGGATCACGCATCTGACTTGTGCAAGGTCGAGTAACCTCTAGATGAGTGATAGTTCATGCTGTTAATGAAAGATGTTCTTGAGCGTCGACATGTTTGCTTATAGAATGGTGCTCCCTTATTTACATAGTTAGAGCTTACTCCAGATAGACACTCCGTCATAGCAGCGTGCTATATAAACCCTTGGTAAACAATACCTAACATGTACGACCATAGATAGTAGAGAACTCGGGATCCCGTCCGCTCTCCCATCGATAAGCTACTAATCGCCGAACTAGTAGTTGGGTGGGTACCTCGGTGTTGTACATTTTTGTTTTATTCTACCCTTCAGTTTTGATCATGCCTAGCTGGTTTGGAGGTTGTCGCTCGCTTGGCTTTGGCTTTTGCCTTCGGCTTTTCAAGTTGGTGGCGGCCTGCACGAGTGGGAAGCGAAGCAGCACGTAAACATACAATTTCCAAGTCTACCTATATGTTACAAGGGGTACAAGAGTGACTTATACAGGATGAGATATCGTCAACGCCACAAGGCCGCCTGTCCCTCTAATACCTCATAGTCAACAGCGTAGCCCTCTCCATCTCTCCGAGGTTACCATTCCCGCCGAGGATCCACTTGTCACTGACGGCCTGCTCGTCGACAGCCGTCCGCAGAAGTCCACTAGCAGCCCAGTACTCCATCAGCGACCTAGCCTCGGACCTGCTCACACTCTGCAACTTCAGAACCTCGATGTTCGTCAGCGCGGCCTCGACGCGATCGTCGTACTTCCGGTTGTACGGCTCCTTGGCGGGCGGCTGGTCGATCAGACCCTGCTTGGCCTCCTGCTTGGCGATCATGAGCTCCATGGACGGGTTGCGCGGCGAGTTACCCCTGCTGGTTGCGGCGATGACGGCTCCGCCATTTGGCAGCTTGGCCTTGCCGGACAGGTAGTCGACGAAACGGCGGACGATGGACAGGTCGTGCGAGTGGATCAGCTCAAAGGCGGGCGAGCGGTACTCGCTCATCTTCATGATGAAGGACAGGCCGTCGAGGGAGAAGAGGATTGGGGGACGGCCCGCATTCTCGGCCGTCAGCTCCTGCAGGATGGCGTTGAAGATGGGCCAGGTGGTGTCTGGTTCCTTCGCGGCGTTGGCAACTTGCAGCAGGGAGGTGCCGACGGGGAAGTGCTGCACCAGATCCGGGTGGGGAAAGACCGTCTTGAGGTCCAGAAGGAGCTTCTGGTTGGCCTTGCGCAGGGATTGGAGCATCCTGAGGGCGTAGGCTTGCTGCGAGTACTGAGTTGGCTGAGTGTTGGGGATTGGCGCGTACTCGGTCGAGGCGTTTGTAAGCTCTTGTCCTGTTTGACTGTCAGTAACTGTGGAGACATGTAACGCGCAGCTCCAGCAGAGAACAGACCTTCAGGGACGTGGAAAACAATCCAGTTGTTCAGATAGGCGTACGAGATGGCCTGTAGTAGAAGCATGCTCTTTCCCACCAATCTGTCACCAGAGATGACAAGCTTCAGCGTCTCTCCCTTCCCGGCGGCGGTCTGCATCTTCTCGGCCAGGTCCCGAGCCTCCTTTCGTTGTAGCATAGACGGCTGGCGGAACATGTTCCAAGTCTGCGTGTGCTTGAACGCCTCGACCGCCCTGAGCTGGTCGACAAGCTCGTTAGGAAGAGCGAGCATGCGCCCAACCTTTGCTGGATCCACCATCGTCTGAGCATTCATTTCTTCCAGTCCCTCAACGGGCAGCGCATTGTTGTTGCTCAGCGTAACGCGCTTCCTGTAGGCCTTTCTCTCGCCTGGTGCAGGTGGTCTACTCCGGTCAATCTGCTTGTTCTTCTTGAATTTTCCGAGCTGCATCTTCTTGCCGGCACGGATATGTCCTCCGGGTAGGACCTTCGCCCTGCCGGGGGGGATCTTTGCTTTACTGCTAGGGGCGGTCGGATTCTTTGCCAATATCGAGGAGGAGGAGAAGGGAGCGGTAAATGTACCGGCGACGGGAGCTATCCTCTTGGGAATCGATGTCGTCGAGGGCCGTAAGAGGCACCTCAAGCTATTGGGCACCGACATCGTTATGGTCGGTGCCGCGAGTTAAGGAGATGTGTATCTTGGTAGTGGTCTTTGTGTAGCTACCGGCTCATGTCGGGCAGAGGCCGGGCCTGGACTCAGTGGCTTCCGGTCGGCGATGTCGAACTTCTGGTCGCGTTGAATGAAGCTGGAAGTTGAACTTTTGGCATCTTGCATGATTGGACTGATGAGCTGCGGCAGCCCCACATCCTGATTTGGCCATTTGCCCAACCACAGGGCACAGGCAGGGCAGGCGGGGGCTTCTACAGAACTGCAGTTCTTCACCGCCAAAAAGTGCAACTTCCTCTCCATTGCCTGCATTGCCTCTACTGTACATCAAGGCTCAGTTGCAAACACGACATCTCCATCTCGTCGGATCTACACATCATCAAAACTCGCCGCAATGTCTGCCACCACAGCAACAAAAGAAAAACTGCAAGTGGCAGTCGAGAAGCCCACACCCTACACCTTCGACCTAGGCCTGCTTCTCGCTTCAGACCCAAACCCCCTCAACTTAGATCGCACCAACCTGGAGTCCTCCCTCGCCGACCTCGCCCGCGACGGCGCCCAGGCCCTGATCAACCAGCTCCTGACAACCTGTCCCATCTCCTCCACGCAAGCCGGCGTCCTGCTCTCCCTCCCCGCCTCGACCACGCCTCTACCGCGCGAGAAACCCCTACCTCCGCCCAAGGCCGAGACGACATGGGAGAAGTTTGCCAAGAAGCGCGGCATCAAGCCCAAGACGCGCGAGGCGAGGAAGAACCTGCAGTACAACCCGGAGACGGGCGAGTGGGAGCGCAAGTGGGGATACAAGGGTGCCAACAAGAGTGGCGAGAATGACTGGATCGTCGAGGTTGATCCGAAGAAGGAGGCGGAGAGGAAGGAGGGAACCACTGTTTGGGGAGACCGGAGGAGGGAGCGGAAGGAGAGGGTCAAGAGGAATGAGAGGTTGCAGAGGAAGAACTTGCGGGCTGCTGGGAAGAGCTGAGGTAGATGGAAGGACGGTTTACTAGGGATTTTGTGGCATTGCTAGGCGTCTTGGATTGGTTGCTTCTCGGCGTAAGGGGTCTATATAAAATGGGTTGCTCAGTCGCACATGAGGCAGTTCATGTAGCCTGCAAGGTAGAGAAACACGGATAGTCTGCAACTTGCTTGTGTCTGATCACAGGCTCAAGGCGAGCCGTTCGCTGCTGGGAATTTGTGTTCTTCCACTCCTATGCGTGATCACCGGGGAGCACTTTGTGTGCACTGCGTGACAGACGGTATACTATACAAATTTCGTGATCTCCTCTCGCTAGGCACACGCCAAATAGCCCATCAGCCTCACACGCTTCCATGCTCTCCTTCTCTGTCATGTGAACTGCAGTCATCATCATCTCACCGCAAGAAACCAAGCCGACACCCGCCTCGACGGCCATCATGGGTCTATACTTCGGGCTCGCGCTCCTTCCGAGCCACAACCCAACATTATTCAAACACGGGCATCCATCGTTCCAAAGGCCAACCGCAGTCAGGAGGAAAATCGACGTGACAGCACGAGCATGTCGGTCGTCCAATAGTTCAATGTGGCGCAATGCAACGGACGAAGAAAAATCTCAAGTGAGCATGAGGGGGTATTCCGCAAAAGAAGAGAAAACGCGTAAACGGCATAACAGCGAGACGCAAAATTCCGGCCCTGATCCGACCCCATGCCGCCACAACAGCTGGAGGCAAATCCGTTCGAGACAACTCTCGGTTTTGGCAGAAGGCAGTCTCCGACAAAAGAAAAACGTCGTGAATCGCGTGAGTTCATTGGGTAGTGTCATACGCTTCTGACACATCTAACTTGCCGTAATGGCGAGTGGGATGGAGACAGCGATGACCAAGATTGGGAAGAACGCTACTAAAAGCCCATAGGCGATAGTGGCTTGATAGGCGAGAGCGGCCTAAGCTCTCCAGATCGCCGCGGAGGCGTCTCTCGCTCACTGAGGACGGTGAGGTTCGTAGAGATGGTCGAGGTCGTCTCGGCGCTGACGCTATCGGCCGCAGGGACTTTCTTCCTCAGTCGGCTTTTCTGGTTGTCCGCGCTGTGCGTCGATGGCTTGCTGCTGTCCGAGGATGAGAGCTGACGCTCTTCGGTCAGCTCCTCTGTGGGCGTTGTCTTGCGCGAGTCCACAGGACCACGTGGCGGAGGCTGGTCGAACAAGGCGTACTCCTCCTCGATGTACTTGGCCTCGTTCTTGCAGCCCTTCCAACAGTCGCGCCAGTCGCAGACCAGAAACTTGAAGCAGAAGACATCGATCTTCATGCACGGTTGGAAGCAGATACACAGGTTTCGGAAGTCCATCTTGTTCTTGTCGGCGTGGGCCAGCAGCAGGCTGAGGTGGCAAGTGATAGCAAACAGGAGATAATAGTTAAAGGGCGAGAGGTTGGACAGTTCGTCGATCAATAACTGCGGTACCTTCTCGGAGCCTTGGCATTCTCGAGCAATCTTTTCTTGTGCCGCCTTTGGAAACAACTCATCCGGCAGCTCTCGCAGCCACGCTTTCAACATGGACCCTATGATGTTGATGTCGTAGAGGTCCTTCTGTTCGAAGAGGTCGACGTCCAGCTCTGTTGAACTTGTTAGCCAGATGCAGGCGGATTACCCCACGAGGATAAAGAATGCTGGCACAAACCTTCATCGAACTTTCGTTGCCATTTCTTGATTTGTGGTCCGCTACCAGGCACCCGATACAGACCCTCAACGTCGCTTCCTTTGAAGTTGAGGTAGTCGATGGCCCTCCAGGGGAACGCGGGCATCCAAAATTCGGTCTTGTCCCGCGAGTCCTCCAACCTCTTGCAGATGCGAGTCCGTCGGGTCTGCTCAACCAGCGGGAGGTTTATGACCTTCAGGACGTAATGCTCGTCGTCGACCGTCGGCTCCCTCTCCGTGGTACTACCACTTCTGCCGGTCTTGCCGAATAGTCCTTTCCCGATCATACCTGCTGCCTTGCTGCCTGAATTCTTCAACCCACTGAAGAAGCTCGAGCCGCCACCGTTCTCTTGAAACGACGTGGCATGAGCCCTGAAGTGTGATTCCCTTTCTACTTGTTCCCGTCCCCTCTGAACTGAAATGTCTCTAGCCTGAGCCCGCTCGGCAGAGTGGTTCCTATGCGCCGAGGACATCATGTCTCGGAATGACCGATCGTGAGCCTGAATCGGTGCGGTGCGCAGTGGAGCAGGAGGCTGTGCAGTGTAGGTCTTCTCCGTGTGCCCTCTCTCCTGTTCGGCCCTGACTGGCGTCGGGGTTTGTTCGCCTGGACTTGGACTACTAGTCTCCCTGTCCTCTTTCTTGATGGACCTTGATCTGCCCAACAGAGTGAATGGTTTCGGTTTCCCTTTCTTGGTGCTGCTGTTGTCGTACTCAGCGGTCGTTGCTGGTGGATAATCGGATCTGGGAGGAAGAGGCGTATGCTGTCTCTGTGCCGCAGGATCGGGGTGGGATGTCTCTGTGTTATGAAAGGATCAGTATCTCAAAAGAACTCCTGCCCAGAGTCCAGGCCAAACGTTAACTTGGTCGAAGTCACAATGACTTACCGGCTTGCCTCGAATTCTGTCTCAATGTTGATGACTGATCGGTGTCCCTGGACATAATATCGCTTCGAGGTTCAGAATACTGGTCTGTGTTGAGACGATCCGAAGACTTGGACGATTTGGCGAAGTTGAAGAAGAAGCCCGACTTGGAAGCTTTCTCCTCGTTGTGACGGTGATGCCTGTGAGGTAATGGCTGGTTTGGGAACGGCGACGGCTGGAACTGCTGTTCCTGTATATAAGGCTGCTGAACCTGCTGGTGCTCCTCGGCTGGTTCCTGGTGCCGATGGTACTGCTGCTGATGCGGCAGCTGGCCCGAAGTCCGCTCAAGAGGCGGAGACTGGGGTTGGTGTAGGGCTGAGGATATGGGAAGGTAGTGAGAAGCGTCCAGGGGGTGCTGTGGCTGCTGCAAGAGATCGGCTACGTGCAGAGGCTTCCTCTCGCCGGGAACCTGCTGTGTCTTCTTCTGGGCGAAGCCAAAGGGTGAGCGCGGAGATCGGGGAGAGGTAGGCGAGGAGCTGGAGATTGGCGGCGACGACTGAGGGTACGTTTCACCAGTAGGCGGGTCCTCAACCGGCGCATCGGTACTGTCCAGCGCCAACGGCTGGGGAGCGGTTTTGCGTCCCATTGCTGCAAAAGAAATAATAAGGACTTTTCTGGCTATAGCAGGCGTGGGAGCCGAATGCGTGCTATGCCGCAGGAGGACAGTTGTCTCGTGCACGCAGCAGTATCGAGCTGTCGAAAACTGGCAGGGGGGGAAATAGGCAGATTGAATTCTGCGACAAACAAGCAGCCAACGCCCAAAGAGGGCACGGGGATCGGAGGTGGAGGAATGCGCGTTTCTGTATAGAGACTGACGGTGTGGCAGGGTTGAGAATCGGGTGAGGATTGACAGCCGTTTCTTGGTTGAGCTACTGCCAAAGGGACCAGTCAATTGAAAGCAGAGATGCTGTGGTAACCCGTGACAAATGCTTGACGGTAGGATTTCGGGTTGTCGGTGCACCTGCAGGTTGTTGTGGTGTTGATTGAGGTGAAGCAGAAGCCGAGATGCTGCTGGGTTGCCGCCAAGGCTGACGATGGCTATGGTGAATTGCCAGCCAACTCACAGGTCGAGAAAAGCCCGAGTAGCTGGGCGAGCTTGGAGCTGGTGAAGGTAAGGTATGCAGTTGCAGCTTGCTAAAGCACCTCTCGGGCGTCCCGGTGCACAATACTCAGCGCTTCAATGTCCGGAGCCGCTCAGGCGAGACTCGAGAAGAGGGTGGGTTTTCTGAAACGTATTGTCCTCGCACCCCGCCAGCGTGTGCAGGAATGTGTCATCAGGGGTCGTGGATCTTGTTAGACGCCGGGTCCTCTCAGCAAGGGGCCGCCAGCGCAGGGGGCTGGGCAGGGTGATGGAATGTACGATTAGTGGACACCTCGGGTCAAGTTCGTTTGTCTCACACAGACACACTCACACTCAGTAATATAATTTCATCCTGTCTGCGGCAGAAGTTGAATGAGGTGAAGCAAGGCGTGAATTTAAGTTAGTGATAAACAATAGCAACACCAGCTAAGGCGGGTCATACTCGACCAGTTTCTGTAATGAATAAGATACCTTGGAAGGGAGTCGCCAATTAGATGGATGGGTAAGGTACCTTAGGTGGTACCTTAGCGTACCTACACAGAGCAGCGGAGGACAAGCCGGACTTTTGATGAGGGCGCCAAGTTCACCACAAAAAGTGGACACCGGTACCCTTTGAATGGGGGACGGTATCCGGGGTCGCATAAAACACGGTATTCCCGACGGGACGCACCCCTCAGTTCAACGGACATCTAGACTTACACAGAACGACTAGACTAAGGTAGGTAGTCTTGCGGCGTTACTAATAAGTGACATTCGAGGGTCTGCTTTCTCCAAGATCCCTTACTTGTCGAAGACCATCTAACGCTCTTTTTATCACCATTCTTTATGACCGACTGGTGACCATCGAGGCGTCAGAATATCGAAGTTCCCAAAACGTGTTATCTCATCGCGCATCACATTCGCCTGGCGCTGTCGCAGGTGGTGTCTTAGCAGTGATAACTGCAGAGAGTTCATATACATGGGGCGGACATGCCCGTCCCAAGCTGTTTGTTCCTGACAATCCCCAGTTTGCGACTCTTGAGATCTTCTGCAGATAGGTACAATTCGGTGGACGTTGGTGGCCGTGTCGTTCCACCGCCCGAGATTCCCGAAATGTGGCTGACAGTACAAGCCTTACTGCGATGAGTTGTATAGTAAGAAGTAGCGAATATTGTGCCTCATGCCATTGCGAACAGCCCAGTTTCACCCGCATTGTTGGATCCCAAACTCACGAGGTCGGTGGTACCGGAGTCAAGCATGTCAGACGAGGAGCGTTCCTCTACTCGACAGGTGCTGTATCTGTCGTGGACATGCAGTACTTCAATCGTCACGGCATTTGACTCCCGTGGCGCTTCATTGGCTCGCTTTCATGATCAACCACAGGCTACTGTGGGAGACACCCTAATAGGTCTAGACCAGGCACAGAGAGTGTCGGCTCTGAAACCAGGACCTGTTTTTTCTTGGCAAGGCTAAAGTAACTGCCCAGGCCACGTCTCTAATGGTTACCAACTCCAGGTAATCGATGATTCCACTAGAGGAGCTTGTAAAACAAGAGCCAGAATACTTTCTTTGGAATCTATTCGTGAGCATCCAGGACTTTTTTGTCTTCCGCCTTCCTGGTCGGTCTAGAGAACGAACTCCAGCACCGTCAATGTCGAGCATCTGCTTCCACAGTACCTTAGACCAGATTCGAACGTTGTCTAAATGCGTCACTGCATGATCAAAACAGATAGTCACGGTCACAGTTGTACTGGCATGCGTATTGTCGTTCGTACAACAGATATGCATCCGTCTATCTGCGCCTTGGCGTGACCTTTCGAGGATTGAGGTAGAAACAAAGTTCGGGAGCTGCCTGTGAGTGGAATTTAAAGTGGAGCCTTCCCACGTAAGACCGGCAAGAGGGTCCCGAGGTTCGTCGTCGTGAGCCTTGCAGGGGTCATTTAACGTCCCTTCACGCAATTCGCTATCACTCACTCTCTGGACGCCATCATGTCGGGAGTCAAGGAAGACACAGACAACAAGCTGAAGCAACTCCCCGAGGAGCTTCAGCTCGCCACTGCGGCCCATGTTAAATATGTCCAGAGCTTGGACACGCGGGTCACCGAGCTCAGCTACTGGATGACCCAGCATCTCCGTCTTAATGGACTTTACTGGGGCCTGGTTGCGTTGCATCTGCTTGGACATAAAGAAGCCCTGCCGCGCGATGAGACGATCAAATTCGTGCTCAGCTGCCAGAAGGATAATGGTGGATTTGCACCTGCTCCGAACCATCATGCCCACATGCTTTACACCGTTAGCGCCGTCCAGATCCTTGCCATGGTAGATGGCTTCGAGGACCTCGAGAGACATGGCAAGGGCAACGGCAAGGCTACTGTTGGGAAATGTAAGCATTTTTGGACTGTGAACTCGATAGGTGGCAAGTCACTAACATGGCTTCGCAGACATTGCAGATCTACAAAACCGCGAGACAGGCACCTTTGCTGGGGACGAATGGGGTGAGGAAGACACTCGGTTCCTGTATGGTGCGCTCAATGCCTTGTCTCTGCTGGGGCTCCTTGACCTGGTCGATGTCAACAAGGCCGTCGACCATGTCGTCGCCTGTGCGAACTTCGACGGTGGCTACGGTGCCACTCCGGGAGCCGAGTCCCACGCAGCTCAAATTTGGACCTGTGTCGCCGCGCTCGCCATTGCCGGGAGAGTGGAGCTTATCGATAAGGAGAAGCTTGCGAGGTGGCTCAGCGAGAGACAGGTTGCCAATGGCGGATTTAATGGCCGTCCTGAGAAGACGGCGGATGTATGTTACAGCTGGTTCGTGCTCGGGAGTCTAGAGATCATTGGCAGAAGGCACTGGATTGACGGAGATGCCCTTGTCAAGTTCATCCTTAGCGCCCAGGACTCCGAGAAGGGCGGCATCTCAGATCGGCCTGGCGATATGGTTGATGTCTGGCACACTTGCTTCGGCATTGCTGGGTTGAGTGCGCTGGGGTATCCGGGACTCCAGGAGGTCGATCCAAGATACTGTATGCCCAAGTCTACCATACGCAGGATCTTAAGCGAGTAATATCAGCCCATGAATTCTCACATTCTCATCCTCCATTTCTTTCTCGAAAACGATCGCCTGTAGCGGCCATCCCCTGGAGTGTACTGACTGGATTGTCTCTTGTACTTGAATAACCTCACCATCACCTGCAGTTGAGCGAGGATACGAGGCAGGAGGGCTAGCGGAACAATCACCGCTTCCGTTCTAGAGTTCTCAAGCGCTTCTACCTGTATTTTCCATAAAATGTAGCTGACATGAACTGTGATCTCCGTCCGTATCAGCTCCAAGCTCCTACAGTGTCGCCGAGCGTGATGTCAAGAAGGATTTTACCAGAATCCCGTCAAGTAGTTCGTTTTCGACCACCTGTCCGCCGGGAGGCAACTGTCACGCAATGTCAGACAATACATCCTAATGATCTCGAGTGGGAATCTATCCGCCTGAGTACATAATCATCAGCTGCACTATCCGTCTGAGAGACGATGGACCAAACGACGGTCAACATTGAGATGATGTGAGGGGAGCTTCAAGTTCTGGTGGCCAGACTATCCAAGATGCCGTCTCGGGTGTCCAATCCGCCCTGCACATAGTACAGGCATTGTAGAATTGAGAGCCTACGACGCCGGTGGCTCCTTCCACTTAAAAGTAAAGTAAAGTTGCACTCGCAAATTGGACTATAAGAGACCGTGATCGTAACTTCCTTGTGTAATCGATTATCCGTGAGCACCTTCCCTCTATACGTTGGCCAAAGCCCTTCTACAATTTGAGAAACCGGACAGTCCTTACGCGGCAGTCTCTTCTCACCTCGATTTCTCGCCTCTCCCGCCTCCTCGCCTTCCTCGCCATCCAGCCAAAGTTTACTGGCCTGAGTTAGGACGCGTCGTGCCTCCTTCACAGTCTGCGATTTGCCTGCCATCCAAGGGACTGGGTGAATCTCATTCGATTCGATTTCCTGGTCGTCACTTCCAGTTTGAAATCTCGCGTTTCAAGGGTTTTTCCTTCAATCTTCTCGAGGCCAAGTGGGTGCCCGGCGGCATTTCAACTGGGAGTCGCGATTGATCATCACTGCGCCTACTGCCGTTTCTCAGCAGCCCGCCTTATCATCTTCGTGTCAGTGACCTCCGCATGGAACTTGCTGTACGATACTAACCGAGCCATCAGAAGACGTCACATCTGTCAAAGCAAGGTTGGCTCTCTATCCTTGACCCAAGCTGCCGGGTCTGTACCTCTGTCGGATATCCCACCTGATATATCTCCCCGCAAGCACTTCAGCTTCCATGACACGTCCTTGCTTGAGCTTTGTTCCTCCGTGTCTCTAACACTCTACCTCTTAGACTCCCTGGGCTGAAGTCGTTGGTACTTGCTGCCTCGAGTTTGGGCAGTCCGACATCGCGGCCACTGTCCGAACTACCAGCCGCTTCCATAAACATACAGAGACACTGTGGTCCGTCTACACTCGAGAACACCCAGTAGGACTGCTGCCTTACTCGAGCTCAAGCAGATGTCCAAGCACTGGATCACAACAGAACTCCAACATCGGAGCCTTTCCTGCCACCTTTCTTGAAAGTGGTGGGTTTCTCGAGGTCGACCCCTCTCCTTCTCGGCTGCTTCATCAGCATTCACACCGTTTGAAAGACACTATCGTTTCCCGTTGCACCTGAGGACTTCTCCTCCACTCCAAGTAAATCGTAAGTTACTAGTGTCTGCTGCTGTTCGGCCTTGCCTGATAACGTCACTCTCCGGCACTGATTTGGTTTGATATGCTGGGTCGATGATCAGGGGTTATTAGACCATGCGGCTTTCTCTTCACCCTACGGGCCGTGGTCACTAACCCCGACCACAACAACTGCTGACAGTCTTCTGGTTACACAGAACATGCCGCCCAGAAAGCAACCCCCTACACCAGGGGCACCATCGAAATCCGAAGCCCCAATCATTCCTTTGCACTGCCTGTTGTGCCCCAAGAGGCCAACATTTTCGGACGTTTCTCATCTTCTGACGCATATCTCGTCCAAAAGCCACCTCTCCAACCGATTCAAGGCCGAGATCCGATCCTCCAAGGAGAGAGATGCTCGGGAGACGCTCCGCCAGTTTGATATCTGGTATGATCGTTATAACATCCAAGAATTGCTCGCAGATCGAATGGATGCAAAGGACAAGAAGGCTACGAAACGAAGCCGTGATCAGTCTCCAGATGTAAGTGAAAGCCAGGCGACAATTCATTAGCGGCTCTTCAAAGATTACCGCTAACCGCAGTCTCGCAGCCCAAGCCTCGGAGTTATAACAAGAGAGAGAAGCTGATCAAAGCAGAGCCGGAGCCGGAGCCAGTCTCCCGTCAGAGCAACAATGGATCACTCCATGCGCACAGCACACGCCAGGATTACGATGTCGATGATTCGCAATATCGCACGCCGGTGACTAGGCGTTCCCAGCGATTGCTATCTGCCAAACGAGCCTCCGCCCGTGAGATAAAGAGCGAGCCTTGGACCGACGACTTCGAGGCACCTGAGGACAATTTCCAGAAGGAAGAACATGTCGAAATCGCTGCAGTCGACGCGGTTTCTGATAAGTCGAAGCTGAAGGGAGTATTCTGGCCAGGTATGAGCCTCTTCGACTCTGCCACCGAGGAGCAGAAGCGTAAGCGAAATCAGCGGAAGGACGCCGCCGTATTGAGAAATATGGAGCAAGTTGCTGCTGGGGTTGAGGCAACGGAGTGCGTTTGGTCCACAGACATTGACCTGCAGCGTACACGGGACATATATGCCACTCCATCGATTTATGGTAGCCCGGTGTGTTCTTCCTTCCGGGAAATGGCACCTATCTATGTCTTTGCTGATTCTAACGGGTCGAGATTAGGAACCGGAGGCTGAGGAGGAGGTGGAGTCCAAGAAGAAGCGCGCTCGCCGAACCACTGCTGCAACCAAGACTGCTCCAGGGCGACGAAAGCGCACCTCGACAAGACCGGCTCGTCCAACAAAGAGAGCAATCAAGCAGGAGGATGAGGATGATGACAGCGTGCTGACCAGTGAGCCTGGGCATGATTCCTTGGAGACGACCCCCGTAGACGAGCTGGAATCCGATCAAAAGCTTGTTTCTTCTTCGGGCAGCAATAGCCCGGAGGATGTCTACGATATCTTCCGTGACCCTCCGGCCGCAGGATCCGGTCAGTTCAACGCCATGCTCCAGCCATATTATTATGATCATTATCACCTTTATGACCCTTATGATCCCCAGTTGTCTTCCCCGGCGCTGACATGGGCCTCGTCAGGCCACACAGATGGCTCAATGAATGGCATGAAGTAAGTAAAGCTCTTCGCACCATGACTGCCGTATCAGGGCTGATCACATGACAGCTTCGATCTAGGAGCTCGCCCAGCTCTGCAGCCTGTGAGCTCCAACATTGCGATGAACTCGCCAGCGATGAACTCGTTCAAACACCTACCGCACCTTCGTCGAGGACACAGTGAACTGTCCCCTTCCCCTTCCCCATTCTATTCCCAGCCTCACAGTATCGGCCAGAGCAACTTCAACAATCCGCTAGCGTTCGGTCGCTCTCAGCTCGCATACACCAACCAGTTTAATGGTAATGGGACCTTTGGAGAAGAATCGAAGCCTCTGGTCTCTGGTTTTCAGCCCATCAACATGATGAACGGGCTCCCTCTCAACCCTTATCCCATGCCTAACGGCGGAAACTCTTACTACGCTGCGTCAGCACCCCAGGAAGAAACAGGTGATTTCGAAGTATGAAAGCAGCAGTATCTCGGTCATAAGCTTGCTTGATCCGTTGCTGCATCGCCTTCGAGCGCCGCTGGGTCCCGTACGGTTGGACTTGGTCTGCATCGCCTGTCATTCGCAGTCCTAGCAGCCACTACTCTTGTTTTTCATTTATTTTATCACGGATATCCCACCGGTACACTTGCGGAAGATCCATTGCAAGCTATTTCATGCCGAACAACACATTCATCGGCTACTAGTTTGGGACCGCGTTGTGATGAGGTGGCTGGTTGGGAGGAACAACACAAAAATGAATCATGCGGATATACTTTTGAGGGACGGCATGGTTAGCAGATATCATTGCGCATTACGGGGAATGGGCATCTCGGGGACTCTCAGATCTGACGATATCATTGACACCGCCCTCGTTTTTAGACCACTCATAGGTAATGAGGACTTGATACCTGGGGCCAGCAGTTCAATCTTTAGGCGTATCACCGGATCATTCACAGATTTCTCATAGCGCAAGACGTTGGGGAGTAGCTTTATGGGAGATAGCAAGCGAGGTTCGCTCTTCCTCAATAACACCGAAGTTTTGATACATGGCTTATCTTTGCCCCGAGTGGAAATGCAATATGACTATGGTGAGGGCTCAGGCCTATACCCTTATTCCCACCAGCACCTCTTCACCAGCCATGCCTCACAGGAAATCCTCTGCATACTCCTCATACTCCCTCATGAAGTCCTCCATGCTGAACTTCATACCCAGGTTCTTTTCTGCCAGGATGGTTTGGCCCGCTTGCTTGTATCCCTCCCTAAAAGCTGCAAAACCTTCTGGATTTTTATTATAGTGAGGGATAAAAAGCTGGTTGTCCCCGGTAACCATAGCACCTTTAAAGGCTTGGTAGACGTCATCTGGATCTTGGGACAGATCAACCAGATCGCACTGGCCGAAGTCGAGAAGGTAAAATCCAACAGCTCGGTGCTGAAAGTCAATATCTTGGTCGCCTGGGCCCCGCGTCAATGATGTGCCAAGCACAAACTCAACATCGTCGCCATTGACCCCTGCTCCCCAGTGCATTAGAGCATATGCTTTCCCCATCGAATTCGCGAGGCCTGCCACGTCCAGCCCGAGGCGCTTCATCCATCCTAAGTAGAGCGGGAAGTTCCGAAGCGAAAATCTCTGCTGGTTGATGACCCCGTTCTCTCTGCCAAGGTAGGTGCGAACCAGGCAATGCTTGTTTTCTCTGTTGTTCAAAAGTGTGTCGAGAGTTTGGGGGTTGATGGGCGAACCTTGGCTAGGATAGAACTGAGCTATCAAAGCTTTTCTGATGACCTTCGGGAGAGGCAGAATTCGGTCCATCTGCACAAGGGTGGTACGCTCGCGATAGCCAGTTGGGAACTTGTTCAGATGGAGCTGCCAGAACTGGTCATCAGTGGCGTCGATAACCCTATGAACCCGAGGAACGCATATATTGCTCTGGATCGCACCGTCGTACTTGTCAAACGCCGCCAGTACAGCGCGATGCAGCGAGACTTCATGAAGGAGGCTAGTGCGCAGAAGAGCATTTCCATGTGCCTCTTTCTTTACGGCGAAAGGCCGTCCAGTCTGCAAAAGAAAAAGTTCAGGATTGATCAACCCTTCTGGAAGAGACCGTGACATACCTGTTCGAACACGGCGCCCTGTAGTCCCGCACCAATTTGGATGAAATTCTGAAGATGTGGGCGATCAATCGCTTCTTGCGAGCGCTGGGCGAAGGAAGACGATGTGGAAATTATTGACTTAACAGAGAGAGATCTCTGAAGGACTAAATCTCCTGCCATGTCAGCAAGATCTGACGCGCGGAGGTACTCGCGAGCAATCATGGCATCGCTCCGAATTTCAGAGCCGACTGAATAAGCCGATTCGTCTGTAGCGTTGAGTTCTCGTCGTGACGCCATGACGAAGGGTTATGATGAAAGGAGGAAGAGGGAGAGCTGGAAAAATCAACGACGAGTAATGAGTTTATGGGAAAACTGGTGACGAGGAAGTTGCTCTGAGTTTGTCTGCCCCAAGGTTTGGAAATGGTTTAAGTTTTACCCCGCCAAGAAAAAAAAAAAAGGTGAGCAATGAAACCAGCAACTTACGAGAATATGTACACCGAACCGAGAAAGCAACACCCTTACCGATCAATCGCCCAGAGCAGAAAGCAGGAAAAGGGGGGAGGGGTCTACGCCTCAACAGCAACAGCAGCCGAGCTCTGGACCGCGCTCTTAGGCTCGTTCCGGCCCGACGCACCCTCGCCGTTAACGCCGCTCTCGGCCGCGATCTCGCCGCCGGCCTCGCGCTCGGCCCAGTCCCCCCACAGACCGCGCTTACCGCGGACGCGGATCGGTCCCCCGAGCGTGCCCTCTGGCTGGTCGACCTTGATGGCGTCCTTGGTGGCCAGGACGAGACACTCGAAGAACATCTTGGTCGCGTCCGCCTTGGTGGTGCGGTGCTCGGGAAGTAGGTCTTGGAAGACGACGGAGGCCTTCTTGCGCTTGTCGGCGTTGGTCTCTGCCTCGGGACCGAAGAGGTCGCGGAGGATGTGCACTGCGTGTTTGGTTGCGATGGACACGGGGCCGCTGTCGGCTGGGTGGACGAGCGGTGCGGTCGTCTCGTCGAAGTTTTGCTCGCCGTCGCGGGAGAGCGGCCTGTGGTCGTCGTCGTCCATGTTGATCATGTGGTCGTCGTCGGCGGGGATGTCGAGGATGGTGCCGTCTTCGGCCACGCTGTTGTTGCCCAGGCCGGCTCCGCCTGGTGCGAGAACGGTGTCTTCGTCTGGGATATCGAGGCGTGGGGACTTAGGGGAACGTCCTTGCTCTTCGTCGCTGTCCATGTCGGCGATGCCGCTGTCGCGTTTCCGCTTTCTGTCAGCGGTGGCATCCTGTGGTCGGATGGCGGTGATGGAGAGGAGCCCTCTAAGCTCTGGCGCCCATGTTGCGCTCCGGCCTTCGCGGAGGATGTTGTTGATGAAGTCTCCGCTCTTCTGCATTCCCAGGAGGCCGAGGACGTATGGATCCCTAGAGAGGAATGACTGCGGCTTAAGTATGTTGTCTCTTCGTGCTTGTTGCTCCTTAATGTGAGCGCTGGAGAGCATGGTCTGCTCGTCGGGTTGTAGCAACTTTGTCTTCTTGCGTCGTTGAGGAGCGATGACCGTGGTTGTCGTATCCTCACCCGGCTCGTACATGTCCTGATTCGTGTTTCGGCTGTACTCCATCTCGACCTCTCGTGCAAACTCGTCATCAACATCTGACAAGGGGGACTCGGATATCCGGGCGCGGGGATCTTTCAGGGCGGCAGCAGCGGGGTTGACTGAAGGTTCACCGATGTCGAAGTTGAAGTCGTCATCGCCCATTGGAAGATCTCCGTCCTCATCATGGATGCGAATACCGTCGCCAAAGTCGAGGTCAAGACCAAGCGACGGTTCTCGCTCAGCACGCCCCTTACTCGGTCCTTGCATGCCAAGCTCGCTGAACATGTCATCCTCGACTGGCCTTGCAGCAGGAGCATCTCGACCCATTTCAATCGTGGTGTTGGCAAGTCTGGTGGGTGGTTCGTCGAGATCCATGCCGAAATCGAGGTCAAGTTCGAGATCGTCCATGTTTCCCAGAGCAAGTTCGTCGTCCTTCCCTAGCAGATCATCGTTGAGGAACTGGCTGTTGTTGAAGTCTTCTTGGAGGTTAATGTCGCGATTGCTAACGCGGCCCTTGCGTCCGAGAGGAGTGGCGGTGACATCCTCGATCTGCGAGGACAGCCAGCTAGCATCGGGAGGCGGTAGTAGATCCAGGTTGTCGTATGGCGTGATGCGATCCGGTAGCATCAAAGCCTCCTTGTTCTGGATGTGCAGGTTCGCGGGTATATCGTGGTTCCCAGATGAACGGAAAGCCTAGACAAAGTTAGCAAGGGCGCGCAGGATTGAGGAGAAGAAGTGGACGCACCATCTTTATCTTCACCAGAGCTTCGTTGCAGTCGTCAAGCAGGTAGCGTGCTTTGCGACCGTAGATACGGACGACACCCAGAAGGAGCTGACCGCTCAATCGCAATGCCATCGGGGCTTGGTTAGGTGTGATGATGGCGTCGACACTGTCCTGCAGGTTATGTTGCAAGATGTGCGTCTTGGACAGCTTGCGCTCCATGTTGGCCGACAGCCATGCCTTGGCCAGAGGGCCGGTGGCATTGAGGAGCGTGCCGGACCAGAACATCCTGGCGACGGTGAGAACGAAGCTCGATGATGGTTTAGCAATATGTCGAGTTGATATTAGCTACAATAGCAAGCCGTGTTGGCGGAGGGAGGTATATGTCGAGCGATGCGACGCGACTTTGGTGCAAGGTGGATCGTATGTGGACACCGGTAAACACGTCGCGCGTTGTTGTCAAGATTCAGGAGGCGCGTAAGAACAAGGATGGCGAGGATATACCAGCATTCGAATGCTGCCGGAGCAAGATCGACGTGCTATACGTAGATGCAGGCGCGATTCACAAATGTCGCGTCCCTAAGAGCAAACTGGTGACGGCGACGAGGTGGTATCTCGGGGAGAGTGGTGGTGGTGGTAAAATGGAGGAGGGGGGGAAATGCGTCTGTGGTCGACAACAAGGACAAGGAACGTGGGTGCAACGGCGCTACGAAACAGAAATCAGCGCTGCCCAGGCCGGTGGGGAGCTTCTTCTATCATTTTTTACCGCGTCCTAAAATCCGGTGGCTGGGAGTCACTTTACTGGGTCCTGGTTGGATGAGAAATGCTCACCAGCCACACGCTAAGGAATCATTTTACTGTGGACCCTTTGCATACCTGTCACGTGCCGCTTGCGGTTGAAATCAGACAGATCCACTTCGATATCCACTCTACACTTGGCAAGTGACGTCTCTTCTCCTCTCTGGACTGTCTGTCGCGACTAAGGTACTACGTGTAGGTACGTATGCATACCATAGTAGAGGTACGCAGTAGGTACGTCGTCTGTTGCATCCAGTTGTTTGAAGTACAGTAACGCTATGTGAATAAGGTATTTTACAAGGTTTACGTCCACCAGAAGCAGCAGAAATGGGCTTCAATTGACATCGATAGGCCAAGGCGATCAAGGTGCACAGTTCTGCTCGTCTGGCATCTCTTTCGCTCCTATGTTTAAAGCCCTCGGTTGGTTGCGAGTGTTCGCGATTTGTAGTGTGTCTTATTACAGCAAAATCGACGCTGTTGCCCCCTGAACAGTGAGCGTAGTCCACTGTTAATTTTAGTTGTTAGCTTTAGCACAGCACTAGCGAGTACAATTACGCACCCCCAACGCGCCTGTTTCATAGGACACGGCGCATTTAACACGTTTGAGATGTGACCAGAGGAAAAGTCAAGCAACACGACGTAAAACACATCCAACTACAACTTTTCTGTACCATCATCACTTAAGCACGCCACACATCACTCGTTTAGTTCGGTCATTCCTGCGCGAATTGAGGCATCCCTTTTGGTCAAAGAGGGAAAACGATGCGGATTTGATGCTCTTCAAGGAACGTCTCTGAATGACTGCACCGGCGTCCGTGTCTGGGCCTTAAAGCCGGCTGGCCCTACAAACTTGTTGTCGACATGGATCGAATTACACGCGGTTCGAACGAGGAATCGCTGCCTCTCTACAATGCTGCCTCAAGTGCGCCGCAGCTTGCTCCTCCCGAGGAGATGGACCGGTCCCAATCCAGGTCTCCGGGCACCATGCGAACAACCTCGGCGCAGTCTAGAGTAAGGAAGCCGCAGTCAACACCAACAGCATGTCTTCTTTGGCTAATGTGTTGTATAGAGCGTTGCCGATGAATACTCGTCCATGACACCTGCTGAGACGGCCTCTCGTCTTCAGACGTCGCTAACCCATGGCCTCACCCCTGCCGAAGCCCTTTCCAGACTTCGAGACTTTGGCCCAAACGAGATTCCACACGAGGAACCGGAGCCCCTATGGCTGCGATTTATAATGCAATTTCGAGAACCCTTGATACTCTTGCTGCTCGCCTCAGCTACGGCGTCTATATTGCTTGGGAATACTGATGATGCTGTCAGCATCACGGTTGCGGTTACGATCGTCGTTACCGTTGGATTTGTGCAGGAGTATCGCTCAGAGAAATCCATAGAGGCGCTCAACCACTTGGTCCCTAATCACGCGCATCTGGTTCGTAGCCAGCCCTCAAAGGTGTCTTCTGGACCTCGCACACCGAGCTGGCCTGCTACGTCAACGGGGCAGCTTGAGGGAAGTGACGAATCAGGCGCAGCGACGCCGGCGGAGGAGATACTGGAAGCCACATCATCGAAAGTCATGGCTGCTCAGTTAGTACCTGGCGACCTGGTCTTATTTACTACCGGCGACCGGATACCTGCCGACATTCGCGTTACCAAGGCGGCGGACCTGACCATCGACGCTTCGAACCTGACGGGGGAGAACGAACCGGTCCGAATAACAGCAGATGCCCGGCAACGGACCACAGCAAATGGATCGAGCTTACAGCTGCCGAGTCCGTCTTTCACGGCAAATGGAACGGCTGGAGGTCATGAAAAGGAAGAGGGGACAAGCAACATCGCGTACATGGGGACGTTGGTCAAGTCGGGACACGGGCAGGGCATTGTCTTCGCAACGGGCGGAAACACGCACTTTGGCACCATCGCGACGAGTGTTTCGGGCACGGAAAGCCCGCGCTCACCTCTGCAGCTGTCCATGGATGAGCTGGGCTCCCAATTGAGCAAGATGTCGTTCGTCATAATAGGACTCATCTCTCTCATAGGTTGGCTTCAGGGGAAGAAATTGCTCGAAATATTCACTATCTCCATTTCGTTGGCTGTAGCGGCCATTCCGGAGGGTCTGCCTATCATAGTCACAGTCACCCTGGCCTTAGGAGTCCACCGCATGGCGCGACACAATGCGATCGTGCGCAAGATGCCCAAAGTCGAGACATTGGGCTCGGTGAACGTGGTCTGCACGGACAAGACTGGCACGCTCACGATGAACCACATGACAACAGCTAAGATGTGGTATTTCGGGACTGATGATGCCTTCGATGTCGACTCGGACGATGAGGCCACGGAGTCTAAGCCAGACGCTGCTACGCTAAGGATTCTGAGAATCGGTAATATTGCTAACAATGCACGCCTTGCGCGCCAGTACACTGAAAACGGCGCCGCAACCAGAGCAGTTCTGTCTTCTACTCAAGGCCGCGATCAACCAACCACATATACTCGGTGGGTGGGCCAGCCTACCGATGTCGCCATGCTGGATCTTCTAGACAGGTTCAAGGAGCACGACGTCCGAGAATCCATAGGACACCGCTCCACGGAGACACCTTTCAGCTCGGAGCGAAAATGGATGGGAGTTACGATCGGAAGCGAAGGCTCCAAGGGCGAGAAAGAGTTCGCCTACATGAAGGGCGCGATTGACCGGATCCTTGACGTCTGTGACACGTACCTGACCAAAGATGGCCGAGAATTTGTCATGGACTCTACTCGCCGCCAAGAAGCCTTGCAAGCGGCCGAGCGGATGGCGTCGCAAGGCCTGCGTGTGTTGGCATTCGCCAGCGGGCCCGTCTCGAAGTCAGCGAGGCACCGAGCGGGTATGCCTCGAAGTGGCACGCCGTCTGGAGAAAAGAGCCACAGCCCTGCCTCTCACGGCCACGAGGACTTGTATAAGGGCCTAACCTTCGCCGGCCTGGTTGGCATGAGTGACCCGCCTCGACCTGGCGTCGCGCGCTCGATTAGGAAACTCATGCGCGGCGGCGTCAAGGTGATTATGATCACGGGCGATGCCGAGACGACGGCCGTCGCCATCGGCAAGCAGCTCGGCATGGCTATCCCGACAGCTCGCGAACATGGTCCTAGCCAAGTGAGTGTCCGCCCTGTTCTACGCGGAGATGAACTCGACCACATGTCGGAGGAGGACTTGGCGCAGGCGATGCAGAACACGACCATCTTTGCCCGGACGAACCCAGACCACAAAATGAAGATCGTCAGGGCGTTACAGGCACGTGGTGACATCGTGGCCATGACTGGCGACGGCGTGAACGACGCGCCGGCGCTGAAGAAGGCGGATATCGGCATCGCGATGGGTCTGCATGGAACCGACGTGGCCAAGGAGGCTGCGGACATGATCCTTACGGACGACGACTTCTCGACCATCCTGCACGCCATCGAGGAGGGCAAGGGCATCTTCAATAATATACAGAACTTCCTCACGTTCCAGCTGAGTACGAGCGCGGCCGGGCTGTCGTTGGTCTTGATCTGCACTGCTTTGGGGTTTAAGTCTCCGCTGAATGCTATGCAGATTCTTTGGATCAGTGAGTTGTCTTCAACTTCTGTATGAAACCCTCGAGTAGTATGCTAACCAAACTTTAGACATCATCATGGACGGCCCTCCCGCTCAATCACTAGGCGTAGAAGCAGTCGACAAAGACGTCATGAACCGCCCCCCACGGAAGCGGAACGACCCCGTACTGACCCGGACTTTGATCAAGCGCGTCCTCACCTCAGCCTTCATCATCATGGCCGGCACGATGATGGTCTATACCCACGAGATGCTGGAAGACGGCATGGTGACGCGCCGCGACACGACCATGACGTTCACCTGCTTCGTCTTCTTCGACATGTTCAACGCGCTCACCTGCCGGTCTGAGTCCAAGTCTGTGCTCAGGGGAGAAGTCGGCTTGTTCTCCAACACGCTGTTTAACTGGGCCGTGTCGCTCAGCGTGGCGGGCCAGCTGCTGGTTATATACTTTCCGTGGCTGCAGGAGGTGTTCCAGACCGAGGCGCTGGGGCTCGGTGATCTGGTGGGACTAGTGGTGCTCTGCAGCACGGTCTTCTGGGTGGACGAGCTGCGGAAGTGGGTGACGTATGGACGGAGGAGGTTTGGCGGCAACTATAGCCAGGCTGTTTAAACGGACTGGCGGTGCGAGATATGCATAGGGCGTGCTGTACTATAGATATACAGGTATGGCGGATGACTGCTTCGCGCCCGGCTGTAGAATTGAGACTAGAGCTGTATAAACATTCATTCACTCATCTGAGACGCTCAACCATTTTGCGCAAAATCGTTCACGATAGCTTCCGGCGGTAATCTAGAAAATGCTGCCGTCTCGAACCAAACTCATACCATCGAGCTAGACGTGTGTCTATGTGACATGCAACCATTAAATCTCCTCTATAGTCTAGAAAGCACCGTCATCTGTCGACAAGCGCTCAAATCTATCCACCAACACCGTGCTCATTACACGCTTGCCTAACCCCGAAATAACTCCATCTATTGCACCGAATACACCTTGGCCATCTTCTCCGCCCCCTTGGGACTGATATAAAGCGCGCTCGCGGTAGCAAGCACAGTGGGCTCCTCTCCTTCCTTAGCCAACGTCTCGATGTGACCCTCGACCCAGGCCTTGCGACCCTCGACCTTGGTGGTCGTCGCCCGCAGCACGAGGACCTGCTCCGCGTAGGCGGGGGCCTTGTAGTTGATCTCCAGCTTCGCCGTCAGCCCGATGCCGTGGGGCAGGGCGGCGAAGCAGCACCTTGCCAGGCCCTCGTCGAGGACGGTGGCCAGGAAGCCGCCGTGCACGATGCCCACGTGGCCGCAGAGGTCGCTGCCGACGTGGAAGATCTGGACGTAGGACTTGCCGCCGGCCTCGGCGAAGGCGAGGGGCGGGACGGTCACGCGGCCCGGGCCGAGGAGGGTGCCGGCCGTGAGGTTGTGGGCTCGCCAGGCCGGGGGGAGCTTCATGTGCGGGCGGGACTCGGTGAAGTCTGGGTTTTGGCGGAGGGATTGGGCGAGGGGGAGGGAGTTTATGAGGGACTCGATCTCCTGGGATTCGGGGTCTTCGGGGACGAAGACTCCGAGGGACTCGGCGTCGGAGACTGGGTGGAGGATCGAGTCCAGGGCGGAGGCGGCGGGTGCCATGGCTATTATGAAGCCGAGGGTTGTGAAGAAGAGAGCCCGGGTAGTTGTTGAGAGGAGGCGGCGGTAGAGGGGGGGTTTGGGTTGTGGGAGGGATGTGTCTATCGGGTGTGTTAGATGTGGTTGAGGTTGGAGCGCGATTAGAGGGACTTACCAGCTGCTGTGAAGAGGGAGCGAGATAGCGGTGTCCGGGTGTGTCTGGATATGAGAATCGACTGCTGAAGCGAGAGTGGACGGCGTACAAGCGGCCGGATAGAGTGCAGTAGACGTGGAGGGCTCATTTTGTTGGGCTGCCCAGGCTTGGGGCGTGTAAGTCTCTTTTATATGAACAAAGCGCTACCTGACTAATTGCGTCTTAAACATGGATTAACAGGGCCCTCCAGGGCGCACGCAGTCTTCCAGTGGACCCGGAACTAGAACTGGAACTGAAAGATAGTCGGTGGCTCGGTGGTTACGCCGCCGTGGCCGGTGAAGAAATTATTTGAGCCTCGGCACTGCTTATCGGCGCAAGAGACGAGTCAGGCACATCCCTGCTGATACGTCGTCATCTGAGTGGTCCAAAGCTCACCTAGGTGAGGCAGAGGTGAGAGTATCAACAATTGGCTGTGTGGTCAAGGTGTGATGTCACAGCCGACATCGTTACCCCAAACTTAGACGGATGGCTTTGCCCCAGTTACCTAGATAAAAGCTGTTTGTTACGTGTACGTGTACTGCGGTACGGCCGCGTATGCACGTGCATGCACTGCAGGACCCAGGGTCTAATTGATCCCCTCATCATACGATGGTGCAAGTGGCTGCTTCGAGACTTGACAGTCTGAACTTGAAACCTGTATGTTGCAGGAATCACGAGCTCCAATGGTTCAGTGCGTCACAATCCTGCCGGACCTTGCTTAAAATCAAAGATTCCCATCTCCTCGTACATCGTATTCTCCCTTTCTGTTCCAAGGATCAACTCAACGAGATATTGACCACCTACAACTATCTTTCAAACCGATCAGAACTCCCCCACAAACAGACACAAATCTGAGAATGGTAAGCTGTATCGAGCTGTCGAACACTCCAGTATAGCTTGTTGACAACTGCCCCAAGGCTACCGCCGAGACCGTCAAATTGGGCCCTGCCCATGAGCCGAAGGAAGAATCCATCAAGGCTTTCAAGGAGATCGAGCACGAGCTGAAGAAGCAGCTCGTCCACCTCCGCCACGAGCACGACAGTATGCTGCTACCTTTTTCTCTACTCCATTCCAACTAACCTGCTGGATTTTCTAACACGCAATCCGCAGAGCACGAACCAGAATACTTCGCCGCCGTAGCGCACCTAAGCAACTCAGAGCTAGCCTCCTTCACCGAAGCCGACCTGAAGGAGGTCCGCGTCGGCACCTCGGCCTACGGCATCCACATCTTCGGCAAGGTGCGTCTGCCGGCCATGCCTGAGTCGGGCCCGGCCTACATCCACATCCGCCTGTTTAGTCCCGGGTCCGGCGAAGAGGCGAAGTTGCACTGCATTCATACCGAGGAGAAGGAAGAGGCGGGCGGCGGCTTGAAGTTCCGCGCCGTCTTTACCAAGGATGATCCCCTGGAGTGGTTCGATACCTAAATAATCAATTGGGATGAGCTGGATGAAATGAAGGAGATACACATATGACGAAGAAACGATGATACCCGGTTGGATGAGCATGTGGAGGGTCGGTATCCAGAAGGCAAATGTTAAGGTATAAATAACCACATAATATATTGGTATCGATAAACTGTCCACGGCAGCTCGTGACAGAGTCTACAGATCGGGGTCGTCCAGGTCGTCGTCCCGCCCCAGCATCTCGGCATAGTCCTCCGCAGACGCAAAAGTCGGCAGACCCTTCATTTCCTTCTTCCGCTCTCTCCTCTCCTTCCACTTCTTGCTCTTGCCGGCCGTCTCATCCTCCTCGTTCTCCTCATCCTTGCCCTCGTCTTCTTCTTCTTCGTCCTCCCATTCAGCGCCATCATCGTCCGAGTCTCCGAAAATGCCCTCGAATCCAGCGTCCTCGCCCACATCTGAGCCAAGATCAGCACCGCCCTCGGACATATCGTCGTCGCTGTCATCCAGGTTGAGGCTAACGTCCGAGCCATAATCAATATCCTCCAGCCCAGCAAAGTCTTCATCCTCATCCTCATCGTCCTCGACACCACCAACCTCGGGCCTGGAGTTGACAAGCGCATCCCAAATCTCGCCCTCGGCCTCCTCATCCTCGGAAGCATTCTCGTCAATATCCTTCTTCGCCTTCTTGGCCGCTTGCGCCGGCTTGCCGATCTGGCTGAAGTACTCGTGGAAGAAGACGTCCTCGGCGGCGACCTGCTCCTGCTTGAGGTTCCAGAACGACGCGCTGTTGACGCTCGAGCGCTGCGTAGAGCCCGCCTTGCCGGGGACAACAATGGTAGTAGCGCTGCCTGTCGACTGCACCGGCTGCATGATGGATCCGCCGCGTTTCGTGTCGGTGGCCTTGGGGTTGCGATAGACGAACTTGTCGAGGAAGTGCATCAGGGTGTGGTTGGCCAGTTCGGGCTTGGGGAGCGACTTTTGGCGGACAAAGATGTTCTCTGCGAAAACGGAGACGGAGGGGTGGAAGTGGGTGAGGAAGGGGATCTGGAGGAGTGTTAGAAAGATTTGGTTCTGTAGTAAAGATGTGAAGATGACTTACGATTTCCCAGAGACAGCTCTTATCGGCATTGCTGTACTCGGGATCTCTCTTCCGACCATCATACACAGGTAGACGCTTAGGCGCTTCACCGTCAACAGCTGGTGCAGCTGCGGGGGCGTCGGTCATGGGCACATCGCCGTCGACGACGTCCTTGTAGACTTCTTCGTCGTCTTCACCATGGTCCTCAGGCTCTGTAAGGAGCGTCTTCAGGTCAGGGAAAGTCGTGCCGAGCTCGGCGACGAGGAAGAGAATACCGCATGCAAACGATGCTTGGTGCAAGTTGATGACCTGCAGCATGCGCTTGACAAATGCCTTCACTCTTCGGACATCCACGTCGTTCTTGAGCGAGCGGAAGAGGAGGTTGAGGTACAGTGCCTGTTTTGAGGACGTGATAAGGCGCGGGTCTAGCAGAGATTCGTACAGAGTCCTGTAGAATCTCTCGACTGCCAGGTGTTTCGACATGGCGAGCTGCTGGATAAGCATCAAGGCCTGGATACTTGTGTTGAAGTTTGACGAATGTGTTATCCTGAACAGAGTGTCAAGGTGCTTCTCTAGTGTAGTGTCGTCTGCGGTAGCAAACGGTATTGCGCGGTTGACACCAGTTAGGATAGACGATACCAGTTTCTGAGTCGTGTCGCCCTCGCCTGCAGCTGCGTCCGCCACTGGAGGTTTGCCTCTTGGCTTCCCCTTCCCCTTCTTGCCGTGTTCCTTTGTAGTCTTCTTCTTTTCGTTGAGCGCTTCTAAGTTTCCTAATGAGCCGCTCTTGAGGAGCGTGAGGAACATCTCGAAGTAAATGCGAAGGAGATTATCGGCGATCGCAGGCTCCTTCATGCTAAGAATCGTCTGGTTCAGCGTATTGATAGCATAGTATTTTGTCCTCATGCTTTGCCCCGGACGGAGGAGGACTTCTTGTTCGACGGTCTTGATCATGATTCCCTTCATTCCCGGATGAGTGTTGAGTAGCTGTAGCAGAAGGTACGACGCACGGGAAGCGATTTTCCGGTCGCGATCACCAAGCTTGTTGACCAGCAGCCTGAGTAAGTTGGCCTCTTGCTCCGGCTTGTCTCGGAGGAGGCCGAAGACAAAGTCCAGTGCCCTGGACCTCGAATACTCAATCTCATCGCCGCACCAGACTTCAAGGAGCTGGATGATCCGAAAGTATGCGTCCTTCAACCAGTCCTCGTATGCCCAAACCACCAAGTGGCCCTTGGTGATGTTTCTGGGAAGCTTCTCTCCAGAAGCCCAACTCATAATATCCAACTTCTGCAGGTTGCCAATGAGACCTGGTTGAGCCTGGAAAGTCCGCAACCTCCTGTCCGCAGGAAGCACTACGCCATTGCCAAGTAAATCCACAAGGGCACCGAGAGCCGCGATCGCCTGGCCGCGGCTTTTCTTGCCGGCTAGTGTTATGAGGTTCTCAAAGGCTTTGATGTTGTGTACCGGTGACTCTTGTATTGCCAGGGTCAGGGCGGAAACCTTATCGGACATGGTACCAGACGACATGATCGTGGACATGAACTTCCTCGTCGACGACGAAGCCTGGCTCTTCTGGTATGCAGCCGCATCTTCTTCGAGCAACGTCTTGGCATGAGCTTTCAGGTTGGTGATGATACTCGTAAGGTGCTTGGTCTCCTCGGAAGAAGGGGCGGGCAGGTTTTCCGTGAATGCATGCCAGTCCGGACGAGGTTCAAACATCTAGCTGTGCGTTAATCATGCTGCTCGGGCATGGGGTTCTCTATAAGAGATGCTTACTGACCAACTTTCCGTTTTTGTCTTTGTTACGCTCCTCCCGGGCAGGTGCCTCGAGTCTCTCCTGGCGAGCAGGCTGCTGTGGCTCCTCCTCCTCCTCATCTTCTTCAACCTCCTCCTCAGCGTCGGCCTCGGGCTCTTCAACTTCCTCTTCCTCCTCATCCGCTTCAGACTCGGCTTCGACCTCCTGGCGCAGCTTCTCAAGCCCTAAACTTGCTGCAAACTTCGCCAGTTCGTTCTTGAATATGTCATCGACCTCTGCTTCGGTGTCTTTGGCCTGCTTTGAACCATCCCCCTCTTCAGCGTCCGAGTCGACATTCTCAATAAGCTCCAGATCGTTCTCGTCTCCGCCTAGCGCCCTGATTTCCTCGAGAAGTGTGCTCGATGGCGTCTTTGCAGGTTTCGCCTGGGGCTGGTGAGCCTTGATCCTATCGCTCGGGCCCTTTCTTGTCGGGCGCTTCTTGGACAGGGGCTCATTGTTGGGGTTATCCGTCGCAGGGCCGTCTGGTCTCTTTCGTTTTCCGCCTTGCTGAGGTTTCTTGTTTTCCCAGTCGGGCTTTCCCCCTAGCTTCTTTTCAATACTAGCAGTCAATTGCGTCAAGGCAGAATCGTCAAAGGTCTTTGGCGCCTTGGCCTTGGCGGACTTCCCTCGAGGAGCCATGTCTGCGAGCTTGAGGTGGACTGCTGGTGAAGATGAAGCGGTCGAGCTTCAAAACTATTTGTCTGCTAGAATATGTCTGCTCCAGCACTACCATAAGTCGATTGGTCCTAGAAAATTTTCGGATAACGATAACGAACGGCGGGGCGTCCCTTGTTGCACGCTACGATGACGCTAAAACTGCAGCTAGCTACAGTACAAGGCTGTTGCGCTAAAGGAGAGCTTTATGCGAATATCGCTGTAACGAGACCTCAGATTATGTCCAGCTTCCGCTTCGGCAAGGCTAATGGACACCACTGTTGACCAGTGTGAACAGCGACGATGAGACAACAAGCCTTGCATATTTGCATATAGTACAATTGCGTCCATCTTTGGGTGCTGTGCACTAAACATGGCTAGGGGCACGGCCCGTTGTCTTATTTGGCCAGCTAGGCGAGTTGCTGGCCAGCTGTCGAGCTCTGCTTTATCAGTGCAAAGGCAAATATCTGTAGTACAGGTCCGTATGATATGCTATAGTCTACCGGATTCTGGTTGACTAGTGTGTAGCAGGCTCGATGGCTTCATGTGGATGGCCGCCAAAGGCTCTCCAACATGTGGAGTCCATCTGGTTCATATGCGGCGGCTAAGGATGACGGTACAGCTCACCGGCTTTCTGGCGAGAGACACGTCTGATTAACATGCTTCTTTATAGCCGAAGACGCTCACTCGAAGCTTATTCGAGCTGGGTTCATCCGTCAGGTGCGTGGTTATGTCGAGTGGTGGGTAAGGCAGGTCCGCTAACCATCTAGACAGTCGCATTCAGGGATATTTCAGATGCTTCCCTTGGGCCTGCGAGTCCAAGACAAGATAGAGAAGTTGATAGATAAACATATGCAAAGTCTAGGTGGGTGTACACTTCTTCCAACCAAGGAAAGGCAGAAGGCGACCATGCTGATGAGGTCTTAGGAGCATCCAAACTCGCTCTGTCATCACTATCTGCACAATCTCTCTGGGAGAAGAGTGGGCGCCTGACCAACGGCGTCTCAGAAGTACGTGATGGACAGTATGCTCGACCTGTCAGACATGAACTAACCGACCGATAGCTTTTCCGGCTCACTGATCGCAAAGACCAAGGCTTTCTGCTCTGCCCTACACACGAGGAAGAAATCACCTCTCTCGTGGCGCGCAATGTGACATCCTACCGTGATACGCCTCTGAAGCTATACCAAATAAGTTGGTCAACACGCTCTCTTCCAGAGGGACTCTGCTGACTCCGCTCCAGCACGCAAGTACCGAGACGAACTTCGTCCTCGACACGGCCTTCTCCGAGGTCGCGAGTTCATCATGAAAGACTTGTACACCTTCGACATATCCGTCAAAGCCGCGCTCGAAAGCTACGAGCAAGTTCAAGTGGCATATCGCAACCTCTTTGATGAGCTCAAACTCCCCATCCTCGTCGCTAAGGCAAGCTCTGGGGACATGGGAGGCGACTTGAGCCACGAGTACCACCTCCCGACCTCACTCGGAGAGGACAATGTGGTCAGCTGCACATCTTGCGACTATGTGGTCAATGACGAACTGGCGGAAGTTCGGACGCCTGACCCCAGCGTTTCGGAGGAAAAGCCACGACACTGGTCTCGTATCACCGATGACAGGAAGACACTCGTCAATGTCTGGTACCCAGAGTCCACCGAGGGCGTCCTGAATGTGCACGCTGTCAAAGCGCTCATTCCGAACCTTGACACTAGTATAATAGATCCTAGTGAATACGTGAACTCAGCCGAGAAGGGAAGCTTGAAGGTCATTAACCTCTTTGACAGAAGACTTCACCACTTGACCCAGTTTTTGGAACAGGACGGCCTTGCAGGACAGGCAGCTGAGCTGGAAATGAAAGCAAACCCGGAATTTGAGTCCATCGAGTATGTGGCTAAAGATAAGGAGGGCCAACCGCTCAATCTCCTAGGAGTTGAAACGGGCAGCCCGTGCCCTAAATGCGCGGATGGCACTCTCAAGGTGCAGGAGGCGATTGAGCTAGGCCACACGTTCCATCTCGGCACCCGCTACTCGGAGCCGCTTGAAGCAAGAGTGGAGGTGCCGAAATCTCTTTTGGATGACTCCTCCTCATCGACAGCCAGTGTCGCAAACACCGATAAGCAATCAGAAATGGTCCCCTTGCAAATGGGCTGCCACGGCATCGGCGTGACACGGCTGATAGGCGCCGTTGCGGATCACCTCCACGATGACCAGGGCCTGAACTGGCCGCGCAAGATCGCGCCTTATGAGGTCGTTGTGCTGATGAACGGCATCAAGGTTAAGTCTGAGTTGGTCGGCGGCGCAGAGGAGGTTTTTGACCGACTGGCTGATCATGCGGAGCTGAATGGTCTCCAGCTAGACGCTGTGCTCGATGACAGGGAACTCAGCCTCGGGTGGAAGATGAACGACGCGGATTTGGTGGGATATCCCGTTATTGTCATCGTGGGCAAGTATTGGGCCACGGAGCGCGAGGTTGAGGTGCAGTGTCGGCGGTTGGGCGTCAGGGAGCGGGTTTCGGTGCATGGGTTGCCTTTACTTGTGCACGGTCTTCTTGATCAGCTGTAGGATATTGGCGTCTGTAGAATGTAATAAAAATGTACATTAGCTATAGGGATGCTGGGCTTCTGAGTGAAGTCTTGAAAGATATGCAACTATTGACATTATACTCTCGGTAAATACATACATACTCGCCTATTCGGATTTTGAGATGGAGTTTTGCTGTGAATCTGCTGCCCACAATCGTTTCTAGCGGGGCGGCGCAACAAGCATGACATTGGCCTGGTTACCTTGGACTTACCTCCTCAACAGTCCTCATCAACCTTGACGTTCTAAATACAAAGAAGAAATGGCAGCTCAAGGCCAACAAGGTAGGTTTCGATCTCCGGCCTCTCATTCTCACTGTGTAGATCAGACTCTAAGATAACTTCATCAAGTGAACCTGGACAGCCTCTCGGCTCAACAACTGAGCCAGGTGAAGAAGCAACTAGACGAGGAAGTCGAGCACTTAACCAACTCGTTCACACAACTTCACGCCGCACAACAGAAATTCAAGGAATGTTTACGATGTGTTAAAGCACAGACTCCGTCTTCCGGTGGTACATCACTCGTCTTCTTCTTCTCCCCTCTCCCCACTCTCTTGCCACGCAGCTGACAACGAGCAGAAAAGAAGGACATCCTTGTCCCGTTGACGAACTCGCTATATGTCAAGGGCCAGCTGGCTGACCCCGACCGGGTGATTGTCGATGTTGGGACGGGGTTTTATGTTGAGAAGGCGAGTTTGTTGGTGACCCTGGTTGGAGATTGATGCTAACTTGTTATACTTTAGGATACGAAGAGTGCGGCAGATTTCTATGATGATAAAGTGAAGCAGCTTGCTTCGAATATCTCGGATCTTGAACAAATAGTTCAGCAGAAGACGAATAACTTGCGAGTGGTGGAGGAAGGTAGGCATACTCTTCTGTTCCCGATCTTGGGAAGGTGATAGCTAACAGTGACTGTACCTAGTCTTGCGACAAAAGGTGTTGGCAAGTCCGCAACCACAAAAAGCATGATGAAGCGAGTAGTATCACAGGTGAACATCGAAGACAGGACGACAGCCTGTTGCATGCAAGGAGTTGATGTTCATGATCCATATCTCGGCTAGTCCGATCTTTAGAAACCCCAACGCGGGTCATTGCAACCGAGGGCATTGATCACAATACCTAGCCTACCTCCACCGCCTTTCAAGTTCTGGAGATGGTTCTGCATCCGAGTTGACCGTGGTTCTTATGCTGGTTTACCGCCCTGAGTACCATAGTGAACAAGTAAAGGAAATCTAATCCAGTGATCAAATGGAATCCTTTAGTCCCAGCTAAGCAATAGATCTTCCTCCCCAGCCTCCGGGATGACCGACTCAGAAACAGGGACAGCCAATTTATCGTCCATGCGCGAAACGAGGTTGTGGATCTCCGCCACACGACGGACGAAGGCTTCAACTCCATCCTTGTCGGCCAGCTTCTTCTCCAGGTACGGGAACAACTCACAGCAATTCTCGCCCAGCTCGCGCACTCCAGCAGCAACATTGCGAGCCGAGAGTAAGTCGTCCCAACTTGGCCGGAAGAAGTCAACTCCGCACCCGCCCTCCTGCAGCTTATCGGCGCCGTTACCGACAGCGGCAAGGATGGTATATGTTGCAACTTCGATCGCATAGCTCGAGCCCTTGATCTTGAAGACCCAGGCTGTTTTGCCGATTATCTGCTCGACTCGGAAGGATCTAACGAACTCCTGACGCATGTGAACGCCCGGAAACTCGCAAGGATCGGGTCGACGGGTGAAGTTTGAGTGAGTTGCGATGTCCTCATGGCTGAACGGCAGTGATGCGACGGGGACTCTGGTATGGACAGCCAAATTCCAGTCGTACTTGTGCTCAGGGCAAGATGTGGCAATCTCAACGGCTCGGGAGCGGCGCTCGCGGCGGTAGCCTTTGGCGGTGCCGAGGCGTAGCATGTCCTTACCGGAATCACTAGCTTGAACGTGGATTATCTCGGTTTCGATCTTCAGTGCGCTCGTAGTCAAGATCAGAGTATGACTAGGCTTGATATTTTCGAGCCTTCCGATGCGAGTGCCCACCGGTTCAAAGTAGGTGGGCGAGGCATAGATTTTGGCAAGCAAGTTGTGTGCCGACTGAGCATTGCCGAGCCTGGGTGAGGGTCAACGTCTGGACTTTGAGGCGAATGCCGAGGTATGCTTACATCTGACTGAATGAGAAAGTCCCACGGACGCCGAGACGCTTGATAACATTCTCAAGCTCGCCGTAGGTGTACTCGGCCACGTTCTTCTTCCACTCTTGGAGCAAGAGGATGCCGAGCTGGACTCGCATGCGCATCTCACCCGGGGTCGAACGGATTTGCTTCACGGCCTGAAACAACTTCTCACGAAAGTCGCTCTGCCACTGAGTGTGCAGCTGGATTAACTCGGCATTGTTCGCGACGGGTCCAGCCTCCGGAGACATGTAAGGACGAGCGCCATCCGGTGTCTGTGCCAGCAGGGCTTTGAATCCTGTCTTTCCGACCTTTACCGGAGCCATGAGAACGATCGGATGCCAAACCTTGGCTCCACCAACCTCAAGCTTCAGGACAGAACGGATACGGTCGATTGCGTTGGACGCATTATCTTTGGTAAAGGCATATATGTCCAGGGAATTATTCTCGCCGTCAACGTCGATGACCACAGCATTCTGATCCTCGATCTGACGGATAATAGTCATGAACTCGATATCATCAGGGTCGGCTTCTTTGTAACCGAAGGAAGCCATGAGCAAGGTGACCTGACAGGTGTGTTAGCTTCCGAGATCTTCGAGACTTTGTCAAGGTTATAATAATACTGACCCTGATGGGACCCTTTTGACGTTCACCAGGCATTTCGTTCTGCGGATCAGTCGGCCAGATTGGGGAAATGTCGGTTGATGAAGGAAAGGCGATGGAAGAGCCGATGGAATATATGGCGACTGGTAATGTGCCGTTGCTGAAGCTGTTTGTTGTGCTGAAATAAGGCAAGGAAAGAATGGTTGGCTGCAGCACAAACTTTGATCCGGCCGGGTGCCAACATCTGAACAGCCGAAGCAATGCCATGTAAGATAAGCTGTGAACAAGATCGGGAGACCAACTTCGAGGTATACATACCTAACGCGGCGTCGTGTCATCTTGTATGCTGAATGACCTTGCACAACCTCCTGTAATGAGCCTCGTCGTCGTATGCCACACATACGACTGGCTTGCGTGGCAAGATCAATGTCGGCGAATGGTCGACGGGCATAAGAATGACCTTGGGGATGGATGGAGGCGAGAGTTCGACAACTCTGTACACGGACGCCCAGAGGTACGCCATGTTTGCAATTCACTTGCCCGTGAATTCACTTGGACTCACTGCCGTTCACGAGCATTGCTTCCGGTTGATTTACCATTGTATTGTAGGGAGTGGGCAGCGGGCACCTCGGTCTAGACAAGCTCTCTGCTTCACTTGCTCACTCAACAATAGAAAGCACTTCCCCAAAGCGCCTACTTCCTCTGAAGTGACTTGATCAAACTAGAGTCTGGAGCTAGGTACCTTAAGCTTGTGATCAGATGCTTTAGAGTGCATATCAGACTTCACTCCGTTTTCAAGTCTCGCCGTGTATACTAGGAACAACAGTAAGTACCTTATGTAAACAAAGCTGAACTATACCTCTTGAAGTCGTTGTAATATCTTCGTGCCTCTGACTGTCGCTACTGTACATCTCTGCTAGCATTACATACTTTGTCGCAGTGATCTGTATTCCTCACCCTGGGTTAGAGCTGGTACTCAAATAGTCACTATCACAGTCCAGTTCCCTGGTCGTCCATCTTGCGATCATTTGATGGAATTGTCTTTACTTTGTGCCACTTGCTGAAGAGGTTATGACATGATTTCTGTATATCAGTATTGAGGCATCATACTATACGTAACATGTGTGACCCCTACCTCAGGGAAGTATGTATATTTGAAGTGCACAGGGTATGGCACATGCGGATCTATCCGCTGTGCGCTAGGCACAATTGCGTTAGCGCCACTTACATGGAGATAAAGTAGACACTTACAAGGGTCTAAATTGAAGCTCGACGCGCTAAAGAAAACGCGCTTTGACGCGTCTGGTGAATTTCCACAAGCCCCTTCAGGTATCGTGGTGTATAATGTCACTTGCGCTCAACTCTATGACTGAGAAGTATCGTGTTGACATCCATAATTAAGTACAACACCTAGTTATTGGGCTTCTCTGGATTCAATACCGCGTGCCCCCGATAATGCCAGCCCTCGTCTCTACCAGAACCACCGGCAGCCGGCAAAGAAAGCCGAAACCGCTACCTGGAATCACCAGAGAGGATTCAGACGACGAGCTAGGCACTGAAGACCTACCATGGGAGTACATATATCAGTCAGACATCGCATATTCATCGCAACCAGAGGATGGAACATCGAGAAAACGGAAGAGGGGGCTAGGCCAGAACAGGATTATCGGTGCTCGGAGCGGCGACTTTGAGTGCAAACTGGGCGATACCGTGCTTCTAAAAGCGGAGGGCTCTAATGAGGCATGGGTTGGATTGATATGCGAATTCGGAGATGACGATGGCGAGATGTCGGCTTATTTCATGTGGTTCTCTTCCGAGAAGGAGATCCGGAATAAGCAGAAGAAGAGGACTGACTTCTTGCCGGTAGGCGATAAGCCCAAACATGTAACAAGAGGGCACGCAGGACTAATGCGTATAATCGACCACAGAACGAGTTATACATATCGCCCTCCTGGGACCACAATCCTCTGGCTTCCATCAACGGAACTGCACGCGTCATGTCCGAGCAGGCGTTCAGAAGGAAATATCCGAACGGCAAGGTTCCGCGAACTGCAAAAGAGTTCGGCAAAGTCTTTATATGCCGCCGAGGCTGCAGTACGAGAACAGCAACGTATACTGACGAATTCATCTGGGAGGACATATATCATGGAGCCGAAGACATTGAGGAGTTATCTGACCGCATCAAGCGGGAGACCAAGGCCACAAGGCGGCGGCGGAACGCGAAAGATGAGTCTCCTGAGCGGGACTACACTGCTCAAGAGGACGGTGATGATGCCCCTGAGCAACTGCGAACACCCAAGAAGGCACGGACTCATGATGCTCTGACGCCTAGCAAACGGAGGAGTGCGAGCAAACCGATGACACCGTCTCATCGCAAGTATGTATCCCCAACATGCTGTATGAGTGTGAGATCTAACAGCGGCGCAGAATCATGGTCAAGAAGCATCTGGAGTTCACCCCTCTAGCTACCCGAGTCTTGTCCCCAAGCCATCACCAAGCATCGCCATACCAGCTTGCACGATCGCAACTGCATGTCGCTTCAGTTCCCACCAGCCTACCCTGCAGGGAGGCCGAGTTCTCGCTCGTCTATTCGCACCTCGAGGCTGCCATTACGGACGGTACCGGCTCATGTATTTACATCTCAGGAACGCCTGGCACCGGAAAGACAGCGACTGTACGCGAAGTTGTCTCACGACTCGACGAGGCCGTCCGTTCCGACGAGTTGGACGACTTCATCTTCGTCGAGATCAACGGTATGAAGATCACTGATCCTCACCAGTCATACTCTCTATTATGGGAGGCCTTAAAGGGGCAGCGCGTTAGTCCTACACAGGCTCTCGATCTGCTGGAGAGGGAGTTCAGTAATCCTAGCCCTCGGCGTGTACCATGTGTCGTCCTCATGGACGAGCTCGACCAACTCGTTACGAAGAACCAAGGAGTCATGTACAACTTCTTCAACTGGCCAGGGTTACGTCATAGCCGGCTTATTGTCCTGGCGGTAGCCAACACCATGGACCTGCCGGAGCGGACTCTGAGCAACAAGATCAGCAGTCGTTTGGGTATGTGTTTCCCACTCCATGATATCGGGGACTCTACTAACTCCATATCCCAGGTTTAACACGCATCACATTCCCTGGGTACAACCACGAACAACTAATGAAGATCGTCCAGTCACGTCTGGAGGGCGTCCCGGGCAACATAGTGGAACCAGACGCAGTTCAATTCGCTAGCCGCAAGGTAGCCGCCGTCAGCGGCGACGCCCGTCGGGCACTAGACATCTGTCGGCGAGCGGTCGAACTGGCCGAAGCAGAGAGCAAGGACGATGAAGCAGAATCGACGTCCAATCCACCCACACCAAGCAAGCGAGGCAAAGGAGCGACCACCCCACAAGACGAGACCAAAATGAAGAAAAAGGCCTCGAAAGGGAGAGTGACGATCGAGACCGTCCGTCGTGCTATCAACGAGGCGACGAGCAACCCGCTACAATTGTATCTCCGGGCTCTGCCCTTCGCGTCGAGAATGTTCCTCTCCGCGCTGATCTCGCGCACCCAGCGGACCGGTCTGGCGGAGAGCACGTACGGCGACGTGCTGGAGGAGATGCAGCGTAAGCTCAAGCTGGCGAGCGGGCATAGCAGACCGCTGGATCTTCTCGATCGGCACCAGTGCCGAGCTGCTGAGGGTGGAGGCACCGGCAACAGCAGCATGATGACTACCTCGAAGACCAAACAGGGTTCGCAGAGGCTGCTGCTCCGGCCGGCCGGGATTGGTGCCGCGGCCGTCGAGTTGATGGGCGCTGGGATCGTGTATTTGGAAGGCCAGAGGGCGGAGAGACCGAGTAAGATTCGGCTTGCTGTTGGGGATGAAGAGGTTAGGCTTGCATTCAGGGATGATCCGGAGATTAAGGTTTTGGGCATGTTGAGTTAGTATAGAAGATACCCATATGAAGGAACGTATTTGTCTCAATTATCCTCTCAGCTTGAGGATGTTCTCATTGTTCCGATGCCAGTTCAAACACCTTGCATGTATAAATATGTACAGGATATCATCTAACCACCCGCCCAGCCCAAGCAAAGCCCTATTTAAAACTTCCGTCTTTGCACGGTCGGCTTCCATTCAATAGGATGTGTCTCTGGCGTTGCTTCATTATCCGGCTTCCATATTTTGACTGTGGTAGACATTAGCACATGACACTCGTTGAAGTTAGAAACAGGCGGAGCTTACTGGTCTTATCAGCTTCACCACAAATCAGTCTCGTCCCTGAAAGATCGAACGTCGAACTCATAATGCCAGACTCGGCATCCAGCGATCCAGGTTGGGCAGTGGTGTCCAGGGCCTGGAACCGATGCCCGGACTTCCAGTCCCAAAAGCTCATGGACCCATTATCACCTCCGGAGAAGAGCACATTCTCATGATTGACCGACAACGTGTTGATGATGGCATTGTGTCCTTCAAAATTCTGCATGAAGGCGCCCTCGGGACACTTCCACTGCTTGATGCTCCCCGTGCTGCCGCTGGCAAATGTGAACTCGGACGGATGCGTGGCCAGCGCGCGCACACCCTTCTTGTGGTGCGTCAGCACGCCCATCGTCTTGCCGGCCGCGAGGTCCCAGAGCCGGACAGTGGAGTCAAGCGAGGCGGTGATGACCTGCGGGTCGGCCTCTTGGCACTTGAGGTCGGCGACTGTGCCGGTGTGGCCGGAGAGGACGTGGATGTTGGCTCTGGTGCGCATGTCCCATACTCGTGCCACGCCGTCACGGCCGCCAGTTACTAGTACGTCGAGGGTCGGGTGCAGGGCGAGGGTGTAGACGCCGCTAAGATGGCCGTGGTAATGTCGGATGACCTTGTTCTGCTCTAGATCCCAGCACTTGACCATCTTGTCCTCGCCGCATGAGAAGAGGTATGGATGCCGTGGTGAGACAGCTAGACCACGCACGGTGGATATGTGGCCTGTCAAGGTCAAGCGCAGCGAACCAGTGGCCATGTCCCAGATCTTGATCGTCCTGTCTCCTGCGCCCGAGGCGAACCACTTGTTGTCCGGTTCCACGGCGAGCGCACGAACCCATCCCAGATGTCCCGATATGACGCGCATCAACTTCCATGGCGGATGCCAGTCCGGTTTGGGTTGTACGAGCGACACGTCAGAACGGCGCATTAATTGTTGGCCTGGTTGTTGTTGTTGGCCACCAGGTGCTGCGGCAGATGGCTTGTTGCGCGAGAGGACGAGGGAGTTCGAGTTCGGTCCACCACTTGATGGGCTACGTGATACAGGTATTCCTTCGATCAGCTTGCGCGTCTGTTGCTCTTCAGGTGCTGGTGCTTCCTCGGCTGCTGCCTTGGTCTTCTTTCTGCGCGGTCCGGCGGCTGGGAGCTTGGACGCGATGACCTCGGGCAGAGTCAAGACATCTTTATACTCGGCGTGAAGGCGTAGTGATAGAGCAGTCTTGTCAAGGTCGGGATCTGCTGCTGCAAGTGCTGGGTCGAGCCTTATGCGCTTGCGGCCGCCTGTGGATGGACTGCTGGCGTCGACGTAGATGGACTTTGATTTTCTTGCGTTCTGAAGGAGGAGTGTCTTGAGGTCGGGTGCACTTGACGCGTTGCTCGCGGCCTGAGGAGCAACATCCGCCATACTAGCTTGTTTTCTGGTCGTTCGGCAAGCTGTGGATAGGGATCAAATTGTTCGGGTGTTGGATGAGGGTGACATGGATAGAGGTCGCTGAGCTTCTTCAGCCTTGCCAAATTTTGGAGGTGTGGCTGATGTGGCTAGGCTTGCGCCACAGTATTCACAGTCCTTCCGTACAGTGTTAACTTGACAGTGCATAGACCAACTTGGACTTCATGTCTCCCATTGCAGGCATCACTTATATGACGTTCAACCCTCTTACTTAACCTGCTTAAAAAGAATACCTTGCACGTTGATCTCCGGCATCCAAAACATACACTCTGCTTCCATAATAGTAAATCGGAAGTCAGAGAGGGCACAAAATGGACAAAGAGTCAAAGTACGCGATCCACGCTGCGGCGAGGGAAGGAAGAGGTATACAGATCTGTCTATGCTCGGCGCTTGAACCAAGGTGTGACTAACATTATGCACAGTGTCTATTGTCGAGTCGCTATTGAATGTATTTTCTGCATTATGAGTCTGATATTTCGAGCGCGTTGCCTGACATCGACACACAGGCAGACCCGAAACTTGCTTTCCAAAAAGACGAGGATGGACGTTTACCTATTCACTGGGCGGCATCATCAAATCAGTTCGAGATAGCGTCACTACTGGTACAACAGAAGGGATTTGACCCTGATGTGCAGGTATGCCACCCTTAGCCCCATCATGACCTGCGATGATCTGACGCTTTTCAACAGGACGACAGTGGCTGGACCCCGCTTATGATTGCTGCCAGCGTGAAGGACGGAGAGAAGATTTTCGACCTGTTGCTGTCCAAAGGGGCAGACGTAAATGAGAAGAGTGAGTTGAGCAAACTGGATGGTTGGCTCGGTAATATTGCTAATGACATCGCAGATAACAACGGCCAGGTACGCTTCTGGAACGCGCAAGTGTCGTAGACGTTGTTTTGAGGGCAGTTTTGTTGAAACCCAACCAGACAGCTCTTCACTTCGTGACATCAAAGAACAACATCGACTTAGCTCGCAAGTTCTTCGAGCTAAAACCCCCAGCATCAGCGCGCGTCAGGGACAAACGGGGCCAGTACGCCATACACCGGGCCGCTGCCGTAGGTTCGGTGCCCATGATCAACCTGTTGATCAAGAACAAGAGCCCTTTGAATGCCACAGACGTCGCCGGATACACAGCCTTGCATCACGCCGTGGCGGAAGGTCACGGTAAGGCCCAACGAATACTTACCGAAAATATCGATATACTGACACGGCCTGCTGTAGGAGACGCAGCTGTTGCACTGTTGAAGGCCGGAGCAGAGACGGACAAGAAGGATAGTGACGGAATGCTTGCTTTAGAGCTTGCTCCGGACAAGGAGGTAAGTGCTCATCATTTTTCGTTAACCTATATCTCCTGGATTATGAACAGTCACTCACAGCTTAACCAGGTCCGCAAGTATATCGAAAGGGCTGCCGAGATGGAAGGTATTGACATCTAGGTGGCTTGCCTCGCTCTAATGGTACCATTCTTAAAGACATGCAACTTCCAAGCAAAGGTGAACGACGGCGGATATGACGCGTGGGCACTTGCTTGTTTCGGCGAGAAGGGGGGGAGGGGGCAGGGGCACATTGTCTGCAATACCTCGTAGCCAAGGCTTCTCAATGACAAGCCTATTCCAACCTAACTTCCAAGATACTGAAGTCTTCCACCGAGATTCTCGAACTAAATGCGTCACCAAACACTTCATTCTTCTCAGTCCTGAAACGTCACACACATTGAGGGTTTTGTCCGCGGCCGGCTTATTCTGTTCTCTACTGGATGGGCAATACCTCGACGATAACTCTTTTTAAAAGGGCTGCCCCTTAGATGTTGGAGCACGTATTAGCCAAGAGTTCGAATGTCGACGACTGTCGTCGGTCCGAATGCATCACTCGTAGCAGGGCCCTTCACGGCGAACAGTCTTAGAAGTTCTTTGTCTCTCCATCTCACGTGTCCTGGTTTACACCTCTAGACCAACGTCCGTTTAAACTTAAATAAAGACATCGTCGTCACTTGGTGCTGAAGATAGAAACACCCCAATAGTGTCAGGCTGTCGGCATGTATACTGACCTCAAGCAATCTGCGCACGTCATACCAGTCGATTGACCGTCGCTGTACCTTAATTTCAGGGCCAGTGGCTGCCAAAGGTACGTAGTACACTCCAACTCGAACTACCCATGCAAGCGTCACGATCCATGCATAATCCCGAGCCGGGATCTATCTCTAATCATTCCTCGCTAGCCGGTTAGGCGACGCTGCAGCTGTTCATCGAGTTTACACATTCCTATCTTGAAGGTTACACGACTATATGAGCCTACTATAAGAACTCCAATCGGGGAAGTGGGGAGGATCGATGCAAGGCGTCTATTTTACCCGGCTAACCGCGCTTGATACGTACCCGCCCTGTTGAGAAACCCAGCTGGGGAAGTACCGGAAGAGGGAGGAGGAAGTGGTACGACCTGTTCGCATGAGGTGATCTACACGCGGGACCAGATCCGTCGCTGTGTCCTGGTCGCGGGTCTGTTGGCCCCAGCCCTCGGCCCTTCCTTTGCCGACAGGATACTTGAACTCTTTCACATTTCTTAGCAGTCCATAGTGCCGCCGGAGTGAAATGCTCGATCGCAGTTCTACACGTGTACCTCGTTGGAGGTTGGGAGATATCCTTGAGATATCGGCTCGACTCGCTTGTTCCTGACTACTGGCGTCAATCACTGTGTTAGCCGTGTTTGCTGCCCGCGGGATTGGCTGTGCCTGCAGGTGTGGTTGATTGTGCGAGGTGTGAGTGGGTAAGGTAGCAGCATGGCACTACCGTTTTCTTTATATAGAAAGCCTCGACCACGCCATCTTGTGATCCCGCACCTTTCCTGGGCAGGGTGTTGACAGAAGGGCCGTTGGTATCGGTGGCGTCAGGAATAGCTAGATGTAGTTTGGTTTCAGGAAAATGATGGCACCATGTTAGAGCCTTGTCTAAATCCAGATCAATTAAGTGCAAAGTGTGAAGATCGCGCGAAGCCGCACCAGGCTGTCAAACTGCAAGCATGCTGGAAATGTGTGATAAAAATATCCAAGTCAAGTAATTGTACGACAAGACATGAGCAGAATCGCTGCAAGAACAACAGGTGGTATCAAGGCTCTCTAAAATCATGCCTTTGTTCTCACTTCTCGAGGGCTCCTTTAACGCCTTTGATGCCATGTCTCGCAGCGCCGTTCGCGTCGGTATATCGACGCTGGGAATCTTCGTGGCGATTATGTACCGAAATAGACACCCATATAGTCCGTAGGAAATATCTTGGAATTCGAACGCCTGAGGCACTGTCATGTGATCCGTCTTAATTCCCACCTTTTTCAAGTCGTCACGCCTTGCTGCCCGGCCGGTATTGTGTCTCCTGTCCTTGAGACCACGAATATTGCCTTCCTGGCTTGTATCCTGGTAATGGTGAGTTTCCAGGGTCCGTTGACGTCGGCAGCTCAACCGGAGCTGCTTGCATGGGTTGCGGGTAGGGGTGAGACTGTATTTCTGCTGGTGGAGGAGTAATTCCGGGACTAGCGGGGTGTCAGGAAAGCGTTACGCGAGACAACGGGGGCGAAGAAACTCACTAATAGCCTTGCGTTCCATCCGTCATGCCGGCCATGAGCGGGCTTTGCACGTTCGCATGTCCTCCAGTTGAGGAGTACGTGCTATAAGCCGGATGGCTGCTAGGAGTCATGGGTGGTGGCGATGAGGCGTAAGTGTGAGGGCTGTTGGTCCGATAAGGGTCATTGGCCACTGGGGTTGAGTAGTGGGCTGTCGCGTAAGTCTCCTGGCCGGGGCTCTTCGGGTTGCTCGGGCTGTACTTAGTGTCGACCATCGGCGGCGGGAATGTCTGCGTGCTCCTGCGATATGCTTTGTCGAGACCACCTCTGCGTCCGCAAAGGAAGACTAACGCTCCGGCGAGAACGAGAACTGCCGCACCTCCAATTGCAATACCTGCGATCGCGCCAGCACTAAGACCATGATGATCGTGATTATCTGTGCTCGCTGCGTTTGTGCTGCTAGCTGATGGTGTATTTGATGGGTTTACCGTCTCTGAGGGAAAGGGTTCTCCAGGAGCTAGCTGCATGGTCGCGTTGATGGCATACTGCTCCTGCAGATCCAACGTTTCTGTGCTATTGGGGTTGACCACTCCGACCATCTGGTGCTGGAAACACGAACCAGGAGCAGTGCAGTAGAAAAATATAGGTTCGGTATCGTTGACCCGGACCTGGAGCTTGGGAAGCTGGGGAGGTCAAGTCAGCGTCACGCTCAGGAAGAAAGAGATCAGATAGGCTCACATCGTTTGTGATGACTTGGGGCCCTATGTAACCACTGAAAAAACCCTGCCTGTTGAGTCCTGTATACTCATATGGTAGGCATGGTGTGCCAAAATCTGAGCGTGCGACGGTGTGATTGCCAGGATATAGCCGAAACTCTGTGAGGTTGTAAGCGTGGGCACAGGACGATCGCCTTCAAAGGATCCTACGCACCGATGATATCGCCAATAGGGACATTGGTATATTGATTCGGGGAGAACTTGAAGCCCTCGGCGCCAACTAGGATGGTGTGAGTTGCACCAGCGGTCGTGGCGGTCGTTGCCCTTTTCGCCGCCGCCGGCGTCACTGTTGTTGCCTCTAGCTCCTGTCCTTCTATTCCCACAGCAAGAGCAGCTGCCACTGCTATTATCAACCTTGTCCACATCTTGACTAGGTATCGTCCAGTCGTATATCCACTAGATTATGGTAGTTGGAGCCCGATGTCGGTGTATGATGGCAGGGCACAAGAGAAGACGAAAGAACAAGAAGAAGAAGTGGGAGGATGAGCTGGGGCCGGGTTGCAACTATAAAGCGTGGTGTGGTAACGGTATCACGCCTCCCGGGAAAATGGCTGTAAGCCACCAGATGAGGGCGGCGTGCGGGCTGCACGAAGGGGGCTGTTGAGTCTAGGTACCGACTTACACTGATCCCGGCTAGCCACATACAGCACGGGTCAGGATCGCTAAAGCCGGGTAGCACCCAGACTGTCTTGGTGGTGGAGGGCAAGGAGAACGAGGGTATGGCTGAACAGGCGGAGAAGCTCGACAGACAGGTCGCTGTTGGCTCGACTAGCCCGTATTTCTCACTCGAGACAGCAGAAAGGGAAGGATGCGCCGATGCTGTGGTGCTGGCCTTGTGGGGGCTGAGCTATGCTGGCTGCATGAGATGGTGCATATGAGAGACGGCTTGGATAGGTGCGAAAAGCTGCCAAGCCGGTGGAGCATGCATGTGCAAAGATAGTTTTACAGCGGTACACCATCAAAACTCCATCAGGAAGAGAGATGAGAGCAGGGGCCGGGAAGATTCATATGAGATGTAGGAAGGTCAATGTCGATGGTGGCTACGATCCGGACACCCCGTTTTCTCCGATATCAACAAAGAGGATCGAGTTGAAACCACTTGGCTTCGACACCATCGTCATTCGAGTCGCGGATAGAAGTGACCTAACAGTCAAGTCCGTCCTTGTCAAGGCCAGGTTTCTCGGTCACTGAGGAGGTGGCGTCTCCGGCTTCTTTGACTGCCGGTCCGGTGAGATACATCTTTAGCAAAGGTGCCGCTTATATCGTGCCTGGCAGAATTGGCAATGCCTGCCGTTCTTTGTTACACAGCACCGGTTATGATGACGGCCAGGAAGGGAGGGCCTGATTACGCCACAAGACGATGTAGTCAGCGGCTTGGCGGAACACAATCCATGTCGAGATCCTGATAGATGAACAAGCAATTGCGATGCGGAAAGAAACGAACGATACGGTAGTGAGCAGCAAGGTGGATAGAAGCTGAATGATGACCACGGACTTCCTTGCTAGTTGACCACTGACAACATGTCAGCACCATCTCGATCCCACGCTGGATCACAGGCCATCTATGCCGGCTGAGCAAACCTGGAAATCATGATTGTAGGCCAAAATGATCCTGATTCGTTCGGTATTCCGACGGCCATTCTTCAACTTTGGGCTGCCCAGGGCTGAACCAGCTACTTACCTTAGACGGCGACAATCAGCACCGCGAGCCCCACATTGCTTCGCTGCTAGATCATCCAAAGTCACCGCCAATGAGCTTTAATCTCAGACTGGAGATGATGAGAGCATCTGTGGCCGGTAGCGGGCGATCGCACCGGGCCATATGGTCGTCCATAGGTGGAAAGGAAGTTGAGGTTGTTTGATGTAGACTTGCAGCCCTTGCAACCATCTTCGGCGCGCTTATTACGGTAAAAGGACGCTAGCACAACGCTAGGAACTTACCATAGCAGCACTAGGAGGAACAAGCCGCGGTTATTATGGGGTGTCTCATTCAAATCGTTCAGCAAGGTACCTACTGTATTGAGTGCTACTTAAAACACTCCATAATACGAAGAATAAAGGTATCGCTGACTGAGCTTTGCGATCGTCATGTTTGCTCCTACCGTTGCATAGCACATACAACACTGGCCTAAAAAGATGCCGATGTCTAAACTTCAAAGGCGGGCGGGCGGACAACTTCAGGATGGAAAGAACCGAGGGATTTGCAGTGCAAGTGATAGCTCGAGAATCGAGATGCTCAGCTCTCCACGTGCGTGCTAGTTCTGAGGCTTAGAGGCTTAGCTGTAGACTAAGGTAACCCTGGCTTACTGCATACTGATAGTAGGGACTGCAAGATTGGGTTGATGCCTCACGGAGATATCATAGGCCAAAAAGCGAGTTGTCAATGCACATCTGTCGAAAGCCACACTCAATTGAGAAGTGCTCTGAGGTTTGATTTTTCTGTCAACCCGCCTCTAAGGTGTAGTTTTCCAACACACCCATCCAGTCCCATCATCATTGAGTTTTAGCCTTCACCTTCCTCGTCCACGACTTGGGTATAACCTCGCCCTCGACCGCGAGCCGCCACAAACACCACAGATAACAGATCATGAACCCGGCTGCTCCAATCCCGACATTCGCAACGACCCAGAGATCCGGCTTGTCTTTCGGCGGCTTCGACGCCATCTCCAGTACATGCCACAGCGCCATAGCTAAATAAAAAGCAGTGTGGACGAAGAACGTGCCCCACTGCGTCCAGACGCTCGACCCCTCCTGGAAGTAGGCGCTCAAGGACGTCGGGGGTAGGCCGAGGAGGTATGCCCACAGGAGAGTCAAGACGGTGTATGGGATGCGAAGTTCAACCCGTGAAAGCAGCGGGAACATGGTCCAACACCCAAGCAGGTTGGCGAAGCCCACCCAGGCTCGAGTGTCTTTCGTGAGGCCTTGCTTTCCGGCAAGGAGCAACGTCATCGGCATAAGAGGTAGGAGCACACTCTTCTCATGCACCTGGTAACTGAAGAGGAAGAAGCCCCAGGCCGTCGCGGCGAAAGCCAATGGCAGTAAAGCTTTCTTCGGTCGGAAAAAGAGGATGAGATTGGGGGGGATTATCGAAGCAAGAGTCGCAATCAGCGCAGCCCGCTGAAGGATTTCTGACGGATACTTCTTCAACTTCACAGCGACATTCAGTGCACACCAGAAGTTGGCCACCTTGTCTTCGAACAAGCCGCGAGCAAAGGGGAACACCCGGTGGACCATTTGGAGTAGCTGCTCAATGACCGGGTAGTACATGGCCTCGCTGTCCACATACTTTCCGAGTTCTGGAAATAGTGGCAAGGGTGGCCGCGGACCGTCTAGATCTGGTCGCGAATCCACCCCGTGGGAGACATCGTAGAGAGTGCCGAGCACAATTGGAAGTAACAGCACAGCGAACGATACCAATGTGACAGCTGCTATCCCGACGAATCGCGGGGCATTGATCCTTGGGAACACGCAGTTTCCAAGTAGATAGGCAAACACGGAGAACGCGTAGTACAGGGCCATCTGCTTGAAGCCCAGTGCCGCCACGAAGAACACGGAAGCCCAGTAGTATCGCCCAGCGACCATGCTCGACATGCTGGCCAGCACGAAGCCAAGCATGACGGTGTTATACTGGAAGTGGATGTGGTCGATGAGTATGGTAGCCGGTTGCATCAGGATAGCCACAAGGGCGACCCAAGCCGACCATGTGGCCACTCCACTGAGTCTACTGTACCGTCGGACAAATATGACAACCGCCGGAATGTATATCAGGTACTCGGAGACAATAACAGTGCCTCTCATGAAGATCTTCAAGTTGGCGTCGTCGGAACCGCGGGAGGTGTACAAAGCAAACCACTCCGGATTGATGAGCGCGCCTAGCTTCCCGCAGAGCCAGCTGTGGTACGCTGTCAGGGGCGGGTAGTCGAGTCCCCACCAGAGGAGGTCGTGGAAGTACCATTGCGAGACTGGCAGTTGTGTGGTAACCTCCATCCAGTGTCTCTGTGCCTCATAGTCTCCAAACATGGGCGGGTTTCCAAGACCTGGTTTCCCGTCAGTTCCGCGTATTACGCCTGGTCACAACCTCTTGTTTCCAACGCACCTGAATATCCCCAAAACCCAGCAGCCCACCTGAACAAGCCAGCCACCATCAATATTAACGGCAAAATTTCCCATTGTGAGACTGAGCCGCGGGCTGGCCAAAGAAACGCTGCAAGCGGGAAGGTGGGCGTCCGAACGAGTGCTTCGGCTTTGGAGAGGTGCTGGTCGGGGGCAACGACGACGACATTGGCGGTCGGCTTCTTGACCGCCTTGCGCCTTGATCTCGGGGTGGAAGACGCAGAAGACGCAGGGCCGGCCATTGTTACCGTTGTTGGAAGGCTAAGGGCAGAGCTGGCCGCATTGAGCAAGTCCTACGTGATCGCGATACGTAGTTCGATTCGCGTCGGCACGGTCGAATTGGCGACGTGAGCTGTCACCGAAGCTCCAAATAAATTATGGAGCCCCGCGGCCCTTCGGTAAGTACCTGGCACAGGCCGGCAACAGCTGACAGACCGGGAGAGGGTGATGTCACTTGGAATCGACCCCTCCCCCACTAAAACACCATCTCACCAGCTCGACGAAGGTACTTTGGTACCTCTTCTTATGTGCGGCGTCTGAAACAGCGAGAGTGAGTTGTGGTGGAGGAATGTTGTCTTGGCCGCCAAGGAGATACACCACATACCATGATACCGAGCTGCTTTCTTTAGACTTGTCACAACAGCCCTGAGGTCTCTCATGTATTATCTCTGAAAAGTCCCCGGAGAACAACATAGATGAACTATGCCGTACCCTTTCGTCCTTCCGACCACGTCGGCTTTCTCATTCTCATCGAGCTTCACCTGTGAATCTCATCCATCTCTGCCACTCAATGCCAGCACGCATCGCGGCGTGGTAAGGGACACCCTCAAGACACACAAGCGGCTGCCTCCAACATCACAACCCGGAAATCTCTCCTCCGTGGCTTCAAGTATAAACACATACCTCCCTTACCTCCTTGCCCTCGACGCCGGCCTGAACCACAAATACATCAGCGGTCATGCTATCAGCCTCACCACCAAAACTCCCCCAACCATAGAGTGGCGCCCAACCCTCTCCGATGCCTCGGTGCCAGGCAAAGAACCCGCCCGAGTAAAGATCCACTCTCTCACCCACGAGCTCTCCTTCGCCCTGAGTACCCTAGCAAACACATACACCCTTCAAGCCCGCCTCTCTCTCCAACCCCTATACTCCGTCTCCACCGCGCCGCCAGGCCCAGAACAGCGCACCGTCGCCATAACGACCGCGACCCGCCTCCTCCTCGACGCAGCATCCATCTACGATTACCTCTCCAACCAAACCACCAACTCCCCCGCCCCAGGATCCGGCTCCGGATCCGGATCCGTACCTGCAGACATATCCCCCTCCACCCTCCGCGCCCAGCGCGCCCTGGCCCTGGCAGAAGCCACCCTCCTGGCCGTCCTCAAGGACGACCCCTACCCGGCCGCGGCGGCAGCCGACCGCAACGCCCACGACACGGAGTGGATGTACAAGGCCCCCGAGATCCCGCGCGTGCGGGCGCACCTCTTCGCGCGCCTGTGCCTAGCCGCCTCCGAGCACGCGGCGCAGGCGCACTCGCTTTGCGCGCACCAGGCCGGCGCGGGGAGGGTCAGCTCCGAGTTCGTGTCGTACCTGGATGACCTGCGGAAGACGAGTCGGGCCAAGGCGTGTCGGTTCTTTGGGGTGGATGCGGAGCTGGGGAGCCAGACGGGCAATGCCATTGGGTGGCTGAGGGCGGCTATGGGGGAGTTGGGGATCGAGGTTGGTAAGGAGGGCAAGAAGACTGGGCTGGGGAGGTTGAGGAAGGGGTGGAGCGAGAAGAGGGAGGATAGGAAGGTTGAGAGGGGGGTCAATTGGGGGGCTGATGCGGGGAGGCTGGAGGAGACGAGGGTGGTCGAGATGCTGGAGGCTAAGTGGGTTAAGCAGAATGATACGGTGAGTTCTGTTATGTGAAGTGAGTGAAGAATGGCATAGTGAGGCTAACGTCTTGTTAGATGTTCACGCAGGTTATACCGGCTCCGGGATCGTTGCTGGCGCAGATGCCGTCTGGGCGGGAGATACACACTGTCAAGCCGTTCCAGCCACCAGTTCTCGATAGTGCGACATTAGAAGCAATGAGAGCACCTCCGGATCGAAGTGATGAGGTTGGCGAGGGGTTAAGCTCAGATGAGGAGACACTTGCAGAGGTGCCTGGCACATTCCCTGGTACCCATGGGGAGTACAGGACGGGCACGCCAAATTACTTTTGAGCAGCATTATACCAGCATATACGGCAAATCACGATGTCATGTGGAATGTATATTTTCAACGGCATCACAGCATAAGGCGTGATAAGTTACAGGAGAGCAAGATACCCCTTCAGATGCTTCGATCATCCACTCAATGTCGGGGTGTTCGTGCTTCTAGATCAATTGGCAACCTCGCTGATCTTGTACTCAACAACAACAGGCTTGCCCTGCTCAATGATGAACCGACCAGACTGCACAAAGGTCTTATTCTCCAACGCCTGGAAAGCTGGCGTGCCCGTCTCGAACACCGGCTGGGCAAAGACGTTGCCGAAGTTGGTGGTGGCAGCGTCCGCGTCGCCGCGGAGGATCTTGCCTCCCGGGCTGGACATGTCGACGGTGCCGGTGTAGTTGTACCGCAGGGCGCCCTCTGCCGCGCGGAGGGTGCTCTGGACCTCTAAACGGGCATACTTGCCGTCCTTGTCGACCTTGATGTAGTCGGCTCCGTGGACGAAGACGGCGTCGACCTTGACTGGGTAGTCCGGCTCGGACTTGAGGAAGCCGGCTTCTTCAACGAAGGGCAGGTGGACGAGTGCTGGGCCTGTGGAGAGGGTGCCGATTTGGTTTGGGGGTTGGATGTGAATCTGTCGTGGGGTCAACACCTTTGTCAGGGCGATGGGGAATTGGTCTAGTTGGTACGCGGCTTACCTGAACCGTGAACGCGGGAATGAGCTTAGGAAATTCGGCCATGATAAATTATTACTCCTTGACGATGAAGCTTCGACTCGTACAATCTGTGTTTTTTGTGACAGGAGCTGCGGATCGTCGCTTTGCGAATGTTCAACAAGTCGTCTGGTGAGGGGAACCAATATGCCCCCTCATACCTCACTTAGTAGCTTCTCCCCTGCGGGGCCGAAACGTCCTTTGGTCTCCTTTGGTCCAGAATCCAGATGGCACCACTCGTCGGTCCCATTATCTCAGGCTAAGGTATGTTACGACTGCAGCTTGGCATCCTGTTCGTACGACTGATGTTGAAGTACCGCAAAGCTTGTGCCTCCAAGCCGAGTTGCACCTGTAAGGAGTTGTGTACCAGGTGTACCTTTGACAGACCAAAATCATGGGGAGGAATAAGCATAAATATGACCTACACAGGATATCCTCCGCGTCGTTCTATCCACTTTGATACGTCATACATGAGCCATTGCTCTGACAAGGTTACTTTTGCGTGGCATTTTTACAAAGATCTACAGTAATGTCCAAGTGTTTTCAGGCGAAGCAGTCATAGGAGAAGGTAAAGACTCAAAATATCACGGTATCTTCGTGAGACCAACGTACGACTTAGGTAAGGTAAGGTAAGGTACGTATATTTGTTGGAGAAAGGCCCTATCTCGACAGGGGGGGCTAGCACCTTCCGCCAAGGGTCCAACCCGAATAGGCCAATCAAGTAAAAGTCTTATCGGCAGCGGTCGACGGGCTGCCGCTGACATCACCGCTGAAAGCCCGCTGGGGGGGAAGCTTTGACACTTCACTAAGGCTTCGTCAGTGTTGCCAAACCTTTCTCGCGTGACATCAAAACACCAGCGCAACCTTTCTAAAGAAAAGAATTCGACGTACAAATATCCTCACAATATCTTATAAGTGTATGTTGTGATCGGGCGGAGTGCTTCTGGTCATGTGACAGAAGCCTAGATCCGAGTCCTCAACTTCTCCAGTCATTTTGAAGAACCGAGCTGGCAAACTCACCCTCTGACCATATTTACCGCTTCACAGCAGCAAATATCTGAGAGCCTGGCACCCGCCCCGTCGCCCTATGAACCTGGAGAGCCATTCTTGATTCACACTGAACAGCGTTTGGGATATTGAATATAGATACCAGCAATGGACTCGGTACGCTCTGATATAGGAAGTGGCGCGACTGGGAACGGGCCGTCAGGTTCGACTTCTGCCACCACATCTCGTCCCCAGCTAAATGCCGTCCCTCCCCGGAGAAGGAAGAACCATCGCGGTGGAAAGAAGAAGAAGTCTAGGAGGAAGTCGTTTGTTGTGCCATCGGACGACCTAGGCCACGATAGCCTTCAGTCTGGGGACTTGGAAGAGATTCGCGAGAATTTCTACGCACAACGCGGCGTCAACAACAGCCAAACCAGTCTCGAGAGCGAGGTCCTCCTGGACCACAGGGAGCAGAACCCCTTTCTGAGGCCTCGCCGACCCTCCACTCTGCCAACTTCGTCTTCCTTCCAGCAGCAGCAGCAATATCAGCCGAGCCCAAGCCGCCTAAAATCAGTATTGCGCGGTGATAGCCCGGACGAAGGAGACGAGAACAATGAATGGAACGAAAGGGCCCCCTTGCTATCCAGCTCAGGGCGCATGAGGTCTGAGCCGGCGATGGAATCTGGAGGCTATGGGTCCAACTCAAACGACGCGCCGTGGAGGGCTGGACTGGGCAGTCGCCGAAATTCCAGCCATGCCAGCAGCAGGAGGAAGCATCTTGGCCCATTCGCACCACACGACGCCAACTACAATGTGAACTATCCTCCGTCAGTCCCCGGGAGCCCTCCCCTGCGGCCCACCGATATGTCGTTCGGTGATGTCATGCTACGCAATGATCTTGACATTTCGCATTCGCCGCGCGAGAGCGTACGCAGGGACAGTAGCAGCGGCGGACAAGGCGGCAACGCTCAGAAATCTCCGCTGGAAAGGAGGAACACGTTCGCCTTGCAGGCGGAGGAAGACGTTTGTTTCCCTCATGAAGGGATGTCTGAGATTGCTGAAGAGGACCTCCGCACACGCGATCCGAATGCATTCCGAATGAGAACTCGCCGGAGGCGGCACAGGTGGCCTGACCTCTCTATCCTTGAGGAATGGGGCAGATTCGAGAAGGAAGGTCGGAGCGAAGAACGACGGGCGAAAAAGATCACAGAGCCGCAACTCATCAACGGAAGGCTGCGTCCGACGTACAAGGGATGGTATCGCACAGAAGAGGACGCACCCTATCGTTTTACCTACTTTAACGAGGAGTTTCAGAGCACAATTCACAGCTCAACTATCTCGGAGCTCGTCCAGCCTGGAGGGAGCTTCAAGGAATTGTTCATTCCTGATCCACCGATTTTGTCTGAATCTTCCGACAGCGAGAGCGACGACGAGCGTGACGAAGCTGCTGAGCTACATCAGGTTCTCACGGGACAACAAAACGGCGACACCAAGACCCTGAGCCATGAGGTGTCTCTTGCTCAAACTACACCAGGATATTTCGATGCCCGCAGGGAAATCAAGTCACCAGGCCACGAGAACAACAGGTCTGCTCCCAAGTCCAAGGAGAGCTCTGGTGACCCGACCCCTGCCGGCCCAAGGTCACCCAACGACGTCAGGTCTCCGCAACAGAAGCCAAAGGACGCACCTAGCCCCAAATCACCAAAGCCTCCACGATACGGCGACCGGCCGGTTTGGTGGCTCGACGTCCTTTGTCCCACCGAGCAGGAGATGAAGGTCCTCTCCAAGGCCTTCGCCATCCACCCCCTCACATCAGAGGACATCATGATGCAAGAGGCGCGCGAGAAGGTCGAACTCTTCCGACACTACTATTTTGTCAACTACCGCACCTTCGAGCAGGACAAGAACAACGAGGACTTCCTCGAACCGGTGAACATGTACGTCGTCGTCTTCCGCGAAGGCGTCCTGAGCTTCCACTTCTCCCACACGCCCCACCCGGCCAACGTGCGGCGGCGCGTCCGGCAGCTGCAGGACTACATGATCCTGTCGGCGGACTGGATATCGTACGCCATCATCGACGACATCACCGACGTGTTCTTCCCGCTCATCCAGAACATCGAGGACGAGGTCGACAACATCGACGACGCCATCCTGCAGCTGCACTCGTCGACGGCCGACCCGAACGCGGAGCCGAGGGACCCAGAGAAGTCACCCGAGCAGACGGGCGGTGACATGCTGCGGCGCGTGGGCGACTGCCGGAAGAAGGTCATGAGCCTGTACAGGCTGCTGGGTAACAAGGCGGACGTCATCAAGGGGTTCGCGAAGCGGTGCAACGAGCACTGGGAGGTGGCGCCACGGTCCGAGATCGGGTTGTATCTGGGCGATATCCAGGATCATATTGTGACCATGACTGCGAATCTGAGTCACTACGAGAAGTAATGCCCCCTCTCCATTCCCCGACTGCTAAGTACTTGGATAAAATCGCTAACCTTGGGAACCAGGATCCTCGCCCGCTCCCACGCCAACTACCTCGCTCAGATCAACATCCGCATGAACGAGCGGCAGGAGCAGACGGCCGACGTCCTCGGCAGGCTTACCGTGCTGGGCACCATCGTGCTGCCCATGAACATCATCACCGGCCTGTGGGGCATGAACGTCTGGGTGCCCGGCCAGGGGTACGAGGAAGACCTGAGATGGTTCATCGCCATCACTGGTGGATTGTTCGCGTTTGGTATCGCGTGCTACCTGATTGCTAAGCGGGTGTATGGGATTGTATAGGCGTTGATTGCGGCATTGCGTTTTTTATCCTGACGAGAAGACGATATCTCGAGGGTTGACCGCCTGGCTGGTGCGCTTCTGGAGATTGAACACGGGCGGCGGGAGTTCTTTCATAAAAGCCGGTATATGTGCATACCCGAGCAATCATGAGCAGTATCTTCGGGTTAGCGTACTCTTCGTGCTGGAGCAAACATGTGTATATAGTAGCTATATCGGCTGCAGCACACGTTGGACTCATGGCCTATAGCTCTAGATCCCCAGAAGTGATAAAGAGACGGTTCACTGTCACGCATAACGTTCTTAAGATAGTAGACTTAGGCCACGGAAGATTTGACATGTGAAATCATCGATTTTATTTCCTGCCATGCTGAGCAATCAGGTGATAAGGGGAAGGGTTTGACCTGAGTACCAACCCTGAGCAAGCAGCCGCCCAGAGTCCCTTTTCCAGCAGAAAGGCATCTGTCCCATGCCGAATGCCTGCCAATTATGTACAATTTGAGCCCTGCTACGGCGAAACCGGACGCAAGCGACGTTTCTGCATAATCAACGCCCTAGTCCTCTTCGAAGCTCCCGAAGCTCCTGTGCCTTTAAAAGACATCCTCCGTCTGCCCTGTATCCTCCTCACTCGGTTCTAAAACATCACCACTTCCCGAATCGTCCGACCGTTCCTCAGAAAGGCCCCTAGCGCTGGCCGCCGAAGCTCGCCCGGAGCGCCAGCACCTGCGCCCGCTCGGCTTCGGGAAGCTGGTCGATCGTCTCTTGCGGGAGGCTCATGACGGCCGCCATCAGGGCAGCCGGATCCTGCGCGACTGGCGCTGGTGGCGGAGCCTGGACCTGCGGCGGAGGGGCGTAGCCGCCGACCTGCACGGGCGGGGTGTTCGTGAAGGCGGGCGGGTAGCCGGGGTAGCCTGCCAGCGGGACCTGGGGCTGCTGCTGTTGGACGGGTGGGGCGGCCTGGGGAGGCGGCGGGGCGGCAGACGTGTCGACGACGGAGTTGATGGCCTCGGGCGACACGAGACCCATGAGAAGCAAGGCCTGGAAGATGGCGTAGCTGAGCTGGGGTGCTTGGGTGAGGAGCTGGGTCGCGCGAGCCGGGTCGGTGGTGGCGAGCTGCTTCATCTGAGCTAGAACGTCGAGGAGTTGAGCCGGTGGGAGGGTGTTCAGGGTGCGGCTGATGGCGTCTGTGCAGGTTACGCCCGGGGGAAGCTCCTTGCCTGGAGGGAGAGGTGGGAGGGAGACGGGCTGATGGGAAGCTTGGTGGCCGTTGCCGTTTGTGGAGGGGTTGTTTTGATTGTGGCCGCCACCGTCGCGGTCGTTGTCGTCTGTTCCCTCGTTGGAGAAGTCGACTCTGAGTTTGCGACCCATTATTTCGTGGTCGTTGAGGTTTCTTACTGCTGAGGCGGCGGAATCTGGAGGGTGCGAAGTGTGGTTAGAGAGATGAAGTGGTACAGGAGTGTATTGTGCAGAGGAGGAGGCCAACTACGAACCTGAATCTGGGTATTCTGCAAACCCGAACCCTTTTGGCCGTCCGGTCTCACGGTCGTAGACGAGGCGGAAGTTGAGCACCTTGCCAGCTTGGCTGAAGATGTCACTGATCTGCTCTTCTGATAGACCATAGGGAATGTTCCCCACGAACACCACGCGGGATGGTGGTCTGGTAGACATCTTGGAGGGTTGGAAGTCTTTATGGGCGCCGCAAAGCTCAACTAGGAGCAATAATCCAGTGTCGTCTTTGGGGATAGTGTGCGCCTGGGCCTGAACAGTTTGTGTGGTCAAGTTCGGGGCGGCTGTCGACGACGGAAGGAATAGCCAAGGCAAGGCAGCGACTAAGAGCGAATCGTCACGAGACAGTGGCACCGGGGAAAACAAACACGAGCTCTGGGGGTGAATACAATTAAGGATACAACACTTTGAAGCTATTATGTTGTCAAACAGCCAAACACCGGCTTTGTTCTTCCACTTGCAGCTTTGCTTTGAGCCCCTCAAAGATTCCACCTGCAGAAAGATACCACACGATCTCGCAGATGTAATGTAATATCCAAGATCGCCAGAATGGTTGCACTATGTTTCGAAGCAAAGCACGTGGTTGAAGGCGGTTGCGCAACAGAATTGTAGTTCGGAGGTCGTGATGGTGATACATATGGAAATTGACTATGGAGCTTTTGATGTAGAAAGCCAGCCGTTTTCGTCCTATGCGCTCTTGACCCACTGCTCGGTACGTACCGATATGTCACGTGACCTGGCGGCTCAAGACGTGCACGGTCCATCTGTGGGTCAATTTTCGAAGACGAAGCTCCATCCCAAGCTTTGGAAAGGCAAGACGACCACTCCGAGCCGTCACCAAGCAATCCAGCAATCCACGTATCCGACCGTAGTGCCCCAGCGCTACTCACACAGATATCTTCAAGATGGCGTCGAATCGGAATCCGATGCAGGATTACCTCAACCGGATACAGGGACAGATCCAGAAGGGCGCCGGCGGACCAGGCGGCTTCCGCGGTGGCATGCCGGGCACTCCCAGGATTGCTGCTGGTGTGGTAGGCGCGGTACTACTTACTGGTGGCTTCTGGCTTGTCCAGAATGGTCTATTCAACGTCGATGGTGGTCACAGGGCTATCAAGTACCGGAGGACAACGGGTGTGAGCAAGGAGATCTTCGGAGAAGGTGCGTTTGCCACGGTCTACACGGGACAGTTCTTTTCACCTTTACTGACGGATCTTGTTCGCAGGCACACATTTCATGATCCCCTGGTTCGAGACGCCTATCATCTATGATGTCCGAGCGAAGCCGAGAACCGTGTCGTCCCTTACCGGAACCAAGGATTTGCAGATGGTCAACATCAACTGCCGTGTCCTCTCAAGGCCCGAGGTGTCCGCCCTGCCGCAGATCTACCGCACATTAGGATCTGACTACGATGAGCGTGTTCTGCCGTCTATTGTCAATGAGGTCCTCAAGAGTGTTGTGGCTCAGTTCAACGCCAGCCAGCTGATTACACAGCGTGAGATGGTTGCCAGACTTGTGCGCGAGAACCTTGCTCGGAGAGCTGCGCGGTTCAACATCTTGCTTGATGATGTCTCGCTTACGGTATGTCACACAACTCGCATGTTCCCGGTATGGGACAGTCACTAACGCGAAGCTCAGCACTTGGCTTTCTCCCCCGAATTCACAGCCGCCGTCGAGGCGAAGCAGGTTGCCCAGCAGGACGCCCAGCGCGCGGCTTTCGTTGTCGACAAGGCCCGCCAAGAGAAGCAGGCGATGGTTGTTAGGGCGCAGGGTGAGGCTCGGTCTGCCGAGCTGATTGGTGACGCCATCAAGAGGAACGCTGCGTACTTGGAGCTGAAGAAGCTGGAGAACGCCAGGGCTATTGCTGGTCTCATCCAGGAGGCCGGAGGTAAGAACAGGCTGATGCTTGACTCGGAGGGACTTGGCCTGAACGTCTTTGAGGACTTGGGCAACAATAGCACCAAGTGAGGAGTGTATGTCGAGTAGCAAGGGGTTAGCGGTCGACTGTCAGAGATGTGAAATCTCCACTGTATGTTTTAGGAGCCGGAAAGGTTGAATACAACTGTATAATAATACGAATGACGTCTACCAATAGTTCCTTGGCTTCTTACTGTGAGCTTCCACCTGTAAATCACGGATGAAGTTGGCGATACCTAGGTACTTTGCCGTCAAAACGTCTCCTACAGATCATTGACAGCTTGATCACTTATCTCCGATAAGCACGGCATCTACCCCACCACCCCTCCTCGTTGCTGCCTCTCGCGTTCACCTGTCACGCCTGCCACCTACGTACTTTGAATCTCGCCAGCTGTTTACTCTATACGACAGATCATAACAGGGAACTTTTTCCTACCACGAGGCTCGTTATTGACCTCTTCGCCGTGTCGCACAGTTACGGGGTGTTTGCCCTTCCACTTTTAGTCCTCCTTTGTCAACCTCGCCAAACTTTCCATCCACGCCCACAACTCGCCCATCATGCTGATCAAGTGAGCTTCTGTGACCTACATATTGCCCTGCTCCCTCACTGTCTCAGCTTCTGACTCTGCTCCTTCTTGTAGAGTACGGACCCTGACGGGCAAGGAAATCGAGCTCGACATTGAGAGCGACTACAAGGTACCTACTCCACGCCCCATATCACCTCTTTGCGCCGCGCCCTGGTTCGCCTCCATGCCATTTTGAGACAGCCAGCTCACCGTTCCGTCTGAACCTTTAGGTTGCGCAGATCAAAGAGAAGGTCGAGGAGAAGGAAGGCATCCCACCCGTCCAACAGCGCCTCATCTACGGCGGCAAGCAAATGTTAGTTTACACCAGCTATTTCCATTTCCTTTCATCCAGCCGACACGCGAATGAGCAGAAAGAGCTAACTCCAGTGGTACACAACAGGGTCGACGACAAGACAGCAAGCGACTACGCACTCGAGGGCGGTGCCACGCTCCATCTCGTCCTGGCCCTCCGCGGCGGCCGCTCTCTCGTCGCCGAGATCCCCGAGTCGATCCGCCACAGGCATAACTAGGAGAAGTACTGGCGGCCCAGCAAGGGATCGGGATTTGTCAGTGGACCGAGGGGCCACTTCACAGAGGCAGAGACTGAGGACACTGAGGAAACCGAGGCGGGAAGTCTGTTTGACACCGTTGACTCTCTCGATGGGTTCGACGATGACGTGGACGACATGGAGGATATGGTTGAAGGGGAGTGGGAGGATTCATAGCTGCTCTGTTCTCCGAGGTGTCCGAGGAGTCTGAGGCCGAATCCTCTGTTCAGGCACGTCTACTGGACGAGATCGGAGGGTTAAGCAGGAAGATCGCGGTGCGTGTTTGGTCTTTCGATATCACTCCCCAATGACTTCGGCGGCACAGATCTTCGAAGGTACTCATTAGAGGGGACATTGCTATTTGGGAGTTATGGAAGCATGAGAAAGACTATCAGAATAACTGCATTATCCTTGCGGTTGAAGGTGGAAGCTAGGGATACCTTCTTGTAAACAGTCTCGCTCCTGTCAGAGCATCGCGAGGATACGGTGGCATACATAGCCTACCCACATACGATGAGCTTTGTCTTCAACTGCCAAAACGCCAAGCTTCGCATGCGCAGTTGAATTTGTGTAGCACAATCATGATGTTGACATGCCCCTGAATCGCCTACACAAAGCAGCCTTTACACGCCCTCCATGGACAGTACCGTATTAGACATGCCACCATGACTCCAGATATGCAAAAAAGGAGGAATCAAAGACGGTAAAGTACAACAAATGCAAAAAGGGTATCCATCTGGCATTCAGTCCTGAGCTCCAAAACATGACTTATACAACCGTCCCGCCACCTAAGCCCAATGCAAGTGCCTACCCAATCACCGTCCCACTGCCATGCAAAACCCCAAGTCCCCGGTTCCCAGGTCCGTACACAGAGATACGCAGCCTAATTCCGAGGCTTCTTGTTCTGCCGCATAAAGACATCGACCTGCGGCTTGCGCTTGCGCACCACTGCCGGCGGAGGGCTGGCGGCGGGTGTCGACTGAGGGCGAAAGGGGGGTGAGACCTGCGCCGGCCGAGGTTTGACGGGAGGAGAAGTGTGGACTACCTGTCGAGGCTTGGCCGGGGCGCTACTTCGCTCGGTGGCTCGTGACGGCTCAGCAGATGGCTTCGGAGGTGAATGACTGGCGTGCTTCTGTGCGCTAGGCTTGAAGTTGAGAAGGCCGCTGCCGGGCTTCCTGCTATTTGAGAGTAAGGCTGGTCGTTTAGATGGCGCGGATGAAGAGTCGGGGTGATACGTGGCGGCGGAGGGCTTCCTTTGCATGTTGGTTTCACTTGGTTGCTGGTTTTCGGAGGTAACTCCCTCTTCCTCACCGCCGCCACCAAAGAGGTCCGGGTCATCATCGTCGTAACCGAGGATGTCCTCCAGCCCACGATAGCCCTCACCGTAGTCCTCATCTTCGTCATCGTCTTCCGAGTCTGAGACCATCTGCGCAGGCCGAGCACCCGCCAGGTTTTTGATCTTGAGCAGCCGCGCTTCTCGGTCCCTCCTTTCTGCCTCCTCGGCCAGCTGTGCTTCCGACTTGGGCTTCCTGGGGGCCCGTATGCGCAGCTCTTCCTGCTTCTGGACGCGATATTGTTGTACCATGGCCTCGGGAGCTCTAGTGATCTGGCCCTCTGGCACCTTTAGTTTTCCCGTAGGTGTCGCCAGCTGTCGTCGGTAAGCGATCTCGCGGGCTTCTCTTCTGGCCTTCTTGAGGAAGCTCTGGCCGTCCGTCAGCTTGGTCCGCGAGCCTCCGCCCCAAGTAAGATGATCCGGTAGCCCTCGGCCTGGTCCACGAGCAGCACCGACTGGCCGACCATCCTTGGGCAGCCGCGGCAGGTCTTTCGTTTGGATGGACCCAGTAGTCCTGGCATCCTTGCGCGCCTTGAGGGCGGAGAAGGCGTTCTTCAGCTTATCTTGGGCAGCAGCGAGCTCGGCGTCGTTCTCCCTTTTGTACTTAGCGTAGACCCGGTACCAGGACCGCGGGTTCTTGGGTACGTAGTTCTTCTTGTGCCAGTTGGGGAAGTCCCTGGCAATCAGCTTCTTCCAGATCTCGGTCGTCTCGTCCGCGAAGTGCGGGGAGTTGAGCTCGATCTCCCGAAGCTGGTTTGCGTTGTCTATTCGGCGGAGAATGGGTTTGGCGAGGTGGAAAGGGAGATCGCCGAGGTCGTGGATCATGGCGGCGTGCTTGATGCATTTCCGGATGCAGATGTCGACTAGCGTAGGGGGCGCCATGGTGTATGCAAGTGCGGATAACCTTGCGTTGCACTGCTACAGGTTTCGGCTATGGCTTTGACGGTAGAGTACGTTGAGTAATTATGGTATCGCAAAATCGGCGGACAGTCTGCCTGGTGTAGCCAGCACCAAGGCTCGTCAAAGTCTGGTGAAGTGGCCAGGACAAGAGTTGACCCTCACAGTCAACCAACAGCGAACGCCGCCGAGTATTTAATACAAAGGGCTCTGATTGTGTCAAAGGGCATTCTAGGGGGTGAATGCCGACTTGAATAGTCGCAATTCATGATCGAGGCTTTGTCAAAGGTTCGTGAATCGTGAATTTGGGTTTCTCGGGATATTGACAGGCTGACAGCTGGACCGCATTTGAACGAGGCCCCACCGTTAGCCGCTACGGGGCCTACACGGCGCTAGCTCGAGGGCCCGGGTCGGGGTTAGGGTCAACAGGATAGGCTGCGATGAGTCGTACTTGTGTCGTCAGAGCACAGTTTATCTCTCGGTTGTAGGCAAATACATAATAGACTGTTCCAGTCCTATCAGACAGGGACAAAGAGTGTGAACACATGCTGCAGACATGAGTGTGAAGAAGAAGTTTCGGTCATGGTTTACCCTGCCTTCATGGCGCCATCTACTTGATGTCTACAGCTAGGAAGCCTTGAGTTCGGTGGAATACATACATCGAACCGATAAACGGCTTGACCTCAAAAGCAAGTAACAACGCAAGTAAGATAATGCTGCTACAATGTCACAGCTCTGAGGAGAAAAGCATACTGGATACCTTACATCTTTCGCGCGAGGTCATGAGCAAACTGTGGGGACTTGGGGGAGTTTGGAGAGTTACACAGACGCTAGACGAGCTACTAGCTCTCATGATGTCATGGTCAGCCTCCCACCATGACATCGCCAGTGATGGGGGAGCTCAGATTCCGCTTCCAAGCTTAATGTCCAAACCTGAGCAATGAGGATTGAGAGATGTCAGACATGGTGGATGTTTTAGCTCTGTCTGGCCCAAACATAACGTATATACATATACCACAGCCCTGCGTTCTGTCGCAATATATCTCACAGTCCAACATCCCTGTGCACTTCACCTGATCCTTGCGTTCCACTTACACGGTCGATATCTTCCACGGCTTCACACTACAGCACGCGTACATTCATAAGAAAGTATCGCATCCGTAACAATCGTGACACCCATACCGTGAATCTACGCAATATTGAATATTGCAGCAAAGGTGAGACACTCTGGGAAGCAGTGGCTACAACTCCGCCCCTTCCGGACCACACTCTGTCTGGGCCCGGCTCGCTCCTTCTTCAATCACTATATAATCGTCTTTCGTTCGTCCTGCCTGACGGTCAGACCAACTGAGAGAAGGCGCATGCGGGTGAACGCAGTATTAACGAAGAGAAGCAGAAAACAGTATCAATCATAGTCGACGCCTGACATCATGTAAGTCACTGTCTCTCACCTTTTTCACGTACTTCTCAAGCACACAACCATGTCTCGAAGAAGCACAGATAGCAGCCGGCTTTCTTTTGCCCAGTGGTATCTTTCAAGCACTTCTCGCACCCGCCCTGTACACGGTTGTGCAGGCATAAACTAACAACTTCCCAGGAACCGAGCCCTATCCATCCGCCACCGCAACACCGGCTCCTCCTCCTCGACAGGAGGCGGAGTCAGCGGCGCTACAAAGATCTTCTCCTTCTCTTCCCTTCGCGGGACCGTGCAGCCCGAGCTCTCCAAGAAGCTCTACCGCCTCATCAAGTCCGAAAACAACCTCATCTCGGCCCACGAGGAGGCCGGCCGTCAGCGCGTCTCCATCGCCACCCAGCTGTCCGAGTGGGGCGAGCAGACGGGCGACGAGGCCATCAGCGACATCAGCGACAAGGTCGGCGTTGTCCTCAGCGAGATAGGCGAGCAAGAAGATACCTATGCCCACGCGCTGGATGATAGTCGCAATGTGCTCAAGACGATTCGCAATATCGAGAAGAGCGTCCAGCCGAGCAGAGACAACAAGGCCAAGATCGCGGACGAGATTGCCAAGTTGAAGCTCAAGGAGCCAGAGAGCCCGAGGCTCGTGGTGCTGGAGCAGGAGCTCGTGAGGGCTGAGGCTGAGAACCTGGTTGCCGAGGCGCAGTTGACGAATGTGGTATGTTGCCCCCTTTACCCTCAATTGCTAGGATGTAAGTTGCTGAAGAGGAGAAATTAGACACGCCAGAAGCTGAAGGAATCCTACAACGCCGAGTTCCTCGCCACCATCGAGCGCGCCGAGAAGCAGATCATCCTCGCGCGCCACGGCATGCGTCTCCTCAAGCTGCTCGACGACACGCCCGTCGTACCAGGCGACGTCCGCCCAGCCTACGAGGGCGGCGCACAGGCTCGCCAGATCCTCAACGACGCGGAAGACGACCTCCGCGACTGGCGGCCCGAGGTCGAAGAAACAACAGCGCATGACGAGAAACTCCAGCAGACCACCTCGCGCGGTCAGGAGCACCGCAGCAGCGACTCCGGGTATGCGGGTACACAGCGCACGGCTGTCGACCGGACTAGCTACGATGATAAGGACACCGCCGACTATGTCCCCGACGACACCGCTCGCACGACGCAGACCAGCACCACGGCCGGCCAGGAGCAGCGCACGTCGGGCGGCAGCGGCGTGCCCGTTAGTGATGAGGAACTTCGAGGTGAGCATGTCTCGTCTTCTTCTCCGCCTCCTGGCCTTCCCGAGGTTGGGCGGACCGAGTCGCTTAGTCGTGATGTGAAGGGACTGTTGGCTGAGCTTTGATTCACACATAGCGTCTGCTGCGGTTTAAAAAGTTCCCCTTGATATTGCAATCCATTGAGTTTACTATCGAACGCCACGGTGTGATATCTTATGAGTGCGGAGGTGAGACTGTATTTGTATGGTTTTTAGGGACGTGGCTTGCTTGGTTGGGAAGGGGGAAGGGGTTGATGGGCTTGAGCCTACAGAATGGTTTGGATGTTGCCTTTATGAGGGTAGCCAGCAAGGGAAAGGGGGAAGGAAGTACGAGCCGGCGTTATTCCATACCCGTAACGAACTGCAATCTTATCACGCTCTCTAATTCGCAAGATGCCTGGTTGATCGTAAACACCAGTTGATATCCGTCATCTAAATATGCCTGTCTCGACATACACCCGTACATCGATTGCTGCCTCATTAAGTCTCGTTGCTTCCAATAACAAAAACCGACAACTCGGAGAAACGCCAGAAGAACCAAAGCGAACATAACAACACTCCCTAAGCTAGCCAGAGCTTCGCCTGACCCCTTTGAGCGATCCTACACAACAGCAGTCACCCTCCTCACGCTCTTCCTCGCCCCTTCACCACTGACCATGATCTTGCCCTCCATCTCCAGCGCCCTCATGACCTCGGAGAACTCATGTCCGTCAACCGGCACGCCCGCATTCTCGCCCAGCTTCTTGGCCACCTCGCTGAACCTCACATTACCACCGCTGGCAGTGAGCTCGTCCAGCAACGCCACAACGGCAGCCTTCATGTCCTCCTTCCTCTTGCGCTCCGCCGCACTGGTCCCCTCGGTCAGGAGCGACATGTCTATCCTGCCCTGGCTATCCGTCGCCGCGGTCTTCAAGGCGCTACGGATAAGACGCACCGCCTCGCGGACATCGTCGGTATTGACCGTCTCGGAGAGGCGCATCTTGGCGTGGGCCTCGGCCAGACGGACCATGGACTCGAGCTGACGGGTCGTGGCGGTGATGCGCTTCTCGGCGGCGCGCACGTCCTGCCCGAGTTTGCGCATGGCGACGTAGGCTTCTACGAGCTCGCGCCCGGCTTCCGGGGTGATGACCGGGTGGACTGTTTGGCGGGCGTAGGAGATGTAGGAGGTTAGGAACTCGACGGGCTGTGGGTGCGTTAGTACAGTGAGAATATGTGTTGCGGGGAAAGAGAGAAAGCTTACGAGGATGTCCTTCTTGCTGTGTGCTGACTGGGGCTTGTCCTCGAGGTACATGGACATGAGATGGCGGGCCAAACGACGGTCGTTCTTCTCGTCGACGCGGTCAAGGATAAGGTATACCAGATCGAAACGTGAAAGAAGCGTTGGTGGCAAATCAATGTTCTGTGGAACCGGCAGATCAGGGTTATACCGACTGCCGATGGGATTGGCCGAGGCGAGAATGCTTGTCCTCGCGTTCAGGGTCGTGATGATACCCGCCTTGGCGACGGAGACCGTCTGCTGCTCCATGACTTCGTGGAGGACAGACCGGGTGGAGTCGTTCATCTTGTCGAACTCGTCGATGCAGCAGACGCCACCGTCGGAGAGAACTAGAGCACCGGACTCGAGCACTAGCTGCCGCGTCTCAGGGTCGCGAGTGACATAAGCTGTGAGACCGACTGCGGACGAGCCCTTGCCGCTGGTGTAGACACCGCGAGGGGCGATCTTGTGGACATATGAGAGGAGCTGCGATTTGGACGTCGACGGGTCACCGCAGAGGAGGACGTTGATGTCTCCACGATACTTGGGATTTCCGCCCTTGTGGAAGGTCTTGTTTGTGCCTCCGAAGAGTTGGAGAAGAATACCCTTCTTCACGTCGTCCATTTCGTAGATTGAAGGAGCCAGCGACCGCGCGAGCAACTCGTAGATGTCTTCTCGCTGAGCGGTCTGCTTGATCTTCTCTTCTTCCTCGGCGGTCACCTTGCGGACATCCTCCATGCCTGATCCGTTGACGTGCGCCTCCTCGTCTTCGGCGAAGTCGAGAGTAGACGGGTCGGCACCCATCCTCTTTCGGTCGACCTTCTGAACGTGGAGGACGTCGACATATGTCTTGTGAACACTCTTGACCGTCCGCATGCGAGGATTGACACGCACGGGGGTAACCTTGAAGATACCAGTGAGCTCAACGCGGTCACCGGCTTTGCAAAAGTCGACAAGTTCATTGTAAACACAGACAGAGACTGAATGCGGTGTCTGACCGGCAGGCACAGCGTCTGGTGTCTCTTGAAGCTTGATGACCTGCTTGTCCTCGAACGCGCAGCGGTTGTGAACGATCTGCATCGAGTTCTTGGACCCGCAGCGAGCCCGAGGGCATTCTGTCGGCTCGCGAATGCGGCCACGATCTAAGCTGACAGTCACCGAGTGGCCGCACACGCTGCATTTGAAGAAAGCGTCCTTCATGTCAGGAATGACCGGTGTGGTACGGATAACGAGGCCCTTGATACAGACAAGCTTGTCCATATCCGAAGGGTTCAAGTCACGCAAATTCGTGGACTTGTCAAGCCCCCATGGCCGGACTACATAGCTCGTAGCATTCACTTGGTCTTCAAGGCTGGGCTGGGCTGCCTGCTGACCAGGCCTGGGGGTCGATGGTACCTCGCTTGGAGTCGGAGCGTCCGAGCTGGGGAAAGCCGGCTCAGAGCTTTGTGTTGATGCATGACCGCCGACGCCTGCCGAGCTCTGACTTCTTTGATTGACTGTTTCCGCGCGAGCAAGTTCTAGCATGCAGTCTTGGACACATTGATCCATAACCGGTACAATCTCCTGGGGGTATGCTTGGACCTGGTGCCACAGCTTCAAGGTTCGTGGATACGACTTGAGATCGCGGATATCAAGGTAGAGTTTGTCGGTCCCGAGAAGAAGCATGTTCTCCATAGCCTCGAGGTAGGGTTTGGAGTTTGCTTCTGGGAGGCCGGCTGTCTCCTCCTCAGTCATACCGTCCGCCCACATCCGGTACTTGCGGGTGAAGTTCCTCAGGAAGTCTTTGAACGAGGCGAAGGAGTCGTCAATGGATACTGTGGTACCCCAAATGAGACTCTGGCTGGAGCCTCCCAGAGCCTCGGCTTCGGATGTGTTGGGGTTGGGGTTCGTGAAGGATGCAGCATCTGAGCCAAGAGCAGAACCATCACGGACGACACGGCCAGCATCATCGAGGATGATACGACGTGGGACCTTGGCTGGGGTACGGACGAGGTCGGGGTTGATGTCGCCTCTGCGAGGACGTGAGGTGCCGGAGCGAACTGAGCCGACGAATAGGCCACTGCTCTCACTGCGGAACTCTGACTGGCCGAGGTTACGGCCGGGACTGGAGCTTGCTTCGTAGCGGATAGGGGAGGACTCTACATAGTGGTTAGCGAGGCTGTCTGTAAGTTCCATGCCGGTGACTGTGTTACGACATACCTCCCATCAGATGACTAGCGCGCGGCGTCTTGTCGCCATCGGTGCTCTGGGTATCGGTCTGCTGGCGTAGAGGCGAACTGGGAGCGGCACGGCCTTGTGACTCGGTGCTCTGTGTGTTGCTCTGCTGGCGCAAAGGAGATGAGGGCGTGGCATTGCTGCGATTCGCAGGCGACGATGCAAAGAAGAGAGGGCTGGATGCCAGTTGCGATGTTCTATTCTGGCGAGGCGTGGCATCTGGAGCGTTGGAAGGGCCTGGCGCGGGGCTGCTGCCCTTGGCCTGACTGCGCGTGGACCGAGGAGTAGCAGACTGCGAAGTCCGCGTCCGACGGCTAGACGGAGAAGACATATTAGTTGCTGATTGACTGCTCTTGTTCGACTGTTGCCTGTGGTGACAGCGAGATGCAGAAATATGGTAGAAAGGGATGTTCAAGAGAAGGAGGGGGCCATGATATGTGGATAGTGGGCATATCTTCACTCTTGCGCTTCTGGGGCCAAACGCGAAATTAAACCAGAGCGCGTCCAAAGCGCGTAAAGTGGTACGCGGTACCTGCCAAGAAGTACTCTTTGGCCAGGGTTCTGTGGTCCCACTCTAATTGATGTTCTGGCCCCACTCCGAGCCGCAAGGTCCAATGCACATTGCGACTTGACCAGATATATCGATATAACGGTCCCCGACAGTAACCACAAGACCACACGACAGTCAAGATGGCGCCAGGAATGTCCTTGTACTCGGTGAACGCCATCATAATCCTGAGTACGGATGATGGGGCAAGAATCTTCAGCAAATACTATGCTCCTCCCCATAACGTAACTGGTGCCAGTATGCCTCTACCTGCTCGAGTACCCGTCTCTGGCCGCCACCACATGCTGACAATATAACAACAAAGCTTCAAGTCACCACAATGGACCATACAGCGATGTGAAGGCGCAAAAGGCGTTTGAGAAGGGGCTTCTCGAGAAGACGGCGAAGCAAACAGGAGACAGTACGGCACCTTGCTGACCCTCGTCCTGAGTGTTTGACTAACTCTGACACCATCCAGTCATCCTCTACGACAACAGGATTGTGCTCTACAAGGCGGAGTCGGATGTCATGATGTATGTTGTGGGCGGAGCTGACGAGAACGAAATCCTCCTGTACAATGTCGCCCTTGCGCTGCGAGACTCGCTACACCTCCTATTCAAGTACGTCTCATTATAACGGCAGGTCTACATCACTCGTGACACCATACTGACCGGGTCCAGGGCTTCCGTTGATAAGAGAACAATCGTCGAAAACTACGACCTTGTCTCTCTCGCCATCGACGAGATCGTAGACGACGGCATCATCCTCGAGACGGACCCCACCATCATCTGCCAGAGAGTTTCGAAAGCGCCGGCCCAAGATGTTGACCTCAGACGCATCGATCCCTTTAGCGAGCAAGGAGTGAACAACCTGGCGCAGCTAGGAAAGGCGAAGTTGACGGACTGGTTGCGACAGGGTTTATAAAGGGGGATGCCTCACACGGCTTCTTGTTTGACAGCGTCATGTCGATTTGTTCTTTGGCGTTAGGGTTACGTTATACGAACGGTCAGAGACCGAAACTTAGGCTCGGTCAAACATCATAAAATCTATCCTGCCAGAAACCAGTTCTATGTCTATCAGACTTGCTGTCTATGCCTTGCCCTTGATGACCGACGCCGCCTTGCGCAGCCGATTCATGACTGCGGCCGCGATACCATCTCCGTCATTCACTCCCTCTATGAATATCACATCCGCACCCCGCCTGTCCAGCTCCCTCAAACCAGCGAACAATCCCTGAGCAACAAATTTGACCCTACTCCCCAAATCCAGATCAAGAACTCTCACCCCTTGAGCATCAATGTGCTTCCCCTCAACCACAAACAGATACAGCAGATTATCATCCCCATCCCCATCTCCTCCACCCGCAGCCTCAATCATCGCAGTCTGTTCGCACTTTATCCCGCCAAAGACAGGCCACCCGACAGTCCGAATCACTCCTATAGTTTTCTTCCCTTCCCCCAATACCGCCCTCAAATCCTCTTCCAAAACCCCCTTCGGAGAGTGCCTAGTCTCGTAAAGCACCACCTGCGCCCGAGGCGAGTAATGCTTATACTTCATCCCCGGCGCCCGAGGCGCACTCTTGCCGACCTCCGCCCCGTCCTGGTACGCCTTCTGGACGTTCTCCCAGCCCTTTATCTTCCGCAGCTCGTCGATGCCCACCCCGCCTGGCCGCAGTACCACTGGCGGCGAGCAGAGACCGTCTACGACGGTACTCTCCACCCCAACGACACAGGGCTCGCCGGAGTCGAGGATCAACTCGATCTTGCCGTCTAGATCATCCGCCACGTGCCGCGCTGAGGTTGGCGACGGCCTGGTAGAGGCGTTTGCGCTCGGGGCAGCTAATGGCGCGCCGGCCAGAGAGATCAAGCTGCGCGCGAGAGGCGAGGCGGGCATCCGGACGCCGAAGGTGGGTAGACCGGCGGTGACTTCTTTTGCTAACCTCGAACCTTCGGGGTTAGGGAGAAGAATGGTCAGTGGCCCCGGCCAGAAGGTTTGTATCAGGGGCCGGTAGATCCGCGGTATCGGGTCGTCGTCCTCCTCACCGCCAATCTCGTGCGACGATCCATTTGTCGTGTTCGTATCAGAGGTAGAAGAACCAGGCCGTAGTAAACTCCGCAGCATATCCAGGTCGCACACGTGCACGATGAGGGGGTTGTCTGATGGTCTGCCTTTGGCGGTGTAGATTCCTTTCACCGCGGCGGATCGGGTAGCGTCTGCGCCGAGGCCGTAGACGGTCTCTGTTGGGAAGGCTACAGGGATGTCGGAATCGCGCAGGTGAGACGCTGCGCGGGACAGAGCTGGGTCTGAGGCTGTTGAGGGGGGAACTACCCATTTTGACAGGGTGGAGAGGCTGGAAGAGTCGTTGGCTGGTGAGAAGTGGCCTAGTTGCTCCCTAGGAGTGTTTACTTTGATTATTTGGGTCTCCATTGTGGCAGGGTGTGATAATCTCTGGTGTGATGGGACTTGAGATGTAAATGGTTGCTGAAGCCTGTGGATGAGACGCAGCTGCAGTGAACTTGGTGAAAACGAAGATGCTGCTGTCCTGCGCGCGAAGAATGGCAACGTGGGTATGAGCGCCAACTTGGCGGTATTAGAAGTAGAATTATTCAGTTTGGCATAATATCGCAAGTGATATGCTGGTTAGAGGTTGTTGCGACTCATACGTATAGTATCTAAGACTTTGTTTGTCAGGGTATGACATGAAGAGTCATCGGCTCCAAAATTTTGCACGATCGGAGCTCACTCCGTGGGGGAGGAAAAAGTGGCAATTTAGTAGTAAACCACGACGTCAACGCATTACCTATTCCAGAGTCAACACAGAGATGCTTGCACTCGCAATGATAGTGCAGTGATCACTTGCCAATCGTCTGGATCTGTCTACGAGGTGGAAGTCTTCACAGTATTTAGGTTACAGGTCCATTGCCTCCTAGCCTTCTGTAAAAACTCCTTGCTCATCTTCGGATATCTAAGGCAACGAAAAAGGTGACAGATCGCTCCTCTGGGACGCCTGACAATGTTCGAAGGACTCCATGAACTCCCAATACAGCCTCCATTATATATCCCAAACTCAAATAGTGTGTCTAAACACCGTCGAACAACCTCCAACCCGTTCCTCCCCTCGATCCAAGCTTGATCGCGATCCTACGCCCCAACTGCTATTCACTCTAGATGAAGATCAAAGCTCCGGCACTGGCCTTCGTCCACCATCTGCATTGTGGACCTTAGGTCTCGTGTTGCTCATTCTCGTGCGTTGAGAATAAGATGTTACCGAAATCGACAATCTCCCTCCATATCCCCACCCTCTCGACGTTAACACCGTCAAAGATAAACCTCCCATCGTAGAACAGGTTCGTTGCTGCCCCGGCGTCTTGGCGTCAACTGTGGGTTGTCGTTGTCGACACTGAGACTGCCTCGACCGCAGTCCAGTAGTGCAGTGCGTCCTTCACTGCGAAGCATCCGAGTCATTTCCCTGCCGCCCGCCTTTGCGTACTGGAAGCGACGAGACGTGCGTATTCGCAAAACTGAGATGCTCTGCGAAGCTGGAGAGCATGCGCATCATATCCTCCCGCAGCTCATCCCGGTCTCCTAGTCCTTGCATAACTCTGGCTGAGGGCGGAGCCGGGACAGGCGGCAGATCAGACCCGTCGTCGCCGTTGGCCAAATTCCTTGGTGGCGTTTGTACCTGTGGCTGCATTGTAGATCGCACCCCAGACTGCCGTCCACTGGTCATGGTCAAGTATTCTGAGTCGAGGTAGTCAGCCGCCGAGTAGCCGCTGTCGTCATAGCTGCTTTGCCTGCTGTGAGTCGTGCTCCCATTGTTGCTGAAATCTGGAGCGCCCATCAGGTCTCCGGGTGCCTTGGCCATACGAGAGAAGTCGCTGTCGTCGGAGACGTAGATGGAAGGCTCCCTTGCTCTGGAGGCGTTCAGATTGGCGAAAGGGTTATAAAGCGATGCGTGTCGCTCGAGATCGAAAGGGTTCGCCGTACCGCCCATCTCCGAGCCCGAAACGGAGGCAGCGTCCGAGTTAGCGGTTGATGGGCGTGTCAGCTCTGGCACCGCGAAGCTTTCGTCGAGATCGATAAGGCTTCCGACAGATATCCGATTGTCTTGCACCCGTGGAACCATGAGCTCGTAACTCTGGGAAGACGGAGGAGCGATGGGCTCTGTTTGCGTGTGAAGTAATGGAGGCCGACCGGCAGAAATCGGCCCCGTTCCGGTGTCATTGAAGGGGAAGCGTGACATCTCAGGATTTGCCGATGCCGGCGGTGCCATGGAGGGAAACTTCCAGTCCTGCGTGCGTCTGTTATTCTGCATGTCTGCAGGATCACTGAGCGGAGGTTTGTTGAAGTCGGTGGGTTCTTCAATGTGGTAGTCGTTAGAAGATTGTGATGGACCGGCACGTATTGTCTCCATGTCAGCAAATCGAGATAAGTCACTGCCGTGAAGTGATGCATCAAGGTCGATGAGTGATTCCCGGAGTGTTGAGTGCATTGAGTCGTCTCTGAGCGGCAGGTCGGACACCGGCGCTGGCATAGGCTTGTTGTAGTAAAGCCTCGAGTTCTCGTCGTAGTTTGAGATTGTGTTGGGGTCAAATACCTTCTCTAGCGGAGCCTTTACGGCAGGTAGATGTGGCGGCGGTCGTCTCCGCGATTTCGGCTTCGCAGGGCGGGATGTCTCGTCGTTGAAGTCGAAGTCGACATTCGACCCATAAACATCGTAAACTGCTCGTGCATCTGTGTCTTCAAGCACGGACCGGTCAAAGTCCATAGTTGAACTGAAGTTCCATTCGTCGTTCGCCATGGCCGTCGAGGAGTATTCCGAGGGTCCTTGGGCTCCGCCCATGGCAAATAGCGATTTTCGGCTTCCTCCTTGCGCCTCCCACAGCCTATACGCCTTGACGAGGTTTGCCAGACCAGAGGTAGGGTAGGCTGATTCTGTGTTGGCGATGTACTTGTGCGCCTGTACGGCTTCAATGGTCGGCCGCTTGGAGGGGTCTTCTTCCAAACAGAAAGCCACCAGGTCTTTCAACTCGTCAGAATATTGGTCTCCCTCGAGTCGTGGGATGTGGGATTTGAGGTAATTTCCAAGCTGGATAACGTCGAGTCCTGGCACAACATTTGGTGGCAGACCCGATGCGATCTCGTACACCATTGAGCCAAAAGCCCAGATGTCAACCTCGGTGCCATACGAGGAAGATGGGTCGAAAAGCTCAGGGGCCATCCAGTTCGGGGTTCCAATGAAAGTTGATCGCTTGTCGAATTTGGTCTCGATGATACCAGCAACACCGAAGTCACACAACTGGACCCTGCCATCTTCGGTGACTAGGACGTTGGCACACTTGATATCTCGGTGAATGACCCCGTGCTTGTGGACCCAATAGATGGCTAGGGCCACTTCCCTCAGGATTGGGATGATCCACTTCTCTTGCAGACCGCCGGGAGCTGTTGGCCTCATCAGTGTCGAGACACTGCCTCCTGCACAGTACTCCGTCACCATCCACATAGATTGCCCAACTGGAAGGACATCGAGAACATGGTTGATATTCGGAGCATTGGCAGCGCTCAAGAGCTTAAGAGCATTAATCTCCTTGAGAAATTCAGAGTAAGTGTCGGCAAGTTTGGGGTTGAGCGTGTCGGACTCTTCGATATCGATGATCTTGACGGCGACAGCTCTGCTGCTCTTGAGATCTGTGGCCTTGTAGACTCGGCCAAAGCTGCCCTTTCCGATAAGTTCTTGCAATCGGTAAGCGGGAATTTCCTTTCCAGCCTTGATGCATTCCTCTCTAACAGATGCTTCCATTTTCTTTGCATCGTCAAGTGCCTTCGCCTTAATGACCGAAAACTCGGCACCTCGGACCTGGAGGTGAGACATGGCGACTTTGAGGCCGGTTGGCAAGACTTAGACAGAGAAATATCGAGAGCTGCTAGAACAATCGCACCCTGCCGGAGCCTTGCGACGAAACGCTCGTACCAGTAACTTCAACTTTCGGTACAGTGAACTGCGTTTCTCAGTGCGAGTCTTCCGATTTTGAGACCGCGGAGTAGAATTTTCGGAAGAACCAGTTGTGTGTACGAGATCTTGCCGGAAGGGTGGTTCCTCACGAAGGGTGAGATCGAGACCAAAGATCTCTTCCAAGTGTCGAGGCAAGGCAGCTTTCAGGGGATCAAGTCGCTGCTTGGGCACTACAGCGGCAGGTATTGGTATGGCCGACTGGGTGATGGCATGGCCGGGGTAGCGCTGAATATCACTGCTGTCGTAGAGAACTTGAAAAGTGTCTGCGACCCGGCTTCGGCGCCCCTGCAGAAGATCGACGCCAGTCCTGTGCTGAGCGACAAAATCGTTGCCGGAAGGCTTGGCTGTTTGATATATGTGAGCGTGGAGTTCCATTGTGCGAGTAAAAAAGGGGCGAGGAGTCAATGGAGGTAGTGTTCGTGCTGCGGCGATATGTTTAAGAGGAACAAGACGAAGAGAAAGACTCACGACAGGAAGACCAGCTTCTCTCTATTTAACTGTTGAACAACTTGTCTCTTTGAGAAAGAAGGTTTTCACAAGGGACTGTGGGCGACTATTGCGCCAACTTGCAAAACCTACTTAAGTTGGCTGGTGGCTCAGTGAAGCTTACGATATCTCAGAGCTTGATATCTAGGTCAAAACGCAACTCAACCGGCTCTCGACTTAAACAACGGCGCCGCTATCCTTCGTAACCGGACAAGCTCATGATCGAAAAAAATATCTAAGCCATCTCAGATACCATACAGTATGGATATGAGGAGGTGATCGTTGTTTGCTCCGAGTCGCCGGTGTGATTCGGCTTGGAAGTCCTTGGTGAAGTGAACTGATGTCGCGGTGTTCAGGGGACCGCCCTTGACGAAACAGTGCGGCCCGGCGAAAGCCTTCCGGAGGCGACCCGCTAGACCTAAAAGGGGAAGGCGCAGAAGGAACGCCTGAGCATAACTCTTCTGGTGATCCGTGCACAACGGTTCACCGAAACCAGATCAACTTGTCCCCTTCACTGTATCCTCCCAACATCGACAGAGCACTCGGAAGACAGGGAAATGTCTGCAAGTTGGATGGGCAAGATGTAATCGGCGCCTCTGGAATTTAAGCTTTCTATCCGCCACTAGAGTGTTCTATCTGATGCTCCATCTATCGAACTTTGTCGCTAATGACCTCGCACCACAACTTTACTCAAACCTACTAATCATCTTCGCATGAATCTTCCTCCAGCCACCTTCACATTGTGACCGTACTACGGGTGCCAGTAACCTCGAACAGGTGAAACTAGCCTCCTCGACCAGCTCCAGCTGGCCTTCTTCGCCCTGAATTTCCCATACAGTCTCCATAACCACCGAGAGAGGACTCATGATGCGAACAAAGACGCCTTTGGCAATGTCGGTGAACTCGTATGTGCTGACCACGTTCGAGTCCCACAGACCGGCCGGCAAAGCGTGGACAATGTCTGTTGCCTGGTATGACTCCGTCTCCTTCACAGGCTTTACGTAGTCTGGAACGGTAGGCGTCGTTTCTGTCTTCAGAAGCTCAAACTTGGCTGTGTGAGGGTTGCACTCGAAAAAGTAATGGTGGTCATGCAGCATATCAATCGCCTGTTGCGTCGTCGTGCCCTCCGGGAGCTTCGACCTGTGCGAGACTTTGTTCGTCGAGTTGAAGACTAGGCATATCATGTCAGTAGCTGCCCGATTCTGCTGAAGTCAAAAGAGCGGTACACGTACAAGACGACATGACGGCGTAGGTTTAAGGTATCTATCGGTTCTGCCGGCTACCTTGGATCGAGCATTGAGTGACTGACTTTAAGTGAGAAAATAGTTCAGTGAATATAGATGTCTACTCCGCCAGACAACGCGCACAAGTCAGCAACGGCGATGTTCTGACACAGTTTACGTATCAACCCTTCCAGTTAGGCCGAATCCGCGGTTACATAGTACACATTACTGTTGCTTACTTTAGCGCTACGGGTCCAAGAACGGGGCAGCCTTCGCATTGAACCTCCGTCCCTCCTGCCATGTTTCTGCAACACAATGAGGCTTATGGTAAGTGGGAACATCATGCGCTAGAGGAGAATGGAAGGTAGAGACCATCGTAGAAACATTGTTTAGGTTCAGTGCAGATATTTAACTCCTGGTAATTGGCCTTCAATGTACACCTGCTGCAGGAATACGCTCAGCTTATCTTATCGTGCGGTACAAGGAGACACATTCAAAGCGCTATTTCAAGTAATACGACATAGGCTGGTCTTGAGCCTATTAACTCTCCAAGCGGAAGACGAGCAGACGTCCATCACAAACAATTGCGGTTAGTCCCGTGGCTGTCATTGCCCCAACATGTGTCACCCTACTACCACGGCCGTGGCCCAAGCAGCCCCTCAAGACATAGAACACCTCTTCAGCTAAAGATAAGCATGTCCCAACCTCTTTCCTTCCAATGCCGCGTTAGTTGTTGACGATAACATATGATTGGCGTTATGTTTCTATGCACGAGGTGGAGAAGAGGACGAGAGTGAATGATGACACGAACAGTCTGGCGTTGGCAGGATATTCCGGAGAGACTGGAAGCTTATGCGTTGATACCTCAGTTTTGTATTGGAGCCGTGGGCCTCCTGCAGAGAGATGCAATGTCGACCAATGTCCATCTTCGATATATATGCATGTCGTCTTGTGCCACCATGACAGAGCTTTGGAAGCAGGCTCGCGAGTGCGATGCTGCAGTCCGGCAAGACTTCGAGAAGAAGCCATATAAGGTCAGCAAAATGTTTCTATTCTTCGTCCGGAACATTGACCTCTCGGTTCTCATGGATGAATCATGGTGTGAGCTATGGCCAGTGGGAGATCGTCTCGCCGGAACGTAACGTTAGCAGAGAATGTTGCGGTACTGCATCTTCTGTGCCCTTTTCCCTCAGAGAGCTCGAACAATCCTCCACCCTCAAGTGCTGGCCAAGGAACAGGGCGAATTCTATCTTTCGAGCGCGAACGCTGCTTGTCCAGCGGCCTTGCCTTTCTCTCCGAGATTTCGGATGATCCCAATCACGTTGTGGCTGTTGCCATTGAGGAGCAGCCCAGTAGGAAAGGGCTGGCTGTCGTCGTTTCTATCAACAGAGAGAATGCGGCCAGCGCACAATCCACGTTGGAGAGTATCAAGGTTGGACTGCAAGACATATTCAGCGTTCTTGCTAGAGTTGAACACGGTAATGCTCTAGTCGACAACTTTTGTAGAAGACTGGAACAGCTTATAACTGACAGTTTTTAGGAAGCAGCACGAGGCTTGAGTATGAGGTGTTACAAGTCGTCATCCGCTTCTCTCAGACAATGCTACTGAAACGAATTTGCTCGAAACGTGTGAGAGCACACAATCCAACCCGGTCTCGGTCTTACTTTGGCAATGTTATAAGGCAGGTTGTGGATGCCGTGGTTGTCTGGTCAAGCCAGAACAGAGTGGCATCTCGAGACAAGTCACTAGCCCAAGACTTCATCGGCAGCTCGAGGAACATGTTGACGCTAATCGAACAACTGGAAAATTGTCCTGAGCGTGATGTCGACAAGAAACTCGAGAAGCTGGTGTTCATTGCTAGCCGAATAAATAAGACTCAACATCTTCCAGACCTCCTTCGCAGCATTCCGAGTCGCTTTCTGGGTAACAGTCTTCGAGAAGGGTTCATGATACGAATTGGTGAACTCGCGAGATATCACGCATTTTCCCGGTCTCTCTATCAGACTGCAAAGAACATTGAGCTACTCAGCCACGTTGAGGTTATTGCTGTCTCACTTGACGAACGTTGCTACGAGAGAGGGAGATGCCCGCAAGTCTTTTCCAATTTCGGTGACTGCCTTGCTCGCTGTGGCCATGGAAGAAAGGACACCAGGAAGCTCTGTCAAAGTCTTGATATCAGCTTTCCCGAAGCCACGCACAAAATTACAACACAAGCCCGGAAAACTATGACAGAATCTAAGATCCATGCCGAGATTCAGATAGTGGCCTACTACGAGCTGAATCCGACAATTCTTCGCCCAAGGATTATTTGTTCCAACAAAGACGCTTGCTATCTCTGTAACGAGTTCATCAGGTTCCATGGGGGGTTCCATATTGCCAGATCTCACGGGAGGTTATACCCAGGGTGGAGGTTACCATCTCTGCCGTCTTTCGGAAGCGCAATGTCACAGTTAAATCAGATGCTGCAGTCAAGGATAGACTTGGCCTACCGCGAGATCGTCGACTTGAACGGACGGGCTGCTGCCCATGATCGGAGCGAGCGCGCAAAAATTCACTTCTCTACATCCATGTCAACACTACCAAGCATGCCATCAAGACCTGCATCTACCATCTCCCTGGCTCAAGCTTCAACGGGCAAGAACCGCCATACACAACCAGGTGCTCCCATACTGCCCACCTCCGGTCCCAGTCAATCTCTCATGGGCATTCCTGAAAGACCCGCGCGCTTGCCCACCCCAGTCGATTCATCGGACAGCGATACTTCAACTTTGAGGGGTGTTCCAAGCACATACCCACGAACCATGGTAGATCATGGCGAGGAATCGAGTTCAGACGCCGCAAAAGATGCCGCGCGGAGCGCGTATTCCACTACATCGTCAAAAACGAGCGATGCTCTCAAATCGGCCAAAGGCAAGGGTAGAGAAGGGGCCGAAGACGACCAGTTTATTTCATCCGTATCAGACGACACGCCGTATTACGAGGTACATCAAGACGCTCCATCAACGACAACCAGCCGCAAAGACAAAGCTACGGATCACAGTAGGGAACCAGGCTCGTGGCAGAACGGTGGTCGGGAACTCCCTGCTATCACTGCCGTTCTCGACGACAACCTTGACATGAGTGACGGCCCTGGAGGGAAGACCCCGAGGGCGCGATCGGATATTGGACTAAGCTACGGGACGTCACCTGTCCACAGGCCTCATGAAGACATCCGCTTCGAAGCGCAAGACTCTAGCGGAATCCTGATCAGCGACAAGAAGAAAGGGAAACAAAAGGCCGCAGACCCTAGTGATACAGGGGCCGAACGTGAAACGGACGACCATGATTCCCCCATGATACTTACTAAGGGTGTGGTCGTAAGAAGCCGGTTGGATGTACATCAATCTTGTCCTTGCTACATGGCTGGTATGCTCACTCTCATCCCAGAGTTCGTTCGACATAAAGGATCCGCTTTGCCGACCGGTATCTCTGAATTGTATGTCGAGTGGCTCACGGATGAGGATGCCAGGAGCGTTACCAATAGAATGGCCACGACCACAGACGTCCAGGAAATGGCCGAGGATGTCGACGTTGACTCAGGAAGCCCGGATTGCATCATCCTCACACATGGCAGCATCATGGTCAGGTTGAACGTCATCAGATCTTAACGTGCAAGTCAACACTCTTACTTCGAGTCAGAGGTTTGCTTCATGTTGAAGCAGGAGCTATCATCGGCGCCGCCGACTGTCAGTTATTCCAATGAGGAACGAAGGTGGTCAAATCTTGATGTCGATATCCTTATTTACCCTTCCATGTCCGTATTACCCCTGTTACTTAACGACTGACTGTAACATGTTTTGAGTACTCTGCGGCCTTAGGTAGCGACAGAAACCGGGTATCATCTAAAAGCCACAAGTCTTATGCCCTCGTTCTTAGTTCCGTTTCGTCAATCATCACTTTGCCTGCTCCCTGCCCTGTCTGCCGTGCGCTTTTACCCGTGCAACCCGCACCCAGACCATCCTCTCGACAAAACCCCCAACCCCATTACCCAGAAACACAACCCGCCTCCCCAATACGAAAAGAGGAGACCCTATAAAAAAAAAACATCAAATAACCTTAATCAGACGTACCCGCCCTTCGTATACCGCCACAGCAGACTAGCCCCCTTCAGCGCGGGTACGCAGATCTTGGCCCTGGACTCCAGCCTCTCCCGCTCTCTGTCCCCGTCTTCCAGCCTTCCTGGCCCCCATGGTCCGCCAGCCCCTTTATAGCCTCCCCCGCCTCCTCCCCTTCCACACCCATCATCCCCTTCGGTTTTTCCCAGCCCTTGCAGAGTAGCCCGGATAGCCTTGATGAAGCGCCTCCTGAATCTCCTCCAATCATCGTTTGTGGGCCACGGGTCGCACCACTCGCTCTCCTCTTCGTCAGGGTCGTTGAGGTCCCAGTCGTCCTTGTCTTCGTCGTAGTCTAGGGGGTAATAGAGAAGCTCGTTTAGGTGCGGGCGGCGAGGGGTGTGGTTGATGTTGGCTTCGATGTCGAACTTGAAGCGGTAGGCTTGGTGGACTAGTTGCGGGCGTTGGGGCGGGTAGGTCGTCGTTGTTGGGGTTGGAGGAAGTGGTTGGGGAGTGGGGCCTGCCGGTGGGAGGTGATGGGAGAGCTGCAGCTGGGGGAGTTGTGGAGGAGGGCGCTGTTGCTGGAGATGTGCGGGCGTCCGAGAAATGTGTGGTGGAAGAGGGCCAATGGTAGGTGTTGCTGGGATTCTGAGGTTGTTGACAAACGGCGGCTGGTATGGTGTCACTGCGTTCGTCGATGCCGAGTGCAGCGGTGGGTGAGACGTGGGCAGATCGTGCGTGAGCGTACCGAAGCTGCTGCCGCCGGCGTGTGGAAATCTGAAGTCGAACTCGAACTGGAATTCCTGGTGGACGATGAATATCAGGGTCTTTAGCTTCGGAAACTTGGCTAAGCTCGACAGCAGTTTGCCGACGTTAGTCTTGGAGACTTTCCAGTTGAGCACCGGGTGGCAGATGCCCGTGTAAATGCCGTACGAGGTGCCTAATGCCAGGCGGTTGATGTTGTCTCGCATCAGGGGTATCTGGCTCATAAAGTTCAGCGTCCGGTGGAGCCGCTTGACGAGCAGATACGGTTCCAGAAGGAGGATGTCGCGGGAAGGGTCGACGAATTTCGTCGTCTTGCCCAAGGTCAGCGGCTTGTAGTGATGAAGGACAAAGTATCGCGATTCACGACAGACAGCCGCCAGAGCCGGAGGGGGCTCCGGGTGGACATTGGCGAACATCAACCCTTGCTGAGCTGGGGTCTTTTGGGTAGCGTTAGGTGCATCGAGCACCTCGTAGACTCTTGATTCTGGAAGGGAGTATTCCCATATCATGGTCCGTATCTCGGCAGGTAGTTTCTGGAAATAGTTGAACCTTTCCGACATGTTGTTGACTTGAAAAGGAGCGTGCAGTTGGTGGTCGTAGTGCATCCTGTGCTGGGGCCGTAGCGGCGGGAGCAGATATACCTGTGCGACGAGGCGAGCCGGCCGGAGTCGCTGACGTTGTCCCGGTACTCTGGTATGGAATACCGAGATCAATTATACCGGGCCCAACCTCCTCTCACTTTAGGTGGCCACGTCAAGATCGTCCACACCGCCAGTCGAGCCGCTAGCAAGCCACCGCAATAACTCGAGTCCTCTATAAGACGGCTGCTAGTTCCACTCGAATAGCAGCTCCAACTAAGGTCCCGGCTTAAAACAGAGTCTAAGAGTCTTGATTCCGGGATCGACTACTGCGCAAGTGCAGAAAAAGGCAGCCAGCTTAGAATGGGATCCGAGTCGGATATACGAAGTTGAGCGTGAAAGTCACAGAAGTATGAGGCGCAGAGGGTTGTACTAAGCGATATAAACCAACGTGTCTTGATATACGAGGTAGCGCAACGGAAGAGCAGGAGGGATAATAAATATCACGTCATCTCCATCTCGGTACGCAAGGACACCGGAACATTTTGAAGGGGAAAGGGAGATGGGAAAGGAAGGAGCAATAAGAAAAGAGATCGGGCATGATCAAGGTTTGGGCTTGTCCTAGTGGCTTCAGCTCCTTGTCACTTGACACTTGACACTGGACAACCCGGGAGCGAACCAGATTCCCAGAAAGCTTGTGAGAGCTATCAAAGTAGTAAGCTACCTCCTAAAGCAACCTAGCCCGGGTATAACCATGTAGAAACAATGAGGAAAACATGCCTTGTGCGGGTTAGAGAGGTAGGTAGATCGGAGCAGCAGTCGGAAAGTAGCTTAGAGGCAGACGCCAGACGGGATGGAGGGGGTTACAAAAGCCACCTCCTGTTCTCCTCCTATAGTGGCCTTGCAAGCATTGAAGCCCGGTACGCAGTGAGTAGTTCCACCCATTGCTTGTTTGATACTCGTAGGGGGGGAGACTTGACGAGAGAATAAAGCTCAAAGCGAAACAAAACGAAACCTTTCTGCAAAGAGGTAATTTGACACACGGCACTGACTGGCAATGCATGGTCTGAGCGGAGCAGGGGCCACGGTTCATCTGAGCTGGGCTCTGCCTCTCTCAGAGCGATATTCACTATAACTGACGTACCAATCCGGTGGTTCATTGTGTGATCAATGGCAGTCTTGGTCATGTTCTTGTCATTCTCGACTCGGGGGTGCAGAACCCATGCTGCGGCGAATCTGATGCCTTGAAGAGGCAGCTGGCCATGGCGGGCACTATAACAGAGAGCTCTTGGACGCTGGTCACGAAGGATTGAACGTTCCAATGCCTGCCGTCTGCTCGAGCCGTGTCTGCAGTTGCAGCCTCGGAAACGGCAGCGTAGAGCTCCCCAAGCTGGCAGCTGGCCGAGGCAGGAAAGTGCGACAGCGTTGTAGTGAGGTCAAAAGGACGAAAGAGAGCGTGCACCAGAATTCGCGGCGTGGTGGTACGTGGCCGTGCTCAGACGAAGCGTGATGCTATTCTTAGTATATAGGCGCCACGTTTTAATGCTGCAGTGTTCCAATTCATTATTTCTCAGGCTTACCCATCCTGGATCCATGGTAACGTATCGTCGAAACAGAGCTGCAGTCTGGATTCGCGTGGCCGGTTCGGTGACGGCGGGACATAGTTGCAGGGGGGTGTTCGCGGGTTTGTTCAAGGGATAGCTGCACCGGCATGGAAAACGATTGGAACGGACACCGACCAGAGTGCGGAGGCAAGCGAGCCTTTGAACGTATCTGGTGTAGGTAACCCGAACGCTAAGGCAGGTAGTGTATTATACTTTAGGGGCGGGTGCTAAGAAATGGTACGCCAGCACGCTTTATTCCATATAGGGAACATGAGACCCGAGAGCGTATCGGCTTGAAAGAAGACCAGTCGCCAAGAGACAAGGAGGCCTGTCCTGGCAACAATACTGGAAACACGGCCTTGGACCGCTTGGGTGCAGGCGTTCATGATCTCGGTTGTTGGTGAGCTTAATGCCTGCCTTGATTTGATCCGATGCAATGCTGAGCGGGACGAGAAGCGGCGGTCGGCAACAAGGTCTGCACATACTATAGTAGAGGCATGATGGTGGCTAGGAGGCTGGAAATGAGGCGGCCCTGTCGTTGTAGGAATGAGGGAGAGTGGTACAGAGTCTGCACACATAGTGCAGAGTAATTAAGTACCTTGTGTGTACACGTGTATATGGAAGGTTGCGTGACAATACAAGGACCCATTCGGATTAATACCTACCTCCCCCAGATGACTAAAATGATGGTCTCGTCGTTAATTTGATGAGTGCGACCAGCGCGTGGGATCTGTTCCGTGATGCATGCGTGGTCACGGCGACGGTCATCTGGGACGGATGGCGGCCGTCAAATTCGGAAGGCGCTCCGGATGGTGTGTGAAGTTCTTCTTGGTGGGGAGAACGACTTGAGAGAAGCGGGGTGACACAAGCATGCAACTTAGGTTTAATCGAGTTCTCGTGCACGCGAGTCACCCCCAACTATTACATGTTTTCACCCTAATAGCTTGACATCACCGCTAATAGCGTCGTATGCGATGCTGTAGACATACCTTACTGAGTGAATGACAGCACACCTTACCTGAGATCAAGCTCAGTCCGGATTGTGGGGGTTGTTGGAGGTCCCCAACGACAACTTGACCTCGTCAATCTGTCATGGGGTTCTGGAAGACAGTGGCCAAGATCAAGAAGACCCCACCATGATCCAGATCTGCCAATCCCATCCATCATACAAACCTGGAACCCTTTGGTTGACCAGTGGTAGCGAAGAAACAGGACAGATGACTAAGCTTCGCCTGAACCTCGATATTAAAACTTCGAAGCGAAATTTTGCGTTTGGTCTTTTTCCTCTTTTTCTTTCTTCGTGCGGCTGGCATAACAATACCGTTTCCCCGGTTGCTCGAATCCTCTACTCTCGTAGACCACATGGATGACCTAGCGTCAGTTATGCCCCAGAACGATGAATTGCACGCCGGCTCTCCTCATCAGTCAGTCCACTCGGAATCGATTCTCTCCTTCCCGGTGGTGATTTGGAGGCTGGACATATCATATATATTTGCCAGTGACAATGTGCTTCGTGAACGCTCGAAATGCGGAGAGGAACCCAGCCTCAACCAGCCTCGCTGCTTGATATCCGTTAGCACTAGACTGCTTGAGGCTCTTGACGCCCTCGGTCGATCCGTGCAAAGTTGGTTGCATTTGTCAATCTTCGGCAAAGGTATTTTAGGAATCCCGCCTGCAATGTGCCACCAACAAATACGCGAGAATCCTCTAAACCGGGCGCGTGGTGATGAAATGATACGGAGCTGTTGATTCCCATGATCGTAATTTACTAGAATCCCAGCCATGAGGTTGGGGCCACGCAGCCATCTTTCGAGAGAAAGAGTGTGCTTTTTAATTTATCCATGTTCTTAACCGCTATGCGAGCCGAGGAATCTAGAATCCAACGAGCACACCCAAATTCTTTCCCAGTCATGCTACCACATTTGCCAACATAGGCGAAATGAATGCAAGGAAGGGAATATAATGTGGCCAGCGTTAAGGGCATATGCCTCAACTTCTGCGTCATAGTAATAATGAAAAAAGCAGCCCTGTGATATCCCGACTGGGCTGAGGCTTATCAACGCCTCACACCCGCATCACCGTGTCTCAACCTCTACCAGACTCCCTTTGCCTGCTTTCAGCTGCCCAAGAACCGAAATTATGAACTCCACCGGCTCAATGCATATTGATGACATGAACCGCAACCCAACCTCGTCTTCGAATCTCAGAAATCATTCGCCAGGCTCGTCGCCAATCTTTTCCAGCTTGCCCATCTCTCGCTTCTCTCCAGCCTCTCCGATCAGCCTGATACGATCAATCCGAACCTTCTCGCCCTCGCCATCGCCTTCGACAACGAAAAGGACGAGGCTATTGATGTTCTGGAACTTGACGTATCGCAGACCGATGCTAGCAGTGCCGTCCTTGTTCCAGTCCTTCTCCGACAGCTCAATAACTTGAGTGGCCGTCATGTCCTCGGCCTCTTCAAAGCCGAGGTTGTGCGGCTTGTTGCTAAAAAGCTTGATCGTCCTCGGTCTCATGATGTCGTCGTCGTCTTGTGGGGGCAGGGAAGTGATCTGCACCAGTTCAGAGTTAGCAGTCCTGGTCCTTATACTGAAGCTGTGCATCGGTACATCCGTAGCGTCTTACCTGCAGAGTATGGAGCTTGAGAATCGACTGGAAGGGGATAAAGAGCATAAGCTGCTCGTCGGTGTCGGTCTCTACCCAGTCCTTCGTCGTTCCTTCGCTTCCCAAGGCACTGGGCTTCGCCGAGTTGAAGAGGGCTCTGACGCCGCCGGCCTCTGTATCCCAGTTGAGCATGTCGCATCGCTGTATCTCAATCTGGTCTGTGACGTCGCTGTAGCCCCGCGGGATCTCGGCACCTCGCCAGTCGGCGCCAGAACTGCCGCTACCGCTCGCCTCGCCGCCCTTGCCGCCCTTCTTATGGACTTCCTCAACTTCACTGACAATCTTCTTCACTATAGACTGTAGCTTCCGCGGGTCGGCACCCTGGACTTTTTCGAGGACCTTGCCATCGCGGAAGACGATAAACGTGGGGAGAGCGGTGACTTGGTAGGTAGAAGCAATGTCCTTGTGTGCGTCGGTATCGACCTTGACGAATTTGACAAACTTGAAGCTCTGGAGAGACTTTGATAGCTCCTCGTAGATTGGGGCAATCTGCTTGCAAGGACCGCACCAGTCGGCGTAAACTGTGGACGAGTCCCGTTAGTAATCCGTAGGCAGGCGAGTGACGACAAGGCTGCCAAAGAGCATGTGCATGTATTGAGCGTGAATGGTATCATATATGGCTTGTCGGAAAGCCTTACAGGTTGCACGCCGACAGAGTCACACTCGGCGTCGTTGTCATGAACGAGGCTTCCACAGGCGCGTTGCTCTCCTTCAAGTCGAACGCGGTATGGTGGGGTCATAGGTCTTGGGAGAGAAAAAGAACGGCAGTGGCACTTACAGTCAGCTACGACAATGGATGTATTCTTGAGCAAGTCGTTCAGCTGTGAAGCTGACGATATCTTGACTGTGCTTGACATGTTGACTGTATAGCAGGTATGTTGGTGACTTCCAGTGTAAAAGGGATGTCTGTCACTGTTGGTGGAAAGTTTGGACAACTGCGACTGTGGTTTATGTTTTACACTGTCAAGACTGTCAAGAAACACCCCGCGATTCGAGGCGCTTCGCTGCAAGGCACCCTTCATTACTAATCCACATTCGGCTTAGCGTTCTTGACCTTTCCCTCTCCATATCGCTACCTCGTACTAAAGGTACCTTATACTGTACTGTGGACGTCACATCTGAGCTTGTATCAACTTCTGGCCAAGCTCACCGAGGCTGAAATGCAAGGAGAGGTTGTCAAGGACATCATCTTTATCAACAAGCATTTCGGTAACTGTGAATTCCGAGTCTCCTGCTTGGGTGACAGTCTGTGTGCTGCTCATCGGTTAGCCAATCCTAGCCGGCCTCGTCATGTCGTCACTGCCTGCGGGAGATTATTCCTTCAGAATGTGGAACAGGGTATGAGTGGACCATTGGTCCCCCAAGAAGTCTTCACTTATCGATCCTCAGAAACTTGTGTTGTATTGTAAATGCCACATTCGGCAGGCCGGTCGCAAAAGACATAATTTTTCTTCAAGAGGGGGGGAATACAGTATTATCGTCACCAGGAGAGGCCTGATCCGAAGCTCATTCGCCATATCTATATCAATTCCGTCTCAGAACCGTTCAAAATGGCGTCTGAACGTGTCTGATTCATTATCATCATCAATCGTTGTTCGTGTCAATTGTCGGCGGCAGGGCTAGTGTCTCTTATCCATCTTGTCAGTTTTGAGTTGCTGTGCACTGCGAAGGTCAATGACTCGACCGTACAACTTGCTCTCACATTTATTCTGGCATTGACCATGTCGGGAGCTCTGCAGGATGATAGGCCTGCTAATAGCACGCAAGTCGACCGAGCCGACGAGAATACCCCTCTCCTCGCTGCTGGCGATGTTGCGCCTACAGCAGACCCTGAGATATCTGAAGCCACCACCCTAAACGAGCAGAGCCCATCCGACGACCCTGCTGACAAGCCTCTTCCACGAGGCCAAATACTGCTACTTTGCTATGCTCGCTTCATCGAGCCCATCGCCTTCTTTGGCATCTTCCCCTATATCAATCAGATGGCGCAGGAGAACGGCAATCTCCCACGCACAGATGTCGGTTTCTACAGCGGGCTTATCGAGTCCCTATTCTCGCTCACGCAGATGTCCGTCATGATGTTCTGGGGCAACGCGGCAGACAGACTCGGCCGCAAGCCGGTTCTCGTCTTCTCGCTGGCCGGCGTCACACTCGCAACCGTCATCTTTGGCATGGCCAAGACGATCTGGCAGATGATCCTGTTCCGCTGCCTCGCCGGGCTTTTCGCCGGTACTATCGTTACTATCCGGACCATGATAGCCGAGCACAGCACTTCCAAGACCCAGGCTCGGGCGTTCAGCCTGTTTGCGTTCACGGGGAATATAGGGATTGCCGTGGGACCGCTGATAGGCGGTGCTCTGGCTGATCCGGCCCACCAGTATCCCAAGCTGTTTGGCGGCGTGCAATTTTTCCTCGACTACCCGTATGCCCTGCCGAGCTTTGCCATCGCGTTCATCGGCCTCACTTCCGTCTTCACCTCGGCGTTCTTCGTCGAGGAGACACTGAAGACGAAACCTTCGGCCAACGGTTCAGCGGACGGAACCGAGTCCGGACCGCCGAAACCAGCACCTCTCTCGACCATGGAACTCCTCAAATCACGGGAGGTTGGTCTAGCACTCTACGTATACGGTCACGTATTTCTGCTCGCCTTCGCCTACACAGCCATCGTCCCGGTGTTCTGGTACACGCCCGTCCCGCTCGGAGGCTTCGCCCTGACATCGCTCCAGATGTCTCTGCTCATGGGCCTCAACGGCGTTGCCCAAGCGATATGGATCCTGCTCGTCTTCCCCCCTCTGCAGCACCGCATCGGCACGACGGGTGTGCTCAGAGTCTGTGCCATAGCCTACCCGCTCTTCTTCATCGCCAACCCCATATTCAACGCGATCCTCCGCAGCGGCAACGACACCCTCTTCTGGGCTCTGGCGCCAGCCACGCTAGCGGTGGGATGCGGCATCAGCATGTCTTTCACGGCGGTGCAGCTGGCCGTCAACGACGTCGCACCCACGCCACAGGTGCTAGGCACGCTCAACGCTCTGAGCATGACGATGGTGAGCGGCATTCGGGCATTCTCGCCCGCGCTGTTCACGAGTCTGTTTGCCTTAGGGGCGCGGTGGGCGGAGAGGCAGTGGCTTGGAGGATACGCAATTTGGGCCCTCATGGTGGCGCTGGCGGCGGGGTTCACGGTGGTGTCGAGGTTTCTGCCTGACTATGACGAGATGAAGAGGGAGAGGGAGAGACTGCACGCCGATTATGATGCAGGATCACCCTTGGCAGGTGAGACAATGCCGGACACACGAGTTCTTCTCCCCGCGGCTGAGTGATTCCGCCTTTACCAATGTGAAAATCCGTCGCCTAGGTTATACAAGGCGAATGCACCGCGCTGGCAGAAGAACAGAATACGCAAAGGATCAACCTGCACATTTCTCTAGGGTTTTAACGTGTGAAAAGAGAAAAGAAGATAGAAAAAATCGACTAGGAGGCACAAGAATCTAGCATGGGTGGGAAGTTGTTGAACTTGTACGCTATACACACACTTGTATGCGAACCTGAAGCTGTTCTAAGTGTCGAGTAGACTGATCACAGTATCAGTACTACTACTGTAGTAAAAGTCCAGATCCATCAAGTACATGTGTATTCTACTGTGGTATATGTATCGGGTAACAATGACTGGGTGGACTGGCCGTGCGCATCTCTGTGTACCTAGGTAGTGTACAGGTGTGGAACAGACTGCATCAAGGGTCCAAGGTCCAAGGTCCATCGACCCGACGTCTTGTTGGCCAGCTCCATTCAATCAATCCCTTTGTTTCTCTATCGCTCAAACCCGCAAGCCCGGCACGAACCGAAACAACCTTAGCGATTGGGCACGGAAACGGCCCGGTCTGACGATGGCCAGTGTGGGTGGCAGGGATGTCGGTCAGCGCTGTTAGCGTGGAAGGCCGGCGATTTCTTGGTTCTGATTCCATGACATCATCAGCAGACCCCTCCAAGTGCGCCTGATGCCCGACTGACTTCTCGTCGGCAGAGGAGAAACCTGGTGTCGTCGTGCATGTGTGTACTCTACATGTGAAGAAGTGGTTTGAGCAGGGCTGTGAGATGGCAGTGTTTGAGCGTAGCCTGAAATAAGAGGGTGCTTACTACCCATTACTTACACGTACAGAGTTATATCCTTCTTCATTTGTCGCACTCTTCTTCTTCGTTCTTCACATCTCGAGGGCTGATCTTCCATAACCGCCAACATCATCACCTCATCAGCTTCCGACCTCGCACCACTTCACAAGAGCCAACGACTTAACTCTTACGCCAGACTTCAGGCTCAACTATATCAAATTATCCATGTTAGCGAGCATCTAGACTGCGGCTATATCAAACGAACATTCTTCACTACCTCCACCATGTCAAGCCATTCCCGCGAACCTCCATCCTACTACCCAGAGGAAATCAGTAAGCATCCCACCACATCCTCTACTTCTCTCTCCTTTCCCCCCCAAAAAAGCCCAAACTAACGAAACCCCCTAGAATACAACGGCAAAAAGCGCCTCTACCTCCAAGGTCCCCCAACCCACGGCGCGACCTGGATCCGCACAAGAGAAACCCACATCATCCCTCCTCCCCCACCACCGCCACCCCCCGTCGTCATCCCGGCCCCTCCTCCACCGCCCGTGATCGAGCTCCCGCCCCCACCACCACCACCACCACCTGCCCCGGTCGTCATTCCGGCGAAAGAGCCGGATGTCATCGACGTCATAGCCGTGGACGTCGAGCCGCGGAGGAAGAAGAAGAGCCACAAGTCGCGCTCGAGGTCGCGGAGTTCGAGGAGGGAGGAGGTCTACATCGAGAGGGAGAGGCTGGTGCCGGTCCCCGTCGTGGTGCCGGTGAGGGAGAGGCAGGAGTACGAGACGTACCGGTATGTCGAGGGGCCCAAGAGGCTGCCGGCGCCGAGTCCGGTGAGGAGACCGTGGAGGGAGGAGGAGGAGGAGGAGCAGCGGGAGGTGGGCGTCCATGTCAGGGTTACTGAGCGAGAGAGGGAGGTCAGTGGAGGCAGTGAGAGGGGGTACTACGGGCGGGAGAGGGAGTATTATGGAAGATAGGGGTTTTTTTGGTGGATGGTATGAAGTGCTGTTTCCTTGTTCTATTGTATTTTGACTTGGCGTTACCTCTGGTCGATTGTGTACAACATGCTGTCGTGCTCGGATTTATGCCGGTTGCGTTACATCTACATACTTTACTTTACTTGTCATTTATATGATGTTACGACTTGACGATGTATATATCACCGTTTGGTTGTAGTGAGACATCGTTTCTATACCAGCCTTTTCCAGGCAGGGAGATGGATTGGATCTACCTTTCTTGCTTGAGATAAGTGTACTTGCCAGGATTCTGTGGACTTTCAACGAGATGAACAAGCTCGATCAATACATGATGGAAAAGCCAGAGGAAGAGCTAAAGCTCAATCAGCGTTACTACAACATATTGGTATCGGGTCAGCCACCCTTTCTCATACCAGACGGATGCCGCTCGGCATTTAACGCCAGCGACAGCCTGGAAAACCACGATAGGATAGAGGATAAAAAAACTCACGGAAATTAACAAGGCTGCCCACGTGCGCTCAAATGACTTCAGTCACATCAAGCGTAGATATTCATCATAATGACTCTGTTTGAGGCCATCGCCTCCAAGTTCTGCTGCTGCGAGCTCTAGGTTGGCGGCTGCGCAGTCTTCCGCTTGCGGAACACACGGTTCTGCACGTACTTGGGGATACTCTGAGGTAACTCCTGCAGAACCCCCTCCAACTCCCGTTTTTCTGTCTCGGAGAGTGTGCTGAAGTCAATATGAGCTCTGATGCTTGCCATGAGTTCAGGCATGCAGTTCTTGACCGCCTCGGGGAGCGGCTGATAAGTATCGAAAAATCAGCATGAACACGTTTCCAATTTGACGGATCGAAGCTTCAGTGCTTCACTCACCTCCAGAAACAGCTCTTGGATTCTCTGGAAGCGCTTGACCAGGGCGTTGGGCGAAATTTCAACACCATGGCGAGCTCGCATCTCGTTGGAGATCTCCGTAAACTTATAGCCGGCTCTCCTGAGATCGATGAGCATGGTCTCCAGCTCCTGGCTCCACCCGTCCTTTGGCAGTCGTAGGTTCAGGTGGGACGGAGCCGAAGGCATGAACATTGGTGAGACCATGATGTCGTCGGCCGAGGCGGGTTCGCTTTGATTCGGTTCAGTGATCTGACTCCCCGTCTCAGCGAAGACATCCTTCATGACGGCCTGACCAAGAGCGGCAACATTCGTCGATGATCGCCCTGCTGGTGCCGAGTCGTTGGCAAGGCTTGCCCCGCTGGCCAGGTGAGCACCTAGGCCGACTGAAGCCATGGGGTCGATGAGCAGGAACTCAGGAGGTAAGGTATCAACCCAAGTTTCCTGAGCCACATGACACGAAGCATGCCAGCCAGATATATTGGTGTTGGCTGCGGCTGGTAGAGCGATGTCTGACCCATAGTAGTTACCGAGAGTACGGGGCAATGGACCAGCATTGTCGTCACCGGTATGGTTGCAGGCGACTACTCGTTCCATTTCGGCCTCCCAATTGTATCTTGACTTTGCCATGGTCGTGATAGAATTTTGCTTACCAAACTGAAGGGAAAGAGAGGAGTTGAACACAGCCTAGGGGAAATTACTTCACACATGAGAGGAGTTGAACACAACCTAGGGAAAATTGTTCACACATATAGAAATCTGCGTGCCTCTTGGTGACAGAGCACCATGCCCAGCTATCTGAGAGATTTCGAGGCTTCATATCGAGACACCATATTGTTGTGAGTGACCGATGCGAAGACAGGCATGATGAGGCTAACGTCTGAGACGTGCACCAGCGATAGGCACGGAGTAGCATCGCCACGAGTGCAGACTCCGCGTTGCCACTTGAGGGAGCTATACAAGCAGGGCGGTGGAAAGTGCGGAACTCAGCCATGGCCTGGAGCAAGAAAGCGCCTTACTCGGGCAGACTGGATGGCATTTTCCAGCCCAGCCAGTGAGACAAAGCGAATAAACTGTTCTTTCTTGACTCAGGCACTAAGTTGGCACTGTGCCAGCACCATGACGGAGCGAGTATGGTGGCAGCATATGGCGCGCCTGATACAAGCTCCAAGCCTTGCATGTGGGATTGGCTTAGAGCCACCGCCTCGCACCCGGGTGGCCGAGGATCTTTGATTCCAATGTCCCTAAGTATTCTCCTGAAGAGAGCCATGAAACTACAAAACTTATAAAGAAAGAGCAGTGTCAATTTCCCTGGCTTGTCCCTCAACTGCTTTGTGTCGTCAGGGATATCGAAAAAGCTCACCAACCATATTGCAGCACTAACCATGGCAGAGTGCTTACGCTTTCCCAAGTCTCGATTCAGCTCAATGGAACTGGTAAAATCATCCCTGGCTCCCCTATCTAAGCAATTTGAAGCTGATCTTTGCTATGTCGCTGGCCAGCTCGTCCAAGAGGCGCTTGACCGAGCAGGGCCACAGGTTGACATGATCGTGAGCCGAGAACTGCACCGATTGTGGTTCTGCTCCAAATGCGAAACGCGAAACGAAAGATGGGCACTGCTTCAATTGAACCATATCGACCTGAGAGGTGCGCAATCGGCCCTCAACATCTAGCTTTGGATGCAATTAGTGAAGAGCGATATCGCGTTCTCTACGCGGATAGTAAGGGTATGGTTGGTGGGCATCGGAATATTGACATTTTATGAGTACTTTATTGGGAAGGAACTCCTCGATTACCTAGGGTTGGGTTTGATGTCGGGTCGTTCGAGGATCGAGGTACACCTTATTCACTGGGCTATATACCCTAGCTGTGGAAAGGCATCCTGCCAGTCACAAGGCTGCGCTACCACTTCGCATTGTTCAAGCCTCTGTACTAGCAGTTTATCCAACAAGCCTTATTGTTAGAGCCGGTCTTAAGCAGAGGCTTCGTACAGACGTATTCTCTACTCTCTAGGACAAAAATGCACTCGTCCTTTGTTCCTTACACACTGTGCTGCGGTGGTAAGAAAGGATACCTTAATGAACCAAAGCATTTCTGAAGCTTCAATGGCCCATAAAAATTCAAGTTTGGACATTCCAAGGCCATTCAAGTAACTCATTACGGCAAGAAATTTCTAAGCACCAATGGTGAGATGGCCGAGCGGTCTAAGGCGCCACGTTAAGGTCTCATAACCCTTAAAACATCTGTTATCCGTGGTCCGAAAGGGCGTGGGTTCGAATCCCACTCTCATCAGTTTCTTTTTGCCCTTTTCCATCCCCTTCTGGACGGCACTGTTGTAGCTTGAGTTGTCATCCAATGCGCATTGTCGGTGTCGTCTCAATCAGCCCTACACTTACAAGTTCTCGGCGGTTGCTGCCTCACAAGTACATACGTGTTGCACTGCATTTGGCTACCACGGTGAATACAGTCCTTGATTACCTCACAGCGCCAGTCATCAGAAAGACGAAGAGGTCAAGTGCCTCAACATACCTTACACACCTTAACTGCATATCAGGAGCGTCCCCTCCTTCACATCAAGAGTCGCTCGTCAAACTGATTCACGTGATGTCCCAACAAGCTTTCTCAGCATCCTGGAAAGTGGCTTCAGATGGCGCACAGACATGTATCTGACAGCTCCGGCTCATCCTGATCCTGAAACCAACCCGAGACCAGGCCAGCGATTTAGCCAGAGTTGCACAACCGCTCCCCGTCTGTTCCAACGTCACACAATGGAGATGGCTGCAAATACCTGCGACTCTGCTTGCCATTGCTGGACGATAGTGCAGAAGCTGAAGCCAACAATAAGATAGGCTTATGCAGGTTCGATAGAATCTGGGGAAGTCTAGATCTCGTCCGATCAAAGATGAGGTGATTTCTCATCTTTCACGTTTCCGATCCGGTCGTCAGTGTCGGGACCCCTTGGCAACATCGAATCCGGGGTAATGGGCCGTAGCGAGGATGATAGCTCCATCCATCTAGTCCGTCGGCTCCCTCATCAGGGAGGCGTTGACGACGGTTTTACTGCGCTATGTCAGACTGACATACACCGAGAGCTGAGTATGAACTTGATATTGGAGAGAGCTGTGTCGAAAAGCGACGGCATTGAGCCGTACACGTGTAGTCCCACGTTGCATAGGATATTGCCGCTCGTGGACCGCCATATTTCATAGCACAGAGCGAGTGCGGACAGGAGCAATCCAAAGTCCGGCGCGATCATCTCCAATGCAGCTTCGTCTGGTCAGAGGAGAGATCGGTTAGGCTCTTAAGCTTGACGTGACTTGTTGCATGACGGTGATCATCTGCAGGCATCCATCCCGGCGCAGGGACATGTTCCGTTCGGATTGTCTCCACGTCCTTGAATCGGCTGAGTCAGATTCGTCGTGTTTCGTCTGCTTCACGCTTCGAATTCATGTAGTGTGATTGACTTAGAGAGTGTTGCCGAGTGACATTCGCATACTGCTATAACATCTCGGCCTCAAACATGTGCGCAGATAGCAGAAATATAACAGGAGTGAGCATATCATCCCGTGTCTGATGTCGTTTCGTTTCATGAAACCTGAAATCGAGTATAGAACAACAAGACGTTCTGACAGATCGGTTAGGACAACGGCATTAGCATCTGCAACAGAGCCGGCGTGATCATCCCCAATCGATGATCTTCCAGAAGAGCCGCGGAATAAAAAAAGCAACACAGTCACCAAACAGGGTAAGTGTTTAGGGACCTCGACCATTCTCGGGTAACGAGCACACGAGCGCTAACCTCGTTGCCGGTTCCTGGCGGCTGCTCGTCGAGTATCACACCTGTTGAACTCGCAAGGCAAATGTCAACGATTGGTGGGCCCAAATAAAGCTGCCGTGCTTGCGATTCCCGATCGCCCTTGGAAAACCTCTTGAACCTCATGTAAGCCCTTGGCGGCTGTCGGTTAGTTTCGTCATTACGTTGTATGACCGTCTAAGTGTCTATACCCGTATCTTGGGGATACTGGTGAGAACCACTAAATCTAGTAGGACGCTGGCGAAGCTTGCCATGCTGTGTTCAATTCTCGGCGACTTGGCAGTACCTAACACGATGTCGGTCCCGTAGCTATCGTCGCGGCGACGGCACTTGGAAGCTGCAGTGCTTCCTCGGTCCGGAGACCTGTTGTTCTGATTGGACACCGCCGACGTCTTTAGGCCGGCCCGGTCGAGAGGTAGCCCAAATCTCAGGGGCTTTAAAGGACTTGGACCAATGGTTGACTATCAGGACTATATACGGTAGTGCGCTAAAGGTGCGGAGACGTGAGGTCAGCGCCAAAGGGCTGGATCTCGGTAGGACAATGACTTGCATGCGCTAACGTGAATGATAGGCCAGCTTGCAAGTCCGAAGCGGCCTTCATTACGTCTCGGAATTGCAAGTTGCCAGCTCATAGTTACGGTACCGTGCAGTCCTTGCAGTGCAGCTGTTGGATACAATCGTAACGAGTGAACCGCAGCCCTCAGCCCATCCCTAAAATCTACATTTAGTCAGGTACGGCAGGTGAAAACCGTCCTGAACCGGTTGTATCCTGCGTCGGAGCAATAGAAGTGACAGTTGGGTCGGCCCTTTCACACCGCCTGTTCAGCGAGGTTGCAAAGTCTAAAAGGAGTGGTGTGGGAGATCCCGTATGCGGTAATTGGCTGCCAAGAAAAGCTCTCGACGACGTGTGGTTCATGACCGAGGAACACCTGGCTCGACAAACTCCTGGCAAGTTGACCCCCGAGAAGAGGAAGAAAATCGCCGAGGTGGCTGGAGCCTCGTTGAATAGACCTGAATGTCGTATTGAAAGCCAAGGACGATCTTCACATGCTGTTTGTATTGTGGGTATGCTTTTGTTAGGCTGGCTGTCAGCAATTCTTCAACGAGGCAGCGAGGACAGGATGATGCCTGCAGAAGTGATGAGTGTAGCGGGCCACTGGGATGGGGCCGCCTATTATTTGACAACGTGTTGGCAACCGAATTATCCGAGGCGTCGAAGATGGACGGTCTTCCACTGAAAGAGATGTACTGGTAATACTGGCGGTACTGGAAGAGCTTTTCAGCCGCGTGTTTTGTGCTGTGGCACCGAGATGTGGTTACTTGGAAGGCATCGAGTGAGACGATCCTGTTGCCCGATCTGCTCTAACCTGGTTATTGTGTTTAGCATGTCCTTTGTTGACATGGTGCCTGCCTCTGATCGAAAACCGTCAAGACATCTCGGTTGGAGTCCTCCGATCCAGGTCTTTGTTTTGTCCTGGTCCAGTCGACATGACCTACGCAATAAGGCCTTGTCAAATGTTGTGGTTCTCGTCCAAGCCGCTGCTCCGGTCCATGTGAATCAACATCGACGAAGACGTTACATACATGTTAACCTTGTCTCCGAGATACCGGGTCTGCGTAAAGTCTGTACTCTGCAAGGAGGCAATTTGATACCGTCTGCCTCAAACAAATGCAGGTTGTGAAGGATGCGTTTCATGGACCGCCGACTTCGATGTCTGACTGATATCACAACAGTGTCAAACTCCAAGAGCAGAGAGAGAGACTCCCGGGCATGGCAAAAATGGACGAAAGCGCTTTCCGTTCCGGGCATAGTGGATGCCACAGGGGTCGCCATGTGCCTTGCAGAAGCTTATTGCGTACCACGGTCACAGTGCTGCTCCTGCATGATACATCGTCTTTGTGGGGGTTAAGCACTTCCTGGCACTGGAGCTAGACCCGTAAACGGCGCTTGTCCGTGCTGAAAGCCGGAAAGTGAGACTTGACTCGTCCAGTCGAGCTTTCCGAGGCTAAGGACGTTTCTAGGGACGGCCGTGAAATTGCGGTTCTTCTCTTTTCATTTCTACCTTAGTGTCAAAGATTTTCTTTGACACGGGCGCCGGTCTCCATCATCGCTCTAATGAACGTGGCAAACTACAGAAAGAAAAAAAAAGGCGGTCGAATGACGATGGGCAGAACAGGCTCAGGATTTCGAAAGCTGAGTGACATATGGCTAACGCGGAGAACTTGCTGCAAAGCGAAAGTCTCGAGGGGTCTGGGGAATTGATTGATTGGAAAAGCCCCGACCACAACCCGGTCCCTGATATCTTAAATTGCTGCAGGGGTGAGGGCGGTCACAGGCGCAGAGCTTACCATCGACATTCACACCCCTCAAGCAAAGGTACAGGCTTAACGACTGCTATCATCTTGGACGCCGCTTCAAATTGTTGTACTGGGTTTCTTTTTTGTTGAATGCTCCTGGAGGGAGGGGAGGAGGACTTGCCATGAAGTTGGTGCAAGGCTTCCGGGTTATGTGGATCACAAAAGGGACCGCAATGCAAATAGCTATCGCGGGTAACTTACCTTTATATATGGCTACACGGTATCAGGGTGCATCAAAATGGTGAAATGGTGAAGGAGAATGCAGCACTCTCATTGAACAGCTCTCCCGCTCCATGTTGTTTCGAGTTCAGAGCGAAGTACTGCTCAGGCTGAATGTTGGCGGCAGGAGACCTTTCCGCCCGAGTTTCAGATCCGCCACGGGGTGGTGTAAACCGCTACAGCTTCAATATCAGCGAACGAGGTCGAGCTAGCAGGCTCAGATAGCATCTGTTAGTGCAGGTCTAGTAGCTCCTATGTCCGCACCTCTCTCTACCTGGCATGCACCTATGTGGTCTCTCCTTTGTAACCTTGACGTCTACTAGCATCGGACAATTTGATTGCTGGCGGCACATGTTCCGCAGTACCTAGGGTCTAATAAACGCATCCTCATCTTCGTCGTTATCGACTTATCACTGTGGGATGGGCAATTAGGGGAAAACAAAGTGTGTACTCGCTTGCATCCTGTGCCTGTGACGTTTCAACGGCGATTCTGTCATTCTGTCATTCTGTTCTTCTGTTTCTGGCGTCGCGTCTACTTCTACTCCGCTGTTATCCCCTCAATCCGCTTGTCCTCTCCTTTCCGGCCACCGTGACCCTACCCTCGTCCCTCTTCGACGGTGGCCCTGCTCGAGTGCACCGAGTCCGGCTAGGATCAGGTCGAGCAATACGACACTCTCTAGTCAGCGCTCTCGTCAGACTTAGCTGTAAGACTCAGCAACGAGGAGAGTGAGAGTCAACAGCTCGAATTGCGCATAGGATCCTCTGCCACACCAGCAACGCAACGACCAACACTACTACACAAAGCATCGGAGAGGTGACAGCCTGCTGTGCCACACTGTCTGCTTGGCTGTCGTCAATCTCACTCGGTATCCGGATCTCTCGCTTCCCTGACTGCCAGTGCCGGTTGGTTCTCTCCCCGGCACACTCTCTCTCTACCTCCACGTTGCTTTCCTGCAGAGCGCCGGCCAAATTGTCGACCCACTGTGCACCATTTAATATATGCGACGTCAATCAGGGTCACCCAGGCATCTCGAAACCTCTGCGAGGTATCCTGCGTTAAAGCTCTGACCCTCCCTCACCACACCCAGGCCAAGCCTGGACAGGTCGCATAGCAGACAATGTCGCAGCTTCCGCACCAGAACACAGAGCGTCCGTCAGACGACCAACCCTTCTATCGTCAACCGTCTGCGCAAAATAGCCCTTCGCAGGACAGTCCTACCATCGGCCGCGTTAGCACCCGTCCCCTTGCCGGTCAGGGCCTCAGCAACGGTGCTCTTGGCTCGCCGACGTCGTCTAGCAGGTGAGATTGACCCTTTCCCTTTTCCCTTCTCACCCTCATGATCGACACCACACCACACACAGCTATTACTTTCACCCCTCTTTCATTTCCTCGTTCAAGTTGAACTGGTCTTCCAGACTCGGCTGGCGCCGGCAAGAACGGTTCGGGGGAGGCAAGGACAAACGCGTACAGAGACTATCAACCGTCGGGCACACAGCATAAACAACCCTCCCGCTTCCCCATCCCCTGGAACTGTTTGGTGCTCGGCTGCCGTGCTACTGTGGCAGATGCTGCAGTGTCCACAAATACCAGTTACTGATTCAATTCCATTCGCCTACCATACAGATCCCAACGGAAACCTGCTCCCAGCCCGCTGCATGCGAGCACCGCTATATCACCGCCGACCAGTCCTAGCCCGAGGACGTTAAACTTTCCCTCGCCGCTGCCCGACTCACGTCCCGCACCTCCAACGCCGCTGCGAACCACCGCTAGCCACGACGATCGATCTTCGTCGCCCGACACCCAAAAGACATACTACGACAGCGACTCCTCAGGTGCGGAAACACCTGAGCCAACGAGTCCAGGGTGCGTACTTGCCGAAGCCTCCACATTGGGAGTAGAGTTGGGCATTTTGCTGACCAGAGTGACAGGCCGGCCCTATCACCGCGATTTACGAATGACCTTCGCAGTGTGTCAGATTCGGTTGTGAACCAGCCGCCTCGTGGCGGCACCTCCTCAAAAGCCCGGCCGACCATGGCAGGACCCTCCGCTGCTTCCCATGCGGATGCGGCAAAAAGTGCGCCAAGGAACTCGTCAATAGACTCGGCCATATCTGCCATATCCTCCAAATCGATACCGAACAAATCGTCGCCGGACGCGTCTCCTGGAGCAATGCCGGATGTGGCAAGTCTGATCAAGACCGCCGGCAGTGCCGAAGCCGTCATCCAGTATCTCCTCAAGGAAAAGCAGTCACAGTCACAGCAGAACTCACAATTATGGCGGCTAGTCGACAAGCAGAGGGCTATGATCTTGGGTCTCAACAAGGACTTGGAGAGAGCATTGAAGGACAAGGAGAAATACCGGAAGAAGTTAAAAGAGGTCATGGCAATGGCTGACATCCCCCCAATTCCAGCCGTACCTTCCGTTCAGCTTTCGGAACCAGCCAAGGAATTTAGGACGGCGTCTGATGCGGAGCCGAAAGAACAGGTACTTGAAGTGCCGGACTCGCCTAGCATGGACTCGGATAGTCAGCGGCCCTCCCCCATCGACGTAACTATGGCACCATATCCTATCACCCCTCCTGCAGATCAACCACGACGAGATGCCCCGCCATCAGGGGTTGGCGAGCTGCTCGATCCCGCCCATGCCATGCCAAAACCGTCGGAACATGCTCTGGATCAGTTCGACCACGAAAAGCAGGACAGGGAAGCAGAAAAGGCCAGGGTCCATGCGGACGAGGCGAACGACCTGCCTATCAACTTGAGCCTACCACCGTCGCGAAGCTTACCCGGACCTCCACGTGGACCTCCCCCTTCGCTTCCCACTGCGCCTCCACCGCCTGCTCCCCCTTCCAATACCACGCCCATGGTCGACGAAGGCATTGCGCAGTTCCCGGCTCCCCCAGCGCCGCCACCGAGGAAACTTCCACCGGCACCTCTTCAACTGAAAAATGCCAAACAGAGTCCGTCTGTTCCTCCAGAAGAAGACTATGAGACTGATTCGGATTATGACGATGTCCTCGAGGTGGACGAGATCACAAATGAGATTCCTACGAATGATCGTAGGGGCCGGCGACGGACCCGAGAGGAGGACGACCGTGAACGGGAGGTTCTTGCTCGTAAAGAGGCAGAGATGAGAAGTCTTTCGAAGAAAAGCAAGGGCAGCTCTAAAGGGACACCTAAGATCGTTGAACACGAGGCTCCTGCTCCGAAGGAAGCGCTTCCTAGCCCCGGTCTTCCGACTCCCAGAAAGGGTGGAATGCAGCGGGACAACGTTCCGGCGTCTTTGGCCGGCGTATTGAACGGCGATACGGAGCACGATCTGCGCGCTCCTGTGGTGCCTCCGGCGCTGCTGAGCCCCGGCTTACCTTCGAGCCCTCGCCCAATGGCCATGAAGTCCCCGATGAACTCGCCGCCGTTGTCTCCCTTAGGAGTCGCATCTTTTGGTGGGCAGCCACTTTCTCCTCGGCCACCCCGTCAACCAATCCCATTGCCACCGAACACGCCTCTACATACGCCTCCGAATATGGAACCTTTGAATCTGAAGTCTCCAAAACCTCTGAATATTGTCAAGAAGGCGGATGAAGCAGCCTCTGAGCCTAGTCCGACCAAGAACAGCAGCCACAGCTCTGATAGTCCGATGACCGTGGAGCGAACCAGGGTATACAAAGGATTCGTGACAGAAGAGTTCCCAGATCTACTTCTACCGCCAAACGCCTTACCGTCTGTCGATATAAGAGTAGCTTCCTCGCGAATGAAGCCGTCAAGGGCTAGCCTGATCTCTGTGACCCAGCTGGAGGAAGACCCAGTCTTCACGTTGGCTGTCTTCTCCAGAGCCGATGGCGGGGAACTGTGGCGTGTTGAGAAAGATTCAGTCTCGCTGGCCAAGCTCGACCACAGATTGAAGCAGTGCCCTGCCTTCACAGCTAGGACTCCAGACAGGTCTCTGTTTAGCGGCCATGCGCCAGCGAAGCTTGATGCCCGTCGCATCGCCTTGGATCAGTATTTGGACGAGCTTCTCAACACGCCTCTTGATCTTGCTACGGCGTTGGAGCTGTGCAAGTATTTGTCCACAAATACGCTGCCACCAAACGCAGACGAGACCGGGTCTTCGCCTGCCGATCCAAATATCGAGGGCAGTCAAAAGGTAGGACCTGGCGGGAGACCCTACAAGAACGGGTACCTGACGAAGCGCGGTAAGAACTTCGGCGGCTGGAAGGCAAGGTACTTTGTCCTTGACGGGCCGCATCTCAGGTATTACGAGACTCCAGGAGGTGCACATTTGGGGACTATCAAGTTGCAGAGGGCACAGATAGGCAAACAGTCGGGACACAACGAGGGCCAGTCGCCTGCACGCGCGCCTACAGGCAATGACGATATCGACAATCAGTACCGCCATGCCTTCCTTATCCTCGAGCCTAAGAAGAAGGATCCGAATAGCGTCACCAAGCACGTACTGTGCGCTGAGAGCGACCGGGAGAGAGATCAGTGGGTTGAGACCCTGCTCCGCTGGATAGACTACCGGGACCCCAACGATGAGGAGCCGCCGAAGAAAGACCACAACCACGATCGCCACGTCTCTGCCACTCAGGCGGCCCATGCCAAGAGGAGGACCCAGGGTGCCAAGCAGGCGCAGCCTCAGCCAACCGACAGTGAAGATACCCTAATCGGTGTCAGCTATGAAGCTACCAAGCAAGGCGACGTTCCGGACGGGCTGCCGTCCAAGTCAAAGAACTCGGGAAGCCATGAGCAAGACTCGCACCACGGAAAGACGATGTCGTCTCAGCCGGGATTTTCGATCTCGGCACCAACAGACTTGCAGGTCATCACGGATAGTCAGCCTTGGGGAAGCAAGCTGGGCATGGCTCTTGCTCCTCCTAATCAAGAGGAGAAAAAGGCTCGAAAGCGCAGCTTCTTTGGCTTCGGCCCGAAGACGCGGACGTCGAGCGATGGCCAAGATTCTCTCTTTGGGAGTGATTCCGCCTCGATCTCGTCTCAGCAGACGGGCTCTCAGCCTTCTGGACCGGTCCGCCAAGTGTTCGGTGCATCGCTTGCTGAAGCGGTTAGGTATAACTCTCCAGTTGATGTCAAAGTTCCACTGCCGGCGGTCGTCTACCGCTGCATTCAGTACCTTGAGGCCAGGAATGCGATACTGGAAGAGGGCATCTTCCGGCTGAGCGGCTCCAACGTCGTCATCAAGGCACTGAGGGAACGGTTCAACAACGAGAGCGATATCAACCTGCTCGAGGACGAACAGTACCACGATATCCACGCCGTCGCTTCTCTGCTCAAGCTCTACCTCCGTGAGCTTCCAACGACCATCCTCACGAGAGATCTCCACCTCGAGTTCCTCTCCGTCACGGAGATGCCGGTCCATCGCGAGAAGATTGCCGCGCTTTCTGAGCTGGTCTTGAGACTGCCGCAGGCGAATGCCACGCTGCTCAAGTACCTCATTGCGTTCCTCATCAAGATCATCAACCACCAGGACTCAAACAAGATGACGGTGCGCAATGTCGGCATCGTCTTCTCGCCGACCCTCAACATCCCAGCGCCCGTCTTCGCCATGTTCCTACAAAACTACGAGGGCATCTTCGGCATCGACCCTACCGAATACGAACTCCCGACGCCAATCGACCAGGAGAGGCGGCCCTCGATCCCGTCAGAACGGTCATCAGACCGCCCTTCGTTCCAGCAGGAGCGTCGTCCATCCGACCCCAACCCCCCTCGGCCCTCGACGTCAGGCTCGTCCCCGCACCGCCAGCGCCTGATGGAATCACTCATGGAGAAACCCGGCTCCCGCAACACGCCCACCCCTCCACCCGTGAACCTGCAGCACATGGCCCAGATGAACGCAGCCCAGAGGTCGAGCCCGGCGGCACAGCAGAGATCCAGCCCCACGCCGCCGCCCCCGCAGCGCAGCTACGAGCCCCAGTTCCTGGCCCAGCAGAACGCCGTCGACAACCGCCTGTCGACCCGCCCGGCCTACGAGAGCGGCTTCGTGCTCCCGCAGGGCTACGACGTCACGCAGTACCAGCAGCCCCCGCCGTCGCGCGGCAACCCGGCCAGCTACGACCGCCCGTCGTTCGAGGCCCCCGGCGGCCTGGCGCCGTACGACCAGTCGTACGGGTCCGGGCCCGGGGCCAAGAACAACCGGCGCGAGAGCGCCATCTTCATGTCCGGGCCGGGAGGAGGGCTGAGGAGCGAGACCTCGAGGAGCCGGCTGAGGGAGGAAGCCCAGTTCTAGGGGGCTTATAGGAGAATAATATCTTGCTTTATTGCTTTTCTTTCTCTTTCTGTGCAACTTTTGCATCATACCCCCCATTTTTGTTTTTATCTTTCCTCGTCGAAGTTTGTCTATAAGGCGGAGATACCAATTTTCGTGTTTCTGCGATTTACGGCTCGCACATTTTCGGAGGTTTGCGCGCGTTTCCAGCATTGCTTCTGAGGGTTTTCTTGTTCTATTTTTGCTTTTGCTTTTGCCAGTTTCCCTGTTTTTTTTATTCTTCCCTGCACATACGAAACGAGGGCGGACTTTCCACAGACCGTCCACTCCTTATATAATGCTATACCAGGCGGATCAGGGAATGGCATCATGTGGCCATTGCCGAAAAGGGGGGGAGGGGGAGGGGGGAAGGACGGATCTGTATAATATACAATGCCTGGGCCTTGCCTTCAGACTAAACACCCTGAGCATGACAAGCATGATTTGTCCCTTTATTGGACAACGGCTACGGAGTTTTACGGGGTTCGCTTGAATAGCGAGCGAGCGACGACTGCCATATCTTGGTGGATTTCAATTTTTTTTTTTTTTTGGATGTGTGTATGTATGTATGGATGTATGTAGGAATAGTCCCGCGTAGCGGATATGACTGTGAAATGGATATGAGTTTTGGATCTCACACTTTACTGCTTGCTTGGCTCGGATTGTAGTGCTAGGGTATCTGTGTGTTTGTTCATTCTTGTTGTAGTGCTAATTCCTATGACTGGAAACCTATCTCACATTGAGAACATGTCCCTGTGGTGCTCAACGGGCCTGTTCCCGCGTGTCAAAACCTCGTACTCCGCAACGCCTGAACTCGAACACAAGCGAATGTCGTTAGGAGGAAATCAAAGCAGCTACTGTACTCTTACAATCTGTTTGGGCGTTGCCAGGACTTTGATGCCAGAAAAACACAAACCCTCGTTCTCCTCGAGTATCATGATCGAGATGCCTCCTCACGTCTTTGCCGCGGACCCCACGATAACATGTGGAAGCGAAAAGAAAAACCAAAAACTCCAGTGCTCCTGCTTTCCTGATAATGTCGGTTTTTGGCTAGCCGTTTTCTGTGTTGGCTTTTCCGTTGTCATCGGTTTTCCGAGCCCGCCGTCATGGCCTCCAATACAGTAACAACGACAGAACGCGAAGTACATATGAATGTATTTGCAAGGGCATAAGCCGATATGGAAGCATGAAAATGAAGTCTGTTCATTCGTAACGCCGTTAGGGTTGATAAGTGCACGCTTCTGTGAAAGAAGGAGTTCACGGACTCATGCCGCACGACTACCGCAAGCAAGATGCAGCACTCGCAGCTGCATGCTGGAATCCTTGATCGGAGAACCGATGGCAGCAGTAGTTACCGCACGTGTCGTTGAGGATGGCGTGGAAGGCAGGTATATCATGGTACAAGATTCGCTTTTTGCAGCTCGTCGAGAAATGGTATTCCGTATCCTTCAGTCCATGTAGAAGTCGCCCTTGAGGATGCGCTCTTGGAAGGCATCCGGCTTCTGGGGGCGAGGCCTCGGGGCTTGAGCAGGAGGTACCGGCATATCCGAGACCGACTTTGCTCGATCGTGGCGGGGGGTCGGGGTGGGAATGGACGCAGCGCTGCCCACCGAGGTACCGCGAGGCGGCGAGGCAGCATACGAGACAGACGGCCGCGAACCGGCGGCGATGCTCTCAGCGCGTGATCTAAGCTGCTCGGACCAGTTGAAGCCTTGTTGGTCTGATCGAGCAGAAATCAAGTCAGAAGCGGCTCTTTGACTGGTTGCAGTGCTTGCCTGAGAATATGTCTTGTTCCAGGTCATTCCGGCCGAGGAAGACGTGCTCGTCGGAGGGGTGGGAGGACCCCGACCGCTCGTGCGTCGGAGTGGTGGAGATGGCCTACCATTGCTTCCACCCGGGCTGGTGCCTGGTGGCACGCGTAGATTCCGCATGGCCTGGGCACCGAAGCTCATGCGGCGTGTGAAGGGTGTGGTGGGTGCGGTACGGGCGGAGGCCAGCTCCTCGTCGTCGATGGCGTTCTCGTCAATCGAGTCAGAGTTGGTTGAGATACTGGCTCGACGAAGATTGAAGGGTGTATTGACGCTGGTTGGAGATGTACCGGACAGTCCCATGGTGGATATGGAGAGGCGGCGGCGCTGGTCATTGATGGGGAAGGCCGTGGTTGTTGTTGTCGCCGTCGATCCGCCCCTCTGGAACAGGTTGGTGAGCGGGTTGCTAACCGAGCTACGGCGCTGGCGAGACATGTCCGCAGAAGGTGCGCTTCTCGAGTTATCGGTCGACATGATGGTGAAGAGGGGGTGTTCGAGACCTGCTAGATATATGCCGTTTGTTCTCAACAGAAGGTAGGAATTGGTAGTTTGAGGGATGATGAATGCCGAGAGACAAGTGGTATGTTCCCAGAGTCGGATGGGTCGAGTTTATGTTCGACCCGTGTTGCGAATGTGTAGTACCGCAGATCACAATGTGCTACGAACTTCCGGGGGTGGAAGGCCTTAAGGGTTCAAAATGGAGGGCAACCTTCGGATGGATTGGCAATAAAGCTGGGCGAGAGCGATTGGTCAAACACTGGCACTCTTGCTGTCTTGTCGATCAGGGCGCCAGCCGGCACCTTCCCTTCGTCTGCGTGGTGTGGAGGCAGGGAGGTCAGGAGGAAAGTGACGATGCGATCGGCAACTTGCGCTTTCCTCGAAATTAAGTTCCCCGGCCACTGGCAACGACGAAACTGTATGTGTACAGAGTACCTTAGGTTCAATTCTCCTGCAGTGACGTAAAGCGAGGAAACGCGAGCACCTCTTTTTGTGGTCGCCAGTTCCTCGTACGGTAATGGCACGATACTGAAACTATTGACGATGGGATCCAGGCAACTGCAACCTTCTTATGCCTTCTTTGTACGTACTATGTAGGTACTTGAGAGTTGCGAGCTGGCCCGGCCTAGACAGAGAGTGGAGTCCGGGGACGATGAAGCGGGGTGTGGGTGGGTTGTTGGAAGGTGCGAGGTGGCCAGCGTTGATTAATGATTGAAAGCCGGACGAGGATGGCAACTGTATCAGAGGAGGAAGAAAAGGTCGACTAAATACGTGCACTAGTAAGGTAGAGAGATGGTGGTGATACACACGCGTAGCTTACTTCTGACCACGTAGCTGCCAGGCAGGGCATTGATAATCGAGATAGAATGTCTGAAAGGATAGCATGTCCAGGGTGTGGAAGGTTGGCTGTCAAAATGGTGGTGGGGCTGGCACCGTCCTCATTGGAGCAGTACTGCAGACATTCACTGGAAGCCAATCACCTGCAAGGGCTCCATGTCCTCCTCTAGTGTAGTGTATGTCCAAAGTGCGTGCGAGGGGGTCAAGTTATTAGCTCTGGCTGCTCTGTTAGCTCTGCTCCCCCCAAATCTGCGCCATCCCACCTCTTCCGCCCTGGAACCCCGCCGCGCCATGGCCAGCCGCCAAAAAGCTAAGATAGTTTTAGCGTGTGACACGCTAATCCGTTGGAGGGAGATACCTTGAGGTCGACGTCACATGGGAGCGCTCCCGACGGAGCCGCTAACGTGAGTTTTGCGGGGTAACGAGGAAACGACCTATGAACTCTAGACAAAGATGACGAGAGCAGCAAGTTGATCTGTACGGTCGTCCCAGACGGCATCTGCCAGTGTCAGGTAAAAGACGAATTGGACGGGCTGAAACGCATTCCATCCTCCAAAAGTCCCCATTGCCGCATCCACGTTCGTCTGAGTCCGGCTCATTCCTGCAGATGGGCCTGCAAGTGCTGACTGGGCGTCATGTCGGGTTTGTTCTTGGACATGACATTGCCCGGCCTGAACGGAATTTGGAAGTGCCAGAGAGAGAGATAGAGATAGCAACAAGGTACGACATTAGGCACTGCCACCGGAAGTTGCCCACATGATGCCACCGTCGAGTACCTTACTCGCATACTTCGAGCTCTACTGCATAGTAGTCGAGGCAGTGACACCTCCGACTTCCTATACCATATACTACACTCTAATACAAGGCCGCATTTACCCATGCAATCATTAGTCCTCGGATAGAACAGAGTGGGTGGATTAGATGCAATACCCCGGACTGAACATCTGCTTGGCTTTCAGAGTGCTGCCACTTTGTCGCACTTCATTTGCTCTACAGGTAGTCTACCCTGTCTACCCCATACACAACGCTCGTCTAGTGCAACCTCCGGTTCCTTAGCGTCCGCCAAACAACATGTCTCCAGCCAATACGCTTCTGTCCACCTCAAGATACAGACGTCCGGGCGTGAAGAAGCTTCGGTTTCCTGCGATGGTTGCGGCTTCCTTGGCACCCTTGGTGTTTCTGACGTTCCTCGAGGACTCTAGTTCCCCCCCCATATTCGCGTATGCCTTCCGACCAATAGCCAGATGTGGTCGATGTCTGGGTCAGCAACAATGGAATGGGACTGATCTGCCCTCCCACCTGCCAAGAAATGCACATCTCGTCTGGAACCAACACGCAGGTCACAGCACACAGACTCCAGAGATTGGCGAAGGCGAGCAGATATTACCTTACCGAGATAGGGGCTGATATTAGTGTACAACCTCTTGCCACACTATACGACTACCACCCCTTTCAATCACCATTCACTTCCTCATTTCTCGCGGTCAATCGTGTCCACATATGTTGAGGGCAGACACACCCCTACTAGCGGAGCATGCTCATCTGAGAAGACAAGGAGGGGAACGCCATGCATATTGGCGGCAGTCGAGCTTGATAGGGGCGGTCCATCTCTCTTAGTGCATGGTTCTCCTCACCTCCTCTCCATAACCCCCCTGCAGCTGTGGATGGAAAGAATTGTGCATATTGATATCAGCCATGTCTCACCAAGACGACCTCGACCTGACTCTAACCTCAACATGTCAAGCCGAATTGTTGGGAAAGCCATCGATTTTGCTATTCACTCGTTGTAAGAAAGAAGGCTCATATTTTCGCCGTCATGGCCACGTCATGCAGCCGCCATACATACGAAGGAACTGCTAGAAGATGGTGCAGCTGTGGTGTTCTTAACCTTCAGCCAGAACCACCCCCCATACGCGTCTCTAGCATGCATTATCCCCGCCAGTAACGGGCGAAACTCAAAGCTCCAGACACCCTACTATCGAGGACTTGTGCTCCATCGCTGATCTACCGCGGAGACTTAGATCTAGACCGCGTCCTTTACAAAAATAGACCAGGGCATGGATGTTGAAGACCCCTTTCTGGCCAGACCCCTGACATGTTATATCGTAAGCTGACCCTATTTCGATGCCGATGACAATGGGTATCTTGTTTCATACTGCAGTTCCACTTTGTAAATGAGAGGATTCAAAGAAAAGACCAGTTAGACATGCTATGCTGGGCTGGAAGGAAGCTAACATTACACTCTGGCCCAAACCGTCATAAATCCCTGACCATTTCACCATGCCACTTGACCAGCTACAAATAGTTCGCCTGCTGTAATATATCCCCGAAGGCTTACCTCCCCCATGACTCGTGCTCTACTTCGCCAACGGACCATACCGCGGCCAAGCAATACCAATTTCCCAGACATAACCCGCAGATCGGGATATCTAGCCAGGAGAAACAAGACTCCGGTCATCCATCCTCATATCGTAACAATCTATACCCACGTTTCTCCTGCAAGGGGGAGAACATAAGAACCAACCATTAAAACTGGTACCCTCCTCCTCCTGCTCCTCCACCACCACCCCCAGTCCCGTGCGGCGCGCCACCACCCATGCCCATCCCGTCAAGCGCGCCCAGGAACGCCGGGTCCTGCACGACGTACCTGTTCCCGCCATCCCAGCTGCCGGGCGGCAGCGCGTACATCATGCTCCCGTCCGCGATGCCCGCCAGCGTCAGGTCCATGGCCTGCGCGAACCCGTCCCCGAACCCGATGCCCGTGTAGTCGAACCCCGCAACGTCGAGCAGGTTTATGCCCGCCGCGTTGCTGCTGCTGCTGCTGCTGCCGGCGCCGTAGGGGAAGCCGGGGCCGTCCGGGGGGTCTGCTGTGGTGGCTGTGGCGGTCGCCTGCACGACGCCGCCCCCGGGCGTGAGGCTGGATGTGTTTGTCGGGGTGGAGGAGTTGTTGTTGCTGGTTGTGTCGTCGTAGATGAAGGGCTGCTGCGGCTGGCGGCCGGCCCAGTAGAAATCCGGTGTTGGGCGCGGCGTGGGACCCGTGCTGGAGCCGCCGGTTCCATTGGAGTCTTTGGTTGCGATCTCGGAAAGGAGCTGCAGCGGGGTGTTGGCTGTGGCGGAGTAGTCCGGTTGTTGTTGCTGTTGTTGCTGCTGCTGCTGTGTCTGTGGTGTCTGGCCTTGTGAATGTGGTAGAGACTGCTTCCTCGGCGGGCTGTTGGTCTTTGGCGTTCTGTACTCCGTGCAGGGCAGTTGGAGAGGCACAGAGCCGCCACCGCCTTTTTGCTTCTGGAACCAGGACCGTAACATGACTAGCACCACGAGGAACTTGGAAGCCGGACGACTCTTGTCGCTGGCCGCCGTGAGGCCGAACTTCTCGAGCAGGTTGTCGAGATGCTGCTCGACTTTCATGTTGTCCTTGTTGATGACCTTGCCCAGCTCGCTCTTGGGCGACGAGGCGGCGAAGTACATCTTGATGAGTACGACAACCGCATATGCTACCCGGACGTAGTTAAAGACTGGTAGGCAACGGATGCTCGTGATGTCCATCGAGAGGAACACTTCAAATATGCCATCAATAGCCGTAAGACAAGCAGACAGTGCGTTGATATGCGCGGGTGTCAGGGGTACGTCGGAGGCGAGGGCATCCCGTATATCTTCTGCAGTGCTGGCCTGCTTCCACTCCTCTACATTGTCTGGCTGCGTGGCAATCTCGTGCATATAGAGATTGAGCACGTGGAAGCTGAGCATCAAGGAAGCTGTGACATGTCAGTTAGCAATGTGCAAGAAGGAATGCTTCTGAGCGGTTATAGGTGGACTCACGTTGCCTAAGCTCCTCGGGCACGGAGCTGCTATACTTCTCCAGGTCCCTCTCAAAGCCTCTCAGAGCATACTGTGTCCTGGAATCCGCGATGTTGATGTTGGCAGACGGATCGTCCATCGCAAACTGAATGCCGACCTCCTCCGCCAACTTATGCGTCCAGACAAGATGACAGAAGTACTTGTCCGTCGGTGCGGCCTCGGGACTGGACTCGAGGATATCCACGCACTCCGTCATGAACGAATTCCACCTGATCAGATTCGGCCGATGCAGCGCCATGGACGTATTGGTCGCCAGGAAGTAGCATGCCAACCATGCCCTTCTTGCTTCGATAGTCGTAGGATCCGGCAGCGGGTGTTTCTTGAAGTGCTGCTGGCGCCACTCGGCGGGTATGTGCTTCTTCAGTCCCATTCCTCCTCCCATGATGGACTTCTTCCTCCCCAACCCGATGTCGATCGCCATAACAGCCGCGATATGCACCAACTGGTAGAACTTGAGCTCCTCGAAGTGCTCCGGGGGCCAGTACCACATGACAGCGACCTGCATAGCCTGCACCAACTCCAGGCTCTTCTCGCCAACCACCATGACCTTGTCCGCCAGTATCTGCATCAGCTCCTTGGTCAACGTCCGCTGCACAGAGGGCATTTCCGACGAGCTGACAGCCATGATAGAAAGGAACAGCACCGGCTTCGTCTTCCTTATCTCCGCCGCCGTCGTGCCAGCAGGAAACACCACGCCAGGCAAATGTGGCACCATATGATCCGTATACCTAGTCCACAGCTCATTCGCCTTGTCCATCGTAATAATCGCCCTGTCGACACAATCCGAGTACTCGTGGCCCATCCCGCTACTGCTCGCCGACACCTGCGGCGGCAGCGGAGGCGCACTAGCCGCCCTGTCCTCAGTGACACTACTCGCATCGGTGAACTTCCGCTTCTGCCCCGCCATCACCATGGGAGGCGGACCCTTCGGTCTGCCGAAATCCACCTCGATCCCGCCGAACTTGACCGGGCCTTGGCCCATAGCCGGCGCATGCGGGACGGCCTGCGCCCGCGCCGGACCCTGGGTCGGCGTAGCCTGCGCAGCGGCGCTCTGCCACGACCGACTAGCCAGACTGCTTAGCGGGTACGTCTCGACCGCGGCATGGGTATCCCTGTCATTGTGTCCGACACTCCCGCTGCCCCGTGTGGCGTGCAAGCTCGCCGTCAGGGCATCGATCTTCTTCTCCAGCTCCGCCACGCGGGAGTCGGTCTTCTTCTGCCTCTTCCGCGTGGGCTGCGTGACCACGCAGGCGCGTCCGGCCTTGGCGCACCGGCGGCAGGGCCCGTCGTCCGGGTTCGGGTTGGAGGGGTCCGGCTCGCAGCGCACCTTGAGGCCGCGGCAGGACTCGCACGCGCGCGCCTTCTTGTCGAGCGGGATGCCGCCCGGTCCGAGGACGGGAGGGGTCCCGAACGAGGCGCGGTCGCGTGAGGAGGGATCGCCTTCGTGGGTGGTGGTCGAGGGCGGGTAGTTGGGGGTGTTGGTGAGGTTGCTCACGGCCGATGTGGGCGTTTGGGGGGAGAAGGCGGAGTTGCCTCCGGCTTGGCCTGGGGCGGAGGTGTAAGTCGCCGGAGGAGGGGGGTTTTGGTGTTGGATGGCATGATTGTGCTGTTGGTGTTGCGGCGATTGCGTCGCATCCTGTTGCGCCGTCGACGTCGAGGTTACGGACGCATCGTCGCCTGCCCCGTGGTTTCGGAGCTGAGGGTCGACGTCCATGTTGGCGATTTTGATAAGCGTATTGCGCAAGCTCCGACAATGATGACGGCGCCTGAGTTGCCGGAGCGCCGATTGTGGGCGGTGGCGGTCGGAAGATACGGGGGCGAGGATCCGACGCCAAGATGGTCATCGGTTAAATGCATGTTGGGATATATGCATACATCAGTGTTGCATACTGTGGAAGTAATCAGTACTTTGGGGTGACCACGAACTCTAACAGGATCGCATATGGATCATGTAGGCTTTTTTTGGCACAAGCTTGGGTACCCCCAAACGCAACAATCGAACACTGGTACTAACATAGGCAGACTTGCTTGAGACTGGCTGCTGCTATGGTGTGTTTCTGACTATCGGACTCAATGTCGAATGTGGATGGTCATCAAGTCTTCACGAGTTGTTTCTGGGAACATCATGGCCGTGCTTCGACCAGGGCTTCCGCCCAAAGGGCAGAGCTGTGTAGCTCGTGACGCTATAAGCAAGCACTCGTCCAGTCAAAATGTCGTATTTCTTTGGCCGGAGCATCTGAGTTGACCTGGGGAAGTAATGTCCAGACAAGATCTACAACTCAACTCGTCTAATCCGCCCAAGGCCGCTGGTGCCCCCTCTGTCTCCCAGACTCAAGCGTCGTGTACTCATCCGGCACTACATATCCCGGCCCAGCCGATCTCTGCCTCAGCATTCGCGGACCAGGAGGTCTCGTCGTAATCCGAACGTCGATATCCTCTTCAACATCCTCGCTCGGCCTTTGCACCATCACGGCCGGCAACAACATCTCCCCGTCGTCCCTCACCATCCTTACTTTCTTTCCCCTGTTAGGTCCATATCCGCCTATGATTGCGTAGCCATCCTTTCTCCCAACCCAGGGAAGCCAGCTGAGCGCATTCCGCAGCTCTCCCATCCACCAGAGTCCCAGGAGGATCACGGCCACGGTGACCGGGACGGCGGTGGCCCAGTAAAGCCACTGGTCGAAGTCCATATCCCGCACGTCGGCCGTGTTCATGCCGAAGATACCTGCTACAGCTGAGAGAGGTAGGAAGATCACTGTCACGATAGTAAAGGCGTAGATGGCTTGTTCTTGGCGGTCTTTGGTGTCTTCCCATTTGTTCTTGTTCTGTCAGGGGTTAGTCAGATGGTGTCTTGATGATCTCATTTGGATCCACAGAGCAAGCTGGAAGCGTTCGACGTAGGAGCAAAAACTCACATATTCCTGCAAGTAATTCGCATAAGGGAACAACTCGTTGAACGCCGTGTATCTTCGATCGATCAAAGAGAGACAATCAGTGGTGAGGAGGTCTCGGAAACCTCCGAGCCGCGTGGGAGAGAGGCGGTAGTATTCCTTCGCAGCAGCAGGGCTGACCTCGCCGTCAATTGGCATTGTTTCAACCCAATGCCGTCTATCGTGCGGAATGTACGATTCGTGGACAGTTGGCGCGCGACTGTACCCCCTGACCGGCTCGTTCGAGGCCATCCTGACTTGTTCCCTTTCGGCGTATTCCCTGCTCCTCAGCGGCTGCGGTTGGTAAGACTGGTAGTAGTCGCCTTCGTCGAGGGCACGTTTCTTGGGGGCGAAGGGTGAGGGTCCCGAAGGGCTGATGAGGTTGACAGTTTGGGGCTCGCGGAGGAACTCAGAGGGCGCGAGGGCTGCGAAGATGCGGCGTTGCTTGCCGACGACGCGGTTGATGACTGTTGCTTCTTGTTTGAGGAGGTTGATACGGTGTTCAAAGGACCGCTCTGATGGTTTTGTGGCTACCTCGTTGTCCTGTATCGCTCTCGTTAATCTGACAACGAAACGGATTGTACGACAGCACCATAAATATATCGCTGGAGGAAGAAAGGGGGCTTTGACTTACCAACGCGTTCAGGTACTCAGAGTATATCGTGTCGAGATTCGGATACGTCCCAGTCGTGTCTTGGAGTAGCTTCAGGCTCAGTAACGAGACAATTTCGAGGGGCAGGACGACTTCTCTTGCCAGGAGGTCCTCGCTGGGCAGTGCCTGCATCACCTCCGCCATACCCTCCTTGATGAGGTCCTTGGCGTTGTCAAAGTGTGCATTCCGAACCATCGACTTCCTAGTGGCCTTTGCCAGCGCTAAAATCAGATAGATCCATGCCCGGTTCAGCTGGATCGGAACCGTTAAGCTGGCGCGCTCGAGAGGCTGGGCGTGCGAGATGATGTTGGTGAAAGATTGGAGCTCTTGCGTAAGTTCCCGCAAGGCGATCCTGGTCTGGAGCACGTTCCCCTCGTATACACTTCTACTGCTGTTCCGCGAGTAACGGAAGTCCCGACTGGTCTCAGGCTTTGGCATCTACAAAGCGTCAGTGGCAGTTCGTCTGTCATCTTACGATAGCGTAGACCTCTGGTTGTCTGGTTCGTAAATCACCTGAAGGTGATGTTGTATCTTGCCTACTGCATCTCGACTACTTACCTGTACTATACGATGAATGGCACCCCAGAACTTCCGAACGGTCGGCCCCTCAGATTCAAGGGGTAAGAAGAAGCGGAAGACAATCTCCGCGGCGTTGAGGACATCGACACGATCCTCGAAGTCCCGCTTCAAGTGAGAATTTCTCTTGACTGTTGCAGCTTGCTCTTCCAGATAGGTCAGTGCCGTCAAATGTGTAGCTTCGGGGCAGTTTTTATATGCTTGACGATCAAGCCTGTTTGTCTCATTGCTCAAGAAGTCTTCTATTTCTTGCAACTGCATTCGCAGTGACTCAGCCTGTTCCTGAGAGCTAGGCTGTCCGCTCGCAGTGAAGGATTCGAGCCAGCTGAAGACGTGGAATTTGTCATCCTCCGGGTTTGAGATGGTCGGGCTCTTGGATGTGGCATTCTGTTTGCCCTTGTCCGGGGGCTTGAGATTGTCTTTCGGCTTGATCTCACTTCCATCTGCATTGTCTTTGTCTTCGCATGCGGTATCGTCCTTTACGAGGGACTTGAGGACTCCTCGAGCCGGGGGCTGCGGTGCCGCCCTGAACTTTTGTAAGCACACATGGCATTTTGAGAACGGTGTGTCTACTCACCCCAGCTTCAGGACAAGGAGTACCCTGCTACTGGAAAGACGAGCCAAGTTGAAGATGGCTGGCCAGTCAGCGGCTGTCACTAGGCGATCACGATGAGTGAACTTCAGAGTGTTGGGCCAAAACTCGTGGAAGTGGGAGATAAAGGCCTGCAAAACAGCTGTCAGTGAATGGCCAACCTGGGCACTTGCAACGTGTCCTGGGGCTATCCTTACAAACCAGGATCTGCATTGATCAATCGGTAACGCGTACATCACCGCCTCTGTGTAGTAGACATATATGAAGGAAGAAACAGAACTGGAGGGGTCCTGAGATGGTTTGGTGACGAGATCGATCATGTCATCGAAGTTACCTTTCTCTGTGGGATCGGGCATAGTACCGCAAGTTATTAGTAGAGCTGGCCATCTGTTAGTAACATGTTCATCTGCTATAGCATGATGAACGAGCACTAACAATCGTCGAGCACTATACACCACATCTGCGCGACGTGGAAGCACATGCCAGGCGGCACGTGCCCGGTCTGGCACACGGCCTGCTGCATATCTCTCTCTGCTGATACTTCAGAGTACTGTTCCTGCAACAGCGTTCGGGTCGGAAAGGACCCTGAGGCTGCAGCCGAGAGAGGCCCCGCGTATTTCTGGAGTGAAAAATAAGGAATACATAGCCAGGTCGCCGTCCGAGGGGGCATGTTCTTCGCTCTAGCAGGCCTGTCTGCGTCGACTCTAACCTGCAGTAGGCCGGGTTCCATGTGCTTGACATTTGACCCTTTAGAGGTCGGAATCGACTTGATGGAATATTTCTTGACGTCTGACAGCAGTTTGTTGAGACCATGATTGTCAGCGTCAGATAGACCCCCGATACGTCCTACCTCTTTCTGGACAACACCGTTAGAATCAACCCATCAAAGAAAGAAATCGAATAACAGTTCATACCGAGAGCTCATCGAAATTCATCGTCGTCTGGTGAATATGTCTTGAACTCGGTTAGTATATGTCCTTCCCTGATCGACAACGCAAGGAGTGCAATACCTCCACTTGAAAAGCGGTTGCCGTTGCCTCTTTGAATCCAGGACAGCAGTCAACTTCACCGAGTGTGAGCCTTCCGGATACCCATCTCCAGTATATTCGGACTGGTAGATTCGATACGGACGCACGGCCTGGGATCCAGGGCTTGGATCCGGGCTGGCGCCCCGAGGGCCTTTTTCGCCGCTACCGCTCCCCATGGCGGTAGAAACATCTCCAATGGAACCGCTTAAGGTGGTGGAAGCATCCTGGGATGGTTTACGTGAGAGATGTGAGGGGTTGAACTCGTAGATCTTGTGCTCGTTGTATAGATCATACAGCTCGTTGCCAGAAATATCACTGCTGCTATTCCAAGATGTGTCACTCTCATTGCCGTCCTCGCCGATATTTGTGCCTGGCGGGCGTGGCGGCCCATGCTGCCAGGCATACGACTGCGGCTCATAACCTGACGGTTCCGCAGTTGCTGGGCCCGCATCATCGTAACGCTCTGAACTAGCATAGCGTCCAGACTTCCCGGACTTATCGTCGTAACTCTCTGGATCAGAGTAGAGCTCGGCCTTGATGAATCTGTCTGGCGGACTGGACGAGCGTGAGCGGCGGCCCTGCTTGTCATCGCCACGGTCGCCAGCAAGTCGCTCTCCGTAAGGTACTAATGGTGGACTAGATGAGCGTCGACGAACATGAGCCCGAGTTGGAGGCCGAGGAGGCGCATATGAGTTTTTGTGGTCGCCGCTTTCTCTCCGTCGTCGATCCTCTATCTCCCGTCGCTCCTCTCTCTCCCGTCGTTGATGCTCTTCCCGTGCAAGTTCTTCCTGCTGCCGCAGTCTCGCATATTCTTCCCTTGCGCGCACCAGCTCCAGCTCCCGACGGGCACGTTGACTTAGCTCCCACTCGAGCTCTTCTCGTGCCCGTCTTTCACCAAGAGTCGGACCAGCGGTGCGAAGCGGCCTGGAAGTGGCCCCATTATCATAAGAGTCATAAGAGTACTGCGCAGGCCCTGGAGGCGGAGGCCTTGCATACTGGTCATAGTCGTCGTAAGTGTCTTGGAAGCGGACACGCTGAGGCGGTCGCTCTCTGGGTGGCTCTCCTTGCTGCCACGGTCGGACCGGCGGCTCTTCAGACCGCGCCAGTGGTGGAACGTCTCGCCTTGGAACATGACGAATGCCAGCCGGCAGCAAGTGGCTGTCACTCGACCATGTTCTGTCAGGCGTGTCGTATCTTCGAGACATTGGCACGCCTGGACTCTAGAGACCGCTATGAAGCTCGAATATCCACATTTAGGTCGTCTAGGTCTATATGAAGTTTGAAAATGTACCCATCGTGACATGAAGACCACCGCAAATTGCCTGGCTCCGGCGCGGCTTTTTAACATAGTCGACCTCTGCACCGCACGCCGCCAGACGGACTAGACTAGGATTGAAATGAGTGCTGGGGTATACACCAGCCAATCGCAAGTGCCAAAGCCCTCAGGCATCTGCAGCTGACAGCCCTGTGATAGGTGCACAGAGGGTTGCACAGCGTCCGAACCACTGCAGCCCTTATCCCTCGCTCTTACGAGTCTTACCTGCCCCAGATCGTCGAGTCCCCATTAGCCGTTCCACAACACACGTAGTGAACGTCTCGGATCATGATAAGACGCTGAACGACAAAGACACAACAAGACGTTTGCACCGTCCACGGTCACCTATACACCGTTGTCAAACACCTGGAGCAAGGTAGCCGGGCGAAATCCTCGGGGGGGAGCGCCTTACTCTAGACTCTACTAGTTGTGGTGAGGCCACACGAGTATGCAATCTAAATTCTCTCCTTCTCATCAAAACAAGCCGCTGACGCCCTCCAAATGCCTCTGGGTATCTCACCAATGCTTCGTAAATCAAGCGCAAAAATCAATCAAGTCGTATCCATCACCTCGTTACCGCCTCCTTCCACTTCTCAGTATTTCGAGATGCTGAGACACCACACGTCCGGTTGAGGCTCCGCATCCCCCTTGTTCGTCTGTGGTTCTGCTCGAGACGGCGTTTCGACCTGAGGATCCGTATCCTCTCTGTATCGCTGTTGCTCTACCCCTCGCTGTGCCGGCAAACCCCAAGTTACCGCAGCATCCCTCTGCCTCTCCTCAGGCCTCGGAGTGACATCATCCTCCTCCTCCAGCTCCCCCTTCTCCCCCTCCCCAACCACAGTCCCCTCGTCCGACTCAACAGCCACGACCGCGTCCTCGTCCGCCTCCCCAATCAACCCCATCCTCCTAAACACCACACTATCCCAGAAACACATAGGATATATCTCCCTTCCCCAATGCGGCTTGAACGTGTCCTTGAACCCTTCATTCACCATCAAGTAAAGCAGCGTGACATCCACCAGCTTCGCCATCGCCACTCTCATGTGAAACATGTTGGTCCGGTTGCCCTGCGAGTGCAGCAGCTCCAGCCCCTGCGTGAGGGGTATGTAGAAGCGGTGGACTCCGGTGTCCTTGTACACGGCAGGCATGATGTCTGCCAGGACAGAGGTGATCTGTTCCACGGCCGACGTGGCGAAGTTCATCATGCTGCGGCAGTCCACGCTCGCGCCGCAGAGGTACATGTAGACGTTCCTGCGGATGCAGTCGCCGTCCATCAAGTCGTTGGGTGGCAGAGTGCTGTTTTCGTAGACTGGAGGAGACGGCTGTTAGCGGATGGTAGAGAAGGGGAAAGGGACAGGTCACTTTACAGCCATGGTACATGAACCACAGGGCGTGGCCGATGGCGTTTGTCTCGTGGCTGTCGCAGTTGAATTCGACGTATGGCCTTGCCTGGTGTTTGGCCTACGTTAGCATGTATTGGCAGCAAACCATGATATTTCGACGCTGTTTCTTACGGGATCATGCGGAGGAAGTCTCTTCGCGAACCAAGCAGACTCCGCCTCGAGAATGTGTCTATGGAGTCTCCAGCAGACAGCACCGCATTTGACCAGCACATCCCAGCCGAACTGGAACTGCCAGAGACTGTTTGGATTTCGTCAGTGAAAAGACCAGGGAAGGGAGCAAGGATGCTTACTTTGCATTTGTCTTTGGAATGCCGCGGCGCATAGCGCTTCTTTCCCTTTCCTTTTTGGCTTGAATTTCGTTGATGGCCGCTATAGTATGCTGATCCACGGGCCCTTGCGGCGTGGGACTCTGACCGCGCATATTGTTGTTCTCGAATTGTGACGTGTTGACGTACCTGGTGTTGTCGATCTTGGCTTGTACGGTAGGTAGTGCTGGCCAAGAAGTGTTCAGGGGAGGGAACGAGACCGGTACAGAGGCTGTGCCTGGTATCTTTGCAGGCGCCTGGTGTTGTTGTCTCTCCGGTAACGAAGCGGCATGACTACTCTGAGAAGTCCAAGCTGTTGTCAAGGTCGGCAACTGATTCGCAACTGAGGCTGTCAGCCGTTTCGTCGCAAGCTCCACTTCCTGCCTCCTTTTCAAAGTTGCTGCCAGATTTCCCGATGGATATATGGGAACACTCCTGTCGGTGATCGGAGCGAACTTTGGGCTTGGCGCGACATCAGACGAACTCAAATATGCCTCGACTCCCGGTTGCCTGGGCGCCCCAACGTCCCTTTTGGAAGGTGACTGCTTAGCGGTTGTCACTCGCTTCCCTGGCTGGCTCGGTGTCTGAGGTTTCTTTCTTGGTGACTTGGACCGTGTTGGCGTGGGCGAATGCAACCCATCTCTTGCCTCTTGTAGACCAGGAGTTTTGTGCTGACTGTTCTCTTTAGTCTTCTGCCGAGCGGAAGTCTTGCTTCCTTTGCCAGACTTGATACTCTTCTTGATCGGGGAGTCGGGGTCATCAGCACCTGGAATAGGGATTTGAGTCTGAGAAGTTGATGGCTGAACGACAGGAGCACCAGGCTGAAGACGAGGAGTGAGCGGAGGCATGACCGCGGACCTTTGGCCACTGGCCACACCAGCCCAGGTAAGAAGTCGATTCTTTCGTGGTGGCTCTGTTGTCCTTACAATCTGCTGAGCCATGTCTGTCGTTGTCTCTGGGAGTCTCTCCAAAGGTGCGCGATCTCGCCCTGGCACGCCTAACGGCTTTGGCGATGCAGACTTGGCGGTTATCTCAGTCGACCTCACTGCATTCTCAATGGCGGGTAACAGTTCCGGAGTGCTAGAAGCTCTCTGGGTCGGGGTAGCCGGGGCAGTGCTCACGGCTAACTTGGTCTTGTCAACTTCAGAAGCCTGCCGAGTCTCCTGCCTTGTTTCGAGCCTCGAAGCCTGCCTTTTTGGTTGCTTATGGACTGGTATATTCTTGCGAGTGATGTCGGCATAGGACATTGCTGGCTTGCCTCCCTTTGGGGACTTCAAAGACACCATCTTGTGTGCCACTTTGGCAGTATCATCGACGTCCAGCTTTTGTGAGGCTTTGTCTGCTATACCTTCAACACGGGAGGAAGGCCAGGCTCGAGCTGGAAGCTCTGAATCTGTCATGAGCTCCTTCTCTTTGGGCGCGTCGGCATGCGACATCGACCGCCTGCGTGAATCCGGTGGCTTTGCAGATTCCCCATTGTTCGCTCCTTTGGAGGCTTCGGCATATGACATCGGCCGATGTTTTAGCTGATCGGGAGGCTTGGGAGGTTCCATGACAGCCGCCGTGGGAAATTGAGGATGAGAGGCAGAAGGTATCAGATAGCGAGGGCGATGATGAAGATTAGTGTGCTAAAGCAATTTAGTGAGGACGAGATAGAAGCGAGACCGGCAGTGACTGACGGAAGTTGATCATGCGAAGTCACGAATACGCAGAGACACGAGTACAGGTCTCGCAATGTGGTTATGCTCGGCACACGTCCCCAGCGTCAACAGACGCGATCAAGTCTCGCTGCTTGTTTGAGGTAAGGTCCGGTGAGCGTCAGTTGAAGCCACTCACCGTGCCAGTTCAACAGCATGTAGTCATGATGAGCGAACAGTGAAGACCAAGTGATTTCGCTATAGGGTGGAATAAACAACGCTTCAATACTCCAAAGGACAGCCTACTACTGATGTCTATCGAAAAGAGTTAGCAGGATTTGACAGGCATGCTGTGTTGGAAAAACATATCGACATTCACCTAACACTATAGCCAACATAAAGTTTTACGATATGATAGGTATTAAGACTGATGATAGCCTACACGTTTGTATCGTTTCTTCACAATCAAGATGTCCAAAATAGCAAGCCAACCACAATCGGAACCAATTCTGAAGGGAGGAAGCAGCTACCCGGATACCTTCGTGCCACTTCTGGCCAGCCATATTTGAACCACATACCTAATATGAGCCGTTTAAAGTCCGAACTTGTGGTGATATTATGCGTATGAGCACGGCGACCTTCGTTCAGTGAAGGGATACACCTCCAAATAGTCGTACATCAGAACTCGCACTGCGTTGTCTAGTCCTTTGGTCGGCTAGTCTGTAATTATCCAGCAGTCTGTTCGTACTATCTGATCTCGGTTATCGAATGTGGTACATCGAAGGAAGTTCCGAGAGGAACACGACAATACAAGCTCGTTGGCAGGTTTATAAGGATTGGTATGCGTAATCATGCAGTACATTTTAAGGCTTGACTCACTCCACCCAAGCGATGTACCATGGAGTCATTCCGAGATGTGGCGGTCCAACTGTACGTGCTCACACAATTCAGGCGTTACATCACAATATTGAGCTCATGGGGTCCGGCTCAGTGGGTATAAAACTCTTGGAAGCAACTGGCAAGTCTATTTCTATGTCGCTGGCTTCATCATGAAAATCTGTGGATTACAGTTAGTTCAGACATCTCATCTGGAAGGGTAGACGTATGACCTACCTGAGCAAGAGCCTTGGGGTCGGCAAAAGCCATCCTCTTCTGCGCGATGAACCTCGCCCGTGAGCGATGGTGAAGAGGAGTCGACGTCCCGCTTGCCGTGGGTGTTGATATGGAGGTAGCACTGCCAGCATTCTCTGTCTCTTCAGATTCCATAGGCTCCGTTGAAACTGCCGCATTGGCATCCTTGTCTTTCCGCCGGTTCTTCTTTGACCGCTTTTGCTCGGTATCGGAGTCATCAGTGCTCTTCGACTCACGGCCCTTCCTTCGCTTCTCTTTCTTTGCCTTCTTTGCTGCTCGTTCGATGGAAGCTTCAGAAGTGCCAACTTCGTCACTAGTGTTCTCCCCCGAGACGTTCTTCCGAGATTTGGGTCCCTTGCTCTTCCTCTTCTCCTTCGGCCCCAAGCCACTGTCCTCGCCTTCATCGGCGACATTATCTTTCCCTTTCTTGGCCTTCTTCTCCTTCTTTTGTCTCTTACGACTCTCTTTCTCAGTCTCGACACCAGACTCACTGTCAGACTTCCGCTTCTTGGATGATTTCCTTGCTGAATCAGTGGGCTCGGTTGTGTCGTCCGCTTTCCGCTTCTTGGATTTTGGTGCTGTCTGCTCTGGCACCTCCTCATCGGACTCGCTCGAATCTGAGTCGCTGGAATCAGACACTACATCCTCCTTATCGGTTCTGGCCGCTTTCTGTTCCTTCGATAGGACCTCCAGCGCCTCCAAGGCCTTCGTCTCCTGGTCGCCAACCAACCAGCCACCAGGGACAAATCTCATAGCACCAAACTTCTGCTCAATGTAGATGTTGCGCTGGACTGCCATTCGCTTCTCCTGCTGAATCTCAATTTCCGCCTCGCTCTTTCCATTTAACCTGCCGAGAAGGTCCTGGAAGGCATCGAGTCCGGTGCATTGGTCGCCATTGTTCCGCTTAGCTCCCAACCCGAGACTGTCCTCCTTCAGAAAGACCTTGATATGAGACGCGCTGGCCGCTGTGTGGTGGGCGGCGTGGGCGGCATCCTTGGCTCCGAGGTACTCGCCTGGCGTCCAGCCGGCGGCTCGCAGGATCTTCTGGCCGAATGTGTTGGTGTTGCGTGCCCAGTTGTTGTTGTTGGGGTCTGTCTGTATCAGTTGCCTCCTGCATTGAAGTTAGTATTAGAAAGCCATCTGAGCACGTCTGCCGGGAAACCCGACCTTTTGGGCGCTGAGAGGCCCATCTTGAAACTCGGAATCTGGTTCACACCGACATTGAAGATACAGAACTTCGTGAACTGCGATAAGAATAAAATTTTGGCGGGGATGAGCATTCTGCCACTGTGGAGTTTTGGACTATCGTGCCCCACTTAATGTTCAGGCCCATCTGGTTCTCTAAGTGGTCAATGCCGCGACCAGTATTGTAAGCCAGTATCGAAGGCCAAACAGACTACCTTAGGTACCTTCATGACGAAGTAAACTACAGTCTGTTAGGTCAATGGCTATATCACGGTGTCCTTTCCCGATCAATATGTCCTCGTGGACTCTTGCACAGCTGCGTCCTCGTTTGTTCCGGCTGCCGGTTGCAGCTCAAGGCATCATTACCTAGGTAGTTGTCGCGAAGCTCCACATGATACAAGAGCAGGAGCGAGTGCCTCCTCTGTGCCTCCAGCACCGAATTGTACATGACCCTCTTCCAAATGCTTGTATGCGGAACGGTCGAGGTCAAACATGCTGACAGGCCACGAGTTTCTTGCCATCTCGCCATTGAGTAGAGAATCCGAATCTATTCAGGTGTTGCCATGCGCCGTCTATCCCATATGTACAATTCAAGAGCTTATCCTACAGACCATCGTACAGCTCATCTTCCCCTTGGCTCTGCTCCCTCATACTTTGAATCCGAATCCAGCCATGCAGCTCCGGTATTGATCGATGGTGCTCTTGCATTCTATGCTCGGGTCGGATCCGGTCGAAAATAGCATGCACTCGTCGCGCTTCGACTTCTCGTCCTTGCATACGCAGCATGGCTGTGAGAAGAGCATGTTAGCAATAGTAACAAATACCACTTTAGCGTGGCGGCGTACCTTGGGCTTGGACGCTGCTGCGTCGGAGCTCGCAGCGGCGTTGCTGTTTGCGCCTGGGGTGAGTGAAGCTGCATTGAGGGGACTAGGTCAGTGATGAACCCTCGAATAGAGCTTGTAAGAGACTTACGCATGTTGAGAGCTTGAGAGGCCATATTGTATGATGTGTTGTGATGTGGGAAAGGGTAAACGGATGCTCAAAGTAATCACGAATTCACGAGGGACATGCGATTTGTCAGTCGCGATCGCAACTTTTTGGCCCGACTCTTGCCGACCACGCCTTCCGTCATCGATGGGGCCGATCACGTGATGCAGGTTCCCCTATTCTTACACGACGTAGGAAGCCCAAGGTTGACAACACTCGGCTAGGTATCTGAATCTGCTTCGAAACTTTCACGATTTCTGTGCATACCAGTGAACAGCAGCAGTACTTGAGAGTAGCAATAGCAAACAAGGCTATCTCATTCGAGCCAAGCCTTTCATCCACGATTGTATATGTCTCCAAGTCAGTGGGCGGATAGAGTGCCCGGGGCGGTGACGTCTCGGGATCACCAATGTCGCCGTCTTACCATACGCGCGCTGGGTCAAGTGGCCGCTCCCTTCCGACAGGTAGCTAGTGCTACTATAAATCTGTCTTTCCATTGCATGAGATCCTATAATTTACCCTCAGTTGTCTTCCTCCGCCTACCGCGATCGAACTTCGATTTGGAAATCATCTCACCATCATTTTCAAGATGTTGACTCTGGAACAGATCGAGGCCACGTCCAATATTGATCCCGAGTTCAAGGAAGTAAGTACTCGGATCAATACAGTCCGCATTTTCATAACTTGTCCTCCCTAACTTTCATCTTCAGGTACTCGATCAAAATCCTCAACTGTTTCGAGGATGGACTATGAGTACAGATCTGTATCAAATCCGCGCCATCATTGCACAGATGAGAAAGAAGTTGCCGCCACCCAAGGACGAGAACTGTGTCGAGGAAGACATCGAGGTCCCCATCCGGGATGGAAATCAGATTACCGTGCGAGTGCACAAGCCGCTTATCCGTCCAGATGATGGTAGCCCTGGAATGGTTGTATACCACGGTGGAGGGTTCGTCGTAGGAGATGTAGAGACTGAAGCTTGGCTGTGCCATCTCTTCGCCTCACTCGGTGGCATCTCGGTGGACGTGCAGTATAGACATGCGCCGGAGCACCCATTCCCTTCTCCGATATTCGACTCGTTCGATGGGCTGAAATGGGTGAGTGGTTTTGATTTACCATGGTTAGGAACACTCCTGATGATGTTGTAGGTCGCAGAGAATGTCCAAAAGCTTGGCATCAACCCCGAGAAAGGCTTCATACTAGCCGGCGAGAGTGCCGGTGCTGATCTAGCTCTCACCATTGCGCACCTCTATCGAGACTCGAGAGGCAGCCTGCCCCCCTTAACCGGAATCTACGCAGCGGGCACCTCGGCCCTCACCGAAGAGAGCGTACCTGAGAAGTACAAGCCCTTCTTCATCAGCATGAAGCAAAATGCGCAGGCTCCACTGTTGACTGCCGAGTCTGTTGCTTTCGTACGGAGTGAGTATCCATGTCATCCTAATTCTCGTTGTCCTGCTACTGAAATCGGCAAAGAAAACTACAAGCCCGACCTGACAAGCCCTCTCGCTGCACCTGTGCTGTTTGATCACACCAGAATACCAAAGACGTATTTTCAGGCCTTCGGTCTTGATCCAGTCAGGGACTGTACTCTTATCACGAACGAGGTCTGGCAAGAGGCGGGGATCAAAACGAAACTGGATTTGTACCCAGGACTTCCTCACGCGTTCTACGTGCAGCTTCCTGGGCTTCACATACAGGACAAGAAGTACTGGCAGAAGCATTATCAAGACTCGCTTGAGGCGCTGAAGTGGCTGCTCTCAGGTTAAGTAGCCATTCTTTTCCACTTTTCAAAGGTATGTTATACATGCGCTACTTCGTTGAAGGTGTAACGCGTATGAGGAACTATAATGTACCGATACAGACTGTGGTCAGGGGTATATTATGAATTCAGCTATCTAGAAAATCCGCGCGCTTGGGCCCTGCCGTCCTAGCCATGTATTTGCTAAGAGTCATGTGTGAAAGAACCAGACTCTGAACGAACCGCGTTGCTGCATCTGTTGCCCTAGTTTCTAACCTTGAGAACCCAGACTCCGAAGCCGCCGCGGTAGTACCCGGTACCCAAAAGACAAGGAGAAGAAAAGGAACCAATCGAAGGAGCAGAATCACGGCTGATCAGATACCCACAGCATGGCTGAACACCTTGGCCGCCAGCTGGGTGAGCAACCTAGCTCGCTCGTCTTGTGGAAGTTCCTATGACAGTGTTAGCCAAAGAGCCCACATGAGAGCACCCTCGTCAACTCCCAGCACGGTGCGCACCGAATGAAGCCTCGGCCGAGCCCAGACTTAGGCGAGCATCAAAACTCACCTGAAAGACGGAGTAAACACTCTTCCCCTTCGCGTCCCTGACAGCGCCGAGCCGGTTTCCGGCAACAGCACCACCTATCAGCCCCGGCACATTCGCCATGATGAACCCCAGCGCACCGCCGCTCAAGCCTCCAATCACGCTCCAGAACTTGCTCGTTGGCCGGTTGGTGTTCGGGTCGGCCATGCCCTCCTCCCGCAGCATCTCCTCGAACACGTCGGCGAACTGTGCGTTCTCCGTCTGCTGGCGCGCCTGGCTGTCGGCGCCCTGGCCGGTGAAGTAATTCCATGCCCAGCTGTAGGCGCTCTGCGCTGCTCCGCCGCCGCCCCCCGCCCCGGCGCTGGGTTGTGGTTCGCCGGGGACAGAGTCGTCGGCGTCCGTGTCGGCGAAGGGATTGCTGTAGCTGGAGCGGCTGCCGCCGCCGCCGAAGAGCTTGCGCTGGGCGTCGTATTCGCGTCGCCTGGATGGGTCGGAGAGGGTGTAGTAGGCGTCATTGACTATTTGGAACTTGCGCGTGCGGGAGGCCCGTTCTGGGGAGTCTTGGGGGACGCGGTCGGGGTGGGTCTTGAGGGCGGCTCTGCAACGGTTATCAGTATGTGAGAGGACAGAGAGCGGTGCTTTGGATTACTCACTTCTTGTATGCATCGCGGATCTGAGTTGTCGAAGCAGTCTCGGATATCTCGAGGATAGCGTCTGTATGCCTGAGTTAGATACCTCCTCCAGATGCAGTTTACGGGCGGAAGACGATGCAACTTACAGTAGTTAGGAGGGGCTCCTGCGGACGTCATCTTGAAGTATAGGTACTGCTGTTGAATCCCAGGTCAAAGTTGAAGTAGGCGAAAGAATAAAATGGGAATATTGCAGTCAGGCAGATCCCAGCCTTGCCTGGGTATGAGGGTATTGGAGGCGGTGGCGGACTCAAGGCAAGTTGGGCCTTCCAGTTCAGCTACGAATGTCGAAGGTTTAAGTGGTCATGAAGCAGTGGTCATGAAGCAGACGTCATGTGTGGCGTTACACATGTTGCATATGTGGCTTGATTGACATATGCCGAGGACATTGTGGCTTCGTGAAAGGTACGTACCTTGATCCTTGTTCGAGATCTCCAATGTGGGTGGGTCTACTATTCGGCACCCCACCAACTGGCACCAACTTGAAGAGTCTGACTCTGCAGGGTTGAAAGATGCAGAGCCCCGCCTTCCGTTCTGGACTTACTTGACACGTTGACCTGACCGACCTGTTGAAGAAGGGACGGTGATGATATCAAGTTGGCGCCCTGTAGCTAGCGGAACGGAGATGCTCTTCGCGACGGAATGAAACTAAGAATGTTCAGGTGTTGCTGTACGGAATTGTACTGTAGTACGCCTGAATCAAGATTTAGCGGCCAGAACCCGGTGCTGTATCTTTTTCGTGTCACCGCCTCGTTGGGCAGGGGTCTCTCGTTTCATGTCCGCTACCCGCCTGCGACGCATGACCATTATTGGGGAATGCTGCCTGTGTGACTGCCCAACGAACTTCATTCACGGTTCAGTGATCGTGGACTTGGGAAACATCTGGTGAGTTGAGATAGCATTTCGAGTCCATGTAGGAGTATCCAGTGTCTGATTCAGAACCCTGAGCTGCTTAGATTTAGATGTCTTGTTCAGCTGAATCGAGAAGCAGCTTGACATGCGCATTCAAGACCTCAGAGAGGGAGGACCTTCCAACCCCATGACAGGTGGTCTTAGGCGACATGACGCCAACGAAACGCAGGTCCGCCGAGCCGTCGACAATTCAGGCTCCAATGAGCTGGCTGCTCGGATTCGGCCCCTCCTTCATCTTGAGTTCAAATCACAACTGCAGACCCATGCAACCCAGGTTGCTACATCTTTAAATATCAAGATCCTCCATAGCTTTGGCCCGACCATTTCTCTTTTCGACTCCTTCATGAACTTGCTCTGACTTCTGACATATTCTCGTTCAGCTTCCTCGTCCACGTTACAGACCAGACGAAGGCGGTTGCTTACCTTGCTCTCACTGCCGTGCTGAGCAGACGTCATTCTCACAACCCCTCTATCGTCACCATCTCAAGTCCAAATCACCATCTAATAATCCAGGATCGGCCTCCAATAAAGACAAGACACGGCAACGACTCCAATACCGTTCTTGACTTATCATCGCTGCCGCTTGACTCCAACCACTGACCCCTACCTTACCTATCTCTTCTCTTTGTTCCTCCGACAAAAAACTTGTCGAGCTCCAGTACTTAGCATAGCCAAATATAAGACGATTTCTTCTGACACGCAACGAGCCACGAGCTTGCAAACTGTTTGCTATCTTGCCCTCACTAATCTTTCGCCAAACATCTGAGCGTCTTCAAGCTGGGGCTCTCTCGGGTGCTGTACTGCAGCTTGGTATCTTGTTCCTCATATCTTGGGTATGAAGACCACAAATGGGCTAACTGATGTCATCCAGCAGGAAAACATGTTCCTCAACCAGCCAAGCATGGCCGATGAGGAGCGCCTGGCCGCCATGTTCACCAAGAATATGAGCTTGGACCCCGTTCAGGGACCACAGGAGCCGCCCAAGATCGTCTATGTCTCGCAGCATTATACTCACTCCGCCCATCTGGCCCACCAACTGGTAGACCCCCCGCAGCCGTCACCTCGACCAGCATCCGAGCCGCCGCAAAGCGAGCATCTCCTTGCAGAGACGGTACTTCGCAACCACGGAGTAGATCCTTCTTGCCTGTCGACTTCTCAGCTCCAACTCTTCAAGACGGCAGACGAGCAGCAGCAACTCCGACTGATTGAGCTCTGGCGCATCTGCCCACCGACCAACAGCAACAACAACCCGAGTCTTGCCTGGAGCGCGCCGTCAACACTAGAACAGGAGATCATTCTTGCCCAGGACAGGTACATGCGCAACCAGATGCAGACCCAGCAACAGGACCAGACTATGATGAGCTTAGACGGCACGCCACTGGTGCCCATTCAAGCAGGAGATGGGCGATGGATGGGCATCACGGAGACGGACCACTACATGGAACCATACATGTCAACCGGTTATAGCACCCAGGCTCCGGATGTCCCTCGAGTTGCCGCATACAAGCCGTCGACTGACCCTGTCTACAACGGTACTTGTATGGTGAACTACAGTGAGCTGGAGAAGATGGAGAATCAGTATGGTCGAATGATGGATCTTTAATGCATGACCGTTGTCTCTTTGCACTCAGCATTTCTAGATAGACCTAGATATGCTCTAGTCTTGTCATGATTGGCGTTGGTTCATTTGGAAGAGGATCATCAGCTGTTACATCACCAGGTAATGGGTTGAAGTGAAGAGATTGGAGGGATCATTACTCAGAGACTGGAAGAGACGTGCTCTCTTCTCTGCCGCAGAGGACATTAATGTCTGGCAAATGTTGAAGGAAGGAGACGGTGTGCAGGGTTCATAGGAGTTTCCTTCATTTGACAGTCACTCACTTCCCCCTTACATTTTCCTCACGAACATGTTGTGTGGCCTGGCTAACAGAATCTGCTCCTATAGAACTTGTGTTGCCTGTTCTCTGAGATGTTTGATAAGGTAAGTCGCGCAAGGTACGTTCGTCTGAATCCCACTCCATCTCCCAACGACCACCCCATATGCCCATCATGTCGTGATGGTCGTGCAACAATATGAGTAGAAATAATCATAGCAGCCTATCAAGGCTGTCTTAGAATGGCTTCCAAATACAAAACATTTCACCTCGCACGATTGAGTTCTGAACGTGATAGTGAGTAGCGAGTGTAACAAGCGCCAAGCAATGTCACTGACAGGATGTAAGTGATAAAGCCTGGTGCCGTTTGCGTCGTACTACTCGAAGCTCTGTAAACCTATATAAGAACCGGAGCGAACAAACAAATCTAAACACGCCCAAAACTGCCTATTCGAGGTTATGCGTATACAATAGCTTTTGTCAACCGCGCGATATCCATTCCATGCAAACGGCCACCCCGAATCAATGAAGGCCTGCCAACACCCAATATCAAGCAGAACGCTTTACCTCTTCTTGTTCTTTCGCTTCCCAGCCTTACCCTGCTTCTGGCTGGAACCGCTTGCTTTGGCCGTGTCCTTGCCCAGCGACTCGACAGACTTGTCGAGCAGCTCAAAGTCCTCGGCCGAGTCGGTGCTCGGGGTGCGCTTGCCCGGCTCCGAGTCATCATCCTCGTCCTCCACCGGCTGCTCATCGTCGAACTCCTCGTCGGAGCTGTCGTCCTTGCTGCGCTTGGAGAGCAGGCGGCCGACGGTTAGCTGGTAGACCCAGACGGGCAGCCGGACGACGGCGGTGTCGCTGATAGTCGGCCGTGCGATCTCGTTAGGCTGCAACGTCATGTTAGCCAAACATTCCGACACATGGGCTGAAAAGGGATATCACTCACATCAAGCAAGAACTCCTGCACTCTGCCCTCCTCATCCTCCTGCTCCAGATACACATCCCCGAGCGAATCAACAACCAGCACCTTGCCATTCTCCGCAACGACCCTCTTCTTCGACCCCGTGGGACCAGCACCCTCCTGCGTCCGCGGCGTAGCAGCACCAGAACCGGGCTTGCTCGTCGCCGCCGCCGCCGCCGCCGCCGCACCCCTCCTGCCCCTCCTCCCGCCCTGCGCAATCCGCTCCTTGTCAGCCTCCTTCCTAGCATCCTTCTCCTGCATCCGTCTCATCTTGCGGTTGATCGGCACAGCCCGGCCATTCTCGTCCTCGTACATCTGCTGCTCCCTCGCCGGCGCGGGCGCAGGCACAGCGACGGGCTGTCCGTCGACACCGGGTATGTTGACGCCCAGGTTCTCGCCCCAGGCGGCGTTGCGCGCATACTTGATATACCGCTCGACAAACTCCCTCTGCCGCTTCCAGCCCATGTACAAAGCAATGTAGTGCGCCCCGCCGCCGGCAAACAGGAAGACGCCCACCAGCACGGTCCCGAAGCCGGGTCGGTAGCGCGAGTAGTAGTACTCCGTCCCCTTCCACTTGGGGAAGCCGTTGCTCAGGAAGTAATCGTACCGCTCCCTACCGGGGCCGCGGAGGATGTTGGCCACGATGCTCAGCCTGGCCTGCCGGTCGGAGGCGCGCTTGACGGCGGCCTTGACCTCGGACTGGGAGGGCTGCTTGGCTACCTTGACGCCGGACTTGGACTTCTTGGCCTCCGCTTTCGCGGCGGCGGCGCGCTCGGCGGCGAGCTGCTGCTTGACCTTGTCCGGGTGCAGGGAGCGGGACTTCTTGCGGTAGGCCTTGTTGATCTCGTCCTGCGAGGCGGAGGGCTTGATGCCCAGGAAGTCGTAGAAGGTTATATCGGGCGACTCGTGGGCGGCGAGCTCGTCGCGGAGGCGGAAGATTTCGCGGTCTGGTTTTCGAGAAGGGATGCGGTTAGTGTGCTGTGCCCCTGTTGGTGGGATTTTGTAAAGGTCAAGGAGGGGATGTGTAACTGACCTTCTTTCGACCAGGCGGCCGAGAGGGGTGTGAGGACGGCCAGGAGGCCGAGGGTTAGAGTTGTGATCTTCATCGTCGCATGCTTGGCTCGTTGGGCTAGAAAGGTTGAGTTGGGACAGGTAAAATAAAAAGGGCCAACTAATAAGTTCTGGATTGGCAGGGGGGTCCCTCGCTGGTGAAACTGAGGCCAGCTGGCAGTTGGACAGCACTTCGGCAAATTCCAGGTGGCTGTTTTAACCTTAATTCTACCTCTTTGCACCCCTTGACCTTCCTAGACATTCTGAGATAGGTATATGTTTCCCGCACCACTATACTTTGTACCATATGTATGTGTAGATCTGCCCTTCCTTGAGTAGATATATTGTGTGCACAACAAATGATCTGAGGATGGCTCAATGCTCGAAACAGAGGGCTTGTACCAGGAGCTCTATCTGTTCTGCTGCAACCATTCGAGTATTTCCTATCAGATGTTCAAAAGTCATCTTGTTGAAGAGGACGCTCCACACCTTGTTCCGGACCTCAAAGCCAGCTTCATGATCCTGCGCAGCCTCTAGTTACGTCCTAATCTACTATCTACCGCCAACTCTGAAAACTCGCGTCTGTCTTCCGCCTCGCATGCTTTACTCGACCCAACGCATCGCTCATTTAAGTCTGGATTTGCCTGACGCTGGTTTCTGGATCAAATGCCAGAATTCACAGTCGTACACTCCAACATCCACGTCCCAGACCAGGTCAAGGTCGGAGTGTTCAAGCAAGAGGAAACCTCGAGCCTAAGCAGCTTATACCTTCGATAGTCAGGCGGGCCGTACCTCTGGCACTAATGTGACCAAAGAGACCGTTGGCAGTCATAGGCGTGCGACTCCGCTCCGACACCACGACCTTGGTCAGCTTCCACCAGGGCTTGTTATTAAACAGCAAGTTCCGACGTTTCTTTGCGTTGCGGCTAGGGCAACCTCACCTTCGAAGAGCGCAAAAGGCTCAAAACATGCCTTCCGAGTATGAGGAGTTTTCTTCTCAGGATGTTGGTGCCCACGACTTACTCGATAAGTTATCACCAGTTCTCCTGCAGGACCTGTAGCTGTTGAGGTTGAAATTGTGCCCATTCACTATGAGCGAGAGTCATACAGTGCATCAAGTCCTGGTATATGTGTTCGCGACGTTGTCGAGGACGGGGTATTTGTCTGTAAATGAACTGGCCACTTCCACATGAGCGATGCTCTTGCTACCGTTACTCAGTGGATCACCAATCATAATCCCATGCATGGACTGTCAGCTGTAGGACTCCGAGAAAAAATACTCTCGGCCAGGCAGGACTCGGTAAACTGGTATACCCAGATACACAAATCATACATCTGCCCCCGGAGACATAGGTGTCGATGCTCCATATCCGTCGAAGCTGTCGAAGAAACGAAGGGAGGGAGATCAATTGACACCACTCTTCTGCGCGTCCTCTCACTGGTCTATACTGTACTCGTTTCGAAAACCGTTCGAATGTTTGAAAAACGAATTGGGCTTTCTCGAAGAGACGCCCGGAAGGACTGAGGAATACCCGAGCCGCCGGACTAGGTTGACTAATCAACAACCGTCCTTGCGGGTAAGGGCATGTTCATCGTGAGTTGCCGTCATCTATAACAACGTCGATGCTACACACCTATAGCCCAGCACTTGCGAGTTGTTCAGTTGTACAGTCGTCGAAGGACCGTCTCCAGTGGAGACAACTAGTAGGACAGCTCATTGATTGCCATATTGCCATATTGCCCGTAAGCCTCGTTGCACAACTGGGCGCGGACATCGGGCACCGCCAACTCATGAGGCTAGGCGAATTGGAAGGATAACGGACACTCCCAAGACCCCAGCAAGATACCTTATGTGCGCTGGCCAGATTCCAATTCGTCTGATCAAAGCAGCCTGAATTTCGTCACTCGAAAGAGACGTCAGACGTGTCGTCTGCCGGTCGGAATTGGGCTGAGAAATCCAACGAAAGATAGCAGCCGGCCGTGCATAAGTTCCCCGCTAATTGCCCCACCTTCCAGCCTGAAAGTGAGAGCTGGTGGGTGAAGGAAGGAGCAAAAATAAGGAAAGAGCGGGCTTGAGCCGGGAGTGATGATACATACCGCTCTTCCACAAGTTTACCGTCATTTTTCCTCCTCTTCTCTTCTTCTTCTCTTCAACGTCCTCTCCCTTCCTTTCCCTTGACAGATGGCCAGCACGGGGCTGCTGGACGGGAGGAGCTGGCACGGACCAGTCTAGGGAGAACGACACGAAGCCAGCGACGGGGAGTGGGACGAATCCCCGGGATTCTGGGAGAGACGCCCGGGCCACCAAAGCTTCAACGGGCATTTGGCGTCATCTAGCCGAACCGTCCTCATCTCCCGCCACGGACCCAGCTCATACCCCTGACACGCGAACAAAAAAATATTCTTTCATTGTCGACAATCGAGAAAATCATCAAGCTTAAGCTTGAACTGTAAGTTGAATTCTGTCAATCAAGCAATTGGCCATCTCGCTGGGCGTGATCCAAATTAGAAGCAAGGGTTGCGCGTCCCTTGAGAGCTGAGCCTGATTTCAATTCTGCTGCCTGTCTCGCGTTTTCATTCGCCAAATGTTCTAATCGTAAAACTTTCTGAACAGATCTCGGCTTTTTTTTTTCAACACGTCTATGAAGCCTATTGCATTCCACCCAAGTACGCGTACAACAATCACGGCTAGCCTTTTCTTCTTGAGGCCGAATCACCTTTCTCCGTCCCTGCACCATACACTCTTCAACCTCGAGAGCACACCTAAACGACACCAACATTCATTCAGCGCCCCTATCATCAAGATCAATTAAAGATGGCTCGTATACAGATTCCTCTGGATGCTTTGACATCCCGCCTGAACCTGGGTGACCGCTTCTCTGGCATGCGTTCGACTTCGCTTACGCAGCGGTTCTCGAACCTGCGGCCTATTAGCGAGTTCTTCGACATCAAGCGGTTCTCAAAGCCAGCAAACCTAGCCGAAGCTCAGTCGCGTGTGAACTACAACCTCGGCCACTTCTCGAGCAACTACTTTGTCGTGTTCCTCATGCTCGCAATCTACTCTCTCCTCACCAACAAGTGGCTGCTGTTCGACATCATCTTCGTGTTTGCTGGCACGTGGCTGATCTCCAAGCTTGAGGGCCGCGATCTCGAATTCGGTAACCAGCGCTTCACTACATCACAACTCTACACGGGAATGTGCATCATCGCCATTCCCGTTGCGCTCTATGCTTCGCCCTTCGGCACACTCCTATGGCTGATTGGTGCAAGCGGCGTGACCATCCTCGGTCACGCCGCACTATTGGATAAGCCCATCGATGAGGCTTTTTCCGGGGAGGCGGTCTAGGTGGTCGGCCGCGATCTCCCAAACATGCGCCCCAATGGGGAAGACCATCGAGGCGCGGTCGAAGGAGAAACAACGCGCGCGAGGAGGGAGGGTTAGAGGATTTGTGGAACGCTGGTCGACGTGTCGTGGAAGAGGTCGACAGCGACGAAGATAGTGATACACAGGGCGTTGGTTTGGCTTCATCGAGCGGTACTCGCTTTGTCAGCGATCCGCTCCGGTTCACGGGAATAGACATGGGCGATGGAAGGTCACGCAGCAGTTATGTTTTTCAGCAGGAGGACGAAGAGGACGAGGACGATACCTCGGAAGACTATGATTCGGAACAAGATGTTGAAGTTCGTGGCGGGCACGGAACAGCATTAAGCGAGAGAGAGGAAGCAATTGTGGAGTCTGCTCTAGAGAGAATACGGCGAGCACAGGCGAAGGGCAAGAAGGACGTCAGGCTCACCCAAGAGGAACTGGCAGCATTGGAACGACGGCGGGAGCGGATGCGAGCAGAAGAGGAGGCGCGCAAGAAACGGAAGGAGAAGAAGCAGCGGTTTGCCGTCCCACTCTCACATCTGGAGCCGACTGTAAGAAAACGGCGTTCGGTGGTAGTTGACGAGCCAGCACCACAACGGACTGTCTCAGGGAGCTTTCATGAGGAACCAGGCCGTCCTGTCTATCCGCCCATGGGGTACTTTCCTCCACCCCTGGCTTCAGCTAGGTCGCGGCCTCGTTCCGGAACAGCGTCATCTCAGAGACCTCCAAGCCGGGATCCTGCCTCGGACCGTTCTCGCGGCAATTCTCCATTTCGCTACTCGTACGTCCAACACGGGTATCCACCCTCCGCGTCTCGTCACGTCTCGGATACGGCACCTCGACCTCCGTCCAGTTCGTCTCGCCAGGATTCCTGGCCGGGCACCTACGGCCAGGCAACGCCTGCTTCCATCTCGGCACCTTCCATACCAGCTCAACGCCAAGCATCCGCTGACCCATTCCGGTACATGACTGCGGATCCACGTGCCCCAGCTGGCCGTCGCAATGTCTCCGGGCCCCCAGCCGGCACTGGTCACAATGTGTACGGACGACCCAGTACCGCATCCCAGGACCCAAGCAGGCGCCGGAGTGCAGGGGACACGAGCGAAGAGACGGCCAGCGACAACAGCGACAGCACGAGCGAAGAGTACGGTGTGACCAGAGTCCCGAGTTCCGGTAGCGCTGGCGGTGCTCCTGTCGTCGGCAGGCGTGGCCGCAGCCGCGAGGACGTCATCGTTATCGAGGACTCGCCCGAGCCTGAGCCGGAGCCGGAACGGGAAGTGCGCAAGGAGCGAGAGTCGTCCACGCAGCGGTCTAAGAAACCCTCTGGCGGATCTTCTCCGGTCAAGCGGAAACCTGTGGCCGGTGGTTCTTCCAAGAGGCGGAAAGGGCGGTAGGACCTTGTTTTGTTTCGTCGTAGCAAGATGATTGACTGATGATCGGGTTCTGAACGTTTCTAAGTCGGGCTCGGCTCTTGGTGGCATACGGAAAATACATGGATAGCATGCCCTGCTCGTCACCTTGATAGACTTTCCTAGTACCGCTTTAATGCTTTTGGTGTTTAAATTAATGTCTACAGTGTGTGAACTCCTCGGCCACTTAACATCTGCTGTACTGTATTGTCCGTCAGGAGCTCTTGTCATCGTCATTTCAGCTACACTAGAGGGAGATAGATACGAAAAGCCATCCAACCTAGGAACAAACACACACCGGAAAGGCCTCGCCTGCTAACGAGAATGGTATCGGGAAAAAAAGGCATCTATCTGCCGGACCTCTACTCTCCTTCACCTGTACAGCCCCTCATATAAACATCTTCGCAACGCCAGACATCAGCCCGCCGCCCCAGCCCGCATCGTCCCTCTCGACATGCCTCCTCTCCCAGCTATAATCCCCATCCCGGCCCCTCTCCACCGACACCCTGGCACTACCCCCGCCGCCGGCCCCGAACCCGCCGCTGGCCATCCTGACCGCCTCGCCGACCAGGCCGATGCCGTCGCCCGCGCCGGCCTTGGCGGCCACGCCCAGCATCCTCTCCAGGCCGGCGGGGAGGCGCAGGCCGAAGCGGGCCAGCAGGGCGGTCAGGAAGCCGCCCGTCACCAGGGGCATGATGACCAGGGCGAAGACCTTGACGGGGTGCCGCTTGGCGTAGTAGACCAGGTCGCGCAGCAGGCGGCGCAGGTGCCGCAGGCTGCGCTGGATGAAGTTTGGGCGCGGGGAGCGCTTGTAGTAGGACGGTCCGCGGGATGGGCCTGCTCATTTTTTGTTTTCGGTCAGGTCTTGTTCAATACCAATATTTTTGTCTTTGGAGGGGATAAGAGGGTAAGGAGAGGGGAAAGAGGGAGGGGAGACGGACCAAAGCCGAAGAAACTACCTCTGCTGGCGTTTCCATGGCTCCCCAGCCCGAAGAAGGAGGCGCGGGAGGAGTTGTGCTTGTGGTGCTTGTCGTCACCGCCGAAGATGGAGCGGGAGGAGCTGGAGTGCTTGTGGTGCTTGTCCTCGACGCCGAAGATGGAGGCGGCTATGCCGGGCAGGTGGGAGGAGGAGCGGTCGTGGTGGCGGCTGCGGGAGCTGGAGCGCGAGCGGGAGCGGTGCTTGTGCCGCGAGTGGGAGTCGCTGTGCTTGTGGTCGCGGTGCTTGTGGTGTTTGGAGTGGGTGCTGCGGCCCGAGACGACCGAGGCTGCGTCGTCGAGGAGGCCCATTGTTTTTGGCGGTTTGGGGGACAAGTACGATGTCTTGTTGGAGGTCGTCGGAGGTGGTGTAAGTCTGGCTGAGACAAGTTGAAGCAATTACGAATGCACCTCTCTAGCTTCGAGATGGATTCTGAGGCGTTCGCGCACAAGAATGGGCTTCACAATGTCTTGCAGCTCACCGCGCAGTTTTCACCTGCAAGAAGACGGGGACTGTCTCTGCAGAAGGAGAGCGGATTGGACGAGACCACCAAATGTCGGAGAGAGTTGCCTTTTCTTCCTTCTGCTAAGCTCACCGCCAGAAATCTGGAGGCTGGTAGCTACGCAGTGTACTAAGTGGTACGAAAGTGCTGCAGGGATCCGCCCGGAGGTTGGGCCACGGCCGCCAGGGTGACAGGGTCAGGGGTTCGCTGCGAACCGTGGAGCTGGCCTGATGGGGCAGTGGGGCTCTCTCAAACAACGCTAGGTAGAGTTTGTGCGGGTTAGTCAGCTTCTTGCTAGCCAGTGCCTTATTAACACGACCAATCATGTGCACGGACCACCCGAGATGAGTAATCTATAATTCGTCCCTCTTACGTTGTGACTGAACTTCGGGAAGGAGCGACCTTATAAGTTCAGCGCTGTTTCGTCACGTTGCTTCGCACCAAAGGGGTGAGGGCATTTCGATGCCAGCAGTGGTTCGCTTGGTCTTCCCCGTAGGATCCGGATGAAAGCATGTAAGGTACACGTGTAGCTGATAGACAACCGATCTAGAACCTGCCTTGGCCTGGTTGGCTTACAAACTGCGGAAGGTCGATTAACCCTATGAGACGTAATGGTAGTACACTTGAATACAGCTTATCTTGTATACCTTACCTAGTACTCTGTGTCCTTCTTCAGTTTTTCTGCCCGTGAACAATATACATTGTATGCTTAACTTTTCATATCAATATATGCCGATGTCAAGATGCCAGAATATGAGTTTTTCGTGTCGGGTGACGCACCAAGGCCGGCCACTACGGCTATGCGAAGTCATGCCATGAGGACGGCCCTAGCCTCGCGTTCTCGTAAATTGAAAGAGCCTGTCGGACAGCCGCAAGTGGTTCCAGGTTCGAGCCAGTCTCGCCGGACCGAAGAGCTCAAGGGGACTCTCAAAAGTCGATTCAGGCTATCCGACAAGGCAGATAAGGACAGTCGGAGAGGCTCGAAGAAATTCCCTGCAAAGGAGCTCTTACCCATCGAGTCAACATCATCTCGAAGTCCAAGTCCTGGTGCTCAAGACTCGCGGCTAGGGACGCGGTCTCTTGACCCCTTTCGAGTCCTGCCCGTCGAGAACAACTGGCGAGTCGACAGGCTGATCCAGTACTGTAGGGTCATCTCTATGTGCTATCTCACGGTACCGTTCCCAGCTGATGATCCTCATCTGTCCCCCAAGTCCTCACGAAGTTCACTCTTAACGTATCCAAAAACGTCAAACAGAGGCCGTACTTCAGCATGGCCATGTCAGAACCACTCGTCATGAGAGGAACTCTAGCCCTCTCATGTACCGTCTGGGTCATGTCCGTCCCGTCAATAGACCGGGCCGTCGCCTACGAAGGGCTATACCAAAAGACACAAGCCATCAAGGAGCTCCACCGAGAAATCAACCGGTATCCGCGCACGCAAGTCTCGGACGCTATGATAGTCGCTGTCGCCAATTTGGCCAACGTTGCTGTGAGTGTCTAGACCTCCCATACCTGCTCCGATACAGTCAGACAGAAATATAAAGGACTGATACTCAAACACTAAAGGCTTTGGAAGGGTCATTCCGCGAGGCGGATATGCATGTCCGAGGTTTGAAAAGGCTGGTAGATTCACGCGGCGGCGCCGTAGTCTTCAAGGACACCTATCATGTAGCACAAGCCATCACTTGGTACGTCGTGTCAACGGGACCGGAATTGCTCAATCATACTAATGATTCCACAACACTCTAGGGTCGACCTGCAAACAGCCACTGTCATCGGCCGAGCACCCCTATTCCCCCTGATACGCGGGTACATGGACGTCCAGCTGCCCCTGGACCTCCTCCAACAGGAAGACGAGCCGGAAATTTCCCACCTGACCAGCGACGACAGCGACCTCGACAACGAAGACATCACCTCCGTGTTCCGGTGCCTCCGCCAGTCCGTACTGGCCAAGAAGTTCGGTATCGGCGGGCCCATACCCACCCGCATCTTGCACAACATCGCCGACCTCTACATCCTGCGCCGGGTCGAAAAGGAGCCCAAGACACCGGACGAACACCGCTTCCGGACGCTGTGTCTGGCCGCGCATGTTTTTCTCTACGCCGGTCTCCGACTGGTACCTGAGGGCGGGCCGGTGGTCGGGATCATGGTCGCGCGGCTGAGGGAGGCGCTGGATGATGCGGAGCCTATCAATGCTGCGTCGTGGCCTGGAGCGAGGTCAAGGGATCTGCTGTGGGTGCTGTTTATTGGCAGTGTTGTGGCTGATGGACATGGTCACGGTTCTTGGTTTTCTGCGCGTTTGAATGCTGTCGTAAGGATGGTAGGATGCGGGTCACCGGCTGAGGTGAAGGAGGTATTGCGACGGTATGTATGGAATGACAAATACGGACTGGAATACTTGGGCAGGATATGGAAAGATATAAGTCTGAGTGACGGAGTTGAGCGATGTGTGAGGGCGTTACCTAGTACGAAGTCGCAACAAGAGAGGGGTGAGAATTGGTCGCATGGTAGCTGAGTCACAACAATAACGTACGGCTATGAGTATGGTATATCAAAGCTGAGTGGTACGGCACGGCCTGGGGGCTTGTGAGTGGTTAGACAGAATCTGCCTAGGCAATTGTATGATTCCCAGATACTAGCTTTAGGTTATAGGATAGACCGACGAAAGCTGTAACCATACAGGATTACTGATCACATACTGTCGCGCCCAACCTACAAACTCGACTATAATATACTTACTGTGCCCTCTAGGACGTCACCCATGCTCTGTGCATGCTAGAGCTTCCCCTGACTCATCAATTAGCGTCCTCAACCGGATAAGTTCCTCTGTTGTGCTATGGCCAGACATCAGGTGCAGGTAATTTCGTATGATACCAGAAGATCGTCAAACAAATTCCATATACACCATTCATACAGCTATACCTACAGCTAGATACCTCGCTATCGAGGGTCAGGTCAAGCATGCTCACATAAGACTACTCCGCCCCCCGATTTCCATACTCCCCTGTCCATCCCTCATCTCCCCGCTCCGGCCAACGACAAACTCGCGGTATATCCTCTCCAGCCTCGTCCGTTCGTCAGCACTGATACTGGCGCGGGTAGCCTCCAAGGCCTTGGCAAGGTGCTTCCACCCGATCACAACCTCCTTGTCCGCCAACCCCTGCGTTTTATCGCCCTTAACCCCGTCCGTGACGCCATTAACCCGCTGCTGCTTAACCTTCCTCCTCGCGTTCCTGATCGCCTCGAGCTTGGCCGCTATGGCCGCATTCTCCGCCAGCTCGGCGGACCTGGTCGACCCAACCTTTGCTCGCCTCTCGAGCTCGGCCTTGGATTCCTCCACGCCGTAGCGGAACTGCACGAAGTTCCGTGACGCCGTCCCGTTCGAGGCCGGCTTCCTGTCCACTCCCCGCCTGCCATGTGGCCCCGAGCCGCCGTCCTCATTATGATCACCAAGCACGTCATGGATAGCCTCCAGCTGCGCATTGCTGACCAAGGCCTGCAGGTCCGCGCCCGAGAACCCCTCCGTCCGCCGTCCCAGCTGCACCATCTCCTCCTCTCCCTCGAGCACCTCGTCAGCCAGCCTCACCTTCTTCGCCAGCGCAGTGATGATGTCGATCCGATCCTCCAGGCTCGGAAAGTCGCAGAGCAGAGACTTGTCCAACCGCCCGGGGCGCAACAGCGCGGGATCGATCAGGTCGGGCCGCGACGTGGCGGCCAGCACGTACACGCCGGACAGGCCCTCGGCACCGTCCATCTGCGTGAGCAGCTGGTTGACCACCCTGTCCGTGACGCCGGTCGAGTCGTGACCGCGCTTGGGGGCGATGGAGTCGAACTCGTCGAAGAACAGCACGCAGGGCCGGGCCGCCTGGGCGCGCTCGAAGAGGTCTCGGACGGATTTCTCCGAGGCGCCGATGTACTTGTTTAGGATCTCGGGGCCCTTGACGGAGATGAAGTTGAGGCCGCATTCGCCTGCTACTGCGCTGGCTAGGAGGGTCTTGCCGCAGCCAGGGTAGCCGTAGAGGAGCAGGCCTGACCGGAGCCGCAGCGGGCATTGGGCGAAGATGGGCGCGTACTTGGTGGGGTACTGTAGCGTCTCGAGCAGCACGCGCCGGGTCTCCTGCAGGCCTCCGATGGAGGCGAAGGTGGTGGTGGAGTGCTGGAGGGTGACGTTGCGGAGTGAGGCGGGGGTGAAGCCCTTGAGTGCGGCGTCGAAATCTGCCCGGGTGAGCGGGACGGAGGAGATTTTGGTCTGGGGGAGTTCGGTCAGCGAGCGGACTAGGGCCTCGTTGCGGGCGCGGGCAGTGAGAGACTTGATGTCGCCGGGCATGTAGCCGTCTGTTTCGCCTGCGAGATCGAGGAAGTCGAGGTCCGGGTCGACGATGAAGCCGGCCGCGCCTGACTGTTTGCTCTTGGACGCCACTGTTGCGTCCATCCAAGCATCGCCGTCGTGGTCGGCGGCTGTCGAACTGCCATCTGCGGTGGTGGGACGGCTTCTGTCTGAGTCGTAGTGGAAAGTTTTGCGCTCTTCGGCCGCAACAGAGTTCTGCCGTGTGATGGCCTCCATGATTCGTCGCCGTGCCTCCTTGTCGGGTGCCTTGAGGTCGACAATCTCGCGGACAATGTGGCCGCCAACGAGGACGTTGTGTAGCGAATCCTTGCCTTGACACGTCGCTAGCAAAACGACCGGGCTGTCACGGCCGCAGTACTGCTTGACAATCGAGGCGATGGCTTCACTGATCTGCCGGCTTCGGCCATTCTCATTGCCGACTTGAAGTTCTGTCTCAGCCGGACAGAGCCTGTCTAGGTCGTCTAGAATGACTAACGACTTGCCGCCGAGCCGAGCGCCCCAGCTTGCTCCCATGAACACCCTGTTCAGGGTTTCTTTGATGGTTGATATCCTGCTCTCGTCGTTGACAAGCTTAATGCAGGGGAAATAGGTAGTGTGGTAAAGTTGGTCCTCCTTTAGGCGACGCGCGACGGTCTGCGTAACGGCAGTCTTGCCTGACCCAATCCCGCCGGTTAAGAGGACGGACGAGAGGTGCGAGAGGTGTGACTGAAGGTCGCTCAAGAGCGAGTCGATTCCGACGAGAACAGAATCAGCCTGAGGAAGCGAATCATGGGAGGTAGTGCCTGATGTCGTAGGCCTAGGTATCGCTGGCTGGACGTCAAGGGTCAAGCGCCAGTCTGATGCAAGTATCCACGCTGGACCTTCCTTGGCAGAAGGTTCCGGGTCAAACTTCACAATCCCACCCTTCCATCCGCTGGGGTGCTCGAGGCCGTCATGCAAACCCAGCAGCTGGCCATCGACCAATGGGCCGTCGAGCAGCCCTTTTCCATAGATCTGCTGTATGCTTTTCCCAGCTTCTTCTCGTTCCGCTTTAGACTCTCCTCCGAACTTGAGCCCAGGCGACGAAACATCGGACGGCGTCGCAAATGGATAGATCTTTAACCGCTGGACAGTGTCCCGCGATACACCATCCGCATCTGGCGCGGACTTTCGTGACAGCGGTGGAGGTGCCGGTTCGAGCTTGACCACGCCGCCTACCATCCCTTGGCTGTCGAGAGTCGCGCACAATGGCAGCGACAGAGCCACAGTCTGACCGTTTGGGGGGTCATCCCACGGTTGTAACCGTGCGACGACTTTCCGCGAAGCTTTCGGACCTTGCATGTCTGCTTGCTGCTTTTGTGGGTCTATGGGCTCCTCAAGACCTCCTGGCCTGACTATGCTCACGGAGACCCATTTTGCACCCTTGAACTCCTTCGAGTACAGCAGGTCGCGATCAACCCACACGCTCAAACTGTCGTGTTGAATGTCCTCGTCGAACCATTCTTGACACAGCGACTGGCTTATACCTCTAAGGAAGAGGGTGGCTTTGCGCTCTTCTCTAGGAGTCTTGTTTTTGACCGTGCTTGTTCCGCTCTTCCCGCTCCTCCGCGAGGTGCTGGCAACGCTCGTGCCGTCTTTACTATTCCGAGATGCCTTTGCTCTCGTTTTGGGCGCGACAATGACCTCTGCGTCTGGCGCGATCTTTGCGAATGGGGTGTCTGGAGACAGGACGGGGTCAACAGATAGGACCTTGATATTTGCAGTCGAGGTAGGTGATAGGTGGAGCGTCAACGGGTGCCCTCCTGCGGTCAAGCCAGAAGTAGGAGCGAAGGCTGGATTGGGGATGGCGCGAATCTGCGACAGCATGTTGAGTTCCAAGAATGTCGCATGCAGCTCAATCATCTCCCAGTCCTCGGGAGTCAGAGGTTCGATGTTGACGGTATGGACCAGCGGCGGATCGACGTGGAGAGTAGCAGTAACCTTCTGTCCGTCGTATATACCGAGCGTAGCGGCCAATGTAGCATCGACCTCGACGAGTTGTACCTCCTTGTTACTGCCTCCTCTTGCTCCATTGATACCGTCGCGGTCGACCAATGGTGCAAGCTTTCGCTTGCTGGGCATTCCTGTCCAACCGAGGAAGATGGACTTCGATGTCGCTCTGGGTGAGGTGCCGTCAGCCGTAGCTGCCAGACGGTAGTTGAGCTCGACGACGACATTTTGCGCGGGCTGGAAACCAGTAATTAGTACGTGAAGAGCCACGGTGTAGTTGGGGGAGGCAGAGACATACCGTGTTCACGTTCACAAGCAAAGAAACCAAAGACGAGGGCAGGTTTACAAGACAGTTTTTAAGATGCACGAGAGAGATCTCGGCTACTGTCGACTGTGTATTCTTTCTGGGCGCCATTGTATCTGTCTAATGAGTGACAACCTTGTATGCTTGGTAGAAGCGCAAATAGAGACGCGTTTTGTCGGTCATCTTTAAGGCTTGGGAAGCCGCTCGCTGGAGATGGAGCCGGGGCAGTTTGGACCGTCGCACTTGCATGTGCCGAGGCATCAAATTCCGGGGTTCCTCCAGGTAGTACGTACCGCAGTAGTAGCTTCAAGCCTCAAAGTAGGGTACTGGCACCAGCCACACCAAGCTCAGGGTACGCCACACTTGCCAGAGCAAAGCTCCGACATCAATTGAATCGAACATTGTCCTCGTGAGAATCAACATCACGACTGCCAGTTGCCAGCTGGGCACCCTGGCATGAATTGTAGCCACCACCTTCCTTCTGCATTACGGACTCCCGCCGTCCCCATCGTCTTGATGAATATTTCCCCTCGATGATTTCCCGATAGAAGACAACCTCCAACTTGCACGCACACGGCCTCGCGTCCGGTGCTTCCTCCTCCCCTCCTCCATGCCACCACGCACTGCCTCGTCATGCTCCCGAGCTCTCCAACGACAGCTTGTCTCACCACTCGACAACGTCTGGGTATCTGAGGCGCTCCTTGCGAGTGTGTTTGAAAGATACTTTGCTGTCTCTCATGTCCCTCGGCGGAGGGCAAGCAGCACACCGGGACCACTCGAGAGTCGTCGACGATTAGGAAAACGTCGGATAGGCGACCTCAATGCCGGCTACGCACCTTCCGCCCTTCCAGAATGGGCATTACCCAACGCATTAGACCTTTCGAGATGGAAGTGGGAGCCCCCAACATTGCTCTCCGTCCGGGAAGAGAAACGTCAAGCACAACTCCAGTTGGCTCAACACTGGCTCGGGCAGTGGCTCGTACCACCGTCCGTAAGGGAACAAACAAAAAATCTTGAACCAAATGTACCACGCACGCTTTTGGAATCACTTGATCACTTTCAAGTGCGGATCGCGGCCGAGCCACTTCCCGATCTCATACAAGCATGCGACGACATCTGCTCGCAGCTCAAGGATGATACGGAACCACTAGCCGACCAAAGCCTGTTTGTTGAGTCTCTGGACGGTGTATTGAAAGCGCTGGACGCAAGATTCAGGGGTTCCTTCGATGCACTTACTCTTTATGCCCAACTGTATTCAGCTGTGGTCGTGCGTCTTTTTGGTATACCAACGGAAACTCGCTCAAGCGTGGATCCAGAGCTCTGTCAGGATTTACTTACTCAGTTACTTTACCTTCCTGTCGGCGACGAGCTGTGCAGCCTCTTCGAGCTTACTATGAGGTTTATCCCCGCAAAACAGTCCGGTAGCGTGGCAGCACAAGTCGAGGCGATTCTCGAGAAGTTCTTGTTATCCTGGAGCGACACCGCTGCATATAGTCATGTCGACCAAGTGCAGATTATACGCATATCCAGTGCTTTATCACGTCTGAGCCCGTCCAAGACGCGTGTTTTCAGGGCTGCCGAGCGGCTTCTTCTTGATCGAGCTGAATGCTTGGAGCAACTCTATAAAGTACGATACGCATGGCTCAGCGTGCTTTCACACTTGCCACGCCTCGGTATCAACGCGCTACTTGGAGGTTTGTCGACACTCTTCGGCGAGGGTCCCACAGCAGCAACTTTGTCCAATATGGATCTATGCAGGCTACTTCTGCAACACTGGTCTTCTACCGGCAGGATACGCAGCTCCGAACGCGTGAGAGGTCTCTTCGAAGATTTGTCGTCCTCTGGAGAATCTGTGGGCATCGGAGCCCTGGCGCATGCGCTCTACACCCTAGATTCGAAATGGGAATCTAGGATCCTGGAGTTATGCAATGTCTTGAAAGGTAGTGGGCGGATGAATGACCTCATTACATCTTTCAAGGACCTAGCAAAAGACCAAAGCCTGCATCCACGCTTGCTACGGAAAGTTGCTGTCGTATGTGACGATTACCGTGTTGCTTTAAGCCTCCACGATCTATGCAGCGAGTCATCCAGCTCGAAGCGCCAGGCGCCATGGAGCCATGATATGTGGTCAAGGTATCTTGACCAGGCTGTGTGCGACCCGTCTACGTCTATTACAGATGTATGGAGACTACTCAGGCTTTGCAAGCCAACTCAGAGAACGGCGAGAATCGCAGCAAAATTAGCCTATGAGACAGCACATTCGGACAACATGTCAACGCGGGCCACTTTCCGAAAGGTATCGGAGTGCATCGCATTCCTACAAAGGAGCGGAGAGGGACTGCCACCGCGCGCACTGCTTGCAGCATATCGTGTAGTCACGAAGGACCTGGTTGATGGAGACTGGGGCAGGACATCGCGCTTGGTATGGTTTCTTGACCTTGTTCGCCGCGAATGCGGCGTCGAGAAGGCTGAGGAGTGCAGGAACATGCTGCGGTCATGGCGACAGTTAGTGGGTCGGGTCAAGTTGATTGAAGAGGCAGCAGCGGAAGCTAACGCAGTGGAGGAAGAGAACTGGCCATCATCGAATTGAGGGTCGCCAGGGATGGTTGCACGACAGGTCTTGAGTCTCAGTCGCAATAGGTTCATGCGATCTGAGTGGAAGAAGGCGTCGTGGTGGATAGTATATTTGGTGCAATAAGCGACGCAAGATATCAAGGCTGCTCCAAGTCTTTCATAATCTATTATCCGCAGATGTGCCACATTGCCAGTTTCCAGTCCTTTCGCCTAGGTCGGGTGTTACAAACAGCAGTTTGCACGACCTGCTGTGAGTTGCCACGCTGCGAGTTGCCACGATGCTTCAGGTCTAGAAGTCCTCAAGTGTCTATGGTTATATCTTCCTCCTGTGCGCCCGGGTTGTCTGTTGCCTCCCGAATACAATACTGGTTATCACCTCCCCTGCAAGCCACCAAAGACTTTGTGTTCGCTTGATGCTATCTACCGATCTGACGGACTGTCGCCCTGCGCCTAAGCTTTCCATGTTGCAAGCTGCCAGGACTCCGCAAATTCGGACAAGCACGGCATCATCTTTCCTCCTGATCGACGAATATGTCCTATTTCAATCTAGGGATTGCCGTCCAAAGCGGGCATCAGTTCGTGGCGGATAAGCTAGGTTGGCGAGGCTAGGCTGTCCGGATCCGGCGTCGCGACCCGCAAACTTGATGATCGCTCGGCAACGCACCGAGGCACACCAACAACCGCCGTGCATTTGAGCATCTACCTACACTAGAGTCGGCGGCTACCCGTTAAAGCACTTTATCCCGGCTTTCTGGAAATGGAGGTCGGCATGTGGCCACACAGACACCATACTGGGCGAGATTGGAACGGGTTGGCGAAAACTTTATCGTGCCGCTGCTCCCCCTCTGCTGGGTGCCGTGTGCGCCAACCCGCAAGTACCGGCGGGGGAGGGCTGATACTTACCCGGTTCGAGTCTGTTTTATCGGATAAGGGATTGTAAGGTAAGGCACCTCTTCAGCCACCAGAGTCTCGATCACTGCACCAGATGGTGTGGACATCAGCCAGCGACCACTGCGGAACAAAGTCAATGCAGAAACCGGAACGGACGGGTTGGTGCAGAGATTTGGCATCTAGAAGTTCGAGTGAGACATTCTCGTCAGTTCTAAGCATACCAACGTCCCTCGATCCTCCTATTGGAGCTGAGAGACACTGCCGGCGCAACGTGGACAATGTGGGCCGACGGTTTATCAGAAGATAATCATCAATCAGCGGCAATTCGTGCTCCCACTTGAATTCCAGTGATTCTTCTTGAGTCAGTCAAGGAAGGAGGTGCTAAGGTACCGCAGCACCTTCTTTTCTCCCATGCGAGACATTCGCTTAGAGTTAACGTCTTTTCACGTTGAGGTGGGGTAAGGTACTTGCTTTGCTTGCCTTCGCGTGGTACAGTGGTACACCAAAAGTACTATGGGACCATGTTGAGGAGAAACGGGTACAGTTGTCAATCGTGGCGCCAAGAAATGTGGACTACCAGAAGTACTTCAAGCTTAAACATCCAAATCCGGTCGTTGTAGAATGGCAGATGGCAAAAGGCAAAAGTCAGCTTCGTTAGTTATTCTCTGTTCATTTCTTCATTTTGTATTTGCAACCATAGACTATCCTCCTCTCCCTCTGATTCCTTCTGGTGGTCTTGTTCTTCCATCTCCAACATTCAGGACGTCAACTTGCAGCAACTCGCAGTCCGCCATCTTCTCGGCCGGAGTTCACGCTTCCGCACCCGATCGCCGGCAAGCTTCTCAATTCGCCGAGATCACGGCCGTCCTATCGGACCCTTTCGTACTCGCCTAACAACGAGGCTCGATCAGAGTGTCTCTCGTTACTGATCGTTAGACCTCGCAGCTTATTTGTTCGAGACGTCTTCCACGCAGGTTTTGCAAGTGTGTTTGCATGGTGCATGAAGATATCCTTGCAGACAGCCAACGGAGCATTGCTTGACGAATCGCAGTCATTGTCGCTTCTGCACTGTCGTGTCCTGGGGCCCCCGGACCCCTGCCCTTAAGGTATGCAGAGGCTTCTCCGTACCACCTCACATTTCGTCGAGCACATTCATGGGGATAGTACTCACTGTTAGATCTGCACCTCTGCCCGCTGCTTCTTTTCCGTAAGCCCCGATACTGATCTATCTACCAGGTACAACCTGACGCCTCTGGCATGCACCCATCCTGGAAAGCAAACTCGTCCGGGGACTGCCGCTTAGGACTTCTGCGACCTATTAGGGTTTCTGACTGGAAGTTGCTGTACTGACCGACTCTTATTCAGAGGAGGTCACCTACCGGCCCTTATTTATCATAGAAAAGGTGCTTAAAACCCGCTCTCACCACCTTCACCCCTCACACCCTTCGCCACGTAAAACGTTTACGTCCGTAATCGCCAAAGTCCGCCTGCATTGATCGCCTGGACACCACCACCATACGTCCGCAACCCTTACTTTTCAGTCTCGGGAAGCGCAGTCGGTTCACCATCTTCTACGCTCCTAGTGGTTGTGCTAGACGTTGGCAGCTGTGTTCTCCTTCTTTAGGGATCCGCACTTAGACGCCGGCGCAGAGGGACCCTAGTAGATCGTGGGGGAATCACAGGCTTTGGAAGCTTGCTAGCTCAGCAAGCAAGTAAGGCTGCCCAACCGTAGCTTCGAAACGCTTGCCAGCTATCCAGATTCGGCAGATCGATCTGGTTCACGAGACAGCAGATCTTCTGATTTCCGGCATGGTACGGACGTGACCTGCTCCGCGCGCCACGGGATTTCCAGGGAAGGAGGACCTCCTTGCGTCCTGCTGTGCGTCTCATTCGCGATGTCGAGCTATCGCAGCGACGGTTCGTCACCACATAACCAGTACCGGCCGCAGCAGGGTCTCCCACCAACAGCCCAGCCGCGTCAACAGTATGCACCTCACCAGCAGCCTGTCAGAAGTTCTTATGGCTCTGCTCCTACCGTCCTTCCTGTTGGTGGACGAAACAGCATGGCCGGCTCTGTGGGTCCCGGCATGGCTGCATCTACAGATGGTGGACCAGTATACTCGGGCGCATCTACTATTCTCGGTCCGGCACCCGGAGCCCAACAGGCCATGGATGCCAGCGTCGACCCAAATCAACAAGAACAGTCAACTGGCCCTGTACAATCCGCATCCGCCTCGAAGCCCATTCGTCGGCGGATGCGTATGATCACATCTTGCCTCGAATGCCGGCGGAGAAAGCTCAAGTGCAACAAATCGCAACCTTGTTCCAACTGTATCAGATTCAGTCGGGACTGCGTATACTTGGGCCCGAAACTCGATGAGGCAAGCCAGCTCCGACTGACCGAAATCAAGGAAAAGGTCGGGTCTCTTGAGCGCCAGCTCGAACGAGATGTAGCCAAGTCCACCACCAAAGCCGCGGCTCAGCAGAGGATTCTAGCCGATGATATCGAGGGAGACTATGACGAGGAGCGAGACTTAGAGATCACGCCAATGGTGGCTCTCGATCTTACGTACGAGGATGATGCAGATGGAACAGACGATATCATCGACCTCGGCATTCAGGTTGGTAGAATGCGTATTACCGAGCGAATAGGTGGTCTCAATCGGCCGCGATTGTCAGAAGAGGTATGTACGCATCTTTGCCTGCTACATTCTGGCAAACATATTACAGATTGAATGTACTCTGGATCTTTCGTGTTATGCTGACCCATCACCAGATACAAGCGGGCCTCTCTGGTACCCAAAGTCCTTCCACACCTGCATATCAAGGCGGTCCTAGACCGTCGCCTGGTGTTGATAGCATGTCGGACGCCGCTGCTTCAGAAGCATCGATCCCCGAGTTCTTGCGGCCCGGTGCCTCCTATATTGCACCGTCAAGCGGGTTCTTTTTCGGCCAAGTCGGCCAGATGCCCACCTTCATCAACTTCCTCCCAACGAGGGACATAGGGGATCGCCTCCTTCGGAGATACTGGGATGCCGTCCACCCAATTGCGAGATGTGTCCACCGGCGGTCTTTCGAGACTCAGTATGCATCTTTTTGGCAGAATATCGCCAACTACTACGAACCTCCAGCACCTCTGCAGGCGCTCGTTTTCGCAGCCTGGTTCACGGCCGCAGTGAGCCTCGACGAGACCCGCGCCCATCCAGAATTCGGCTTTAGCAAACAGTACTTGATCGACCATATGAAAGTTGGAACCGAGTGTGCGCTAGGAAAGGCCAACTTTTTACGTACGACGAGGGTGGATACCATGCAGGCCTTTATTATGTACCTGGTGAGTGAAACTTTGCCGAACAGTGTCCTATGCTCAGATCTAACACCACACAGATTCCCCTCTGCCGGGCCGAGGTCTCTCGCGCTCACTCGGTTTTGGTTGGAGCTGCTGTGAGGATGGCCGAGTGCATGGGCCTGCATCGGGATGGAGAAGCGTACGGACTCAGCCCTCTAGAGACACACGTTCGTCGTCTATTGTGGCACCAGCTTTGCTTCCTCGACATCCGCACATGCGAAGCACAGGGTCCCAAACCGGCCATACGACGAGAAGACTACGATACCAAGTTGCCCCTCAACTGCGAAGAGGCACAGCTGACGCCTCAGACCACTGTATCACCAGAACCTGCGGAGAAATGGACGTCGACTCTGCTTCCATTAATGAGATTTGAGATCAACGAGATGATGCGAATTATCTGGAGCGATCGGAGGAAGTTGGAGACACGCAAGACAACCCTGACGGCTGTTTTGACAAAGATTGAGAACTTCCGCAAGCGTATGTTTGAGAAGTACGACCACTTCCTTAGCGACGAGATCCCCATCCAGCGCTATGCGAAACTCGTCATGTATCTGCTTATCTATCGTTTGCACGCCATGGTATTACACCCATATCACTCGAACACGACGAATCCGATGCCCCAGCGGTTGAACAGCGTCTTGGTCATGAGCGGCATCATGATCATCGAGATTTCCATCGAGCTGGAGACCAATCCGCAATTCCGGGACTGGTCCTGGTACATAGGGGCCTACCAACAGTTTCAGATTGCCCTACTTCTGGCGACGGAGATCTACTATCGGCCGGACAACAAGGAGGCTGATCGCATCTGGCCCTGTCTCGATTACGTCTTCAACCTCGATCCGAACATGCCACGGGAGCAGAAAGGAGTGACAATTCTCACGGAGATCATGGGTAAGACCGCTGTGTATACGGGGATGCGAAAGATGCGCGCACCGACCGGCATCGCCAAGGCTGTTCCAGAGAAGCAAGCAGTCAAGTCCGAGGCACCGTCTCCATCGCCGCGCGGGGTGCCGCCACCGTACATGGATCAACAGGCCCAGATGGCGGCTCAGCAACAGATGGGCATGTCCGGCTTCAAGGCCGAACCCGGCATGTCCGGGATGTCGTCACCTATCCGGATGACGCCTCAAAGTCAGCACGGGATGCAGATGGGCCAGCAACACATGCCTATGCATCACGTGCCACCGAACGTGCCGCCGGCCCCGCCACCTCCCAACATGGTCTGGGCTGGTGTTTCGAACGGCGAGGTGCTTTGGAGTCTGCCGCCCGGCAATCCCGGCAGCCCCGAGAGCAATAGTAGTGACGGAGGAAGCGTCGCGGGTCATCCGCACCAACACCGGCAGGGAAGCATGGGTATGCCACAGCCTGGTGTTATGGAGAACATTGACTGGGTATGCGTTCCTTACAAGTTCACCCCTCACACCTGCCTTAGCTAACATCAAGCCTAGGATGTACTGAACGCGCTGTTCCCTTCCGATCCGCAGACCGGCGAGATCAACTTGCAAAACTTTGCGAATCCGAACATTGGAATGAAATGGCATACCGGTTAGGACCCGGAGCCAGTACCGCCAATGCCCGACTATCGGCCAGTGGCTGAATACATAGAGCTTCGCTCGACCATGGACGACCTGTTTCTGGCTACCTGCCTGGAGCCGACACACCGTCAACCCTGAGTCTACAGGCTTTCAGCGGAGATCACCGATATCTTACTATCTTGCTTCTTCCAAGCAACGGCGTTATGTCCCTCGTCTTTGATCAGAGGAGAAAATCGTTCATTTAACCCCCCATCTCACCATTTACCTCTGCTTTATGTGCCCACGACTGGATGGGCGGCTTTACATGCGTTTTTGGTTATATAAGATCCACCGGCGTCTATATCACGTCCACCTTACAACTTCCATTTAAAAGGGCACTCATTGAAAGATAAAATTCGATCACCGAAGCGATTCGGAATTACGACTTGCGGAACAGATGCCTTTTTCTAGGCGAGAGACTAATGAGCAAAAAGAGCACGGTGAACGATCAGAGTTGGGGCTCGTATGGGAAAGAAGAACATGACCATTGGGTCCATGTCTCACAACTCACTCGGGTGTTTGGTCACCAGTACATCATCGTCTATCAGTGACATCTACTTGGTTTACCCGACCGCAAAACCCGCGGGGTGGTTTGTTTTTGGGATAGTTCTCTACTGGATGACGGATGATGGGTACGAGGAGTTTGTTGGTGTAATCAATGGGGTTGTGACGAACGGCTGCCTCCAAGGCTTAGGTTCGCGAGATACTCTCGCTCACAGCTTCGCTATGATCATAGCGAATATAGCTCTACTGTCCTTCAGCGAAGGAAATCGCATGCCTTGTCCAGATACTTGTGTGATCGAATGTCCACTGGAGAAGTTTAAAACAATATGTGAGCAAGGCCGTTCCGTGAAAGTAAAGGAAGGTAAGGTAGTCATCATTCATCATTACGAGTGTAGCCTGTCTAACCCGCCCAATCCATTATGCCCCCCATAAGTGGAAAAAGCTGCAACGGCAACCGGTGTACAAGTCTTGTTGACAGAACATACGAGATCGAAACACGGGAGATGCGAGAAACAGAAGCATACGATGATAACGAGAAGGAAGAGTGAAAAAAAATAGTACAGAAAAACCCAAAGCTCAAAAGACATTGTAGCAAGCCCCAATAAACTCCATGATATCATCAAACTGGAAGAAGAAGAAAAAAACAAGTCCCCCATTTTTGAAAACCCCAAGAAAGCCCTTCTTTAAGCAAGCCCCTTTCCTTCTCCGATTCCAAGCTCACCATCCCTCAAATAAACTCTCCCTCCCCGCCCTCTGTCCCTCCCATACTGACATTACTCCCATTCCGCCCATGTCCCAAGACCGTACCAGCAGGCGAGTTGCCCGCCACGCTGCTGCTGCGCGCAAACAGGCTCGCGCCCCCCGCATCGCTGCTCGGCGTCACCATCCTGATGCTCCTCTTTGCCGAGCCGCTGCTGGGCCTGGCAACCAGGACCTGCGCGGGGGAGACCACGACCTCGTCGTCCCCTTTTCCCTCGTCGTCGCCCTTCTTGACCACGAGCGGGAAGAGGACGACCCTGACCACTGCCCCGGCGGCCTCCCACTCCTCGTTGGTGGTCGACCCCCCGCTGCGCTCGTTCATCAGGCCGGCGTTGAACGAGACCGTCTCCGTCAGCTCGCCCGTGTCGTCGTACTCCGGCTGCAGGGGCGGGAGCATCATGTACTCTGCCCTCTGGGTGCGCATCTCGATGGCCAGGTCGACGGCCTCGCGCATCACCTTGCGGAGCTGGTTCTGGATCTGGTCCTCCATGTTTGTCGGCGGCGGCAGGATGACCGAGAGGGTCTGGAAGACGGCCTGGACCACGGCCTCCGTGTCCGCGTCGCGCTGGGACTTGAACTGCGGCCGCGAGGCGAGGAGGGTGAGGGTTATGGCCCGCCACTGCCGCACGGCGTGCGGCGGGCCGACCTCGAGGAGGATCTTCTCCAGGCTCTTGAGCTTCTGGCGCTGCTCCCTGTCCATGCCGAACAGGTACCGCGTGAAGACAAACTCCCAGATCATGGTCATGGTCATGGACATGAAGATGTCGCGCCGCCGCACGCGGTCGTTGAGGTAGGTGTCCACGTCCGACCCGTCGAGGACCGCGTTGTCGAGGCGGTCGATGATCTTCTCGTCGTTGATCTCCGAGGTCAGGCGGCAGGCGCGCATGTCGCTGAACTTGGAGAAGCGCAGGACCCACTGCTGCACGTGGGAGCACAGCTGCTGGCAGCGGTGGTCGAAGTGGTCCACGTCGCGGACGCGCAGGAAGTCCGGCGCGTCGCTCGGGGAGGAGGCCAGGATCTGCTCCTGCATGTGCCGGATCTTGTCTTTTGCCTCTTCGAGCTGGGCGCGGAGGGCGGCGATCTCGGCGTCTTTCTGTTGTAGCTGCGCGTGCGCGCTTCGGGACTGCTCGAGCTCGCGCGTGGCTTCGGCGTGTTGGGACTCTAGTCGGCGGTAGCGTTCGGTGTGGGTTACTGCTATCTGCGCGTTGGCGCTGCTGAGGCCTTCGTTCACCTCGGTCAGGCGGTCGACTTCCTTTTGCAGGAAGGCGATGTTTTGTTTTAGGGTGTCGATTTCGGCGTCGCGCTGGGCTAGGGCCATGGATGCGCGCTGCGTTGCTGTCTGCTCTACCTGGCTGCGGGCGCGGGAGAGCTCGATGTTTTCGGCTTCGAGCTCCTTGACTTTGTTCTCGAGGTCGAGGACTTGCATGCTCTGGCGGCGGCGCATGCTGTGTGGCCGAGTCGGTGAGCGAGGTGAGCCGATGCGGCCCTCGCCGTAGCCATCCTATATAATAATGTCTGTCAGTCAATTGAACAAGGGGGAACAATGCGACAAAGCAGGACACCAGAAGTGAAAGGGTCGACTTACGTATACGTCGGCCATGTCCTTTGTGCGGACACGGCCTTCGTTCGCGACGGGGGTGGTGTTTTGCGAGGCTCGCGAATTACTGGCGGCGAGTGCGAGGGCTGCAGCGCCGGCGGCTACCCCCAGAGCTGCAGCGGCAGTGGCAGCGGCAGCGTCTTTATTCTGCTTATCGCTATCGGATTTAGTGGTGGCAGCGGCTGACAGCTCGGCCAAGCTGCGTTGGCTGAGCGACACGGACCGCAGATCGCCGCTAACCCGTTTGTCGACCCGTCGCAGCGGTGGGGTCGCAGAGTGGAGCGACCGGATGCTGCCTGGCGTGTCAGGCCGGAAATTCAGCGGCTCAGGGGTCCGGTGCCGCGAGATGCTGGTGTTGGATGCTGAGCGTCTGGCTACCATTGTGCTCGTTTCCACAGGCGACTTTGAGTATTGACGGAGTGCGCCGTTGTCGGAAACGACTCGTCGTTCCGAGACTACCGGAGTGAGCGCTGCGCCGACATTTCGCTCTGGCGTGGGCTCGTTGTCTAGTTGCCTCGCCACCCGTTTCTTTGCCAGTGATTTCTGCGGTTCTGGCGTCCTTGGAGGTGGTGAAGGCTCGCGCAGCTTGGGTGTCTGACCGAGGCCTCTGCTATGCGTCTCCCTGCTTGGCTCTGGTGACTTCTTGACTGGACCGTGTCTGTCAGGCGTCACATGCTGATCGTAAGCGTGCGTCTCCGCCTTGAGGCTCGAGCCAGAAATCCTTGCGGGATGTGTTTCGACGCCTCTAGCCTCTCTCGTCCGAGGTGGTGTGCTTTCGGACCAGTCTTTCAGGTGAACACCGCTGTCACGGTGGCCGTCATCGTCGAAACGGTGGCTTCTGCGGTGCGAAGCCGGCGAATCCGACAGGAAGCCGCTGTCCCTGTTGACCTCGGGTGTCCTTGTCAGATGCCGAGTCTGATGCTTTTCCGGCTCCATCTCCTCGGCGGCTTCCTCCTGCACGGGCGGCAGGCTCACTACGGACCGCCTGAAGTCCGGTATGCTGGACATGTAGTGGACTGATCGAATAGGCGAATAGTCATCAATGTTGTCCTCAACAATCTCTCGCTGTACGACAGGCGCTGCTGTGACCGGCGTTGAAACATCCTCGTATGCGAGGTCCTCAGGAAACGAGAATGCCCGTTGCACATGTTGTGTCTCCGCGGTATTGTCTTCTTGTCGCGCCTTGCTCCTCCGCTCGGCCTCCCTCTTCCGTTCTGAAGGTCTTCTTCCAAGAGTCGGGCTCTCGACGTAGTCTCCAGCGGCTTGTTCTGTGACCTCTCTCAACCTCAACACCCCTTGCTCGCCCGTATCTCCCATCACCACATCGTCGTCCTTCACTTCAACCTTGTCATCAGAGCCCAAATCACGCTTTCCTACGTCGTCCGCCTCATCAGGCACGTCCCAGAATCCGTCTGCATTCTCATCCATCCTCGACCCTTCTAGTGGCCTCCGATCAGCCCCTTCCCACAACGCTGGATCATCAAACAGGTCATCCTCCCGGGGTGTCCGCTTGTCAAGAAGCTTCTTCTGCTTGCCCTTCTTCTTCTTGGATCCTCCAAACTTCTCGGCTAGGAGCGTCACGCCACCTGCAATCGCACCTGCTGCGGCCGCTGCTTCAGCATCCTTCCTGTCGTCTTCTTGGGTGCTGCGGCGCTTGGCCTTCTTGTTGCTTTGGGTGCTTTTGCCTTGTCGCACATCCTCTGAAGTGGAAGTGGAAGACGAAGACGGGTTGGTCGGTTCATCTTTGGCGACTTCGCGTTCCTGGATGCCTAGACCAGCTCGACCTTGACCAGCCTGAGCCGGAGACTCGTGATGATGCTGCTCGTGCTCGTGCTCAAGCCACGAAGCAGCTAGCCTTCTAGCTCCTGGGGAAGGCGGGTCTTGAACTTTGGAAGTGCCAACATCTAAATCTTTGACGGCAGATTTGTCTTCAGGATTGAGAAGAGTTTTCGGTCCGACCTCTAGCACAGCGGCTGCGATGTCCCGTGCGGACGGTTCCAGCTTGGCATCAATGTTCATGGGTTCCTCAGTAAGCGGTATCTCCGGAAGTCCGTCCGTGCTCTTGTCTTGAAGGTACGAAGCTGCTATATCGCGAGATTCTTTTCTTGAAATTGTCTTGGAAGCAACGCTGGCTGAGCGCTCCCGCCTGCTAGCATCAGCATCATCTCTGGGCTCCTCCTCAGGTAGATCCTGGCTCTTCTCCTCGAGATACGAAGCGGCGATCTCCCGAGCTGGATTGACCGTCTCGCCAGTGCTGTTTTGGTCGGCCTCAAGTGTCTTGGCCCTTTTGCGCTGAGACGCACTGTCAAAGGGCGGGCTGTGCGAGACCCGGCCGCCCTCCTGAGCAGGTGTAAGGTCCACTTCGCGAGTCGTCTCTGGAGGCGCACCAAGCAGTTCCTTCGGAGGTGGACTGCCTGTAAGTAGTTTTGGTGACGGGGTGTCGACCTGATAGAGAATATGGGGTTCGATGAAGCCGGCTGTATCTACACTCGGCAATAGGGCCTTGAGCCCGTGGTCTGGGGAGAGTCGCAGAGCCCCCAAGACAGCTGGGTTGATTTCGATCTTGGAGGAAGGCGGTTCTTCTGAGGGAGGCTGGGGCTTTGTCTCGACGTTGGTCTCGGCATTCTCTAGCTGGCCTGGATCTACCGGATTTTGGGCATGTGTTTCGGTGCTGGCATCTTCCGGAGTGGGGGATGTCGCACCAGAGTCAGCAAAGTCGAGTTGCTTGCCCTTCTTCTTCTTGTCTTTCCGGGACTTTTTGGTGTTGAATACGGGCAGATCATCTTGTTCGGGAACAGTCTCAACAGATGCCTCCTTGGCTTCAGGGTCCTCCTCGACTTGACGCATTTCGCTGGATTCAACGCCGCCAGCGGTCATGCCACTCGGAAGCACAACCTGCTCTTCCTGGGCAGGCGTAGCCGTGCCCGAATCTGATCGAGATGCGTTTTTCTTGCCCTTCTTGTCCTTTTTCGGCTTTTTGGCTGGGGTCTCCCAGAAAGTATCAGGCTCTACTTCCTTCTCCACTGCTTCAGCAAGTTCTCGGTCGGGCTCGGTTTCCTTGTCTTCCTGACGGGCCAACAAGTCGGCCACCGCTGGTAAGGCACTTAGTGCAGCTGCGCCGGCTAAAAGTCCAACAGCGGCTTGTTTGCCTTTGCCTTTCTTGTCTTTCTTGGACTTATTAGTTGACGTGGGCCAGGTATCGTCAGCTTCGACATCAGCATCTCGCTGGACATCGACGTCTGCACTTGGCTCAATGTCGGCGGCAGTTGAAGTGTCGAGTTCTCGAGCGCTGTACTCTTCTTGAGTGACTGGAGTTGCGGTTCCAGATGTGGAATCTGCATCGACAAACTTGGATCCCTTTCGCTTCTTGTCTTTCTTGGACTTCTTGCTCGATACCGGCCAGAAGTTCTCTGCCTCGGGTTCGACTACGACCTCAGGTTCCGGCTCGACCACACTGGAAGGTTGGACATCAAGGCCCACAGGTTCAGCGGTCTCAGTTGGGGGCAGATCCTCAACTTCACGACTGACGAGTTGCTCATCGAGTTCAGATGCTGGAGTTTCAGAGGGTATCTCAATCTCAGCCAGTTTGGAGCCCTTGCGCTTCTTGTCTTTCTTGGACTTCTTTGTCGACTGTGACTCCCAGGTATCCTCGCTCTGTGCTTCTTGGATCTCTGTCATTGTGGTCGGTTCCTCGCTGGCAATGATAGCATCAGCCGGTTCTTTGATTTCGACAGTTGGCTCATCTACTGGGACTTCGCTTTTCCCCTCAGCAGGCGTCTGCGTACCCGACGGCGGCTCGGAGTCAGATGCCTTCGACCCCTTCTTCTTCTTGTCTTTCTTGGACTTCTTCGAAGATGCTGGAGCCCAGGTATCTTCGCTTTGGATTTCTGGCTCTTCAGGGGCGTTGGACTCTTTCATATCGTCGGAGGTAGCTAGCGTTCCAATTTCCCGACTGGATGAAGGTTCAGAGGCCACTACTATAGGGGCGTCTTCGATGACAGGAGTGGAGGTGCCAGAAGGGGTATCGGACTCCGTGAATTTGGCCGCTTTACCTTTCTTTCCCTTCTTCGGTTTTTTAACAGGAATGGCCCATTCATCTCCAGCCTCCGTTGGTTCTTGCGCGCTTGTTGGCTCAGGTTCTATTGGGGACTCAATGACATCCTGTGGCTTGCCCTCTGGGGAATCAACGGCCTTTGGCTCGTCGAGTTTTGCGTCTGGGATTGGCTGCACATCAGAAGCAGAGATGTCTCGAACATGCTCTGGCTCTAGCTCTGCTAGCTCCGGCTCGGTTGACAGGTCTTTCACCTCTTCAAGTTGTGTGTCTTCGAGTGGCGCACGCTTCACGTCCTCGCTAGGCAGTGCCCTCTCAGTGAGCGGCTCCTCGCCAGGAGTTTCAGCTTCGACGGTAGGCTCGGGTTCATCGACCGTGAACGCAGAACGCTTGTTTTTCTTGGCCTTCTTTCCCTTCTTGCCGGAGGTTGGAGTGACGAAGTCATCTTCCTTGAATTCGGCCTGTTTTGAATCGTCCGCTGAACCGGGTGTAGTGTCGTGTTGGGGAGGTGAGTCTGACTCTTGAAATTCCGTCGGCCCTGGCTGGAAAGACTGCGACTTCTTTCCCTTCTTGCCTTTCTTGTCCTTCTTGGGCAGCCAAGAGAAACCCTCGGTTTCAGTAGGTGTTTCCACCGCGAGCGGAGCATCTTGCGCAGTGGTAGTGGCGGCCTTCTCGGTTCTTTGGCTTGCATCTGACTCATAGTCGCGGGGTACATCGACTGTCTGGCTTTCAGACGGATATTTAGGAGATTGTTGCCCACCGACAGCGTCTTCTGGCTGCTGTTCGACGGAAGTATCTTGGAGGGGCTTAACTCCTAGGACGGAGCCTGGAAGATCTTCCGTCGAGGCCTCCATGATCGTGGACAGCTGGGCTGCGGGAATAGGCGGTGTGGACCAGCTTTCGGATGGCGAGTTGTCTGAGCTTGACTCTAGGTCGTCCCACGGCATTGCCTTGGCCTTCCCCTTCTTCTTGTCCTTCTTAGATCGTTTCAGGGTGAAGGACTGGGGCAGCTCCAACTCGTCCTCAATAGCTACCACTTCTCGGCTGGTTGTATCAAGATCGGATGTTAGGCTGCTGCTGCGGGACTCTTCTGGATTGTTCTCGGGAGCTGTCATTACAGGCAGAAGAGCGGTGGGATCTGACAAGCTGGCCTGGCCTTTATCATCTGCGGGCAGGTTCGACGCCTCGGACGAATCTGTCAGACTACTCTGGCGCTTTTTCTTATCCTTCTTCGACTTCCTCAATGAGACGGAGTAAGGGCTGGTGGGCAGAAGAGCACTTAGATCCTCCTCGAATGGTTGCGGAACTTGAGATGGCTCATCTTGCGGGTGTTGCTCAGCCCCTAAGTCCTTCGACTCGGAGACAGTTGGTGGGGTCGAGATGTCAGCTATGGTTTCCGGCGTGTGTTCCTCCTCGTTGGTCTTGGGTGGAAGAGTTTCTATGGCTGGAGCTGAAAGCTGGTTCGGTTGAGTGATCGCCGCAGAGACTGCTGGTTCGGGTGACAGAGTGTGCATGTGTGGAACATCTTGGTCCGAAGATGGCTCGAGATCGCGCACAGGTGCGTCGAACGCCTCGGCTGCTGGACTCGTCTCTGAAGACTCTTTAGGGTGGTCATGTTGTTCCAAGGATGGAAGCTCCTTGCTCATCTCCAGCTCCTCACCGGAGGCAGGGTGAGCGCTCGTTGCAGAGCTTGCGGCTTGAGACTCATCCGTTACGGCGTGGAGGACCGGACCCTCTAGGATCTCTCTGGGGGCCATGTCCGTATCTGTCGGCTCCCCGAGGGTTTCCTCTGCAGGCAACGCCCATGAGACACGGCGCTTATCCTTTCCCTTCTTGCCTTTGCCGGAGGATGAGGAATCATCGGCACTTGCCACTGATGTATCACCGGGGGTGGGTGTTCCCGAGCCATGCGATGTTTTACCGTCTTCCGGGGCCAGCTCGGGTTGCGAGAGATCCAGTACCTTGGAGCCTTTCTTGCCTTTGCCCTTCTTCTTGGTCGTCGGTGGGTGATTGTCCTCAACCTCCTGTTCCGCATCTGCCTGAAGCAGGCTAGTCTCTTCAGCTGCCAGAGGGACAGATTCAGGTGGTTGATCCGCCAAGGCGTCAGAAGGCAGTTGCTGAGGCGAAGTCGACAGTGTCGCTGCTGGTTCCTCGTGGTCTGCTTCTGGAGTAACTTCTCGAGCAGCAGTCGTGGTCGTAGTTTCGAGGACTTTCGGCTCCTCAGTCAAGTCTTGAGATGGCTCATCCCACGAGAATGGTTGTTGTGCCTTGTTCTTTTTCTTTCCCTTCTTGGACTTCTTGGTCGAAGCTTCAGCGCCGAGATCGTCTTCGTCTGCCACCTTTTTGGATGTCTCAACCTCGCCCTCGGATGGTTCCACACTTGTTTGCAGTTCAGGTTGGCTCTCTTGGAGAGTATCTGACGCCCGTGTATCGTCGGTCTGCAATGGATCTTCCGGCAGGCTTAACTCCTCGGATGTGTCTTGGCGATTGAGTTTGCCCTTCTTCTTGCTCTTCTTGCCCTTTTTACCAGAGGGCTCAGCCCAGATGTCCTCGACAGCGGCCTCAGCAGGCGCCTTGTCGAGCTTCTCTTGAGTACTGTCCTCTTCGGCAACCTGAGGTACCTCACTCTGGCTTGACTCGGCCGTCTCGGGTAGCTCGAAATCAAAGCTCTTGGACGCTCGCTTATTTTTCTTGCCCTTCTTTCCCTTCTTCCCAGATGTGGATTGCTCCCAGAAGTCTTCAGCCGGAGTCACGACCGGCTCCTTCTCTACGACCTTCTGTTGATTAACGTCCTCGGTACCAATACCAGGATCTTCGGTTTGGTCACCCTCGCGAAGCTCGCTGGTCAAGTGGTCAATGGCTGCGGCCGCTTCCGTCTGACTAAGGTCTGGCAAGGATTCAGTAAGTGATTCCGCGGCCTCAGCGGGTTCGGAAACGGTAGCTGGCTCGGTCAAGGAAACTTCAGTATCGGTGTCTCTAGTAGACTGCCTCTTCTTCTTCCCGTTCTTGTCGTTTTTGCTGGGCTTGGTCGACTCTTCCCAAGTGTTATCTGAAGATGGTCCGACGGGTTGCTGATCGCGAATCTCATCCAAGGTGACGGGTAAGGTGTTGATTTCCTCTGTCAAGCTCCGCTCTTCCGTGGATGCAGGTTGAGTAGCGTCCTCAAAATGTTGTCTCTCGGGAGTTTCGTTCAGGGCAGAAGTCTTTGTAGCAGCAGATCGTGGGTCGACAACGTGAGGATGTTCCGAAGCACTAGGTTCCTCAATAACAGGAGAAGGTTCAAGAGTAGACTGCTCCTGAGGGACGAAATCAGGAGACTGCTCAGTATTAGGAGTCTCTTTGTCAGCCGAGCTTGCTTCGGCAATCAACGTCGCTTCGTGAGTAGGAACGTCGGCAACAGTGTCAATCGTCTCCGAGGTAGTGAGCTCTCCAGAAGCGGGTGTCTGTTCAGCAAGACGTTCGTCCGGGACATCAAGCTCATGGGCGACTGGAGATTCTTCAGTGATCTGAGTCTCTGGTACGGGAGGGGTTCCAGTAGCCAAATTCTCTCTGGCAACTACAGCCTCTTCAGCGGGTGGTGGTTCGTCCGCCGGGAAGGACTCGGTCACAGGAAGCTCGTCAACGGTCGCTATCTCCACAGGAGCCGAGCTCTGGTCAACAGCAGTAGTCTCTTTGACAGCAGGAGCGTCTTCAACAGTCGGAGTCGCAATCCCAGAAGTAGTTCCCGAGGATCCCTTCTTCTTGTCTTTCTTGCCTTTCTTTCCTTTCTTGGCTGTCGTGAAATCCCAGAGATCGTCCGCGGTTGCCTCTTGGTTGTCTTGTCCCGTGGCTGCGGAGTTCCTAAATGGCTGGCTTGGCTCTTGTTTTTCCGGTTTGCTGGCATCGGCAGGTGGTTCAAGGTCTCGTGCTTCGCCAGCGGCGGACGAAGGTTCAAAGTCCCAGTCTTGAGCGGACTGCTTCTTGTTCTTCTTGCCTCTCTTGCCCTTCTTACCGCCCGTCTCTGTCGAGATGTCTTGTGGTGTCAGTTCTTCTGGTGCACCTGCAGAAATCTCTTTGCTAGCTTCGACTGTTATGGGTGCAGGTTGCTCCTCGCTCTCAGCTAGAACAGCTGGAGTCTGAGAACCGTCGGTGGGCTCCAGGGGTGTGGACGCGCCAGATGGTTCAATGTCCGGCACATCGAATGTTGACTGTGCCTTCTGGCGATTCTTCTTGCCCTTCTTCCCTTTTTTGCTGACAGGCTCCGCCCAAAGATCCTCTGCAGATGGTTCCACAGGTGCGTCTACGCCCGCGATGTCCTTGGCTGACTCTGATGCCTCACCGGACGCAGCATTGTCCTCGTCAGTGGCGATGGGAATGTCCGTGATCTTCGACTCGTCTGGTGCCGGAGCACTTGACTCGCCACCAGTTTCTGAATCAAGATTGTCAAAGATAGGTAGCGACTTCTGGCGATTCTTCTTGCCCTTCTTGCCTTTCTTGGAGGTGAATGCCCATTCGTCGTCCGGTGTGGCTTCAACAGCTGCCTCGGCGATTGGGCCATCCTTGACATCAGGAGGGCCATCCACTGTCGTGTCCTGAAGGGCGCCACCTGGGTTTTGTAGCTCACCGTCAGCATGTTGCGAGTCTGATTCAACCGAAGCTACTTGGCTGGTAGACGGGGTTTCCGTTACTGCGAAAGCGGTCTCATCTTGTGCCTTGGCGCGACCCTTCTTTCCTTTCTTGCCCTTCTTCTTTCCAGAAGCGGTTTCCAGCTCCCAGTCCATTGCGTCAGACGGTTGTGCTTCCTCAATGTCGGGAATTTGCTCGTCAATGGCTGGAGCTGCTTCATGATGGAGGGCGGCCTGGGATGACGGCTGGTCTAACTGCTTAGTTTGGGTGAAATCTTGTGCAGGTTCTTCCTTTAATCTGGTACCATCAACATCTGTGGATTTGGGAGCATAATCCTGCGGTGACGCTTGTTGGTCGGGTATCAAAGCGGCAGCGGTGTCTGCAGTGTTATGTGTGGCATGGGCCGATTCGCTGACGGGTGTTAATGGCTGCACATCCGCTGTGGGGCCACTAACGTTAGGCCCATGCTCGCTGGACTCGCCTAACTCAAGGCCCACTGAACGCTTTGTTGGCGCTTCGTCCACTGAGCTCAACTCGTGTGCTGGTGATTCAGTTTCCACCTGAGTACCATCGTCATGGCCGGGCATGCTGTCGTCCACTTTGGTATCCGCTGCCTGTTCCTTCTCTTTCCCCTTTCGGAGGCCAAACAAGCTGCTGACGGCCGAAACTGACGGAAGGATCGACAGGGCAGCGGTGACCAAGCCTTTGTTTGCTGGCGGCTCTCCGCTTGCCTCCACACTTGGGCTGCGTGCCGCCGTACTCGTCACATCTCCTTCACCTTGACCGCTCGGGGAGAGTTGCTGGTCTGATTTGGCTGGTGGAGTTGAAGGCGTGTCATTCTCTCCCGAGTCCAGCGTATCATCCCCACCGGCTTCCTCCGGCAGAGGCGTGTTGATCGCGTCATATAAAGGGCTCTCTTGAGGGGCAATGGTTGACTCAGAGGGCTGAGGTGGTGTCGCCGGTTTCAGAGACTGCTCAGAGGTCTCAATCGGTGCTGTTGGCGTGATAGATCGCTCAAAATCCTTTGGCGGCGAAGGCGGCATGACAGACCTCTTAGAGATAGGGAGATCGTCGAGAGTCGTAGTCCCATTGGAGGATGTGGTCGGCTCAGAAGGGGCAGGCACCTCAAACACTGTTGCCTCCCCAGGCGAAGCAGGCTGCTGCTCAGATGTGATGATGGGCTCGAAAACTGTAGGATGCGATGATGGTGACGGTGGCAATGCGACAGCAGGCTCGCTGCTTGGGAGTTCCTCGGACGTAGAAGGCTCGTCTAGCGCAGCAGACGCCGACGGTGAGCCCTCGAGAGTCGCTTCCTCAGGCCCCCAGACAATCTGTGTCTTCTTCGCCTTTTTGCCCTTTTTGCCCTTCTTCGTAGTTGTCGGAGTAAAGCTCTCATCGGCCTCAGGTGTGGTCACCGCCTGTGCTATCTCAACAGGCACATCTTCGTTAATGAAGCCGCTTGGAAGACCACCAGTCGGCAATTCTCTGTCCTGGACCTCCGCTGATGAAACAAGCGTGCTGCCGGGCTGTTCACTGGCAGATGTAACAGGAGCATCATCCTTTGCTGGCTCGTCAAGCTCCGAAGTAAACGCCTGCTTCTTGCCCTTCTTCCCCTTTTTGCCCTTCTTCGCACTTGCCTGCCAAGTTTCGGGCCCAGGCTCAGAGGCAGCGATGCTCCTTTCTTCCGTTGAGAGAACTGGACCGTCCTTCTGAACGAGCGTCTCCTCCTGGCTTGGCATGATTGGTACGTCAGAAGCAGGTAATTCTGGCTCGTTCGGCTCAGCTGCCGGGGTCTCCGGCAAGTTTCCCGGAAGAGCATTGTCAGAAAGGTCATTGCTCGGAGCTATTTCCGCCTCCTTGACCTCGACCGCTGGAGTCTCTGAGAAAGTTTCTGGAAGTGTGTCTTCGGCAAGATCATCCTTGGGAGGCATTTCTGACTCAAGCACATCATTCGCCGGCGTCTTTGTAAATCCTCCTGGCAGCACCTCGCTAGGGGTTTCGATCTCCGGAGTCTTTTCAACTTCCCAGGACTGCGATTTCTTCCCTTTCTTGTCCTTCTTGCCCTTCTTGCCTTTCTTTGCAGGAGTAATTGCCCACTCAGACTCAGCGTCCGCCTCTGGCTCGAGCTTAGGTCCATCAGGAGCCTCCTCTTCAACGTGAGTGCGCTCCAGATCTCGAGTTTCAGGGACCGGCTCCGCGACAAGTGTCTGCTCTTGGCTTAAAGAAGGAGGATCATTGGACAGCGGCGCATCACCTTCGCCTCCTCCTGATAAGTTCTCAGCAGGCTGCTCGGAATGCCCTACGTCGGCAGTTTGCTCCTCCGCCTCCCAGGAGATGACCTGCTTGCCCTTTTTCTTCTTGCCCTTCTTCGAGGTTGACCTCTCCAGTGGTACAGGCGTAAGTTCAGCTTGCGCCTCAGTCGCAGGTGTAGCAGTTGAAGTATCTTGACTTTCAACCAATGTGGGCGACGAAGGACGGCTTGCTAGCGGGGAAGCTGGAAGTGGTACCTCGGAAGGAAGTTCGGTCTCGTCACTCGCTGTTGTTGGTTTGACGTCCTCCGACGGCATCACAGAAGAACCTTCAGCGGGAGTAGAACCATCAGTCACATCCTCCGGCTTCCAGACGACAGCCTGCTTGCCCTTCTTCTTCTTGCCTTTCTTGGAGGATACGCTGACAGACCTCTCGAGGGCCGCTGTGGTAACTTCGGGCTGCTCCTTCGTCACAACAGCTTCTTCCATCCCAGGTGCCTCCTCCATCGGAGTATTGCGACCGCGAGCCTTCTTCTGTTTCTTGTTGCTCTTCTTCGAAGACGTTGACTCAAAGAAGCCATCATCTTGATCCTGAGCTGTTTGAGTGCTTGATGGGATAGGCAGGGGAGTGGAGAACTCTTCTTGTCCTGGAGTCTCCATGGCTTCCTCAACAGGAGCGGCTTCGCCAGTAGGCATGTTCTCAGAGGTCAACGTTTGCTCTGGAAGAGGCTGGTCCTCAACAGGAGTTTCTCGCTCAAAGACAGTTTCCGTCTCCGCAGGACTGTCCACCGTCTGTCCCTTGCGTCCTTTCCGGCCCTTCTTGCCCTTCTTGGTCGGAATAAAGCTGAACTCGTCAGGGGTGAGCAGCTCCTCTGCGGACTTGATACTTCCAGACGGACTGTCAGGCCTGGAAGTAGACGCTGCCCTGTCCTCGGCATCAGTTTCGAAGCGGTCATTAACTGCTCCAGTCTTGCTCGCTGGAAGTGCATGGCCAGATGAAGAGTGGTCTCCGTGCATGAGAGCAGCAACGACTCCGCTGCCGAAAAGACCCGCAGCTACACCTGCGGCTATGTCCAGATCTGAGCCAGACTGATCCTCGTGTTTGCGGCTAGGTGATGGACTGAGGGATCGATTTCGAATCCGAGCGTCATCGAGCGTCTTGGTCGACGGCGGAGTCTGATGGAGGAGGTCTGAGCTGCGGTCTTTCGTCATGGGCTCTACGGACGTCGGCTCTTTGGCCGGTCCTATCTCCTCATGAGACAGTCGAAGGGATTCTGAATCCCTGGGCAGTAGAGGCTCATCTGCTAGCGACGTTCCGCTGCTCGCAGGTAGAGGTGGCAGTTGTGAAAGGTCGTCGCGCTGTTGGCTTTCTGCGGTTGGACTTATATTGCCCGGAGTATGCTCCTCCAGTGACCGTTCTTCAACGGTGGGCACAAGCCCTGGCTCAACCGTCGTTATGGAAAAGTCGCCAGGCAAATCCACATCCTCAATAGCAGGCCCGAAACTATCCCTCCTATACACCGGTGACTGAGCAGCAGAGTGGAAAGTATCATCCATCGACTGGCTCCCATCAACCGACTCACGCCGGGACTCCAGCGGAAGCTCGTCTACCTCCGGCGCCCTTTCTGCCCTTGGCGTCAGCTCTGCCGATCCCAGCGGCTCAGATCGGTCCAGAGCAGCAAGCGCAGTGTCAAGACGCAGCGCCTGTCCGCGCTCATGTTCACTCATTTCGGCGTGGGGAGCGAGACTCAGGTAGTCTACATCTTCCTCCCGTCTCTCAAGCTCTGGGGCGGGCGACTCCCGGCTTGAAGCAGGTTCGCTAGGTGGGAGTGCGGGGTATTGTTGATCTTCGTAGTCGGTCGAGAGGCTGCCCGAGCTGGTCTTCTCGACCAGATATAGCGGCTTGGGCTCGCCGAGCATCTGCCGGCCCCATGAGTTCGGACGTGACCGCGGTTTAGGTACGCTGCCGATCTCCGGGGTTGGAGTGGAGGGAGAGGGGATGGGTGAAGAACGGCCTATGCCTGGGGATGGAGGCACGGATCGTTGGCCGATCCGGAAGTGGATGGGTATCGCGGTCTGGGATGGGGATTTGGTCGGTGTCTCGAATGCGCTGCGTCGGCGCACGTGAGTCTTAGTGGTCGACAAGCTGGTTCTCTCCTGCTGGTGCTGAGCGGGAGGTGTATCCGGTCTACTCTCCGGAAGAGCTGGTAGCTCTTGCTCGATCTCCATGTCCAACTCTCGATTTGGAGAACCGGGCACGCTAGGTGGTAACGGCAGCAGATCACCATACTGCGGATCTATAGCAGGCTTGATGACCCGCTGTACGATTTCCGGATCGACAAGCTGTGACCCCATACTGATGCTGCGGGCTCGCCCCGGCGGAGTGACACTCCTCTCGGGCTCGACAGCGCTTGCCGGTGGTGATGGTTGGTCCTCCTTTCCCGAGGTACCTCTGGTGGCTTTCGGGCGGGCGTCCTCCTCCACCTCGGCTCCTGATCCCACAAGAGCCGACGCCAGAGCGGCACCCGCCAAGCCGGCACCCGCGCCTAGGATGCCGGCATTACCTAAAAAAGACTGCTTGTCTTCGGAGTCTTTCTGGGTCTCGGAACCGCCGCCGTTGGTTCCTTTGAAGAGGCCGAAGAAGCCGCCGCTGGAGCGCTTCTCTTCTTTGCTGCTCTTCTCGTCTTTACTGTCTTTGCTGCTCCGCTTCTTGCGGTCTTTGCGGTCTGAGGAGGGAGGTGCCGAGACGACGGATTGGGCTTCTTCGACCTCATCCGCCCAGCTGCCGTTGGACCGACCTTCGCGGCGGTCATCGTATCTCGTGGGCTCCGAGACGAGGGAGCTGACGTCGCGGTCTATGGGTTTGAAGGAGTCTCTCCTTTTATCGGGCGGTTCCCCTTCGTCTGGTCTGTCATAGGTGTCCCTGGTGCTCTTGCGCCGACTCTTCTTGTCCTTCTTGCTGGAACTCTCGACAGACACTTCGGAAGGCGCCACAGACCTGCTCGGTGAGTCGTAGTTATCATAAGTCGAGTCGCGTTTCGACTTCTTGTCTTTCTTGCTAGAGCTCTCAACAGACACCTCAGATGGCGCAACCGACCTGCTAGGAGAGTCGTACGTGTCGTAAGTCGAGTCACGCTTAGACTTCTTCTTCGACTTCTTCGACGGCGTATCCCACTCATCGTCCTGTGCCGGGACAGCCGTCCTCTGCAGGTCGCTGAACGCATCAACCGGAACAGAGACGGACCGGTCGTCGGACGGAGTAGGTTCTTCCACGTCGTCCCAAGCCGAGCCGGACTTCCGGTTCTTCTTGCCCTTCTTGTCCTTCTTGCTGCTCTTGGGTTCCTCCCACTCGTCATTACCCATGCTCGCGGGCTCTGAAACGAGGACACCGGACGTGAAGCTCTCCTCCGCTCGATCGGCTTTGTCACGCTTCTTCTTGTCCTTCTTGCTAGACTTGGTGTCTTCCCACTCCTCATCGCGGGTTTCGGGGACGGTCTTTTCGTACTCGACGTCACGGGGAGTGGGTGATGCTTCCACCGTGGCACCCTTGTCGCGCTTCTTCTTCTTGTCCTTCTTACCAACCTTGGCATCTGCCCACTCGTCCTCAGCTGTATCCACAACCGACTCCCGCTCGACCGCACGAGGCGTAAAGCTCTCCTCCTCTCTATCCTCCTGTCGGTTAGTCTTATCCCGCTTCTTACCTTTCTTACCTTTCGCCTCCCATTCATCCTCAGGGTCAGCAACGACCGACTCCACCTCCGTCTCCCTCGGCGTAGAGCTTCCCTCGTCCCTGGCGGCTCGATCCCTCTTCTTCTGCTCTTTCTTACTCAGCTTGGGCGCCCACTCCGCCTCGCGGGGATCGGCAACGACAACGTCTGGCTCTCGCGCGGTAGAGCTCTCGTCATCAAAGTCTCGCAATCTAGCAGCCTTGTCGCGCTTCTTCTGCTCCTTCTTGCTCAGCTTCGGCTCCAAGTCAGGCTCGGGTGCCGGCTCTTCCTTGACGAGGGGCTCACGGTCGACGAAATCGATAGTGTCACGCTTGGATTTCTTGCCATTCTTCTTGGACTTTGGAGTAGACTCCCACTCATCCTCTACCGGCGCCTCTTTCTGTGAAGCAGGGGCGTCATCTGGCGCAAAGCCGCGCTCTCGAGGCTTCGTTTGAGCAACCGGCTCGTCGACGACACCCAGATCAGTCACAGTCTCGGCGAACGGTTGCTGATACGGTAGCTTGTTGGAGCTGTGAGGAGGCGCGTTCCGATCTTGAACCTTTGATGAGCCGTTGTAAACATTAGAGCCGGGAGGAGAGTCACGGCGCCGATAGGTATCATCCTCGATCACGATGTTCGGATCAAACCCAGAGCTCTGTAGCCCTGCCGCAAGAGTGGCCGTGAAGTCCAAGTCATCAGCGAAAGCGCCAGGCATCTGTTTTTGGGAGGTGTGATGGCTGGGACTTGGTGGTTTGGGGCCGGGCTGGGGTGGCTGCTCATGGTCATCGACGATGGATCTGGATCCTGGTGGAGTAGAAGTAATTATGCTTGGCCGTTCCGGTTCGACCCTGCGAACTGGTGACGGTGAGCGCTCCTTCTTTTCAGTAGCAGGATTGATCTCCTTCTTCGTCTGCTCTTTAGGGGTCGAGCTCGACGACATGCCAGGCAACGTTCCAGATGCCGCGGCCGCGGCAAAAGCAGCAGCCAGGTCGCCCCAGCCACCACCAGTCTTCTTCTTGTTGCCAAGGACTGACTTGAGCTTCTCGGCCGCCTCGCGTTCTTCAGCTGTGCGGTCGGGGCTCGAAGGATTGTAATGCTTGGTGTCGTTCTCGCCCCAAGTGACAGATTTGCTCGTCGGAGTGTCAGGCGGGGCCTGCCGAACTTCACCGCGTGGGCCCAGGACAACGGAGGGACTAGGTGATCTGGATCTAGACCTGGATCTGGACCTCGACCGCTCGCTCCTTTGAGGCTTGTCCTCCGTGGGCTCGGACCTCGAAGCTGCCCTGCCTCGTTGCTCCTGCTTCTCCGGCATGGGCGTCGGCTCCGGAGTAGGTCTAACGAGGTTGAGCAGGGGGCGCTCGCGCTCACACGATGGGTCGCGAGACATCCATTTTGGCGGCGAATCTCGGTTGGGATCGAGGGACGTCGGAGGTACGCGGAACATGTGCAGTTCCCGCGGAGTAATAACGTGGTCGATGCGCACATCGGCGTTGGGACCGTCATACTTACTCTTCTCATGAGGATGTTCCATGGCAGGCGGTGTTACGATGCGGACGACCGGATCATCTCCTGCGTCGTTGTATTTCTCCAGCACCGAGGGATCAGGAGAGCGCGAGCGGGACTCCTCCTCACGCTCGGCTTCCTTCTTGAGGCGATACCAGCGGTTAGCTTCCTCGATCGGGTCACGGGTAGGTTCTGCCTCGCGCGCTCGTCTTCGGTCCTTGTTATTGGCGGCGGCAATGACCGCTGCGATAACCTCAGGGTGGGCAGGAATGGTGGAGTGCTCGGTCTCGTCTACAACGGCCTTGATCTGAGCGTGGTCGATGGCTCTGATGTGGGCCTGTTCCTTCTCATAGGAGTCCTTGCGGCTCATGCGCTCGGGCGGGTCCAGATCGTCGTCCCATTTTGGCTCGCGTTCGATGGTCATGACAGCCGGAGTAAGCGGACGAGCGGGAGTAGTGAACTGCGGTGTCGGGAAAGCATCGTCTTCCACTTGGAACTGGAAGGGGTCAACCGATGGTGCAGGTCGCTCGACCTCGACCTCACGAGTCTCCTTGTGCCGAGACTTTCTTGAAGGAGGAGGCTCAGATGGTGCGAGAATAGGGATTTCCTTCCCTTCCTTCACAAGAAGCGCCTTCTGCCTCTCAATCTCGGCCTGGATTTCCTCCAGCTCCTTCCGCTGTCTCTCACGCCTTTCTCTCCTTCTCTCTTCTTTCCGTTTGGCTTCCGCTACCCGCTCGTCGACAACCAGCGCGTTGCTCTTGACACTATCGCGACGCTTCTTATCCTTCTCCTTCTCCTCAATCTTCTTATCGTCGCGTCGAGCCTCGTCCTTGTTATCGCGCTGGCGCCTCTTCTCGAACTCGCGATCAGCAAGGGCCCGTTCCTCGGATAGACGGCGCGCCTCCTTCTCGCGTTCTTCGACAACCCGGCGCGCCTCCTTCTCCCGTTTCCGGGCGAGCTCCCGCTCCTCTTCAAGTCTTCGAGCCTCCTTCTCCCGCTGGCGAGCAGCGTCACGCTCGTCCTCGGTCCTGCGCGCCTCCCTCTCGCGCTCTCGCTTGTCACGACTGCTCGACAGAACTGCACCGCCGATAGCAGCGGCCGCAACACCAGCGACAGCAGCTTCAGCAAGCCCAGGACCGTCAGACTTGCGCTCGGACTTCCGCCTCTCCTCGCGCTCGCGCTCACGGTACCTATCCTCCTCAATCCTCCTAGCCTCGAGAACCCTGGTTGAGACAGGTACTATCGGTTTCGGAGCCTGGATAGGCACAGGGGCTGGGCGCGAGACATTCACTGGGCTCTCGTGCGGGTGCTGCGTGTATCCTGCTATGACTGACCCGGTGGTCTCGAAGCGGCCCGGATCGGACGTCGGGACGGGATACACCATGCGCATAGGCTGCTGTGAGGTGCGGTTCGCCTCGATAGAGGCGCTGCTTGTCTGGGGAACTGGTGCATGAGGATCATACGCCAGAGCTTGAGGACGTTGGTACTCGCCAGGCCGGAAGCCACAAGGGGTGTTGATGTAGCCCCTCAAGGAGTTCACGGGACCGAACATGGCAGGATCAACAGCAGATGCTTTACGGTTAGGAGGCCGGATTTCCTCCGGCGGGGGTTGAGAAATGATCGCCGGCGCCGCGGTGTGGGTCGGTAGCCTGGTTTGAGGCAGATGGGTGCTCGAAAACTGCGCCGAGCCGTACGCAAGCCCGGCGTCGTAGTCATCGCTGCTGCTGCCGTCGTCGTTGTCGCTGGCCGACTCCCAGTCGGAATCGTCGGAGTCGTGGCGACGACCCGGTTTGGAAGATCCGATGCCGCGCGCACCCTGGCTATCGGAAGTGTTATGTCTGCTCAGACGGCTTATCGCCGCCACGCCAGCGGCAACCTGCGACGGGCGCGAGCGGCCCGCGCGGATGAGGTCCTTGTCATTCTCTGCGCGCGCATAGAGGGACAGTTTGCGACCTAGCTCGAGTATCTCCTCGTCAGTCTGGGCGCGCCGGAGGGCAGGGCGGCCATCGGGACCGAGGACTGGTGCGGAGGGATCGCGGTAGGACGTGTGGGCTGGCGCATGACGCGGACTGTTCACGGTGGACTTGGGGATGTACCCTTTACCATATGCGAGGTCACTGTCGACCGAGGAGGAGGAAGAGTTCTTGGACCGAAAGGCGCGGCGCTTCTTCTTCTTCGAGCTGTGGGATTTCGCACTCGAGGTGAAGAAGGAGCGTATGCCGAAGCCGCGGGGCTTCCGGGAGATGTTGAGGAGGGAGGACGAGGTTGAGGATGTATTCGAGGTGCTCGAGTCGGCGCGCGACCGCAGTGAGACGTTGGATGGTTGATGTTGGGGTATCATGGTGGAATACTGCGGAGCTTGAGGGCCAGGAATGTAGGTAGATGACGGGCCGGCAGTAGCAGCAAGCTGCTCTCTGGAATGTCTCCGTTCGGCGCGTCGACGCCGAGAGCTTTCGGGGCTCCGGCGCCGAGAGTCGCGCAACATGGTACCGGCTGGTTGACCGCCAGTAACGTTTGACGGAAACAGGAATGCAGACGTCACGGGTCACTCATTCGTTCAGTCGTTCAGGCATTCATCGGTGTTTCCGTCCTTGGGTGTGGTAGTGTGGTTCTGTGTATCCGTTTATCTAGGCGGGTCTATAATACAGACCAGACTTGGATATTATGTTGTAGCAACGGATGTAAGTTCCAGGTTTGTTGTTTTGATTTTGGAAGGATTTCAAGACTAAAACTAAGTCTACAAGGGGGGACAAGATAGCTGGAGCCTGGTAGGGCTGGTCTGATGGTGTTACCGGCGCCACGATTGCCAGCGGGTTGTAAAAGTGGAGAGCTACACTACACTACTACCGCAGCGGTACTGTACTGTGCTTACATAGGTGTAGAGGTAGGTTGCCTTCAGCTCGCATCGTCTTGTTTGTTGGCTCGGGCCCGGGCTGGCTGCCAGCACAAAATCGGGAGGCGGGGAGATCATTGTTGCTGCTGGTGTTTTGACTCGCCAACCAAAACAAACCGGGCTCCACTCTTTCGACCCCACAGCCAAGACAGCACATCACGAATTCACGACGAATTCACGACGCTAAAGACCCTGGCTGCCTCTTTTGGCTTCCAGGGAGCACGTGACCGTGTCCACCTTGAACGGCCCGAGACTCGGGAAGGTGCGACCGTCTCGGCTGCTCCCGCGTCGTGATGTCTGAATATCTTGTCTCTGTCTTTGGCTCCATTCAATTTGGCATCCTGGATCCTTCTTTCAAAGCTACTATTCTCCTGGTCATCAATTGAGAGGTGGTACATGATTTCTGTAGGCGGAAATCAATAGCAAGAGCTGAAGAGGATTCGCCTAGACTGTGCTGGGAAGCTTGGTCATTAGTCTCCGTCTCAGTATCCTTGGACTTAGTTTGAAAGCCTCGTAACCCTGTGGAACTACCGCTTTCGGTTCTGATGCAGCGAAGATCCGAAACAACCCTCGTGGAGTGGCTGATAGAAATTAGCAGTGTCTGAGCAATTGCTGGGCAAATAATGGCTCGCGCCAGACTCATCTTCACTACATCGGCGACCTTCAAGTCTGTTATATCAGTAGGATAGGCGGGATCGACTACCGGACTTCTCAAGGTCACAAAATCCATTAGGCGGAAGAGAGAGCGGTATGCACAAGGGGAAGCATGTTCAGCTCTATAATTATGAGTTCATACATCTATGCACACCCTAGACACTTCTATCTACCCGGCATACCCATCACATAGTCTCCCATGACATAGTCTGTCTATTTATGCAAAATCCCCCTCAGCCACAAACTCCCTCCACATGCTGTCTATTCACACTCTAACAAGGTCAACAGACAGAAATCCCATCTACCTTAAGTAGCCTTGAACGTCGAGTTCAGCGCCCCCAGCTTGATGTTCGAGTAAACCACACTCGCATCCGGATGAGCAGCCTCGACAGTCTTCGGGTCGCCAGCAGCAGGGTCGCACCTCCCCCTCGCAATACCGGGCTTGGCACTGTCAGCCTCGACGGGATAGTTGCTGTCCAGCCAGTTCATGGACACGGCATGGTCGTCCCACACGCTGAGCACGAGCACCATCTTCTTCAGCTGCTCGCCCATCTTGGCCATCCCTCCGATGGTGGCGAAGTAGTTGTTGTCGCCGAAGACGGTCTTCTGCTGCGCGCAGAACTGGTCGCTGATGTCGTTGACCGGGTCGATGCCCTCGATGTTGACCACGGAGTTGGGTATGACCTTGCCTCCCTGCACGTAGAAGCGCTTGATGCTCTTGAGGGCCCCCGTGTCGGTCCCGGAGTCGGTTATGAACTGCGTCACGATGGTGAAGGGCTTGGAGGTGTCGACTGTCTTGGAGGTGCCGTAGAAGTCCTGGTCGCCCATGCGGAAGGAGTTGAAGTCGCACCCATCTGGGAGATTGTTAGCTTAGTGAGCGGAAAAGATGTAGGAGGACAAGAAGAGAAGACACATACCCTTGTCGCACATGCCCGAGTAGCGGTCGTCCCCGTTGCCGCAGTCGGTGCCCTCACACCTGGTCTGGCCGGTCACCTTGCAGGGGTGAGGAGTGTAGGCAGCTGCGTCCAAGTTCGCCTCCCAAATGTCCATCTCAGCACAGCACGAACCATACTTGCCTGAACCGGAGTTGGCGTCGTTGGCGGAGCCGCCCCAACCCTCGACGTTGGCCTGTTGTTGCGGGTTAGAGTTATTCATGGCTCGGAAGTGAGGGGACGACATACCTCTCCGTTGATGAACTTGATGTCTGTAGGGCACTGACTGTCGCAGTAGCCTGTGCCGTACTTGGCTCCAGCTTTGTTAGTGGAGAACTTGGACAGGCCGCCATCCTCGTCCATCTCGGAGAAGTACACGGCTCCGTTGAGTCCACAAGGGAGGTTGCTGACGTCGACGTCGAAGGTGAACTCCTTGTTCAGGAGGTTGAACATGCGATACTTGGTGTCGCTGGCCATGAGGTAGACACGTGACCCGATGTTAGCACCGTTGTCGTTCTTGGTCACGAACTTGAGCTTCAAGGCGCCAGAAGAGGGCGTCGTGATGCCATACGTCTTTTCGTAGTCGGCTCCATCGATGGCGCAGTTGGTGGCACAGGTTTTTCCATCCGGGCAGGCGGTTGCGTTCCACTTGTTGCCGTCATAGCAGTTGGTGTATCCTGTCTTGACGTGGGTCCATCTCCAGTTGGCCTAGGTATGCCCAGTTAGGATAACTAATCGCATCGTAGTACGGGGGCTGAGAGGCATGGGCAACTCACGTCCAAGACCACGGTAGTGCTCTCCTTTGTGCACGAGCCGGATTTTGTGCAGACCTGGATAGGCAGAGCAGGGTGCTTTTCAGCAGTGTTTGTTCCAACCTGCTGGCCAAGCACAAGGCTGGCGAAGGAGAGGGCTGCAAGCGACCGGACATACATGGTTGCGGCGTCAAAAGGTCTGATGTCACCCAACAGGCGGAACCCGGATACCTGAAGCTGATAGAAGGGAGAGAAAGACGTAGGGAGGTGTCGTGATAGAAAACATCACTTTGGCGCATCTTGTGCTCGCCATCTTATACTCCAGCTGTCTGCTGATGGGGAGCGACTCGCCCCAGAGCCACCCAATATCGCGCGGAGCGAGCCATAGCCGCAAGACAGGAGAAATTTTGAGGAAAACAGCTCACAGAAGACTTCTTCTGATCGAATGGGCCAACTCGTTACGGAGGCGGTTCCCGCATGTCCGTCCCTGGCCCCAACAGGCATACTACAAGCAGTACTGATCGCTGAAAAACTCCATTCGAGATGCGACGGCATGACAGCGTCTAGAGGGAGGCTGATGAGATGTCAATAAGGAGCCGCGCCGGGCTCTCGGCGTCCCAATCTTGAGATGGCTCCAGATCTGTCAAGCGAGACCCGTAACCATCTCGTCGCCGCGGGATACAGTGTTGAGCCGCCTGCGTGGGTGTTGTAGGACTCCACATGTTGTCGGATATATAGAGTCGTTGGGGTAATTGGGGTAGTGTGGATAGCAAGTGTAGTAACGGCGTGGATAGAAGCATTGGAAGCATTGCGGCTGGTATTAAGCGGGAATATAGCCAGATGACCTCCCTCGGAGTCGAGCAGCCGAGAAGTCAGGGTGCAGATCCAAGGAATCTTGATCTCGTGGCCGGTGCATGACGGAAGAATTGGAAGAAATGAGATTGGTCTTTGGAAAGAGATAAAGGGGTCCCATCCGGGTTATCAGGTGCCACCAAGGCTTGGAGGGTGCCATGAGGCTCGTAGCAATTTAGGTGATGTTGAATCTCGGTTGCTGATTCGGACAAGATCCGATAGCGCAAAGGTGAGAAAACGGTGGGGGTGTGGCTCACCTAGGTGAATGCTATTTCCATCACCAGATAGAAATGTCGAATCACCCTACAGTCATGTCCCGTTTACCATGTCTAATCTGCAACTTGAGAGCATCTTCTGAACTTGCCATAGGGAAGCCAACCCTGATCGCGAGTTCAGAGCTCCTCAATGCAGGCTCGTTGGCTTCGTGCTGAGGAAGGCAGAAGCCAAGGAACCACTGGTCTGATATATCACACACGGAACACAGTAGTACTGCTGCAAGACCTCATTTCACTGGCGGGTGGCTGTTGGACTTTCCACGACCTCGAGATAGCCAAGACTCACACGTATGTTGTGTATGCAATGATACTCGCCGCGAGCCTAATCTTCCATGAGAAACACCAATCGGTAGCGCGTCATCTTGGTATGTAACAAGAAACAATTTGGCATGCCCGCTATCTAATTCTCATGGGGAAATTTTGAAGTAGCAATGATCTGGCCAACACCCGCCTGTCAAGTACTGTACCTACTCAGACTCCGGTTCCACTACGAGCAGCCTCGAATTGAATGGCATACCAGCCTTCTTGATCCTGGATTTGTCCTCTTTGGTGGACGTCCCGGGCTGTAGTTGAATTTTCCACGTCGTGAACACGATTGAGGACAGATAGGATGTCACGATGCCGCAGCATGGAACTCCTTCAGTCTGACTAACGTCGGCCGCCTCATGGTGGACATACTCGGCACTGAGAAAACATGGTAAGTGATGCTACCAACCTTGAGAGGAGTCGAGATATCCTCCTCGGGGGTCAGTGATGGACTGAGGCGTAGTCGATTAGTTACCAGTTCCGAAAGGAATTTGAGAGAAGTGTGAAGTAATCACGAAGGCTCACGAGAAGGATTCGGAAATGAAATCAAAACCAAGCTGGTCGTAGAGGAGAATATTCTTCAACAACTCAAAGTTTTTCTTGTCTTTGCTCACATCGCTAGGCTCACATAGTTGCAATGCCAGGTATACGTCATAGAGATCTGCCCAAACAAAATTCGGGGTGGCATGGTCACCTCCCAAGCCGTCTGGTATGTCCCTATAGCTATTATCATCATTCTTTGAGTTTTGCTGATTCTAGAATAGGGGTAATATTGGCGCTTAAGTCTGCTCTGTGATGATGCAGTAGCTTAAATCAAACATGCCCCAACGACTACTTGTTGGATATGAGAATCCGTTAGGCGACTATCAGACTAATGATAATGTGCTAGGTCTTTATTCCTGAGTCTCCCTGATTCCAGGCCCGCCATGGGAATAAGGAGAAGGCGACTACGACCATCAGGCAGCTTTATAGTGGTATCAAGGCTTACAAGTTTGAAGAGAAATATGGGATTATCGTGAGGATAATCCAGCATGGGAAGGAGCAGCTACTAGAGGGTCCCAAGTACATCCACGTCTGTAAGGGCCTCAATCTAGTCACTTTCGCACCGTGATGATCCTCGCCATATCCCAGCAATTCGCCGGTCTCACTATTATCAACACCTACTCAACTTGTACATCGCATATACCAGCTTGTATGAGATGAAAGCAGGTCGCTAATTTCACAGACTTCTTCGCCCCCGCCGGTTTACGCGCCCTCTTCCTTGGCACCGTCGTTCTACCGTGAGCTTCGCTTCGAAGTTCAGGGGGGGGAAGACAACAGTATGGTTTGACTTTGGGTAGCCGTTCCGCAGCTGAGATTGACGGGCTGTACGAGCGTAAGATCCCGCCATGGAGGTGGTCCAAGACTGTCACGCCTGCCGAGGAACAGATGCTGTCGTTGTACATGCCAAGGGTGGCGTCATGGAGGATTAGGAGTAGAGTCATGCTCGAGCTTGGTCAGAGAGATCAAAGCATAAACAACACTTGCAGTCAGTTATAGCGCAGTGGAGAGCGAGCGCGCCAGTGGGGATAGGAAAGGGAAACGAGCGTGGGATGGATCACACAAACATGTACATCTGTCTGTCAAACTTACAAGTTTCCTCTGAAACCGTCTGATTTCTAGACAATCTCTAGGGGTGACGAGGTAAGATAGTTAGGGGAGATTTAGGTTTGGGGGCTTGAGTAAGCGCTGCCAGTCCTTGGTGTTTTTTCTTACTACAAAAAAGAAATAATAACTCATATGATTCCATCGAATTGTTCTTATTATTGGTCTTGATTTATCTTTATTTATGATTAAAAATAAAAGAGATGAAAACCAGTATGAAAAGAATGACGAAACAGTGTCATCGTTAGGCACACTGCGGAAGTCCAAGCAGCTTTGTGGAGCCCTTTTTTTGCTTCTTGCAAACATCCGTGTCACACATTTCCGAGCCGCGCCTTCAACTTCATCCTGTAGTAAGAAAGGGATATCGTATTCCTCTTCCTGGTTTCTTCACACGTATCACAAATCGGATATCTGTGTTCCTCTATCAAGCCTAGAACCAGCACAAAGACCTTCTTGGCAACCGCTCAAGTGCAAAAGGTCCACAGGGCAGAAGAGGACGCAAAGTGACGGCATCAACCGTCATCCTCCTACCATGGTGCCCATCCTCTCAACCCAATGGGAAGTGCGCGCCATCGCCGGCGAGCCCAAGGCCGTCGTCCGCGTCCGCAACCTGCAAGCGATAGTGCAGGGCGGCACGGACGCCTGGGGCCGGCCGGGCAAGGCCCAGCCCGCGCTCATATCCGCCGAGATCTCCTTCGTGCACCCCTTCGGCACCGTCTGCTCCGACGACCGGCTGAGCGCCGAGACGGTGCATTACGGTAAGCTGAGCAAGGCCATTCTGGAAGCCATCGATGACCTGAACAACGAACCCCCGCCGCCGGGGACCGACAACCAGCCTGGGCCTGACGTGTCGCCCACCATGAAGGATGTCCTCGACATGATCTGGGCGAGGCTTACGGGCCTGCCGGTTGATGGCAACGCGGAGGAGTTCAGCGGCAGTGAGGAGACGCCGTTCCTCAACTTGCTGTTTATTCGCTACATGAGCATCAACTTGACGTTTCCCAAGGCGTCGCTGCTGGGCGAAGGTGTGAGTCTGACGGCGAGCACTCTGTACGGTCCATTTGCCGGGGGGTACGGCTGCCTCAGATATGCATTAAGTCTTCGCCTGGTGAATCTGAAGGTGCCGACGCTGGTCGGCGTTAATCCCAACGAGCGGCACAACAAGCAGTTCGTTGTGGCGGACGTTGAGCTTGACAACTTCATCTGTCTGGAGGATATGTACACTGAGCTCGAGAAGGGGGTGGTTTCGGTGAGACATGGTAGCCCTGCTCCCTCTTTGATGCTGAACTGATGATTCTCTAGACGATGTCTCACTCCTCGTTCGAGACCCTGGAGGCACTGGGCGCCAAGATCACAGAGGTCATCTTTCGCGAAGTCAAGATGTTGAGCTCGGGAGACGTAGGGAGAGATGTGGAGCTTCCCATCAGGGTCACGCTGGAGAAGCCAACAGCGGTGCCGATGGCTGACTGCCCTGCGGTTGAGATGCGGACCACGCTCGGGGGCAAGGTGGTGGAAGGAGCAGAGTAGATTGGGGGGAAAGTGAACTAACAACCTCGCTGCTGTCCACTCGGACTTCAGCACCAGTGTGGGCGCTTGAGGAACACATTGGCCGATGTCAACCACGAATCCCAGACTCACACCGCTCGTTCAAGCTCAACTGGGCCTCTGCCAGTGTTCTTGTCGGCGCTCCGCGACCCGCTGCAAAAAAAGTTTAAGCGTCTTCCACCGCCAGTTCAGTTGCGAGATTCAACAGTTCAAACAGAGCTACCAGCACTTCCAACCGAGCTCTGGACTGAAAACATTCGCTTCTTGGCAAAGGAACGACATGCGTGGACTTCGCTGCATTCAATGCGCCTCAGCTTTGCAATCATCGGCGGGACACTGCAGCTATGGGTAGGGAGGGAGCCCATCTTGGTTGGAACGCCCCCTCGCCAAGAAGCCAGGAGTTGTGGCCATTAGCAAGATCATCTACGTCAAGATCTTGCTTAGCTATCCCAAAGATTAGATGCCTTACTCTGTATCTACTTATCTATAGAAAGAACCCACAAACACCTACCTGCCCGCTATCTATGAACAATTGTTGCTGTAACCCTTCAACTAGCCTCACCGTCTGGACAGAGGCGTATCCCCATTAGTAACCTCCCTCACAAGCTCCGGGTCAGGATCGAAGAGCATAACATGGAAGTGCTCAACAGCATGGATGGACTTCAACGAAGCCCAGTTCTTGAACCAAATGACCTTGTAACGCACAGTCAGCACCCTTGTCTCGCCCACGCACAACAGAAACAAACTCAAAAACCTACCCTATCCCTGGGTATCCTCCCACAGAAAGTCTTGGTGACAAATGCCTCGATCTCCCCCCTCGCCCGATCCGTCAGGTCGCCCGTGGCCGGATCATCCTCCAGCTCGAACTTGGTCCAGACGACGAGATGCACAATCCGCGGGTCGATCCCGTAAGGCCAGTCGTTGAACAGGATCTTGTAGTCCTCTGGGTACTCGAAGGGTCCGCCGCCCCGGGCGACGACGGGCGTCTCCCAGTGGAGTCGATGGCCGAGGACAAAGTTCATGACGCTGCCGTGCTCCTTGCGCAGGCGCCAGTTGTTCTCAAGGTAGCGCCGCAGGTCGGAGGGGAGGCGCTGGAACAGCTCTAGGCGGTTGGAGGCTATGATTTGTCGGACCTCGGACCAGGGCTGCGGGTGGTAGGCGGAGTCAGGGGTGCTGATGATGCCGAGGTCCTTGGGTGAGAGGTTGAGGAGGAAGTCTGGGCAGTCGGGCGTCCGGAGGTGGGAGGGGACGTTGACTTGCCAGTATGGCGTTTGATCCGGGGTGCTGCCCATGTTTGATGGAGAGGTTGATCTGGATCTGTGCTAGACCTGCTCTGCGGCGACGTGAGATTTTCTTGTTTGATGGGCAGGTCTGGCATCTATTTCAATTATATATGACAGAGGAGGAAAAGACTATCATAATGCAAAGCACGACACGGATCGGAACATCTAAAAGTCAAGGAACTGTTCAGAAGGTCATACGGAAGAGCCTGAAGTCGGACCGGACACGAGGCCGAGGGAGCAGCGGAGCAAGTCCGGACCCGCAGGGCGGTGCAAGCGGAGTGTCCCTAACAGGGAAAATCCGACGCCAAGACGCGACAGTAGAGCTCCGATATAAGTCTAACTGCCGCCCAGTTCGGACAGAGACCGCCCTGGAGAATTGTAACGTAGCTGAACAGAAGTGAAATCAGCCACCGGCTTCTCATGGGAGCTGAATATGCAGTGTGCTGCATGAGATGCTCCACGTATTTAGCTTCGGGGCGCGTTTCACCAGTTCAGCTGCTTACTTCCGATGCAGCGCGGGTAAGCACTTGTTTGATGTTAAGACGAGAAGTATCGAACTGTCTCTCTATAACATAAATGCCCACGGAGCTTTACCTTGACTACGGGTGCTAGAACAAGGAGCAAAAGAAACCGGCAGGCTTGCCACTAAATTCCATGAATCTTTACTAGCAGATAATGCAGCAGACCCATGCTTTTCACCGTCCATCTAGACTTTTAGTTTTGTCCCCGTTCCACACCACCACCGCGCCCTCCGACAGCGCCCTGCGCCTGCGCTTCGACAACCCCAGCCTTGATAGCCGGCAACTCCCTACCCCTCTTGGTCGGCCACGGCAGGAAACCGGTTTCGGCGAGATACCTCAAGAAGCGGCCGACAGCTTCCCTGCTGATGCCCTCTCCGGCACTCTCGTCGACACCCGTCCACCGGTCCGCATCAGCCTTGAGGACAGCAACCGCATTGCGATCGTCCAGCTCCGGCGCCCGGGTGGTCGTGGGGAGATTGTTGGTCGCCATGTGGAAGAGAGGCATGAGAGCGCTCTGTTCCTCGTCCTTCTGGACGGGCCCCGCCGAGACGAAGGTCTCGAGCTGGGCCTTCCAGTGGTCGTAATCCACCTCTGGAACATCGTAGCCGTAGTAGCTCAGGATGGAGAGATACTCGTTCATGCGCAGGCGAGGATGGGCAGTGACGTGGATGACGTGGACGCCGACGTCGCCGCTGCCGCTGCCGCTGTTCGCAGTTTCGGCCGGGATGGGGTTCAGGCTAGCTGCGACGACGACAGTCGAGACGTGACCTACAGGCACGGCGTTGACTGTGTTGATGATGTGCGGACGGCTGGACAGCTGGATACAACCCTTGAGCATGCGGATAAGGAAGTCGTCGGTGTTGCAAACACCGCTGGCAGCGTCTCCGAGGATATAGCCAGGTCGGATGACAGATCCAAGGAGGCCGCGTCTGCCAGCCTCGCGGACGAGCTGTTCAGATACCTGTCGTGGTCCATCAGAATGGATGTTACTCAGATGCAGAAAGGGGTCTGTGGAGACTACTTACCCACTTGGACTGGCCGTATCCGGTGCCGAGACCGGTGCGGCTGCCCATCAGGTCATCTGCTTCCATGACAGCGCCTTGTCCGGTGCTGGTCTGCTCTTGTGACAGTTTGATATAGTGATCCGTGTCTAGAACACTCGTCGAGCTGACGAATGTGAAAAGCTTAGGCTTGCCCTGGTTACAAAGCCGCAGGGCATCGATTGTCGACAGAACATTGCTGCGCTCGAGGTGCTTATACTGCTTGACCCAGTGGACGAGGGCGCCGTTATGGATAACCACATCGACAGTGTCGCCAAGCATCTTCCACGTGTCATCATCAAGTCCAAGACGCGGCTGTGTCAGGTCACCAACGACTGCACTGAGCCTAGTGGCCCACGAATCCTGCCATACGCTGTATCCGCGGAGTGACTTCTGGAGCCGCTCGAGGGCGGCCGGGACGCCCTTCGTTCCACGGATATGAGCGATCACGTGTATGTTCTGACGCTCGAGCAGATCCTTGACGATGTAAGAGCCTAGGAATCCCGTGGCGCCAGTCACAAAGACGGTCGTCTTGCCTGCCGGTGAGAGTGCCGCAGGGTCCGCCGTCTGATACTTGGCATCGAGGCTACCGAGCAGCTTGTCGAATGACTGGGCATATGCAGCCTCGCCGTCCTCCGTTTCGCCCGAATCAGCCTTGCCCTCACGCTGGCGGTCAATCTGTACGCTGAGAGCCTTGAGGGATGAGTTCGAGTACAGTGAGCTGATGGACACGTTGGCCCCCATGTTCTTGCGGATATTGAGGAGAAGCTGCTGGGCCAGCAGACTGTGCCCACCACTCTCGAAGAAATCAGACTCGGGCTGCAAAGTCCTGGCATTCAAGCCATTGATCAGTGTTGCCCACTGCTCTGCCACTTCCTTTTCGGTGCTGCTGAGCGTTTCCCACCTCTTCAGATCCTCCTCTGAAGCCTCTTCCGAGATCAGGGCCGCATCCGGGAACGGCAGGTTTGGGCTGTCAACCTTGCCGTTAGGGTTCAGAGGCATCTTCTTCAGGAAGATGAAGTAAGTCGGGACAGCCTGAACTGGCAATCGAGACTTGAGATGATCCCGAACCTCCGTTTGCATTGGACGGTAGCGCTTGGAATACACGGTGACGGGTCCGATCTCGGTACCTTGGTCCTCAGTGTCTTCCAGGCCGCGTTCTGCTAGCCACTTGAGCCACTCCTGGTGTTCAGGCACAATGTAGCTGACCAGTGTTGGCTCTTCGTTGCGATCTCTTCGGAGCAGCGTCTTGCACTCGCGTACCAAATGGTGTCCTCTCAAGTTGCTATCGATCTCATTGAGCTCGATGCGGAAGCCCCGAACTTTGACCTGTTCATCAGCTCTGCCTGTGATTGCGCAGTTACCAGAATCGTCCAAGAAATGCCCCAAGTCGCCGCTCCTGTAGATTCTGTCTCGTGGGCCTTTGTAATACTTTCTCCAGGGCTCCTTGGCGAGATCGGCAACCTTGTTGTCAGCCTCAACCCACTTCTGGTTGTCGACGAACCAGTTGTCGAGGAACTTCTCCTTGGTTTTCTCCGGGTCGTTCAGATATCCGTAAAGTCGATGTTAGCAGGACTCTATCAGAACAATAAAGGGGGAGACTTATCTCGGCCAAGCCTGCTGCTCTCAACATAATCTCACCAGCCTCACCGATGCCGCAAAGCTTGGTTGGATCCTCCCGGTTGACTACGAGGAGCTGGACGTTTTCGATGCCCCTTCCGGCAGGAACAATGTCGCCGAATTTATCTAATGCATTCGGGTCCTCGGCGTGGCTCTTGATGTGGTAGTACGATACGGCGCGGCTCGTCTCAGTGGTACCATAGGCAGCGCAGATGTCCGCGTTTGGCGCCAGCTTGCGGAGGGCAGCGCAATCCTTCTTGGTCAGAATATCACCAACGTAAAGAACCCACTTCAACGAAGGGAACTCTGCCTTGGCACCGCCGCACAAGATTTGACCCATCGCGGGCGTCAAATGGACCGCGTTGGGTTTGTGATCGCGGAACCACTCAGCTAGCCTTTCGTGGGCGATGTTCTCGCGAGCAGGGCAAATTAGCTCCCCGCCCATGAAAATCGGAGTGAAAATGTCTCGCTGGATAGGATCATGGCTTATGCCGCTATATCATGGGTTAGCAGAGCTGTGACGTGTGTGGTCTTTGATAGTGCTTACCTTAGACAAGCAAACTTTGTCTCCGAGGTCCAATTGAACGTTTTGGCCATCCACGGGTAGTACTTGGTTAAGCTGTAATGTCTGCCCAACACGCCCCTGGAAACAGTAGTCAGCTAATGTCCGAACTTTAAGAGTCGCTGGATCTCCGTACTTGGGTGTGGATGTCGTGCCACTGGTAAAGCTCAGGATACTTGTTGAGTCTGGCCCCACCAGAACATCTGGAGGCGCTGATGCTTTGCGTTCAGTGTCGGTGAAGACCTCCTTCCCGTCAACCTCGCCACCGGTAAGGTGGCCATCATCGCTCATCCGTAGCTCGGGCACTCGTATCTTGAGAGACAGCTCCTCGTCAATGTACTTCTGTACACGCGGCGCGAAAGTGCCGTTCTCGTCCCTGGCTCTGCCAATCGTGATCAGGGCCTTGGGTCGTGAGACTTCAAGGTAGATCTGTTGTCTCGCCGGGGGGTACGCGGGGTCTAGGACAGTGATAGTGGCGCCGGCAGCAAGGGTTCCCATGAAGGCGATGACGAGTTCGACGGAACGGTAGGCAAAGATCATAACGACATCGCCATTGGTGATGCCAGCTTCCCGGAGCTGGTTGGCCAAGATGTTGGACGCCTCATAGATCTGTTTATAGTTGAATCTCCTCTCGGGCGTGGTGGACGAGGCCGTTTCGGTGACGCACGGCGCGTCGGGATTCTTCAATGCATTCTTGTGGAATATCTCGTGGATGGCGCCAATGTAGCCACTCCAGTCGAGGTCAATGGTGGGATCGGGAAGGCCCATGGCGGCAGCAATATGGCGAGAATATCCTGGAAAGAGTCATCAATTGGAGAAAGGTATGACACAACCCCGGGCTCGAAAATTAGCAGAATTCTGCCGCACTCCGAACTTCGGGGGAGGGGCAACATGTTCCTGATACGGAAGGCGGTCACGACCAGGAAGCAACCTTAAGCTCCTGAGCCATTAATAGAAATTCTGAAGTACATTCTTTCAAGAGTGAACACCAATTGGGCACCACTTGAGAGCATTAGAGAAGCGTTGAATTCTTGTTCATGTGTACTTGCGAGCAGCTCGCTAGCTGCGAGAGGAGAGAATTCACGTTGAAGGGTGCTCCTCTACTCCTCTGGGACTACGTTCACCAGGCCTCTGGATGGCAGGAATGGAAGAGGTAGAATGATACAGGCCAGCCTTGCCGGCCTCATTGATATTTGTCGTCTCAAGCCCTGGCACGTAACAATAGGGCGGTCAAACATGGCAGTAAGCGATCAGATGCTATCGATAGAGTGGAAGACCCGAAGCTTAAGAATTCCGAGCAGTCGGAAGGCTGTGTGCCCCCACGTGCTGACGGGTGAGATTGATGTACGCAGGGACTTCCTCACAAGGGACCAGGAGAAACGGAATGTTGGGCCGAGGAAGAGGCTTGAATGGTGATATTGCCTTCAGAATGGACACCACACTGCCAAGGCCAGAAGCGGTTCCAATGTTGCTCCCAAAGTTGGCTGTTCCATCTCGCATATTCCACCAGTCATATCCTGTCCTCAATCTCGAAAACGTTAATTTGAGCTTCGTTGCCCGGTTGGCAACAATATTGAAGCGCCTCATGGAGCCAGGGGTCCAAAGAGGAAAAGTCGTAGTCGTTATCAAATTTCCCGTTGGAAGCTTTCCGGCCAAGTCCCCTTTTTAGTTCCCGTCTGTCTGAACCTCAACACGACGCTGGGCAGAGCCGCCGGTTACCAGGGAAATGGCGAGATGAATCCACAGTTTAGATCAGCCCGGCCAAGGATGAAAGTACATGTACTTGTTCTTGTCAGATGAGGCTGAGACGGAAGATGATTCTTCACATTTTAAGTCAACAGCGGCTGATATGTCGCTTATGCCGCTGTCGGAAGCGGCAGCATGTCGGACAAATGGTGCTGAGGCAATATCTGGGAGGCGAAGCTGATGGTGCTGCTTCCTGGCGTCAATATCGAGACATTGAGGTTCGACATCCGGGATATCATCGTTGGGCAACCCGATATCGATATCAATACCACGCTGAAATTAGGACCACGTTCCTTAAAATCGGGGATTAAATCACGCTGGTCCAACTGCCGTCGAAAAGTGTAGCAGACAGGCCCACACGAATCATAAGGTACTGTAAGGTAGCTCGATGGCATACAGGCCATTGCATACTGCAAAACAGAAAGGAAGGCTACACATCTGAAGGCTGAGGGCTACGAGACATTCCCTCTGCTTCATATCTTTCGTCCTGTCGTCCTTCCAGGTGCAGAAAAGTTGTTACAGTGATATGTTCTTCAGTTCGGCAGCAGCACGCCAAAGATCCCTGTCAACTGTGACGCCACAGCCAAGCTGGAAAGCTGATATTTGACCCCTCCACTAAGTACACGCCCCACCTTCACCGCTGCCTTTTCGTATCGAATGCAGTCAAGCTCACCAGGCAGCCCAGGGTACCTGGGTGGTTAACAATTTCTCGGCTGAGCTGCTGAGCATCGAAAAGCGACGATAATAAGTTGAAGGACCCCCCTTTTCCCCGGGTGTAGAGTTCTTCTTTTCTCTGCTATCGTCCTCGCCTCCTCTCTCTCTCTCTCCCCTCTCCTCCGCTCCATTCGCCATCTCCCGGTCTCGCAAAATCCATCTTGTAACCTGGAACCTCTGACGTACAAGTCCGACATCCTGTCCCGCGAAGTAACCATCTTGGTCCGTTGAAGTTGCAAGCGTGAGTAGTGCCGATTTAATAGCTCGGGCCGCTGATTGGAAGGAACTCGCCCCTTTTGCCCCTCAATTGCCCCTCCTCTGGTCTCGATGCTAGCAGGCAGGACAGCAGGCAGCTCGTCTGTTGAAGAAGCTCCACCGTGATTGGAATGGCTGTTGGGTTGTAGCGGAGAAAAGAACGACTGACTTTGCGCCAAAATGGAACAAAGCTGGGCAGCTCCGCTCGGAAGGAGTCTACTGTGGCAGTACCTGAACTGTCATTACGTCAAGGCTAATCATCCTTTTGTAAAGTAGGAAACCAGCCTGTCTTCCCCCCAGCGAACTCGACCTCATCTTCCATTTGCCCATCTACAACATCTTGCTGCCGCCTTCTCGATACCCTCAGAAACACCGAATCGAGCTTTTGCTTCCCACATATCTTCGCATACAAGCCCCAAGACGACAGACAAGATGGCGGACACACTTAAGGCAGTTCTGCCAACTCATCTGAAGCCGGGCAATGGCAACGGCGACGAGGAGACCTTCGCCAGAAAGCACCATGGCAAGACTCGGTCACACATGGTAAGCCAACCGACGTGATGATGCCCTCCCCGAACCCCTTGCTTGTTTGTCTTCGCCATGGACTGGTGCTCAGCATATGGATTATTTTGCTTTGTGGACCCAGCTTTGAGAGCTCATTCGCGCTGTCCTGGTGCTCGTTTGTGGCCTTGAAGCCAGGACCGTGGAAAAAGCAGATTGGCTTCTCACTCAGCCTTACGGGCCTTTCGGCTCTGGACTCCCTTGCCCCAAAGGAGCAAACCAGGAAGACTGGCTTTGACTGCTGTGAACAGCTCGGTTATGTCGAAGAGAGTGAGACCTAGCAATGGCGCTCAATGCGCAGATTTCGTCCCTGTCCGAGGAGGTGGTTGTTATGGCATGATTCGAAAGCACGAGCCTGGTGAACGAAGCGGAACACTGCACCTGAAATCGCACAAGGGCGCTAATTCGGACCCTTCTGTTCTCACATGAGGAACATCGCGTTGGTGCCGTGGCTCTGGTATTTAATCCTCACTAGTGCCGCGCCAGGTGCCTAGACTAGCAGCGCGACGACTCAGCGTTCAACCATCTGCATGCATTCACACCAGCATTGCTCATATTCAAGCGGTTTCGATGGCGAGCTTACCGGTCTTCGTCGGCCCTGTGGTTGTTCTTTCCGTAGGGCTTGATGATCTACAGATGAACACTCGCTAACAAGTACTTCCCGCAGGCTTTCGAGAACACCTCCACGAATATCGCGGCGGCACAGATGCGGAACCGCCTCACGCAGCTTGCCGAGACTGTCAAGGACCCCGAACAGAAGAAGGCAAGTACACCGCATACTTTGCATACATATACGAGCAGAATTCTAACAGTTATTCTAGCTCTTCGAGGTGGAGATGGACAACTTCTTCGCTCTCTTCCGCCGGTACTTGAACAACAAGGCCAAGGGCAACGAGGTGTAGGTCCTACGCCTAAGCAAACCAAACGAGGAGACTGGCTTACGTGTTTGCAGCAACTGGGAGCGCATTGCCCCTCCCGCTCAGGGCCAGGTTGTCGACTATGATGACCTTCCCGACGTCGAGACCAAGGGTTTCCTTAACAAACTGGCTGTGCTCAAGCTTAACGGCGGTCTTGGTACCTCCATGGGCTGTGTTGGTCCCAAATCCGTCATTGAGGTCCGCGACGGCATGTCCTTCTTGGATCTCTCCGTCCGCCAGGTCGAGCACCTCAACCGGACCTACGACTCCAACGTCCCCATCATCCTCATGAACTCCTTCAACACAGACGAGGATACTGCCGCAATCATCAAGAAGTACGAGGGTCACAACGTCGACATTCTCACCTTCAACCAATCCAGATACCCCCGCATCTACAAGGACTCGCTTCTCCCAGTTCCAAAGTCCTTCGACTCGCCTCTCCACGACTGGTATCCCCCCGGCCACGGAGACGTCTTCGAGTCTCTGTACAACTCCGGCATTCTCGAGAAGCTGATCCAGCGCGGCATTGAGATCATCTTCCTGTCCAACGCCGACAACCTCGGTGCTGTGGTCGATCTCCGCATCCTCCAACACATGGTCGAGACCGAGGCCGAGTACATCATGGAGCTCACCAACAAGACCAAGGCCGACGTCAAGGGTGGCACCATCATTGACTACGAGGGCAGCGTCCGTCTCCTCGAGATTGCCCAGGTCCCCAAGGAGCACGTGAATGAGTTCAAGTCGATCAAGAAGTTCAAGTACTTCAACACCAACAACATCTGGATGAACGTCAAGGCGATCAAGCGCGTGGTCGAGAACGACGAGCTCGAGATGGAGATCATCCCCAACGCAAAGACCATCCCCGGCGACAAGAAGGGCGAGAGCGACGTCTCCATCATCCAGCTCGAGACGGCCGTCGGCGCCGCCATCCGCCACTTCAAGAACGCGCACGGCGTCAACGTCCCCCGCCGCCGCTTCCTGCCCGTCAAGACGTGCTCCGACCTGATGCTGGTCAAGTCGGACCTGTACACGCTCAAGCACGGCATGCTGCAGATGAGCACCCAGCGCTTCGGCGACGCCCCGCTCATCAAGCTCGGCTCCGACTTCAAGAAGGTGTCGGACTTCCAGAAGCGCATCCCCAGCATCCCCAAGATCATCGAGCTGGACCACCTGACCATCACCGGCGCGGTCAACCTCGGCCGCGGCGTGACGCTCAAGGGCACCGTCATCATCGTCGCTACCGAGGGCCAGACCATCGATGTCCCGCCAGGATCGATCCTCGAGAACGTGGTTGTGCAGGGAAGCTTGCGTCTGCTGGAGCATTAAGCGGTTTGGCAGAGGGAAAAGGGGGGGGTAGTTCGTGGACAGCAGGGAGGTGGTTTACGCCTTGCGTGTTTGCTTACCGCCCCTTGTTGGGTAGTTGGGCTATCGCCTGGTTTGAACAGTGCGTTGGAGCTTAAGGCAAGCATAGCTTTCGAGTATTGATTTTTCTTCTCATTCGTTTCTGTGCCTCAAGTATGTACACACAGAGGAAATAATGGCTGTAAAAGTTTATAATTGTGTGTGGCGAAGGCCATCACGACCGTGTGGATGGTTTTCTTGACTGTCTTCTTCCTATGGACAGGTAGATGAGAAGTAGCTTCAGGGCATACACGAGCCGGCTGAAGAGAGTTGTTAAAAGGTCTTGCGCTCCAATACTTTGCATACCATTGACTTGTCGTGTCAATCTTTTCCATCTTCCATGTCTGGATGCTTGCGCGAATGACCACTCAGATGATGCAGCATCACCATGTTGATTCTGTGACAAATACATGGAAGAGTGACCATGTCTTGCTGTTGCCGGCCATGATCACGTCTGCGCTGATCATCATGTGCTAACTCCTTGTTGTCTTGACTTTAGATTCCATAACGACCTGTATCAAGGGAGATCTAACCTCAACTGGCTCGCAAAGACACACAACCACGGCCCTCAGATATGCCGCCCAGATGCCATGTGCAGACGAAACCAAGTGCAAAAATCTAGTTTAAAGTCCCAGCTCATCTCAAGCCCTTCCTTTTTTCTTCTCTCTCTCTCTTTCTCCCGCCTTGCCTTTTCCTCCCCCTTCCTCCCCCATCTCTATGTCCTTCCTCCTCGAAAAACAAACATTTCTACTGCAGCCCAAAGATCTCCCTCAACTGCCTCATGGTATCCTCCGGACCCGTGACGGTGTGGCCCACCGTCCGCCTGTCGTGGAAGATCTCGAAGTCGTTGCCGCCCTCCATCGTCTTGTCGCCGAAGAAGTGGATGGTGGTGTACTCGACGCCGCCGGGCCGCTTGGCCTCGTTCTCCAGGTGCTGCAGGCAGTAGGTCTTGTCCCAGCCCGTGGGGAAGACGTCGAAGGAGATCTGGCCGCCGATGGAGAAGCTGCATCCGGTAGTCAGAAACGTCAGTCCTAGTTTACGAGGGGGAGCACATGTATGTATCAAGGGGGGTGGGGGGGGGGGGGGGGGGGGGGGGGGGGGGGGGGGGGGAGCTTGGATAACAGGAGAAAAAAACGTACGTCAGTCCCAGGTGGCCGAACCGCTGCCTCAGCTCATCCACAAACTTGGCCCTGATGCCGTGCTCCTTGTCGTATCTCTCAAACTCGAGGCGCTCGGGGTTGCTGGCGTTCCTGCCGATGGGGCTGACGTTGATCATGCCGTTGCGGAACTCGACGAAGGTGCCGCGCTTGATGGGGATGTCGAGGTCGGCGACGTAGTGCAGGATGAAGCGGACGAGCTCCTTGTACTGGTCCTCGCCGATCCACTTGATGAAGCTGTGGGCGGCCAGGGGGAGGCCGTTCTTGAACGCCGTGAGGCCGTTCTCGGCGAAGTTGAAGTCGAAGAGGGTCGTGACGGGCACGTCCGGGGTGCCGAGCTGCTCTTGCTGCTTGGGCAGGTCTGAGCCGCCTACGGTGCCGATGGCGCATTGCTGTCGGAGTTGCGCGAGGAGGGAGAGCATCTCTGATGAGACGGCCTGGGTTGACGTAAAGTTAGCTCCATGATTTTGTGGTTCTTGTGACAGTGATTAAGGAGGGAGGTGATACGCACCCCGCGGGCCGGTGTGAGGGTGCCATCGACGTCGAAGAGGCAGATGGTGTTCTTGAGAGGGCGGTCCTCGAGGGGCGGGTAGGACGGCGACATCTTCTCTGCCTGTGGTGGTTCTTCTGGTGGTATACACGAAGTCAGGGGAGTGCTCCAATGGCTTTTGTATGAGGAAGAAGGTTGGACTAAGCGGACAATGGGCGTTACTAAGGACAGCTTTGGGGGTTCCCTTCGAGAGAATCGAAGTTTCGGTGAAGCTCCTTTGCTGTTGTGTACAGTATCAGTGGTGAGGTACGTACTGCCAGGGGCTCGAAAAGTGTCCTGAACCCCGCACTACCACACCGTCCTTGAAAGTTTAGCGGGGTTGTGACAGCGAGATCTGCGGTTCCACTTTTGCTCTACAGGGGTTGTGTTAATGGAAAGGTCGAGGGTCTCCTTTTTGGCGTTTATGACTTCATCCTGTCCCGAAAGCACAGTGAACGAGTCGTCAATTAGTAACAATGTAACTCTGAAAGCATGATGAAGGCCGACATAGACATATATCCAGAGTATTAGAGATTTATTGCTACCGAAAGTTCAGATATCTTCCCAAACTATCACGAGGTCCCAAAACCAGACTGACATGGTCAACAGTTGAGACCATGCAAGAGCGTCGTCAACAAGGTAACGAGGTGCCGTTCAAGCCGACCATCATGGCTCTGCTACGAAGGATTCAGTATCCTGTGTCCTCCGATTCGTTGTTACGGCCCGAGCTTCCATAGCTGTCGCCGTCCCGGCCACTGCGGCCGGCGCTACCGTAGCTCTGGTCCTCGTCGTCGTTCCTACGGCCGGAGCCGTAGCTGTCGTCATCAGTGCGCCCGGCGCTCGTGTTACCATATCCTTCATTCTCATTGCTGCGACGGTCGCTTGAAGATCCCTGGAAACGAGGCTGGGAAGGCTCATCCTGGTTGTCGCGGTCGTTTGACCGGCCATACTCCGAGGTGCCCAGGGTGGGAGATGAGTCGTCACCTCCGGTAGGCCTGTCATTGTCCAAGGTAGGCTTGTTCCAGGACGAACCAGACTCGTTGTCGTCGCGCTTGCTCTCGCCAAAGGAAGGCTTGTCCTCGTTGGAGTTCCTGTTCTCGCCGAACGAAGGCTTGTTCTCATCGGAGTTCCTGTCGCTCATGCGTCCCACGGCGTCGTCGCCGCTCTGGCCTTGCGGCTTGGGGGGTTCTTCGGGCCTCGACTCTTCGGGCTTGGGCGTCTCCTGGGGACGGTCCTCGTTGGCCTTGTTGTTGCCACCGAGGAAGCCCTGGACCATGGACTTTCCAATACTGGTGGGATCCTTGGGTCCGTCGTCCTTGCTGTAGGCGCTGTAGGCGTTCTTGGCGACGTTGCCGAGCTCTGCGTAGTTGGGCTTCTCGCCCTTGGATTGCTTGTCCTGGAAGTCGGTGAAGGCTTTCTTGGCTTCGCTGCCGACCTCGCCCCAGTTGCTGCTGCCGGATCCCGACTGCTGTTCGGCTGGCTTGTTGTCGTCTGTGTTGAGGTTCTTCACGGCATCTTGAGCGAGGTTGCCCAGGTTGCCCAGGTTACCGAGGCTGCCGAAGTTGACCATGTCTGTGTATAAAGGTGAGGCGGTAGCGTGAGAGGCTGCTCTGGACAAGAAAGGTAGTGGTGCTGCAAAGAGATGTTGTCTGGGGAGTTGGTGTAGTGTGAGAGTGGTGATGATGCTGAGAATAGGGTGCCTCATAAACGCCTGCTCATCTTATATATCCCTCACTCACACGAAGGTGAGGCCTATTCGTCTCATTATCGCATGTCCGGCATTGAGTCCTGTACTCGGGAAGCCCCAGCTCAGGAGATAGCCCAGCTCAATAGCTGCCCCTCTGGTCCCTTCCCAGAGCACAGCCTGCTCGGCATAGCTGGGATGTATCAGTCCCCCGCACGACAGGAACTGCTGCATGGTGCGTATTATCATCTCCGGGCGCCGGCCAGCACGCTTCTATTGGACAAGTTTCACACGTCCAGACTCACTTGAGCCGGACAGGCCGCGCTGTGGCTGCATGAGATTAGATCTAAGATGCGGGAAGGTCTCGAAGAGGAAAGAAGGAGTTCCACTTGGGCGTCACATCTCCTGAATAACGTCAGTCTTATGACGCTCCTAGATCTGTACCAAGCGAGCTAGGCAAGACCCTGCAGTGCTGGCTTCTGAGCTTCGCCATCCCTGCGGATTCACTTTCTCGTCGTTCCCGGATGGAGACGACGAGCCGCTAAGTCTGCAGTCGCGGCCTTATTCTTTGACTGTCTGTGGTCTGCAGGGCCACGTGCTGGTCAGACACCTGAGAAGGATATCAGACGATGCTTGTTGTTGAGGTCATTTTGATGATGCAGGGTCCAGAGAGCTGTTGTGGGGGGGCCGAAGCTGCTGAACGCTAGATGCCTGTCTGGCTGAATATTTAGCGAAGTTTGTTTCTAGCGTTGCATGCAAGTCGCTCTGCCCTCGTCTGATTGATCCATTACAGCAGAGCATAGCATGCAGTGGCTCCAACGACGGCAAAGCTCTCACTCCAATCCGGCGACAGCACGTTGGCTCGGTATTTTTTGCGACATTTACCTCGCCATCTCTCGCTCTCACTCTCTCTCTCTTCTCTGGCGGTCGCACGGAGCTACATCGGAGGCGGCGTCTCTAAGGTAGTCAGTCGATCATGGTTTGCGAGATCCCCGGTCGCATCACTGAGCTATCAGACCTGCCAGAGTGACTTGGCCATGAAAGTTCTCTCCAGCAGGTCACATCGCCAGCTTGCCACGGCACAATGACTTGTTAACTAACCTGTCGGGTCCCTGGTCCTCAGGCGGTCAGCCGAGGCATGCAGGAGAACCACCTCGTTGGACACCCAACCGGGAGCAGCGCCTTGTGTTCTGTCGATCTTCTTGTGCGAGGTTATACATAGAAACTACGATTGCCAAGATGCCAAGGCAGCCCTACGAATATTGGCGATGCTCCCGCAGAGTGCGTCACTGATATAAAGCTCATTTTGAGTGTAAAGCCGACATGTCATTGTTGCTTGATCGATTGCCCGGTTGGAAAGTGCCGAGACTCGGTGATGCTATTCATGCAATGTGTGTCGAAGAGCAGGAGCGCGTGGGCTGATGGCGGGGAGTGGCCTCCTGCCTAAGGTACCTCCTACAAGTACCTTCCCCAAGGAGTCCTGTCTGCCCCAACTCAGGTAGAAAGGAGAACGGGCGAATTTAAGTCTCTAAGAAGGACGGGATGCAATCAGGTAAACCTCAGTGTACACTGCGAACTTGTGATCTGCATTCTCGAACTCTCCTCTCTTGTCCAGACAATCAGACGAGAATGACGCAGTAGGGGACCCTGAATGTGGCCTAATCTCACACTGCCCATGTGCTGGAAAACGGGTTCCTTACATGGCGCGCACTTGTGAATGTGGGCTTAAAAGTGAATCCGCCTTAGAGTTCATGATCCGACCTCACCGTCCGATTGCGGAAGCAGGTACTGGATTTTCCAGACGATAAAAGCGCCTTACTGTGGTATGGCATTTGGCAAAACAACAGGGAAGAGATGACGATGGCGTTCTACCTACCACTGTGTCGACGTAAGAAGCAAGTCATAGTCGCCTTCTCGTATAGCGTTACTCAGCAGACTCGCCGCGTCAAGCTATCTTAGGTACTCGTCGACTCTCGTGTACAGGTCTATTAGCCACTAAGGTAAGGTAGACACCATAACCATACCTAGCGGGTGGCTATCTTGAGGACCCCCAGACGCCCCCGGACGCGAGCGACATCGACCCCTCGTTTCCCGTTTCCCGAGATAATGCAGTTCATGTTGTGTACCTCTGTACCGTGCGCGCATCCAAGCAGCTCTTCCGTTGCTTCGTTTCTCACATTCGTCCCTGATCTCCAACCGGCTCCCGGCGCATCCGCAGCACCCCAGTTAACAAGCAGTCACTTAATTAGGCACGTTCCGAGACAGCTTGATTTGCGGTTCCATTGCTAGATTGCTGTCGTGCTTCCCTCTCTTTGTCACTTTCTCTCCCCACAAGCCAGAGTCCTCCTCCTTGGCAGCCAAGCAAGCCATTCACTCTTGTCTTTCCTTGGCATATGCAACGGAATCAAGCATTTCGGGAGGAAGGCCAATTAATCCTTGGAGCTACGTACTGTTGACGGCATTCAGCCTGCCCGCATTTTGACGACTCCGCTGCCACGGCGGCTTCTTTTGTCGATACCGACGCGACCAGAGCCAGATCAATCACTCGTCCGTTGTGCGCCGTCCACCACGGCTGACTCCAGGTCGGGGCTGGTCTAGGTGCGGAAGCGCCTCGCTCGGGCGCTACATTCAATTAGCAGCTATTCCTACAGTCAATCTTGGGTTCCTCTGCATGCACCGGAGAGCATCGATACGATCCAGAACACGACCGCCGCCCCTGGGTTGGGAGAACTCTTCCCCTTTCGCATCGCACGCGACTCCTCGGCAGATTGGCTGCACGTCATTTCACTTATCGTCGTGAGGCGTACTGAGGGTCGGGACCATATCCAAGTGGTTGCGACTGGAGCAGCTAGCATAGATGGGCACCTTCTCGAACGACAATCCCGCCAACTCCGCATCCTTGGAAGACGCACCTTCAAGTCGCTCGTTCTTCTCACGCTTCGCCCTACCCATACGCTCCCGCGCGCGCAACCTCACCGACTTCCACATCCGTCCCGCCGACCCGCACCGCAGATACTCGGCCGGCGACCATGTTCGGGGCGCCGTCGTACTGACGGTCCTGAAGCCCATCCGGATCACACACCTGACCGTCTCGCTGCATGGCTACGTCCGGGTGCACAAGACGCCGAACGGCGGGCTGAACGAAGCCCCTATCGTGCCTGCCAACAACTCGTCCCAGGCTGGCTCAAAGTTCCGGTACTTTGGCAATGGCTTTGCGTCGCTGTTCGAGGATGAGCAGGTGCTGAGTGCGGACGGTCGCCTTGAGGCGGGCAAATACGAGTTTAACTTTGATCTCATGTTTCCGGCCCAGGGTTTGCCTAGTAGCATTGATGTACGTCTGACTTCCGGTGCTCGTGGCTACACCAGCTGTTTTCCGGCGCAACTTGCCCGCTAACCACTACGGATACAGTTCGAACGAGGCACTATCGCCTACATGATAACGGCTACTCTTACCCGGCCGACATCGATATCGCCGACAACCAGCTGCGAGCGCAAGATTTACTTGGTCGAAAAGCTTGACATCGGCTCGCTGGCGCCACCACGAGCGCGGACTATCTACCTGGAACCGATACCCAAGAGGTCAAGGAAGAAGAAGGCAGCTACTGCGGTAGAAAAGGTTGGCTCGGTCACGCCGGACCCGCCGGAACCTGCATCGGACCTGGACTCTACCCGAGTTCACGACAACTCCGTGGATGTTTCGGCAGTCGGCACGGTTGCAGAGGAGAATATCCAAGATGCGACAGCCAACCCGAGGAGTCCAATACACAGCGACATACGCAGCGAGATCAGCGGTGACAGCGCCGTCAGCACAAGCACAAGCACCGGCCCGAGTGGAAGCGCGGAGCGTAGCCACAAGAGGGACTCCGGCTCACAAGTAACCGGTGGGACACGAAAATCCGGTATCGAAGACCGGACAATCACGGCTACGATTGAACTATTGAAGGGCGGATGTCTGCCCGGGGACATGGTTTCCGTCAGGATATCGGTCCAACACATCAAACGCATCAAGAGCATGCACGGCGTCATCGTGACGCTGTATCGACAAGGCCGCATAGATTCGTCCCCTCCGATATCTCTCTTCAAGGGCCACGTCTCGGAGGAAGAGGCCAGGCGGCTGCAGAAGGAAGAGTACTACCCGAAATCCAAAACCGGCCTGGGCGGGCTGTCCCTGTCCTCGGCTGGTTCGTGCAGTGTGTTCAGAAAGGATCTTTCTCAGACGTTCACTCCGCTGATCATCGATCCGGTGACGCTAACAGCCAGCGTCACGACGTCCGTGCGGATCCCCGAGGACGCATTTCCGACCATCAAGGGGGTTCCCGGTGATATGATCACTTTCAAGTATCAACTGGAGGTCATTGTCGACTTGGGGGGGAAGTTGGCGAGCCAGATCCAAAGCGGCCAGTCCTCCACTGGTAGGGTCGGGGCGATTGGCCCTCCCCCAGGTCCGGCTCTCGTCGGAAATCCATATGAGGGAGGTGTGGCGTCGTGGGGAGGCCGGCCGATCGACACGGACCGGCTACGGCGCGAGAAAGGGGTCATCTCCATCGCATTCGAGGTCGTCGTCGGAACAGACGATAGCTCGAGGCAGAGGGGCAAGAACGTACTGCGAGGAACGCCGTCGCTCTATACGCAGCAGTATCAAGACCAGCCGAGTCCATACGAAGCTCCGGTCCACGAACAGGCAGTTCTGCAAGAGGGGTTCGACCACGAGGCTGCTTACGATCCTGAGAGCTACGCCCACGCCCACGACGAATACCCACTGTACGCAACCAACCACGCGCCATACACTTCCTTCGGCCCCGCCGAACCACCAGAACCACCGGCGCCGTTCTACGTGCCACCGCCGGAGATACCTAACGAGACCAGGCTGACAGAGAAGGAGCGGATACGGCAGGCCGAGCAGAGACTCCTGCCCAGCCAGCCCGAAGCAGGTCTGTCGACGAGTTCGTCATACCCGGACGGAGAAAACATATACGACGTCGAAGACGCACCCCAAGCCGGGCCCTCGTCACAGCCTCCCCCGCCTCCCCTCCCCCCCGTCACCGAGCACCCAACCGCGCCGCCGCCGGAGGACGAAGGTCCATCGGCGCCCACACTAGACGAACTCGCCGCGGCGGGCGGCGGCGGCGGGGCGGCGGACGACAAGCTGGAGCTGGAGCGCCAGCGCCTGCTGGCCGAGGCCAGCGCGCCGCCCGAGTTCCCGGAGGACTACGACGCCGCGGGGCCGAGCAGCTCGGCGCCGCCCGCTGCCTCTCCGGCTCCGGCTCCGGCGGCTGTGTTTGAGCCGTCTGCGCCGGTGCTGGGGGACGAGGAGCATTATGGGCCGCATCATGCGTACCAGGAGCCTGGGCCGTCGGGGCGTGGGGCGGCGCCGTCTGCGCTGGCGGAGGAGCTGCCTAGGTATGAGCGGTGATCCGGGGCGTGGTGGAAGGTGGTGGGGGGTGTAAGAGATGTAATGATGATGATGACTTTTGTGTATATTTTGAGTCTCTCTAGTCTGGTATATAGCTTGGCGAATTTGACGTGCCTGCGGAGGGCCAATTCCGTTCAAGAAGAAGCTCGTGTGAATGCATAATCGGGATGTCAAAAACGAGAAACATAGCTGCATGACTACCGGTGTAGTTGGACGAGAGAGCTCATGCATCAGATACTCCCAGTGCTATCCAAAAGTAAACAAACTATGGTCAATCATGATCCAAAAGCAAACAAGGTATGATCAAGAATCACTCGCCAACATAAAAAGCCTATGCTAGATGCTACCGAAACTCAGTACGCCTTGCCCGGTCCGCTACTATGCAGAAAATATTCCCTCCTTTCGTGTATATATTGATATATCTCAAACATGGCAACAACTATAAGATCACTCCTCTCCATCCACAGAAATTTCACACTTTTCCCGTCACATCAATCACCAACCACCATCCCCACCATCCCCACCGTCAAGTCCGGATACTATACGTCGGCGCCGCCTGCGCCTCCTCCTCGAGCAGCTTGCGCTTTATACTCCTCGACCTGACGGCCACGTAAGCCACCAACACAACCCCGACCGCCAAGCCAGCAGAGAGCAGCATCAGGTCGACTGGGACGGGGTCGCCGCGGAAGGTCTGGTGGAAGAGATAGTCGAGCCCGGACTGGGAGAAGTTGAAGAGGCCGCTGAGGCAGATGATGGTGCCGTAGACGGTGCCGAAGGTGCGGAAGCCGAAGACCTTGGCGCTGTAGTCTGACACGGCAGTGTAGTAGAAGGGGCGGTAGAGGACGAAGAGGCACACGCCCGCGTAGGCTGCCGGGGGGTAGGGGAGGACGCCCAGGAGGCCGATGGTGGTGGCTATGGAGACCAGGGCGGCGAGGACGGTGACGGTGGAGGTGTGGTCGAGGACGGCGCCGATGAAGGGGATGGAGATTATGCCGCCTAGGGGGAGGGCGAGGTCGAAGAAGTTGTTGATCTCGATGGCTTTTTCCTTGGAGCCGAAGATGGCTTCGTATTGGGGTCGGATGGTGGCGACGAAGTAGTTGATGCGCGTCATCTGGATGACGGTGAAGAGGCAGATGAGGATGAACCAGGGGGAGCGGAGCTGCTGCCCGACGCTGGCGCTGTGCATGACGCCCCAGACGCCCGAGATCTCGTTCTTGCGTTCTTCCCGGGCGGCCTGGCGGTCGGCCTTGGCGCTGCCGAGGAGCTCCTCGAGGCCGGCGACGACGGACTCGCGGTGCTCGCGCTGCTCTTCGTGGAGGAGGGCGGTGTGCTCGTCTACCTGGTCGTAGGCGTCTTGTGGGGGCAGGGGCTCCTCGACTTCCTCGATCAGCTCGCCGATGGTCTTGTAGGAGTGGGCGGGGAGGATGAGGAGCTGGAGGAGGACGATGACGACGGGGACGACCAGGTAGGCGAGGAAGAACTTCCGGTGGCCGAAGGTGCCGCCCGAGGCCTCGAAGATGAGGCGGTAGACCAGGAAGAGGGCGGAGGAGGCGTCGAAGGCGCCGGTCAGGAGGGCGAGGACGAGGCCGCTGTTCCTGGGGAAGGCGTTGGACAGCTGGAAGGAGGAGATGTAGGTGAAGGGCCCGCCGAGGGCGAGGAAGAGGTAGCCGAAGAGGAGGCCGTCGAAGGGGAGCCTGTGCTCGAAGGACATGAGGAGGGAGCCGACGGCGAGGAAGAAGGCGCCCATCAGGCCGCAGACTCGCGGGCCGTAGTGGTCCAGGATGGCGCCGATGGGGAGGGCGGCGACGTTGGTGGCTACGGCGGCGACGGTGAACATGAGGTTCAGGTGGATCTCGACGCAGGTGTCCTCGGTCACGACGCCCGAGCTCTCGCGGCAGACGTCCCGGTAGGCGCCCTCTTTTTTCAGGACGGGTTTTATGGCTGCGTAGCCAAAGACGATGCCGGCTGCGAAGAGGCAGTACAAGACTGTCACGCCGACTTGGACTGATCGAGTTTGTTAGAATATCTCTTTCATGATGTCGGTGGTATCTCTTGCTCTTGTTGGCGAGCGGGGCAGTATCACTTACGGACTCTCTTCCACTTGGGCACCTCAAAGGCACCGACGGCATCGGGGTGCTCGGCGACTACGGGGGGGTCCCATTGCTGCGGAACGGGGTTGAAGCTTAGCCTTCGGGCTCTGACTGACACGTCTGAGTTTCTTCTTGACCCCTGGTCACCCTGGACGAAGGAGAAGCTCTCTATCGAGGCGACGCGTGGGAGAGACATGATGTGAGGTCAAAGCTCGTGGCAGGCGGGTAGGAGTTGGAATTGGAGAGCTGGAGAGTGAAAGATACGGCGATACAGAGATCCCGAGATCCAGAAGACCCTGGAGTCTAGGGTTGGGAATATAGCGCGCAGGTCCTGGTGCTGTTTGGTAGGCCAATTCGTTCGAGGTGGCACACGTCACGGTGTTGATAAGAGCTTCAAGTAGCTTGAGATGTGGAGATAAGCTGCCGGAGCGACAACTACTTGGTAAGGTATGTATACAAGAGTCCAGTGCGAGCAGCTTGCAGACGCCACCAGGATGCAAGATAGGGCGCTACTGATAAGCCCGGCAAGGTATAGACCTGCTGGAGAGATAAGAAAGGCCTTGGCCGAGGTGAGTTTAGTATAGAAGTGAGATGAGAGAAGAAGAGGCAGAGCAGCTTCTCACCACCAAGCTTAGGGAGCGGGGAAAACAAGACTCAATTGAACAGATTGGATCTTCCACCGTACATCCTCACTGATCCTGCACCTCGTCCTCCCTCTAGGCTGCTACATGATTCTCCTTTTCTTTGCCGCGCCTGGCCTCGAGTCTACTGTGGTACATCTGTTTTCTTGCTGCGTTCACGTACCATGAAGTACTGTGAAAGTGTATAATAGATGATGCAATCAGAAGAATTTCCTCTGCCGCACATGATCGGATCTCGCATTTGGGCCCCGCTGTGTACCCCGCTGTTCGCGCTGGGAAACGCCCCTTCAATGTATCATGGTAATGCAAGGCTACCTGCTTTCATCCATCTTCACTTTCTTCAAACACGGCAGTACACGGAGGACTTCCTCTGAGAAGACCGACACTGAAGACTGACATGAGCAGTCATATCTTACAGATATTTCATAGAGCATCTATGGCAATTCAATATGCTGGATTCCACGGTCGAATCGAGGTTTACTGTGGAAAGTACTGGACAAACGAAACCCCCAAATCTTCAACTTCGCCCGGCCCCACCTTCTTCAATTGCTGAATGCAACCTCGAATTGGAGACGCCAAGGAACGAAACCCACATAAAACAGGAAAGTCCCATCTACGTGAAGGTTCTTCTTCAACCACTTGACTTTTCATGTCAGGATAAGGTAGACTAGGAAGCGGTGTTGGCAGATTGTTGATCAATGAACAGACGAGAGCTACCTTACTGCCGCAGTACGTACTCACCTTCAAAGAAAAAGGTATTACCTGTGTTCGATGCTGCGAGACCTTGCGAAATCTACACCATGCTGGTCTGGACTTCGAATCAGCAGTTCAACCATCTGTCTGTCTCCGTCATCGATGCTGTCCTTGTCATCCACCTGGTTTATATGGAACCGTGTCAGTCTGCAACTAGTAACGGAGGTCACTGGTCGCAAATTCAAGGGCATCCGGTGCTTTGGTTCGCTATGAATAGCAGTCTGACCTGTCTCGGCCGGATACCGACTGCGGGCGCCAGTCCGGAAAATGTGGGGTCCTCCGGAACACATCTCCGTGCCGCGTTACTGCAGCAGCACTGTGGTAGATAAATACTGGAGATGCAGAAGCACTTGAAGCCAGTGTCTCAAGGAGGGTATTCATGACCTATCTTCCTTTCTACCTACCTCTCAAGTCATCATTCTCTATACAGTATAGCATGGGAAATGACCATCCCTAAGCCTATCTGCTGCCAGGCGATTACAGCTTACTACTGGTTTGCAGTCAATGAATGTCTATGGGGACTGCAATTAAGCTCGCTTATCATTTATATTGCCATGTGAAAGTTCACATGACAAAGATTATCACTCCATGCTGCTGCTTGCGACATGAGTTGCGTCTTCTATACCTATACATGGCCGTCAGTTCGGCAGACTTCTCCGCTATGTATACAGTCGCTCATGAAAATGCAATGCTGGCTTCGACGTTGCACAAGAGTTTACACATTACACGTGTATACCCGGCACGACGAATTGGCGCCTCAAAAGTTCCCAAAAATAACCTCCTTTAACGCTCGGGATCCCGTCCTAGCTCGATGTCTGTCACGGCAAGTCCCTGAATGAATCAGGGGGATGCCTCGCTGCCCCGCGGTGGGGTAGAGAGGGCAGCATCTGGCGCATCGGCGCATCGGTGCATCGAGCTTCAAGCCGCCATGCTTCTCCTCTGCATCGTTTACGCCCCCAAAGCTCAGAATGGTGTGTACTATGGCCAGTTCAAGTGCTTGAAATGAAGCCAATGAGCCGGACACCAATGCGGGAAAGGATTCAGGGCTGCAGGGAAAGAAAAGGCGTTGGACTCTTCTGATGGTGTTGGGCAGCCGGGGGGGTTTGGCGCTTCGAGACACTGGACGAACCGGGGTCTTGGTTTACCGCTTCTCTGCCATTTGCTGGCCATGCCAACACCTCTAAGCGCTCAGAGCTCCAGGCCAATCACGGCTTCTGCTGGACACGCCGCCAATGCTCCCAAGTGCGAGCAAGGGGAAGACCATGAGCAGGGAGTCTGGGCCCCAAATGCCGCCGCCGATTGTCCTTCCCGCCGACCCCTGGACCTGCTTCTCAGTGACTCGCGACCGTGATTCAATGACATGCGTGGCCTGTCCCTCTGGCCGCATATTCAACTGCTCAAAGGTCTGCTTCCTCAGCTTCTCGTCTTTTTTGACTCTTGTTTCGTGTGTCTCCTGTCTCCTTGTCTCCTACCTCTTCTCTGCCGGATAACTCGCTGTGCTCTGGGACGCTGTACGACTTGAAGTTGTATATCCAGCCAATCTGCTTCGTTTCCCCGCCTTGCGCCTGAGCTGACTGCAGAAGACCGACGACGGGAGCTCGTTGCGGCCCATTCTGCGACCTCAGCCGAAGTCCTCCAAGACGGCACCTCTGGTCGCAGGTGACAACCACCCTCTTACATTTCACAAACAGCATCCCCAAGTGGAAACCCCCTCCCCAAAATAACTTTTTTGTCTAGCCGTGCGTCACTCCACCTGCATCTATCCAGAGAGCTGGTAGTCGGCCGCGTACGTGGCCCAAAGACAAAATGGCCACGCGGTCGCGCGACGTCCCTGACGAGGAGCTCTTCATGAGCAGACCTGGTCCGGCCGAAGACTGCGACAGTCCCACCGTCGAGCCCCTGAGAATATTCAAGCCCGCGAGCCCAAAGCCAGCCGGAAGCCGCTTCCAGTACCCCGCTCCACCGACGTCGTCGTCGGCTGCCTCCTCCAAGCCAACATTCCCTCTGCCGCCCGGAGCATCGAGCTCTGCAGCGCCTCTCCCGTATCCCGAAGACTTGGATGAGCGGTTCAGCCAGCCTCCCAAACCCAGCGGCCGACTACCCTACCCGGACGACAGTGGGCGGAAGTCATCAGGATCGTCTGGGGGAAGGACTTACACCCCGCCAACGCAGGCGAGCGCCGGAGGCACAAGGACGTACAATGACACATCCCCGCGGCTGAACATGAGTCCAGTCGAGAAGAAGGGCACCGGGCTGGCAGAAAGGAGGGGCACCGCCCCGAAGCCGCTCAGCCCTACAAGTCCCGATGACGACGATAAGGACGAGCTCTTTGCGAAACCTCTGGCGCCCAAGCCGGCGGCCGCACCCATGACCAACTCGACGCAGAAGATATCGACAGCATATCAGAACAAGCCATACTATCCACCACCCGGCGGCGCAAACAGTCTTGCCCTGCCCGGGGCTGGCCAAGGGCCTGGAGGACTGAATCGGTTCTCGTCAACAGCTTCCACTTCAACCACGAAGGCCAGCCGAGGGTCGCCTCCACCCCCGGAGACCCCTATCGCCGGCAACCCCGGCCTACCGGGCTTACCACAGCTTCCGCAGCTGCCGGGCGGAGACATCGCTGACCGATATGCGGCCGCTGGCATCTCGGGCACGGCAACGCTGAACAGCTTCAATGCGCCGAGCGCGGCGCAGCAGTCGCGGTTGGCGCAGTATGGCGGACGGGCACCTGCACAGCAGCAGGCTGCCCCGGCTCGCCCGTGGACGCCGACAGAGACTCCGGACCAGACACCGCATGGGCCTCCTATTGCCTATCAGGGCTCGGAACCTGTCGCCAGTCCGAAGCCGCAGCAAACGAGCTTCAACCTACCGGCTAACCCAAATGCGGCGGCCTCTAGGCCAGCCGCCGGTGGTAGCGGAACGCAGCTGCAGGTCAGCGTCCTGGAACAAGATTTCCAGCGCATGCAGGCCTCGACGCCTCCGCCCGCTTACTCCACTGTTCCCGGCGCCAGCGCCGCAGCGGCATCGTATCCGAGCGAGAAACAGCGGCCTGCGCAACAGCCGAGCTCGAGCTCTGGTCCAACCGGACATCCTGCTCTTGCAGCCACCGCCGCCGCAGCATCCACCGCGGCCGTCGCCTCGAGCGCCTCACAGCCGAGCAAGCAGCAACCGACCCCAGTCCCAATCCAACAACCCGTTGCAACCCACGAGCCACACATGGCAAACCATCCGGCGTTCGCCATCGACCACAAGCAGCAACAGCAGCAGCAACAACAACAACCCGAGACGAACGGTCACCCAGCCCTAACCCACACCCCATCTCTAATGCAAGCAGCGACCTCGCCTCCTCCCCTCCCGGAAGGATGGATCGCCCACCTCGACCAGAACTCAGGGCAATACTACTACATCCACCTCGCCACGCAGGCCACACAATGGGAATTCCCCAAGGGCCCCGTCCCGCTCGGCCTCGACCCGACCCCCCTCTCCCCAACCGCCTCGACCTACGGCAACCCGCTGGGATCCCCCTTCCTGGGCGGCGGCAAGGCCTCGCAGCTGTCCCCGGGCCTGTACCCGCAGACCCCGGGTTACGCCGAGAGCATCATGTCGGTGGCCGCGTCCGCCACGCCGTCGACGCTGGGCTTCACCGGCCCGCCGCCCAGCGCCGGCGTGGACGTGTACAAGGTCACGCCCACGAACGGGGTGTACTTCGGCCCGTACCTGCGCTACGTCAACATGGACGTCGAGAAGGGCCTGTGGCTGGGCAGCATCATGATCATCACCGACGCGCCCCAGCCGCCCACGATCCACATCCACCTCAGCCAGGACCTGAGCCCCAACCCGCAGCAGCTGGTGCCCCACGCCATCTTCACCCACCAGCGGTGGCAGTTCTACAAGTACGACGTGGCCCTCCCCATGGGGCCCGCGGGGACCGAGCGGTGGACGTACGCCGTCACGTCGCACCTGGGCTGCACGCGGTACGAGTTCGTCGTCGCCGGCCGGCACGAGACGGGGTGGCGCATGATCGCCCACAGCGGCAACGACTTTGCCCCCTCGACCTCGCAGAACGAGAGGGCCAAGCTGGGCGGCGTGGGGTTCATGTGGAAGGACATCTTGCAGAAGAACGTCGAGTGCGGGGGGTTCCACGTCCAGCTCGGGCTGGGCGACCAGATCTACGCCGACAGGCTGTGGAGGGAGGTGCCCATCCTCAAGCAGTGGCTGGCCATGCAGGGGAGGGAGAACAGGAAGAACACCCAGTGGACGGCCAGGCACGAGGAGGACGTGTCGCACGCGTATTTCCATTATTATACTAGCCACTTTGACCAGCCGTTCTTGCGGGAGGCTTTTGCGCAGATTCCGCACGTGTTGCAGATTGATGACCATGATATGTAAGTTCTTCTCTTTTCTATCTTTCCAATGGTTTTATTTTTCACCAAAATCACACACACACACACACACACACACACACACAGAAAGAGAGAGAGAGAGAGAAAGACAGACTACTAATGCAAGTGGGCGCCACCAGCTTCGACGGCTTCGGCTCCTACCCGGACTACATGCAGCAGTCGGCCATCTTCAAGAACATCGGCCGCATCGCCATCGAGATGTACCTGCTCTTCCAGCACCACACCACGGTCGAGATGCTGCGCAACGTCTCCTCCGACCTCGACCTGTTCACCATCACGGGCGCCGGCTGGCACTTCGTCAAGTACCTGGGCCCTGCCGTCGTCGTGGTCGGGCCGGACTGCCGGTCGGAGCGCACCCAGTCCCGCGTCCTGGCCGGGCCGACCTACCAGGGCATCTTCCCGAAGGTCGCACTCCTGCCGCCCAGCGTCCAGCACTGCATCTGGATGGTGTCCGTCCCCGTCGTCTACCCGCGCCTCGAGGCCATGGAGACGCTGGCCAACACCTTCGCCACGGGCAAGAAGGCGGTCAACACCACGTACAACATCCTCGGCAAGGTCACCTCGTCCGTGGCGGGTGTGGTGGGCGGGAAGGACGTGGTGGCCCAGGGCTTCACCTCGGTCAAGAAGGCGGTCGGCAAGTCGGGCCTGATGGGCAACGTGCTGAACCAGTTCGGCGAGTTTGACATTGCGGAGGAGCTGAAGGACCTGTGGACGCACGAGAGCAAGGATCTGGAGCGGACGTACCTCATCCGCACGCTGCAGGGGATCGCGCATCAGAAGGGCGTGAGGATGACGTTCTTGTCTGGGGGTGAGTTTTCTTTTTTTTCTTCTTTTTTCTTCTTTACTCTTTGCACTTTCAATCTTGCGTCTCTCTTCCCTCTTGAGGCAGAGAAACTAACGAGCTGGACAGACGTAAACGCCGCCGGCGCAGGCCTGGTCCACGACCCGACGCACCCGTCGGACCACAAGACCATGTACCAGATCATCACCTCGCCCGTGGTGGCGGCCCCCGCGGGGCAGATGATCATCAAGCTGCTGCACAACAACAAGCTGCTCTACGTGCCGCAGAACGGGCAGAAGTCCACCCACGAGGTGTCGGACACCAAGGAGGACATGATGGAGATCTTCCACACGGAGGCCAGCGGCAACGCGAGGGAGTACAAGAAGCTGATGAACCGCAGGAACTACGTGGCGATCGTGGCCTACGACCCGGAGGGGATGGGTGGAGGGTCGGCGGCGGGCGGGACGCTGGGGCCCGGGTATGCGGGGAGTGTGCATAGTGGTAGTGGGGGTGGAAAGAGTGCGGAGCTGAGCAAGCTGAGTCTGGCGGTGGACTTTGTGGTGCAGGGCGACGGTGGGTTTGGGGGGACGACCAAGTATGGGCCTGTCATTGTGCCGCATCTGGAGTTTGGGCATTAGAGAGGTTGAGAGGTGGTGGGAAGGGAGCAAGGGGTGACTGAGAGTGAGAGGGTGGATGACAAGGGGAGGGGGTGAGTGTCTGATGAGTTATATGACTGAGCGAGCAGTATTCTACTCTTTTTTTTTTTGCTAGCGAGTCCAGCAGCTGTCTATTGGAGTTCGCACGTAGGGTTTTGGTTGGAAGCGTATGCTTGTTGTTTAGTCTTGGTAGACGAGTTGGTAGACATGGGCAGACTTGATTCTACATTTATATCTCCAAAGCAAATAAGACCCATTGCCATATTGACACTGATATCACACAACTCCTAACATACGCCGAGACATCCCCGTCCTCCATCTGTCTGAACAAAGCATACAATTACACAAATCCCTATTTACCAATCCTGGACCTTTTCTTTTGCTCTCCCTCATACAACCATCCCAACACGTTGACGCACAATTTCAGAACTCCATCGCAACCCCAACACCCTCCTCCCTCACCCTCCTCAGATTCTCATCCTTGGCCTCACTCTCCTCCTTCAGCCGCTCCTCGACCTCGTCCCTGATGCCCGCCAGGTCGGGCGGGATGACCTGGTACTGCACGCTGGGGGCGATGTTGACGAAGCGCAGCTGCTCGCCGACATGAGCGACGATCTCCTGCAGGCGCTTGGCGGTGTTCTTGTTGTTGCGCGGCTCGCCGAGGATCTGCTCGAGGGTGGGGAAGAGGGCGGCGTCGTGCTGGAAGTGGTCGCGCCAGGGGGTGTGCGGGGGGATGACGGGGTCGATCTTGTCCTGGCAGTCGATGGCGATGGAGGTCTCGAAGGCCCAGGCGCGGGCGACGTTGCGGGGCGTGTAGCCGCCGCCGCCGAACATGATCATGGGCAGGCCGAGCTTCTTGCAGAAGGCCACGCAGGCGGCGTGGCCCTGGACCTGCAGGTTGAAGCGGCCGAGCCGGTCGCCGGCCAGGGAGTCGGCGCCGCACTGCAGGGCGATGGCGGAGGGCCGGAAGCGCTCGTTCACCTGGCCTATGACGGTCTGGAAGAGGTGCTCGTACTGCTCGTCCGTGATGCCGTCGTTGAGGGGGATGTTGATGGCGTGGTGGGCGCCCGGGTTGTGCTCGGACTTGGGCCCGTTGTCGTCCAGGCCGCCGGTGCCGGGGAAGAAGACCTCGGGCTGGTACTTGTGGAAGGAGACGGTCATGACGCGGTCGGTGGAGAAGAAGGCCTCCTCGACGCCGTCGCCGTGGTGGACGTCGATGTCGATGTAGAGCACGCGCGGGAAGCAGCGGAGCAGCTGCAGGATGGCCAGCACGATGTCGTTGATGTAGCAGAAGCCCGAGGCCTCGGAGCGCTTGGCGTGGTGCAGGCCGCCGCCCCAGGCGATGGCGATGTCGGACTGCTTGGAGCAGATCTTGCGGGCGGCGTCCATGGAGCCGCCGGCGGACATGGAGCAGTAGTCGTACAGGCCCTGGAAGAGAGGGCAATCGCTGCCTCCCAGGTTGAACCTCACGGGCCTGTCCGGGTTGTCGTAGTCGTCGCGCGGCGTGTCGTCGGCGGGCGTGGTGGCCAGGTAGTCGAGGTAGTCCGAGGAGTGGAAGGACTCGAGCTCTTCGTAGGTGGCGGTGCGGGCGATGTAGTTGTCCATGGCGAAGGACATGCCGTAGGACATGACCAGGCTCTTGGTCAGGGTGAGGCGCCAGGGCTTCATGGGATGGGTCTGGCCGAAGTGGTGCTTCTCCATCTCCGGGTTGGTGTGGAAGGAGACGTTGTAGCCTTTTGGCCTGGTGATGCCGTAGGTCTGGGCGGCGCGCTTGATCTTGTTGAAGAAGGTGGCGTTCTCCAGGTCGGAGGGGCGATCGAGGGGGATGTTGTACTCCTCGACCAGGGGCGGGTCCATGTCGACATTGTGAGGGAGGTAGTTTGGTTTTGGCGGCTTGTATCTGTATGCCTCGATGTCCATCCTTTGAGAGTCTGGGTGGTACTCGTGAGGAAGTACCGTCTTCGTGTGAGTAAGGTAGTGTGTTTGTGATGAGGCGCAACCTCACTTGAGGTTGGCGCGGGTCAGACTCCCGTGTCTTTGACGATCAAAACAGGATCTCTCGATAGAAAAGCAGCAAGCTACGGGTGATCCGAGGTCTAGAATCTCATATAGCGGTCGTAATCTGTCAAATCTGGTGGAAATATAGATGAGGTTTGAGATATGGAGATGAGTGAGTTCAATGTCTGAAATCGCCGCCGGTGGCACTTCAAGGTACCTGAAGGTACGTATCGGATGAAACTAGTCTTGATACGGTTAGACAAACCGTCAACTCAGACGGATCCGTGAGAACGGGGCGTTTTGACCGACTAACCCCAAATGAGTCTAGTCTGCTGTGGCTGCGGTGGTACGTACTGGATTCTCGCCCCGAGAAGAATCTCGACCCCGGCCGTGCATTTTTGCCAACTGCAAACCACTGCACCGACCACTGCAACCAGTCGCTGCAAGGGCGGCGATTTATCGATAAAATTTAATCGATAGAAATCCTGGAATCCCGGAGGTGAGACCGTGTCAGGCGTGTTGAACGTGTGTACCTCGGGCTGTCAAGCAACAAGGTACCTCGCCGTCCGCCTCCCACTGCCTCCACCAGCAGGCAAACAACGCGATTAATATCCGCGCATCTGCCACCCCCGACATCCACACTATTCCACAGTCCACAGTCCGCAGTCGGGGTTTCCATTACGGAGCAACAAGTGGTGCAGGGGCTTGGCTTATTCAGGTCGTTGCCCAGCTGTCTTGTCGATGGATTGACCTGCATCTGACACCAGCATCAAGCACCCAATCGTGAGGTGAGCGCATCGCGAATCTGGAGAGAGAGACACACCACGCGAGAGACTACTACATACTACATCAAACGCCGACCACCCAGACGGGCCGCGATATTCACACCTATCACACTCACATAACACACATACATCCTGCTTTCCCTTCTGCCGTGCTTTCTTGCTTGGACTTCTCTGTTCCTTCTCACATGCCGGCGGACACTCGTCGGATCATCAGCACGTCCCGCCTGCGTTCCTTAACCTCTCATGCTTTCAAGACTGTGCCACTCCACGTCTTTGCTTTTGCGCCTGGCATAGAGATCGTGCTCGTATAGACCTCTGCGAAGTGTCGCTCTTTACATGCGCAGACGAACCACAGTCATCCTTTGCCTGTGATATTTAGTTCACTGCGCAGCATTGTTTGCACATATCTCCACCTGTGTCTCTCTCTCTCCTCTGTCTTCCGAGCGCGGGCAGCAGCGCGTTGGCTCCCTGCCGCTCGACGCATCTGGTGTTAACAGCCATGCCTAGGGACGACCTGTCCATCGACTTCGTCAGGAGGATGCCGCCCGGCGGCGAGATCCTCGACCCGGCTCTGATCCTCGACGAGTGGATCAACCGCGTCCAGAACCTACCCGAAGAGATCCGCTTCATCCAGGAGGAGATCACGGAGAAGGACCGCATCTACAACGAGTGCGTCAAGACCATCGAGGAGCGCGATGCGAGGATACAAAAGTTCATCAAGGCGAATGGCAGTCACGAGCCGTTCCCTAAAGAGGAGGGCTACAGGCAGACCATACGAGAGAACTTCACAAAGGCCGAGAAGCTGGCCAACGAGAAGATTGCCCTGACGCAGAAGCTGCAGTACATCATGGACAAGCACCTGCGGAACCTCGACGTTCAGATCAAGATGCTCTACGACAGAGGCGAGCCCGGCTTCACCGATCCAGACGAGCTGCCCTCATTACTGCGACCGAGCGCCGCAAACCAGACACAGCCATCATCAGCCCGGTCAGCGACCACCGCAACCAACCCAATAACGAACGCCCTCACCGCCATCCCCAACGGCGCCTCCCAGGCAGCCCTTCGAGCCGCAAATCCCCAAGTCCGAGGCGCACAGACCCAACATCAGATATCGGCTTCGGCACCCGCAACACCGGCAGCCAGCATGATTCTGAACCGCAAGGAGCGCGAGAACTCCGCCGGCCCCGGCAGCGGCGTCCCCAAGCGCGGCCCTCGCTCCAACACCGGCCTCGGCAACGCCCCGACCCAGTCGAGCGGCCTGGCACGGCACTCGTCCCTCGGACCGGGCACGCCGAAAGCCACGAACCAGCACCACACCGCCGCCACCACCGGCGGCGTCCAGCGCGCCGGCAGCGCCGGCCCGCGCGCATCTAGTAAGGCCAGCGGCGTCGGCTCCGTGCGCAAGTCGAGCACACCGTCCGGCGGGCCCGGCCGCAAGAAGGGCACCCCGGCCCCCGGCGGCGGCGCGACCACCAAGTCCGGCCTCTCCCGCGTCAAGCGCGTCGCCAAGAACAGCCCCTCCTCCAACGCCGACAGCGAGCTGTCAGAGGCCGAGTCCGGCAGCGCCGACGAGTCGGACGCCCGCACGGGCGGGCGGGGCACTCCGGCCGCGCGCGCCCCGTCGGGGGGATCCAACAAGGAAGAGCACGCGCACGGCCACGAGCGCAACCCCCCCAAGCCGCCGCACCGACACCACCCGACGACGCCCAAGGACCGCAAGGGACCGGACGCTGCTTCCTCCTCCGCAGCCGCGGCGAACAACGACGAGGACGAGGACGCCATGGACGTGGAGGACGACGAGGCCGGGGACGACAAGAAGTACTGCCTCTGCCAGAATGTCAGCTTCGGCGATATGGTCGCGTGCGACAACGCGGACTGTCCCTTTGAGTGGTTCCACTGGGACTGCGTGGGGCTCAAGAGCGAGCCCAACGGGACGTGGTACTGCCCCGTCTGCACCGAGAAGAGGAAGAAGGCGGGGAAGTAGGAGGGTTGCCGCCGGGGATCCGATTTGAGGGCCAGGACGAGGGCGAGGGCGAGGGCGAGGGCTTGGGGCGCGGAACCACCACGCCTGGCGTGGGGCGCGCTGAGGAGGGGGAGGTTTATGAGGCTGGCTGGGGAGAGCTTGGCTGTGCTGGCTAGGATGGGGGGTGAGACTCTGGGGCAGTGATGATCAGTCACAGCACTCTGCTAGGCGAGTGGAATGGTGGAATTGGCTTTGCGATGTGTTTGTGCTCCTCTTATGAGCGGGTTGGGACTGCTCTCGTATGTTGGCTGATATGGCTGACATTGAAAGAGCTTATGATCTTGGAAGTTAACGTTGGGCTCAATTTTGCTCTGCTTATGCCATTTGTATATCTGGATAGCTCACTCTAGGAACGAGTGCAGTGGTACAGGAGATATCACAAGAGCACAGCGGTGCTGTACTCCCTTACTAGGGCTTTTTCCAAGATAGGCATGGAGAAATAAAATGAATGCATGGCACAAGTTGTCCAGCCGTCTGAAGAGCTGTCCTCTTGTCCCCCTGATCTTGGATACACATGCTGTCGTACTGCATGGGCATGACTCGTTCGCTCCAGATACACACGAGTTACAGCACATGTCTCTGCGCCTTGCTGTCAACATTACACGAAGAACTCAGGCCGTAACCCACGCTTTGCCTCCCTTATATGCCGTTGCCCGGAACTATATCATGTATCCGCACAAAACTATAGCAACACTCGACGCCATCACTACCGTAAAAATACCTTTAGACAGGAACCCATGATTAGAGGACATTAAAATAGACATAAGAAAACCACCACCACTCCGCCACGCCTAACCAGAAAAGGCTGAGCCGCTTGGAAAGTCCCGAAAACAACATTGGTAACATTGGTACCAGACTTCGAACCCTCCCCCCCTTAAAAATCCCTATACGCCCCAGGACTCCGATAAGGATTCGTATTCCGCAACCTCTCTGTGCCATCCGCCTCAGACACGGGACTGAACCCCGTGCCGTCCAGCTCCTCCGCCCTCCCCGCACCACCAAACCTACCTCCGCTGCTCGCCGCACTGGCCGCGCTAACATTACGCTGGTGTCCTCCCCCCTGCCCTGCCGCCGCCGCCGCGTGGGGGCTGGTGGGACTCCCCTCCATCTCCCGCGCGTCGACGGGATACGGCGGCGTGGTCCGGGCACCGGCACCGGCGGCCTGACGCTGCGGCAAGCCGCTGTCGGCCTCGTATATCTCCCCCCCCTGCGGCGGCGGCGGGGCCGCCACCCGGCTCGTGCCGTCGGCCTCGTAGACTTCCCCCCCGGGAGCCTCGGGCATGTTGGGCAGGCGGGGGGAGACGGATTTCTTGCCCCCCGGCCCGCCCGAGATGTTGGAGTAGCGGTCCAGGTTCTTGGCTCCGACGGCACCGGCGGCGGCGGCGCCGATGATGGCTCCGTCGTGGTGCGGGGCGCTGGCGCCGAAGCGGTTGTTGGAGGGGCTGGTCCCCGTGCGCGCGGGGGGGATCGGGGAGCTCATGTCCGGGATGTAGGGTTCTAGGTAGGAGGAGGGGTCTTGGTGCGGGGGCTCGCGGTTGCGGCGGCGGTGGAGCCACCAGAGCAGGGCTGCGACCAGGATGAGCACGGCGGCGCCGCCTATGCCACCTGCGATGCCGGCTATGGCGCCTGTGGACAGGCCGGATGAGGAGGAGCCCGTGGACGGGGCGGGGGTGGAGGTGTCGGAGGAGCCGGGGGCGGTGTCGGTGTTGGAGGTGGAGGGGGGGTTGGTTGCGGTCTTGGTGACGGTCTCGGTTGTGGGTGCCTTGGGGGTCACGGTTAGGGTTGACGTGGTGGTTATGGTTGTCTGGGCGTCGAGGACGCGAGTCTTGGTCTGGAAGACGGTGACGAGGACTATGGAGGAGGTCGGGACGGTGGTTGTGGAGCTGACGAAGGAGGTCACGTCGCTGGTGCGGGTGATGCTGGTTGTTATCACTGTTGAGGAGGAGATGGCTGCCAGGGGTTCCTGGGTGGCGCGGAGCGCTCTTCTCTGGATTTGTGCCAGCTGAGGGCCGACGGGGGAAGTCCAGGGGAAGGAGAAGCGCCTGTAGAAGAGGCTGAGGGTGTTCCATAGGCCGTCTTGGCTGGGCTCGTGTCTGGCTTCGAGTACTTCGACGACCGCCGCTCGTTTGGCGGCGGTCGCGGCCGTGACGGTGACATATACAATGTCTGTTTGCGTTCCTCCGCTCGACACTGTGATCTCGGTCGTGGAGAAGATGGTGGACGTCGAGACCACAGCTTGCTCGACGGTCACTAGTTGCGTGGCCACGTGAGATACTGTCACCAGAGCTGCGCTCGTTACGATTACCGTCTCGCTAGCAGGGAAGTTAGAATGCATATCACGGGTTTTACACAGGATCGGTTCACAAACAGTGGCAGGAAGCATTCGCCATTGGTGCAGGTCTGGCCGGAAGCACAGCAAGCGGTGCCGCAGCATATCTGGTCGGCAGCGCAGCAGTAGCCGGACGAACTCGATCCGCAGCAGATGCCACAGGTGGCACAGAAGTTGACGCTGTCGCCGAAGCAGAAATTGGAGCCATTGGAGGAGCAGGTGCTCTGGCGCTTATCCAGCGTCACGGTCTTTTCCTGGACGCCGTATAGTGGTTTGAAGCCGGCGATGTGGACGGCTGCCTGCCATGACGGTGACTCGGCGACATCGGCAACGGCAGTGTCTGCGTCTGTGTCTGTCTCGGACGATGCCGAGACACGGCAGGCTAATATGAAAAGGCAGCCGAGTAAGCCGACGACCCAGCTTTGAGACCGGCGACCGCTGCGACTGGGAATTAACGTTAACGACATGGCGGGAGCATTGCCCAAGCAGTAACGATTGAACAGAGGGGAAAGAAAGCTGCAAAAAGATGATGCGAGTTAAACAAGGACATTCATTGAGAAGAAAATATCAAGGACTCGGCGGACGTAGCACAAGCCAATTAGATAGTGTGGCTGGCGGTGGGATGACTGGCCTGGCCGGGACTGGCGTGAGTGCTGCAGTGGCTCGTGATGAGTGATGATCGTATGTATGAGAGGGTCTAGCTAGGCTACCTCTAGTATAGAACGCTACGCTGGGACTCTTGGCATCAAACCGAGTCGACAATGGCCGAGAGTCGCCATATTGTCAGGATTGTGTGGCCAAGACACGAAACAGCAGTCTTTTCTTTTGTTGGAAACCTGGTCAGCCGTGACCTGGCACGGATAAGGCAGCTGGTAGTGTAGAAGGGCTGAAGAGAATGATGTGAGAAGCATGCAAGCAGGGCAGACATGTTTCTGCCCTCTGATCAACAACAATGGACGCCAGGGTCCAATGATGTCGCCGGACAGGACGGACAGCGTTGTTTCCGGAAGGAGCAATACGAGCTGACAGGGCTGCTAGTAGGTACCGCCATGTGTACGGAGGGTTATTGCGCAGGATATTCCCTGTCAGCCCAAGAGACCTACACTCCCCAACCAATGTTATACAGTACTATGTATAGATGTAGCATTGGGTGTGGCACATACTAAAAGACTATATTATAAGAATACCATAGTAGGCGTAAGCGTAGGTCGATGTTGTGCTGCACGTTGTAAGGTCTGACAGAGGGCTCTGCTGTCCGAGTGAGCACTATCGGTATTCCCCTCCGTATGACTGCTATGGCTTGAAAATTCCTCGGGCTGCGTAATCGCGAGCTCCAGTGTATCATCGTAACTGACCTAGGCCAGAAACATCCAGGTCGAACAAAGAACAGCGGAAAGGAATCAAGGCTTGCCAGGCTCAATACGAGTCAAGCTACCCAGATAGACTCGTACAGTCGTCAACGGCCCCATGAGAGTCGTCAGCTCAACACTCTGTTCCTGAACCCTGAACCGAACCAAAAAAAAAAAAAAAAAAAAAAAGAAACAACGTGGATGTTGGAATGAGAAGAGACCCTGAAAGTTAAAAAAGATCGGACGCCGATTGACCCATCTCCACTACCTACCTTAGGCTCTGCACAGCGGGACCCCACCACGGGAGAGCACGGCCCCTGCTGGACTCGACAGTGAAGCTTTCAGGGCTCACTCCGATCCGTTATACAGAGTCTACACGCATAGTAGACGTCTACAATATTAGAATACCAAGTGCTGAGTAAGATTTGCCCATTGGCTTTACTGTGATAGACAACCCACGTATATTCTCCTACAGTGTAGAGACACCAGCACTTCTATTTTCTCGCCATGGACATCGACGACATCCTCCGCGAGGTCGACCCGATCGCAGACGCGGTACCCCAAGAGACGCGCGATCTCCAGGCCCTGACGCGTGCCTGGGTAGCCGAAAGGTCTGCTCCGGAACTGCTCCGATGGCCTCCCGACGGCCTCTTCGAACGTATCAACGACCGGATAAAAGCCCAGATCGAGAAGGTCGAGGAGATGACGGGCGACATGGATCCAAAGACCAACTTTGCTCTCATAGTCATCCAGACCGAGTTGGAAAGATACAGGTATCTCGTGAGAAGTTACCTCCGTGCGCGGATCGCAAAGGTACCGCCTCGCACCTATCAATGACACACGAGATTTGTATCTACACATGCGACTGACACCCTCGTTTTACACGTCTAGATCGACAAGTACACTTTGCATTACCTGTCTACAGACGCTCTCCGATCACGTCTCTCCGAGCTCGAACTCGCCTACGCAACGCGACACCAGGCGCTCCTCCACAACCACTACCTCTCCTCCTTCCTCGCCTCCTTTCCAGCGCCCTTGCAAAACCTGAACGACGCTTCGGCCAACATCAACATGATCGACTCCCCAGACCTCGACTCTGCCGTGTTCGTGCGCCTGCTGCGAGATACCATGGTCGAGAGCCGAGGCATCGACGCCGACGGTGCGCTTGAGGGCAGAGACGGGTCAATACTCATCCTGCGCTGGTCAGATGCCAAACCGCTGGTTGAGAAGGGCGATGCGGAACTGGTATGAAGTGGGATCAGACTTTCGCAGCTACCTCTATTTCGTCGGTCCTTGATACACCACGAACAGCTTCGCCTAGCCAGCCAGGACGCTCTGCGGACCCTCGAAGAAGAACTTGCGCATATCAGAGGCCATTCTGTCATACGCGCACCAGCGGCAATATGCTTGTCGCTGATAGTATCTATGCTATGCTTGCAGCCGCAATCCGCAGGCAGTCCGCCGAGGCTATAGAGAGCAGGTGGCATGCAAGAGACTCAGCAGTGCCAATGTGCGACTCCTCTGTTCTGGCAGCAGCATGGACATTTGACTATGTTCCGATCAGGTGCACTGCCCTCAAGCTCATCTGATGCTGAAGCCGGCTTCTCGAGCGATATCACGATCCTGAGAATGAAGCTTCGCAGAGCTGTCGGATCCGACTTAGCTCGGAGACATGCAGCCGGCAAACAACCAATGACAGGCGAATTCTTTGTGTAGCCCGGTACGCGATTGCCTGTCAAGGGAAATCCGATACACAAACCAGAGCATTGGACTTTTTGACGCGAAAAGTCCGTTAGTTCCGAATGTTTAACTCCAGGACTCACTAAGAGCCTTGGCGAACTCGACTGCTCGCGGTTCATATAGAACCAAGTCCGTCGCGCTCTGGGTATCTCCAAAAAACGGAGAGTTGTTATTTGCGGGACAGCGAATCCCATGCTAAGTCGGTCCAGGGCGGACTTAGGAGCTTCGCGCCTATGAAGCTCTTCAAGTATGCCATGTCGTAGATACGACTCTGCAGACGAGACTCCTATGACAACGTGATGGCCAGATCACTGTCCAAGATGGAAAAGTATTTAAGGTACCCAGAGCTCTTGATCTGGGATCTACATTCTCGAGAAGCAAGCTCAATTCAGGCTCGCTTCCTTTGGATACCATCAGTCTAAGCAGCTTCAACAGAACAGACGTCATGGGTTCAACAGCCTACATCACCAAAGTCCTGGTCACAGGCGCCAACACCGGCCTCGGCTGGCAAATCTCCAAGAAACTGGCGACCGAGCACAAGGACTACCACATCATCATGAGCGGCCGCAACAAGGACGCCATCGAGAAAGCCGTCGCGGACTTCCAATCGCAAGGCCTCACCAACGTCGAGTCCCTCGTCCTCGACCTCACGTCCGACGAGTCCATCGCCGACGCCGCGCGGGCCGTGGCCGAGAGACACGGCCGGCTGGACGTGCTGGTCAACAACGCCGGGCTGACGTCGGACAACGGCGCGCCGGCCGAGACGGACCTGTCGCGCGAGAAATGGGACATGGTCTTCCAGGTCAACGTGTTCGGCACCGCCCTCGTGACGGACGCCTTCATCCCGCTGCTGGAGAGGAGCCGGGCGGCCGCCAGGCGGGTCGTGTTCATGACCTCGTCGCTCGGCAGCATCGGCCTGCGACTCGACAGGGCCACGCCGTGGCGGAAGGCGCAGTTTCGGATCTACAGCACCAGCAAGACGGCGCTGAACATGCTGATGGCGCAGTATGCGGTGGAGAGGGAGGAGGATCCGAGCTGGAAGTTTAATGTCTGCTGTCCGGGCCACTGTGCGACGAACCTGAATGGCGGGAAGGGGAGTGAGGATCCGGCTTTGGGGGCTATCAATGCTTGTCGGCTTGCGACGGCGGGGATTGAGGGGGAGACTGGGACGTTTTCGAATCGGCATGGGCCTTTGCCGTGGTGATGCAAACAGTGGTGGTGGTGACTATGAAGATGGACTGGCTTCGCATTGCTAGATTTATGCAGCTCGTATTCAAGCTGCGGTGCGATAGTTGCTGCATAGGTAGCCTAGGCTAACATGTCTGGGCTCAGAATACAGTCGAACTCTGCTTGATCTCTGCATTAAAGTCTAGAAAAACTCTATCTCCATCTGTGCTACGATATCAGATCCGAGAAAGTTACACTGAACATTATCTCAGCCTTCGAGAGATGCCACTTTCACGACATGCAAGATGGTGCACACACACAGACACACACACTGGACAGGGGGATGTTGGGACTAGCATTCTCTTGGCATCTGCCCCGGAAAACGCTATTTCAGCCCCCTGTCTTTGCCGCTGTCTTCTGGTTGGTTCTCGTGCCAGATCGGGGTCAAGGACTCAAAGGTGCCCAGATGCCATTGCACCCTCGGCTTCACCACTCATTTAAAAGTGAGATTGACACGTTTTCCCTGCTTTGTTGTGAAGCAAAGGTACGGCTATCACGGCAGCAGCTTGGGAGAGCAGTGTGAACACGAGTATGGTCCTGACGGGGTACGCGTGTGCAAACAAACGCAACACGTTCTGTCTGAGAGGTTTAACCGACCAGTGTCTCCATGATGGAGTCGATCTGCTCGTGTTCGATGTTTTGCCGCCGCATTGGTGCTGTGGGCCTCGCGCCAAACAGAACAGACACTGACTGGCCTGAACAGGGTGGCAGTGAGCATCGAGATGCGACAAGGGAGAAGAAAGCCGTGGAAGGTCAATAGTCATGCAATCTCTCGCGTCTGTTATTCTCAAGGTACCTTAATCGGTTGTGGAACTCGAACTATTTTACACCCCGACTTCCCCAGTGCCAACCCCGACAATAGACGTTGTTTTCCTTCCGTGTTCCCAATCTTTCTCAGATTCCTGTTCAGACTTGCTCCTTGCTCGCTTGCACTCTCGTTATCTGGTTCTACCATCACTGTCGCTATAATCTTCTATATCTCAAACTCTCGTTGAGCTCGCTTCTCAGTATCTGATATCCAATAAGAAACCAGCTTGTTATACTGTGGTAGACTACACCATTCCAACATGCGTTTCACCACCGTCCTCCTGTCCGGTCTGCTGGCCATCGCCAGTGCCCAGACCACCACCACAACCCCAACAACCCTCGCAACCGTGACCTCCACCACCAGCCAGTCGCCCGCAGAGACCTCGCAGTCCGAGATCACAAAGTGCATCAACGCCTGCCCGGCCGGCGACGTCGGCTGCACCGCCAAGTGCATTGCCGTAAGTTCCTTTCCTTTCTCTTTTGCTCTCTCTCTCCCCCTCCCCCCTCCCCCATTTCCCACCACCACTACACCAGCCAAGCCAGAGTGACTAACACCCAGCCCCATCCAGGTCCCCAACCCGGACCCGGCAGCCGTAAACGCCACCAACCAGTGCGTGGCCGACTGCCCCAAGGGCAACGGCACCGCGGCCGACAACCTCAACTACCAGAACTGCGTCGACGCCTGCATCGGCAAGTACTACTTCACCACCACCTCCTCCGGCGCCGGCGCCGCCCAGGCCACGGGCACGGCCGCGGGAGGAGGAGGCGCCGTCGTGATCACCACCACCGACCGCAACGGGGCCACCGTGACGACAACCAGCTCGGCGGCGGCGAACACCCAGGCTTCGGGATCCGGGACCGGGAGCTCCACTGGCTCTGCCACGCCGTCCGCCACGGGTAAGAATGGAGGGGAGGTGCTGAGGGCTGGGTCGGCGGTTGGGTTGGTTGGGTTTGTTGCTGCGCTGATGGCTTTTTGATCGTCGTTGTCGGGTTGATTATATCTTGGCGAGCGTAATGATGCCGGTAATGTGTTATTGAATGTCGGAATTGTCAAAAAGTCGATGGAGACTGCAGGCGTGTTGTTGTCAGGTGGCCCCCTAATTACTGTGTACTACAACGTTAATAGCACGAGGATTTTAGAAGGCGAAAGATGGAAGATGTGGCTCAATCTTGAACCGTCTAATTTGTTGATCTTTGTCTTGTCCCATGTCGTTACATCGTCTCGTCTTCTCGTCTATTCTGATCTCGTAGGCACAACTGGCTCGATCTGGGTTATCCACGGTAGTCCGAGCTTCTTCATCTCGACTGCGAGTTGGAAGAGATAGTCCAAACTAAAAAGGCAAATTGTCAGCATTGGTGCTCGGACGAACTTAGTCTCACGATATGACTCCCACTTTGCAAAATGTTCAGTCCACAGCAGCAGGGTCAAAAACAAAAACATACCTCTCACACTGCGTCTTGGCCTTGTGCACATTCTCCCCCCACACATACACCCCATGCCGCCGCACCAGCACAGCATACGTATCCGGGTACCTATCCATGGCCTCCTCCAGAAACTCCGTCAGGTCCTCCTCGTGCGCCGTGTTCTCGATCACGGGCACGACCAGCGTGTCGTGATAGCCCAGATTCCCGCTCTTCTCGAACCCGCGCCCGAAGCCCTTGATCTGCTCGATGTTGTTGATCCTGAACTCCCTTGCCTCACCACCCTGGGCCTCGGCCTCGAGCAGGAGGGTCACGAGCACGGCCCACTGGGAGTGGGTGTGGATGCAGCACCCGGCCCGGCGCTTGGTGAAGGCGGCCAGGAAGAGAGGGGTGCACTGCGAGGGCTTGAGGTCCGGGGGACCGCGGAGGTAGATGCGCTGCCGCCGCGAGAGGGAGGCGGACTGGGCGGCCAGGGAGAGCACGTAGAGGTCCGAGGGCTTCATTAATTCCTTCTGGACGCCGCTGGGCGCGAGGTAGACGAGGTCATTGTCGCGGATGGAGCAGCCGCCGCCTGTGCCGGTTACCCAGCCCAGGTGCCAGAACTTGGCGCAGAGGGAGGGGATGAGGTTGGCTGGGTGGGAGGGGTCGGGGGAGGTGACGAGGTGGTCGTTGTTGGCGGACATTGTGGCTAGTGAGTGGTGGTGGTGGTGGTGGTGGTGGTGATGATGCGATGTGAGATAAGAGGATAAGGAAAAAGTTTGGCGGGGTGAAGCGGATGGAGGGGTTGAGCTCCGTCTCGGTCTCTCGGGCCTAAGTGGACCGCTCCGCTCCGGAGTTTCTCGACGGTGCCGCAGGCCGGAAGACTTGATGGAACCGGTGATAATGAAGTCGCTAAGAGGAAACTGTGGCTTCAAGGGATGTTGGGTCCGGGATGTGAGCTTGGGAGTCCAATTGAGGTTCGTTTCCTGTGGAAAGGCTCAATGGGCAATATAGATTGGCTATGAGGCTATTACTATGTATATGTGGCTAAATTAGAGAGTTGGATCAACTCAATCAAGGGCTCCGAGTAGACAACCTGTAAAAGGCTAGTAGGTAGCTGAAGCGGCGACCTGGATCCAGTGTGCGATGGATCTTTATACGCATTTCATCGCACCTACGCTATGGAGAAGTCAACTCCAAGCTTCGCAGCTTCAATTGCGCTGTGTCTGTTGACAAAGGTACTCCAGAGATCAATTGGAGCTCGCTTCAAGCCCACGTGGGATATCAAGCACAGCTCGGAGCCGCATACCTAAGGCAAGCTAGCTGCTATAAGGCATATCATCTTGGAAGTCGCGGTGTTATTTGGTTTACTCCTTCGTCTTTGTGTACTTGTCGTTGTCACAAAGGCGAGGCTGGGATGAGCTTCATGTCCGGCATTGCTTCCTGTGGCTGGCCGTCTGTTAGATATAGAGATGCTTTGAAACATGGCCCGTTCAGCTGTCAATGCTGTGTCTGCTCTCAACATTGCATACCACAGCAAATCAACGATGTATCCACATGAAGTTGCGACACGTGTGAAGTTGCTGAATAAAGGATCCATCCATTGACATGTCATTGCTGGTATTTGATAATTTTGAACAAGAATTGTTGTTGTTCTTGTACACACGATGGATAGATCATTTAGGTGACATATTGTCGTGACAAGAGCACATCTATCCTACTCCTAGCTTCTTCAGTCTCTCAACGAACGTGTCACAATAATACTCGACTATCCACGTATACATACACAGACACTGGCCTGTATGCCGCCGGTGAGGCTCTTAGCATGATCATTAACGATGGTTTCAATACTCCTGTCGTTACTGCGGTACCTCCCACTTGCGATGCCATGTCTGTTCATCAACCCAAGTTTCCATGAAATTCCATCGAATCACCGCTGAATGCTCTGGGCCCCACATTGGTGTTCCGGAGAAGCCCCGCGTCTTACCCGCACCGACCATGTCTTGGCGGGCCCCGCTTTGGAGCTGGCCGTACCCCAACTGGTTGACTGGCGACTTCAATTGACCACCTTGTCACTTCGGCGGCAGCTTCCATATTTCTCTCCCGGAAGCTCTCTCAAAAAAAAGAGGACACGTTGAACACTCGCACTCAACACCTCTACTAGAAAAGTAAGCCATCCACCCAATTCCCTTCCTCGATTCTTGTTGGCCTCGATCTCTTCATTCCTTTCCCTCGAAGCTCTGAGAGCAACACCCTTCTTTACACTGACCTCTCAGGCATCCCATTGCTTGCAGAAGGCTGACTGACTGACGTGCTTCCTCCCACCTTAGTCCTTCTTCCATCGATCTCGCTGCTCTGGTCATCTTGACTGTCTGAGGAGAGTAATCGACTTCACAATGAGGTTCACCCAGATTGCTGCCGTTGTCGGCACAGCATTCTTCGCCAGCACTGCCTGCGCCGACGATGCTCAGAAGGTGCTCGCCGACGACGGTACCTCCCCGACCGACCCCGAGTCTTCCAGCCCGGTTGCACCGGAGCTTCCTACCTTTACTGTAAGTTCACCTCGCCCGGCTAGATGACAAGTCAGAGTCGCTAGACGCCTCTGTCTGCACTAAGTCAACCGAATTGAAATGCTAACTGTATCGATAGCCCACCAAGCTCAAGGCTCCCTTCCTCGAGCAGTTCACCGACGACTGGGAGACTCGGTGGAAGCCTTCGCACGCCAAGAAGGACAACACTGGTGAGGAGGAATGGGCTTACGTCGGCGAGTGGGCTGTCGAGGAGCCCATCGTCTACAAGGGCATGGAGGGTGACAAGGGCCTCGTCGTCAAGAACGCCGCTGCCCACCACGCCATCTCCGCCAAGTTCCCCAAGAAGATCGACCCCAAGGGCAAGCCCCTGGTCGTCCAGTACGAGGTCAAGCTCCAGAGTAAGTTGCACTAACCTGTTGTCTATGGCGGCACCGCAAAATGCTGACAATACTGTTGCAGACGGCCTCGAGTGCGGTGGTGCTTACCTGAAGCTCCTCCGTGAGAACAAGGCTCTCCACCAGGAGGAGTTCTCCAACACCACGCCGTACGTCATCATGTTCGGCCCCGACAAGTGCGGCCACACCAACAAGGTCCACTTCATCTTCAACCACAAGAACCCCAAGACTGGCAAGTACGAGGAGAAGCACCTGAACGCTCCTCCCACGGCCCGCATCGTCAAGACCACCGAGCTCTACACTCTGATCGTCCACCCCAACAACACGTACATCATCCAGCAGAACGGCGAGCAGGTCAAGACCGGCAGCCTCCTCGAGGACTTCACCCCCGCTGTCAACCCCCCGGCGGAGATTGACGACCCCAAGGACAAGAAGCCTGATGACTGGGTTGACGAGGCCAAGATCGCGGACCCCGAGGCCAAGAAGCCCGATGACTGGGACGAGGACGCACCCTTCGAGATTGTCGATGAGGAGGCTACTATGCCCGCTGACTGGCTCGTCGACGAGCCCCTCAGCATCCCCGACCCCGAGGCCCAGAAGCCTGAAGACTGGGATGACGAGGAGGATGGCGACTGGATCCCTCCCACCGTCCCCAACCCCAAGTGTGACGAGGTTGCCGGATGCGGCCCGTGGACCAAGCCGATGAAGAACAACCCCGACTACAAGGGCAAGTGGACGGCGCCTCTCATCGACAACCCTGCCTACAAGGGCGTCTGGGCTCCTCGCAAGATCAAGAACCCCGACTACTTCGAGGACAAGACGCCTGCCAACTTCGAGCCCATGGGAGCTATCGGCTTCGAGATCTGGACCATGCAGCCCAACATCCTCTTTGACAACATCTACATTGGTCACTCTGTTGATGACGCCAAGAAGTTTGCCGAGGAGACCTTCTTCGAGAAGCACCCCATTGAGGAGCTTGCCGAGCTTGCCGACAAGCCCAAGGAGGAGGACACGCCCAAGCCCAAGTCTCCCTCTGACCTCAAGTTCCTCGACGACCCGGTCCTCTACATCAAGGAGAAGCTCGACCTCTTCCTGACCATCGCCGCCAAGGACCCCATTGAGGCCATCCGCTTCGTCCCCGAGGCTGCCGGTGGCATCGCCGCTGTTCTGGTTACCATCATTGCCGTCCTTGTCGGACTTGCCGGCATTGGAGGCTCAGCCCCGGCGGCCAAGAAGGTTGCCACGGACGTCAAGGAGAAGGCCAAGGACGTGGCGGACAAGGCTACCAAGGCCGCCGCCAGTGGTGCCGAGACTGTCAAGGGGGAGGTCAACAAGCGCACGACTCGCAGCTCCTAAAGCAGCGTGCTGTGTGCGTTGTGGCGTGTGGAGGATGAAGGAAGGAGGGGCCAGCTTTCTTGTGATGTGTTCTGGAATTAGGTGGTAATTGAAACCAAAAAAATGGGCTGAAAGATATATATTATCTGGCACCGGTTGAGCTTGAAGTTTCTTGCTGCTGCTGCTCTGATACAAATGGCATCATCTCCTTTTGCTTGCGACTTTTTCCATGGTATTTTCCTCGAGTACCTTACCTAGATAGTTAGTTCTAGGGCGGAGTCACAGGGCGCGCGGGTGTACTTTAGGCTTGCTAATTATATCGCTTCGGTTTCTGAACTCTCTTCTTACTCTCTTACTGTGTCATTTGTCGACAGACATGAATGCATCGAACAGGATGTATATGTCTTTGCAGGTGAAGATATCACGAAAGTTGAGGTTCTAACAATGTCCGTCTTCGGAGGCTGAAGTAGACCCCTATCGCCACAAGGTACTGTGTGTATGTCCTCAAAGTGATGTTGCCTTGGTACGACGGTACGTACCTTATCGACCGTTCCCCCGCGTAACATTTCCCAGGACACATCGATTGGCTCCCAATTGGCTCCCCGGCAATTGACGGCTCTAGGACGGACGGGTGACCTGCCCCAGCTCCAACTTCCCCTCATCTTTTGTCTACCAGAGTCCCAGAGTTCCAAGGGGTACCTTACTCTTAGTCTCCGGTGCTTCTTGCCGTGGGAGAGGGTCGGCAGTTCCTTCCCGACCGTTTATAAGTGAATGAGCACCCAATTGCTCATCGGCCGCAGCTTTTTATCGCCTCCCTGTTTTTCTCCCGAGAAAGTGCAGCCAGACACAGCTTGGATGTCCATACAGCAAGCATACAGACGCATAGGCACCTTCTTATTAGCCTGATCCTATCCCGTAAGATTCCAGGGTTGATACCTTACCCAACCCATATTGGATACATCTTATCGTGTTGTTCTTTTTCCCCCCCTTCCGTTGCTCTCTCCTTTCCCCTCCCCCTTAACACGACCATGCGTCGTCTATTAGCAAGGGGCATCTCGGCCACTCCTCGTCGGTCGGTTACGTCAACTCCTCGCTGCGTTCCCCTGCTCACCTCCTCTTCGACAATGGCGCCCTCCAACAGCGCCGCCGTCGCCGCGAGGCGGATACACGCCACCGCGCGACACCTCCGTCCCGCCTCGGCCGCCCTGGCAAACTCGCCCTCCGCCACCAGCTACCCGACCACGCACGACAAGATCGCCAAGGTCCAGGACACGCCCTACTTCATCGACAACCAGTTCGTGGCCTCGAGCACGGACAAGTTCATCGACCTCCACGACCCGGCCACCAACAACCTGGTGACCCGCGTGCCGCAGAACACCGACGCCGAGCTCAAGGCCGCCGTGGAGTCCGCCTCCAGGGCCTTCAAGACCTGGTCGCAGACCAGCGTCCTGCACCGCCAGCAGATCATGTTCAAGCTCGTCGCCCTGATCCGCGAGAACTGGGACCGGCTCGCCGCCAGCATCACCCTGGAGCAGGGCAAGACCTTCGCCGACGCCAAGGGCGACGTCCTCCGCGGCCTGCAGGTGGCCGAGGCGGCCTGCGGGGCCCCGGAGCTGCTCAAGGGCGAGGTGCTGGAGGTGGCCAGGGACATGGAGACGCGGACCTACCGCGAGCCCCTGGGCGTCGTGGCGGCCATCTGCCCCTTCAACTTCCCCGCCATGATCCCGCTGTGGAGCATCCCCGTCGCCACCATCACGGGCAACACGCTGATCCTCAAGCCGTCCGAGAGGGACCCCGGCGCGGCCATGATCCTGGCGGAGCTGTGCCAGAAGGCAGGGTTTCCGGATGGTGTGGTCAATGTCATCCACGGCGCGCACCGGACGGTGGATTTCATCCTGGATGAGCCGGCGATCAAGGCCGTCAGCTTCGTGGGCGGGAACAAGGCCGGGGAGTACATCTTTGCCCGGGGCAGTGCGAACGGCAAGAGGGTGCAGGCCAACCTGGGCGCCAAGAACCACGCTGCCGTGCTGCCCGACTGCAACAAGAACCAGTTCCTCAACGCCGTCGTGGGAGCTGCCTTCGGTGCCGCCGGCCAGCGGTGCATGGCGCTGTCCACGCTGGTGATGATCGGCGAGACCAAGGAGTGGCTTCCCGAGCTGGCGGAGCGGGCCAAGGCGCTGTCGGTCAACGGCGGGTTCGAGGAGGGCGCCGACCTGGGCCCCGTCATCAGCCCGCACAGCAAGGCGCGCATCGAGGGCTTGATCGCCTCGGCGGAGGAGGAGGGGGCCAAGGTGCTGCTGGACGGGCGCGGGTTCAAGCCCGAGAAGTATCCCAACGGCAACTGGATCGCGCCGACCATCATCACGGACGTGACGCCGGACATGAAGTGCTACAAGGAGGAGATCTTCGGCCCCGTGCTGGTGTGCCTCAACGTCGAGACGCTGGACGAGGCGATCGACCTGATCAACGCCAACGAGTACGGCAACGGGGTGGCCATCTTCACGCGGAGCGGGCCGACGGCCGAGACCTTCAGGCGCAGGATCGAGGCGGGGCAGGTCGGGATCAACGTCCCCATCCCCGTGCCCTTGCCCATGTTCAGCTTCACGGGCAACAAGAAGAGCGTCGCGGGCGGGGGGGCCAGCACCTTTTACGGGAAGCCGGGGATTAACTTCTACACGCAGCTGAAGACCGTCACGGCCATGTGGACGGCGGCGGATGCGATTAGCAAGAAGGCGGATGTTGCTATGCCTACTCATAACTGAGGTGTGAGGGCGAGGAGTTGGGAATAGGGAAGTGGATGTAGATTGTTAGGTGTAGTGTAGCATGTCAAGGGCGTTCGATTCTTTATTATAGGAAGAAAACGTGATTTGTGCCCGTCTGTGTGCATGAGATGTGATTTATGTGACAACTTTGACGTGACAACTTTGAGTACCTTACGTGAAATATAATTGAGCACAGCTACGCCTGTTTTTGTTTTTATTCTCTCTCTATTTTGTGGTATATACAGAAAATATCGTGAAATCCAAACCTAAGGCAGAGCAATGCACTCGATCTCGACGTCGACGTTCTTGGGCAGCTGCTTGACGGCCACGCAGCTCCGGGCGGGCTTGTGGGTGAACCACTTGGAGTACTCCTCGTTCATGGTCTTGTCACCGCTTCTTGTCAGCCATTTGAAGCTCCCTGGGTATATTCCTGGTTCGAATCTTGGGTGAGCAGGAGGAAAGAGAAAAACGCACCGCAAAGTTGGCCATGTCGGTGATGAAGACGTTGACCTTGACCACCTTCTCGATGCCGGAGCCGGCCTCCTCGAGCACGGCCTTGAGGTTCTTGATGCACTGCTGCGTCTTGTCCTGGATGGTGCCGGTGACCAGGTTGCCATCCTTGTCCGAGGGGATCTGGCCGGAGCAGTAGATGGCTGTCGGGGTCTTGATGGCGTGGGAGTAGGGGCCGGCGGCTGTTAGTTGTTGTGGAGCACTTGGTTAGCTGAGCTGAATCCCCTGATCATGAGAGTAACCTGTGTCATGTCAGAGGGGAAACTTACGGGGCGCGATGACCTTGGAGGTGACGGTGGTGAAAGACATGGTGGGCTGTGGTGTCGAGAAGGACCTGACGAGGTGGACTTGGCGGGAGAGGAGTCGGAGTTGTGGTGATGATCGAATGGAGGCGGACAGGAGATGTCTTGATAGGAGCATTGATCGGTTTGGGACGCCTTTCGGGTTACAATTGGGGGTTTTCAACCTTTTTATGTACCTAATAAGTTTTGATGGCCTCCGTTCTTCGGAAGCTGGAGCCGCTGCGGCTTCAACTGATAGCACCGCCGGGAGTGAGATGCAACCCCGCAGTGCTCGGCTTTGGACCAAGTAGAGAGAGAGAGAGACGCTTATCGACGGCGACAATACTAAAGGCATGTTTTCCTCGCGTATTCTGGCATGATGGCTCATCAATTGTCTACACTATGTCTGCCTTACTTCTGTCATGGAGACTGGATGGAAAAGAGTTGCACCTCAAGTTCATGAAATGGCCCTTGTTTGTCGATTGAGAGGTACCTTACCACAGCGATAGATAGACTGCATAAGGTAAGTACAGGATACCGGAATGCTAGAGCTGACGTACGGATGTACTGTGGTATCGATGGCTTATCGTTTATCGGCAAGTGGGGTCCGAGAGAGAGAAGGAGAGGGAGCTTGGACCACCCGACTCCTTTCGCGTTCCTTCCTCCGCGGTCAGTTCTGTCTGGCCAAGTGTCCAAAAAAAGATGGGTGGATTTACTGGATTGCACTGTGGACTGTGGACCCCTGTCAAGGGAGGATGCGGCCTCGACTACCAAAGACCCAAACGTAACGCCTCAGCACAGCTAGGGGGCTGAAAAGCAATAATTCTGCATTCTAGTGTAGCTCAATGCCACGTCTTTAATTATATTGCCATTTTCTCGCCCTTCGCTTCATTCACTTTTCAGTCGATCCTGTTTCTCGAAGCATCCGTTGTGCAGACAGAGAGTGAGTGCCACTTTGCCTCGGTGGCTATCTGGACGAAACTCGAGTCAGCTGTAAGTTGTTGGCTCCGTCCAGTCTGTCCTACCTCACCTGGCCACCACTCATCCTGCCCTTCCTCCAAGAAGACACATGGTCGACTCATCTCCCAACCTGACATCTACTAACCACCCAATCGCATCTACAGTTGCGTGAAACTCAGTCTTGCCCAGCATGGCTGCGACTTCCACGCCGCAAGGAAGCGTACGCCAGCGCAATGTCCCCGGCGCCACCAAGAAGAAGGACGCCGGCGGGATCTCTGATGTCGAGCTCGAATACATCGCCGGAAAGGACAAGACGAAGAAGCTCGGAGCCGGCAATGAGCGGGAGTACAAGGCTACCTTCGTCATCATGACCATCCTGGCCTTCGTCACCAGATTCTGGGGCATCAGCCATCCCAACGAGGTCGTCTTTGACGAAGTCCACTTCGGCAAGGTATGCCGCTCCCCCAAGTTCTGAGCACCCTAGAGTACCATACAGTCGCTGACATTGAATCCCGATATCCAGTTCGCCTCGTACTACCTCGAACGCACCTACTTCTTCGACGTTCACCCGCCATTTGGCAAGCTCCTCTTCGCCCTCATGGGATGGCTGGTCGGCTACGATGGCCACTTCCACTTCGAGAACATCGGCGACTCATACATCTCCAACAAGGTCCCCTACGTCGCTTTCCGGTCCTTGCCCGCTCTTCTCGGCGCCTTGACCGTCTCTGTCGTCTACCTGATCATGTGGGAGTCTGGCTACAGCCTGCCCGCATGTGTGATTGCCGCTGGCCTGATCCTGCTCGACAACGCCCACATCGGCCAGACCAGACTGATCCTCCTGGACGCCACGTTGGTGTTTGCCATGGCGTGCAGCTTGCTGTGCTACATCAAGTTCTACAAGCTCCGGCACGAAGCCTTCTCGCGGAAGTGGTGGAAGTGGCTGATCCTGACGGGCTTCGCGCTGTCGTGCGACATGTCGACCAAGTACGTGGGTCTGTTCGCCTTCGTCACCATCGGTTCCGCCGTGGCCATTGACCTGTGGGACCTGTTGGACATCAAGAGACCCGGCGGTGCTCTGAGCTTGAACGACTTCGGCAAGCACTTTGCTGCGAGGGCATTCGGCCTCATCATTATGCCCTTCATCTTCTACCTCTTCTGGTTCCAGGTGCACTTCGCAATCCTGACCCGCTCCGGACCTGGCGACGACTTCATGTCCCCCGAGTTCCAGGAGACGTTGAGCGACAACGTCATGCTCCAGAACGCCGTCACGATTGAGTATTACGACCAGATCGTGCTCAAGCACAAGGAGACCAAGGCATACCTGCACAGCCACCCGGACAAGTACCCTCTTCGCTATGACGACGGTCGCGTCTCCAGCCAGGGCCAGCAGGTCACCGGCTACCCCTACAACGACACCAACAACTGGTGGGAGATCATTCCTTTGAACGACGACAAGAAGCTCGGCCACGTTGTGAGGAACCACGATCTCGTCCGACTTCGGCATGTTGTGACGGATACTATCCTGCTGTCTCATGATGTCGCTTCGCCTTACTACCCTACAAATCAGGAGTTCACCACCGTCCCCTTGGATCAAGCCTATGGAGACCGCCTCCAGGACACCCTGTTCGAGGTCCGCATCGAGGGTGGAAAGCCCAATCAAGAGTTCAAGAGCGTGTCTAGTCACTTCAAGTTCATCCACAACCCCAGCAAAGTCGCCATGTGGACGCACACGACACCCCTGCCGGACTGGGGCTTCAAGCAGCAGGAGATCAACGGTAACAAGCAAATCGCGCCGAGCTCCAACGTCTGGCTGGTGGAGGACATTCCCTCGGTGCCGGCGGACAGCCCTCGCCGCGCCAAGCCCGAGAAGAAGGTCAAGACGCTGCCGTTCCTGCGCAAGTGGTTCGAGCTGCAGCGGTCCATGTTCTGGCACAACAACCAGCTGACCAGCAGCCACCCGTACGCCTCGCTGCCGTACCAGTGGCCCTTCCTCCTGCGCGGCGTCAGCTTCTGGACGCAGAACGACACGCGGCAGCAGATCTACTTCCTGGGCAACCCGATCGGCTGGTGGATCGCCAGCAGCGTGTTGGCCATCTACGCTGGTATTCTTGCCGCAGACCAGTTCTCGCTCCGCCGTGGCATGGATGCCCTGGATCATCGTGAGTACCCCTCAAACCCCTCACACTTACCCATGTAGACGAGATGCTAAACCCATAACAGGCACCCGCTCCCGCCTCTACAACTCAACAGGCTTCTTCTTCCTCGCCTGGGCGACGCACTACTTCCCCTTCTTCGTCATGGGGCGGCAGCTCTTCCTGCACCACTACCTACCGGCCCACCTGGCGTCGTGTCTCGTCACCGGCTCGCTGGTGGAGTTCATCTTCCAGACGGAGCCGACGGAGAGCGAGCTCGGCCACCAGACCGGCAAGACCGGCAAGAAGGGCGCCGCGGCCGCGGCCGCGATGCCCAAGAAGCACCTCACTGCGCGCGAGCGGTTCGGCAGCCAGAGCATGCTGCCCAGCTGGATCGCGGCGGCGGTCATTTTGAGTCTGGTGGCGGCTGGCTGGTACTTCTTCCTCCCGCTGACGTACGGGTATCCCGGCTTGTCGGTCGAGGAGGTGCTGCGGCGGAAGTGGCTGGGGTACGACCTGCACTTTGCTAAATAGGCGTTGGTGAGAATCTGAGGTGATCATGGTATGCGAAGGGTGATGATTAACATTTGGAGGGGGGGGATGTCTAGAAGATCCGAAACGGGGAGATGGATTTGTGTACGATTGAGTTGGGTTGTTTTCGGGGGGGAATTGGTTGGGATGACAACCTGCCGGAAGGTAGACAGACAAACAACATGGCCGGGAGGGAAGGGTATGGTGTTTATTTGCTGGAACATGAAAAGTTATATCGGCATCGTCAACCTCTCTGGTATGCTGACTAGCATGCAAATGGAATCTCTTTTGTTATAGGACGTTGGTATCGTGTATCCTTCTTACTGTGCACTTCCACGCCGACGTATCGCCATTTGGTCTTCGCGAGCGGCAGCTCCTTCGAATCTTTTATGGAACAGCAGCCTCTGTTGAGCCGCTGCAGATATTGTCATCGTCCTTCTGGGATGCTCGTATGTTTTTACGCCAGCTCATGATCAGAGCGACCGAACCTTGTCGTCGTCGCGTTCTCTGTAACAGCAGTAAGTGAATAAACACCAGGTCATTCGCTCCCGTCTCCGGGTCCGTTTTAGCCGTCGTGGCCAAGAAGTGGTCCGGGTTTCTAGCCCCCCTCTTCCCCGGGCGGAGTTTAGTGAGGGTAGCAGCGCTAACGACACACTTAAGACGGTGCATATCCTGGGGTACAATGGTCTGTCTGGTTGCATGACGCGGGCTGTTTGCACCAAGTAAGCCCGACACAGGTGCCGAGGCATCTCGTTCTAGCTCATCGTATATAGAAGAGGAAGCTGTCATTTAGTTCCAACTCGACTGTTGAGCTTACAGTTAAACAACAAATAGATCGTGAGAGGCCAATCTTGCTGTATATAATTGTCAAATCTCCCTTCTCTCCCGTCGTGTCGTTCTATTGTGACAAGTTCAACTCCGTTCAACACGCACACATAACAAGCAAACACCGAAAACACAACCGCCCACCAACAATGTCCAACCCAAGCGACCCCCGCCCGCCCTACGCCCAGTACCAGATCGAGCTCTACGCCCGGGCCATCCTGGCCGGGGAGCCGGCGCCCACGACCACCGACCCGAACAAGCTGGAGGACCAGGCCCGCGCGGCCATGGACCCGGGGGGTTTCGGCTACGTGCGCGGCGGCGCCGGCGAGCAGGCGACCATGCACGCCAACCGCCTGGCGTTCAGGCAGTGGAAGCTGGTGCCGCGCTTCCTCAGGCCGACGCTGCCGCGCGACCTGCGGGTTGAGTTGTTTGGGACGACTTATGGTTGGTTCTTCCCCCCTTCTACTTCCTCTATTTCACTCTGTTCATGAAGAAGGGTTGCTAATGATCCTCACAGCCAGTCCGGTGCTGATGGCACCCGTGGGTGTCCAGAAGGCCTACCACCCAGACGGCGAGAGGGGCGTGGCCTCGGCGTGCGCCGACCTGGGCGTGCCCTTCGTCTACTCCACGGCCTCGTCGACGTCGATCGAGGACGTGGCGGCAGCCGCGGACAGGACCTGGTCCGAGTCGGACAGTTTCTCTGGCGAGGGCCGCGCGCCGAGGTGGTACCAGCTTTACCGGCCCAGGGACAACAGGATCACCAAGTCGCTGCTCGATAGGGCTAGGGCGGTGGGGTGCACGACGCTGGTGGTCACGCTGGATACGTTTACGCTCAGCTGGCGGCCGACGGATCTGGATAACGGGTTCTTGCCTTTTTTGAAGGGGGAGGGGTGTCAGCTTGGCTTCAGCGATCCGGTGTTTAGGGAGATGTTTAAGCGGGAGAGCGGCGGGGATGAGGTCGAGGACAACGTCATGGCTGCCAGCCGGGCGTGGATCGGCGAGGTCTTCTCCGGGGACTCGCACAGCTGGGAGGAGCTGCGGGAGCTGAGGGAGATGTGGGGGCCGGGGCCGATCTTGCTCAAGGGGATATGCAGCGTGGAGGACGCCGTCAGGGCGAAGGAGTGCGGGATGGATGGTATTGTGGTGAGTAACCACGGCGGGCGGCAGCTGGATGGGGCGGTGCCGAGTCTGGAGGTGCTGCCGGAGATTGTCGATGCGGTGGGCAAGGAGATGACGGTTCTGTACGACAGCGGCATACGCACCGGGGCGGATATCATGAAGGCGCTGGCGCTCGGGGCGAAGGCGGTGTTTGTGGGCAGGCCGGTGATCTACGGGCTGGGCATTGCGGGCGAGAAGGGCGCGAGACACGTGCTTGCGGGCTTGCTCGCGGATCTGGATCAGAGTATGGGGCTTGCGGGGGTAAAGAGTGTTAAAGAGTTGAACAAGGGCTTGTTGAGGAGGATCAACTATGGGGGCGACATCAAGAGTAGCCTTTGAGGATGCTGTATGCGCTCACAGTTGGAAGAGCTGGAGGAGGAAGATTTTCAATGATATACGACGATCCTGAATAGGCGAGGTGTACGATCTGCGCTACGAACACGTCAAACATATGCTTGTCCTGGCCTGATAGTGGTTTGAAGCAATATGATATTAACTATTGAAGTCTGTGTGGGAGCAGGGGCTTGAATGAGATCTAGGGTAGAAAATATACAACACGCCCAGGTGAAAGCAGCTCGAATCATCGTCAGCCAAGTGTGACGACTGTCAAATCTCCCCCAAGATAGTCCTAGCGGCCACCATCCGTCCCGGATCCCGCGCACACACCCTGGCCAGCTCTTTAGCCCTCCTCCGTCTCTCCCCCGCGCCGGCGCCGAACACAGCCTTGACGAGAACCGGGGCGAACTCAGACGCCACACACCGCGGTCTCGCGGTCCGGTTGCCCCACAGCCCGATACCCAGCAGCTCGGCTCGGTGGGCGTAGTCGAAGCAGTCGATCCACACCGGCAGCACCACCTGCGGTACCCCGGCGGCCACGGCTTCGAGGAAGGAGTTGGCGCCGCCGTGGTGCACTGCGCAGATCAGGTTGGATTCTTCCAGGAGCGCGGACGGCTCGGCAGCCAGCCAGGGCACGATGCGGACCTGGTCTGCGTCCAGCAGCGGCCCGAGGTGGTGCCGGATGGCAGTGTCGTCGTAGAGGGGCGGCTTGCGGGTGAGTTTCCAGAGCACGCGGAGGCGGGAGAGGGGCAGCTTTTCCTCTGGAGTATCTGTGTGCTGCGCGGCGGCCTCGAGGAGATGGTGTATCGATCTGGCGATCTCGATGGCTGTGCGCTCTGTGGTCTTGGCGTGGGTGCCGAGATTGATGTAGACTGTTGGACCTCCCGCTATCCAGCTGGCGAGGTTGCGGTCGACTTCTGCTACCGACGCTGCTGGTCGAATGATAGGACCGCACGGGATGATGTGCGGTGGAATCTTGGTGAGCGGGAACTCGACTTCCGGTAGGTTTGCCACGAGGTACTTGACTCCTGGCGGCGGTCGCTGGTTTAGGTCGTCAAGAGTCACCATTGCGCCGCCTGTGTTGGCCCTGATGTAGTTGTTCACTTGCTTGTGGCGCTGGTCGTAGCGGCAGATGACTATCGCCAGTAGGACGTAGTATATGTTTAGGACTACAAAATACCATGGCAGGGGGAATGGCAGGCCAGATGCGACGCTGTTCGACAAATTAGAGGCGAGATCAAACTTCCTCGCTCGCCGATTCCATGGTCGCAGCGAGACTCACCACGGATATCTCCAGAACACCTCGCCAGCCGGCTGGAACGGCATCGCAAAGTCCTTGATGGTGTTGGGCGCCAGAATCAGGAATCTCTCGCCCATGTGTCGACACGCCGTTATGGCAGGCGCAAGGGCCGGGTCGATGGCTATTATATCCGGCTTGACTGCCTGCAGAACCTCGATAACCGACCGGTAGATCTCGACATAGTCCGGCCCGGACCACGGCATCGTCGTATGGAGGCATATCCGGAGTAGCGTAGGCATGTCGATAAAGCTCGGAGTCCTGCCCTCGAGACCCGATTGGAGCACTTCGTCTCGCGGATAGGCGGTCTTCATGTCGACGCCCTTGAGACGGTGAAACGTAAGGGTCTCGCCGAAGAGAGACTTAACAGAGTCCTCGATCGCTGAAAATGAGGCGAGGTGCACATCGGCGCCCAGCTGGACCAGGGCATGACTGGTGGCAAGGAAGACGTTGGCCTGGCCATGCTCGGCGTTGGTGAGCAGTAGGACTTTTCTGCTTGGACGGCGCATTATCCATCGGGGGGCTATATCAGACTCAGGTAAGCAGGTTCCAGAAGCTCGAGACCGTCGACACAAGAAGCAGCCAAGGCTTGGTGCCAAGCTGATCGACCTGTAGAGGAGCTATATAAGCCAGCCATATCTGCATCTTGGGTCATCCGTGACCCGGATTGCGAGATTGTTTTGTTGGGAAGGCCTCGTCATCTTTCATCTTGTGATAACGGGAGGATACGAAAAACTGGCTGTCTCTGGCTGTCTGTGCTACTGACGCACACATTGATCCTGGGACGGGACACACTTTAGCATTGTCGTTTTCTGCTCGGCATTTGCGATGATGGAGTCACGGGAGACATCTCTTGGCTGGCGTATTCAGATCTGGCCTTGCATTTTTGGGCATCTAGAACAGATGGGCAACTCTGCCGAGAGCACGCCAGCGAGGTCATCTGGCTAAGTTGCGGGTATATGACAGCACCATGTAAGCAGGCGGCAGCGAGTGAGATAGACCATCATGAGGCAAGGGTCCAAGGACATTCAATAATCTGAGAAATAATGCAACACGCACCACCACTGGCGGGAACATGCAGAATGAGATGGAGTACCATGTAGATGTGAAGATACAATTGAAACCTTGGAGGGTATCAAGCCTTGGCCGGGTGTAACATAACCTGCAGTTCTTGGGTAGCAGCCGAACTTGGTTGATTAGTGTATACTATTAGGGAGATTCCACACGGCTACATCATGGATGAAACGAAGATATACTATAGTAGTTGTCGCAAGCAGGTACCGTGGTCGACGCGAGTCGATAATGGATTTACAGCATCGTTCGAGCTGATGAGCCTGCGGATGAAACAGAGGTACAGTACCCACGTACTCCCCTGTACCTAGGCATAGGTTATGTAGAGTTGGTAAACCCACCTCGAGTCACGATTGCTTCTAGAGAATTCCAACTAAACATCTGGGAAAATATCTGCGAAAGAAGGAGGGCACATAGAGCGAAACCGACAGACGTCGAAGTTTATAGCTATACGGTGTAGAGATCAAACAGCTGTCAGCAAGAGCTTCACAGCTGAAAACCTGGCGGAACGGACCGCCACGCTAAAGAACATGTCAAGCGGGGGCGATGACGAAGCAGAACCTTATCGCCCTGCCTTGGGCCACAGATAAGAACAGAAACACGACGAAGACAGCGACTACGACAACGACGATGCCTAGATAAACGTGTTCATCTTGATGTTTATATACCATCGCATCTAGCACCTATCTTTCCTCTTCCACTCGAGATAGATAAAGCTATATATACAAGTGAAGACCATGGCGGCTCAACAGGCCTATAAAGACTCATGTCGGTCTCGCGCCATCCTGGACCGTCTTTGCAACATCGGATCAGCCTCCGCCCCTGCATCCACGCCAGCCCGTCAGCCCTACCCGCCCATCTCATCCATACCCCGGACCTCAGCCAGCCGTCTCGCCCAGCAAGATGCCTGTCCGACACCGTTCCCCTCCGAGCCGGTCCCGGCATCCACCCTGCCCGCCGCGGCACCCAAGTCCGTCCTCTACCTAGCCTACGGCTCAAACCTCTGCGCCAAGACCTTCCTCGGCACACGCGGCATCCGGCCCCTATCGCAGATCAACGTATCCGCCCCCTCCCTGCGTCTGGTCTTCGACCTACCGGGTCTACCCTACGGCGAGCCCTGCTTCGCCAACACAGCCCCGAGAAAAATCCCCAAGCTCCCGGACCCGCCCAAGCTGCCCCCCGACCTGCCGCACCCGCCCGTCAACCCGCCCTCTGCCGTCGAGGAGCATGCGAATTCCATGCCGGGCGACCCGGTCTGGTCCAAGGGCCTGATAGGCGTGGTCTACGAGGTGACGCCCGAGGACTTCGCCAAGATCGTGGCCACCGAGGGCGGGGGCGCGAGCTACGCCGACATCATGGTGCCGTGCCTGCCAATCCCGCCGCGCATGACGGTGCCGGAGAAGCCGGACTGGCCCGAGCTGCCCAAGATGTTCCTCGCCCATACGCTCTATGCGCCTAGGGTGCCTGGTCCGCCGGGGTCGGGAGATGGGGGGGAAGGAGAGGAAGCTAGAGACGGGGATGATGATGGTGGGGACGGAGGAGACGGAGGCGATGATGGCAGGTGGAAGATGCCGGGCTGGATGAGGAGGTGGGTGAGGAGGCTCGTCGTGCCGGTCCGCAGATCGGATCAGGACTACGCGCAGCCCTCGGCACGGTACCTCAAGCTCATCCGGGACGGGGCGAGGGAGCACGAGCTGCCGGACGACTACCAGCAGTATCTGTGGGAGCTGAAGCCGTTCACGATCACCAGGCCGCGGCAGTGGGTTGGGTTGGTGCTCTTGGTCCTGCTGTTCGGGCTGCCTTTCCTGGCTGCTGGTCTCAGCGGCAGGCTGCTGGCTGACGAGACCGGACGGGTGCCGAAGTGGTTGGCTGTCTACATGACTGTGTTGCTGAACCTGATTTGGATGACTTACGACAACGTGTTCAAGCCTGTTTTCGGAGACGGCGAGAGGACGGAGGAGATGGATCAAGATGACAATAGGAGGAGAAGGAGGAGGGGGTCGATGCTGAGGAGGGCGAGTGCAGTCGTTGATGAGGAGAAGAGGTTGTTGCAGGAAGAGTGAGACTTAAAACTGAATGTTGGGTTATCCTGCTTACATGTAGTTCTCTTCCATGCTCAGTCATCACTACCGTCTGACCGCTTGGCCAATCTGATCCGTGTGTGTCTGCTCGTGGAAAAGCTGTAGCCAGTCGTGAGATGTGTGCGTGGTTAGAGGCGTAAGAAAAAGATGGGAGTTCAGTATGACCACCAACACCGTTTCTGTTTCTAACCGGCTTTTCGCCGGAAGGAGGAAGGAGGATGAAGACAAGGCAAAGAATTGGGACGACGACATGACAATGAATAGTTGTTTTACGACAGGGGGCGCTATAGACATGAGCAGCCTTGGGTGTATCCGGTGACTCGAAATGTAGCAAGAAGTGGGTATCGATATTGGCAATTCATTATACTCTTCATAGCGTGCGTATCTCATGCTGCACATACAGAAGCATTAAAACTCCAATCCAAGCCTTGCAGGCAGAATGGTAAGCTGTCGTCCGCATGCTGTGCTCGATCAGGCCACCGCTGAAAGGCTATCTGAACTCAGCAGCATACTGTCGCCAAGTGGCCCGTCTGCCCAAGATCACAAACTTCAAGCAGCCTCCACACGTTGCTAGCATCGTCTGGGCCGTAGCCAGCTCTCAGTTGCACCATATGTTGTAAGCATGACTTCCGAATTCCGCTCCTAAGCACCCACCGTCGCATCGCCATTGGTCTTGTTAACGCTATACGGCTTGAAGAAGTCCGGATCGTTGGCCATTTCCTCTTTGACCTGTTTTCACCCCATGATTAGCATGTATTTTCTAGAGTGTGGCGGGGCGGCAGAAGGCCAGAGTAAACCACGGCAGAAATTAGGTGCAGGTTATACTCACGATATCCAGACCCCCTACAAGCTCCCCATCAACCCACAGCTGCGGATACGTCGGCCACTCCGCAAACTCCTTCAGTCCCTGCCTCACCTCGTCGTCCGCCAGGATATTGAAGAATCCGTACTTGACCGCCTGCTCGCGCAGTATGGCCACCAGCTGCCGGCTAAAGCCGCACTGCGGCGCAGACGGCGTGCCCTTCATGAAGAGCATCACCGGCGCAGCCCTGACCAGCTCCCCCAGCCTCTTAAACAGCTCCTCCTTCTTCTTCTCCGGGTCGGTCTCCTCCTCGGCCTGCTCTACCTCTGGTTGCTTCTCGGGTGCCGCCGGCGCGGCTCCGTTTGTCTGAGCGGTGGATGTGGCGGAAGGAGCGGCGTGCTTCTCAATTGCGGCCCGCACTTTGACGGCGGAGCTGCCGGAGACGGTCTCGAGGACCTTGCCGTCGCGGATGAGGACCAGGAAGGGCACGGCGGTCACGTTGTAGGTCTCGCTGATGTCGGACAGGTCCTCGGCGTTGATCGACACCCAGGATGTGGTGGCGTCGGGGCCGGAGGGGTAGCCTGCTGCTAGGGCAGAGAGGACGGTGGCCATCTGCGCGCAGGGGGCGGCCCAGGGCGCGTGGAAGGAGACGATCAGGAGGGTTGAAGGTGGGAGGGAGGCGAGATGGGACTCCCATTCTGGAAGCGAGGTTATTTCTTTGATTGTTGACATTGTTCACTGCGAAGGGCGAGAAGGCAGACAAGACAGTTGTAGTGAGTCTGATGTTGTGAGAGGTAAGTTGTTTATAGAGTACTGGTTACTGATCACTGCAACTGCTGACAATTCCGGTCGCGGTTGACGGCAAAGTTTCTGGACGAAAGGTCGAGTTGCCCCTCCGATCCGGCCCCGCTAGGTGAGATGATAGAGGCTCGCTGATTGGCTGGGAGTCACTCTTTTCTGGTTGCGTCATTTTGAATTCGAGTGTCTGCATTTCCTTATCACGATGGACAATTCAGTATCAATTTATGAAGTGTTGTATTTCACCACTTTTGCATGCCGTAAAACGATTTACAAGTATGTCAAGTCAAGCAATTTATGTACACGTGTAGTCTCTTTCACTGGCAGAAGATAGTCATGGCATTAACTTTGATACGAAGCTGGTAGTCCAGTATACATACATATATACATATATACATATATACATATATACATA